>OX104065.1:67323335-67423133 GCA_944474145.2 Dicrocoelium dendriticum | reverse complement strand
GGTAACAGTCAAGTTGCGGGTTCGAGCCCTACCAAGGGTCCGATGGAATGAGCACTGCTGACGATTCCCGAAAGGATGAAACGCGCGTACAGTGCTTTTCCGGGCGTGTGGCGGCTGTCTGAGTGAGTCTAGATGTGACGAATTTCTTCAGTTGTACTCTGGCTGGACGCTACCAGAGTACTCTTGAGTCTCGCCCGAACATATGGCACGCAGACTATCAAGCAATGAGGGCCAAGGCTTCGGGTTTCCATTGTGAGATCTTAGACGACGATACTGTCCAGATTGCTTGGGATAAATTTAAGTCTAACCTTATAGTGGTCTCTGCTCCCCTCATTTCAGTCACACGGAGAAAAGAGGCACGAGCACGGCCGCCCAGGATAGATCCCACTGGCAGACGTCTGCTCACAAAGAGGTCTAGATGCTGGCGGACTTACCGAGATGTTTCTTCCACCGGTACTTATGACAGGTACAGTAAGGCTAGAAATAGGTGTAAGCAACACCTAAGGGATGCTCGGCTCAATTTAGAGAAAGGCTTAGCGGACTAAGCATCAGAGAATCCAAAAAGATTCTTCGTTTATGTCAAAAGGTGCTGCGGTTCGGACATGTCAATTCCAGTATTGATGTGTGATGACGGTACTCATGCGCATACGGACTATGACAAGGCCTGTGTATTTAGTGGGCAATAAGCAGCAGCGTTTCTAAGGGAAACCTCTTTGACAGGCGTTGAGCTGGTTTGCAGGACACCAGAGGGTTCAGAACTATCTGAATTTATTGTAGCGGAGACGGATTTTCGTAGGTTGTTACAAGGGCTGAACCCCTATAAGGTCACTGGACCTGATTTAATTCACCTGAAACTGTTGCATGAGTTGGCTGCGGAACTAAGTTGGATGCTCGCTATGGTGTCTCAGAATTCGTTTGACAGCGGTGCATTGCCTTCCGAATGGAGGGAAGCTGTCATCTGTCCCATCTTCCAACATGTGGACAGGGGTCTGCCTGCAAATTACAGGCCAGTTAGTCTGACGAGTGTAGTAGTCAAACTCCTCGAGAAACTGGTGAGACATTCATTGGAGAGTCATCTGAGTAGATTTAATCTACTTAGCAATGTGCAACACGGATTCCGGAAGGGATTTTTGTGTATGACGAATCTACTGTTGGTTCGCGAAAGTTGGGCGGATGCAGTGGATAACGGCCACGCGCTGGACATGCTTTTCGTCAACTTTTCGAAGGCATTTGACAAGGTACCCCATTTGAGGCTTGCGCAAAAGCTGTCCTCCTACGGGGTATCTGCCGGCGCCCTTCATTGGTTGACTGCCTTCTTGGAGGGTAGAGAACAGTGTGTACGGGTAGGCCGGGACCTATCGTTTAGGCAGTCTCTCCTCAGTGGCGTGCCGCAGGGCTCGGTCCTTGGACCGCTGCTGTTCTCTATCTATGTGAATGACCTACCCACGGAGCTTGAGGTACCATCGCTGCTATTTGCTGATGACCTGAAGCTGTGGAACATTGTGGATGTTCTTGGGGGTTTCGAAGCTATTCAGCGAGCCTTGGATAAGCTTTGGGACTGGTCTACTTTATGATTACTGCCCATAAATCAGGCAAAGTGCTCCGTTCTTCGAATTTGAGGAGGTTGTCCTCCTACGAAGTACGTGGTCGGTGGGGTCAAACTCCCCCGTGTATCTAGCCAGGTTGACGTAGGAGTCGTACACCCTTCGGCTTTACACTCCGGCGACAACTGGAAGAAGGCCACGTGCACAGGTTTCCGCATGTTGTTGTTAATCCGACGTTCCTTCGGAGTCTTGACGGGCGGCATCTTTACGAGGCTGTTCTCGGCTTTCGTTCGCCCTCATCTGGAATACTGCGTCCAGGCTTGTCCGCCCTGCCTCGTCCGGGACAAAATGGAGCTGGAGAGGGTTTTACGAGTGGGTACTAGGTTAGTCGAGGGATTACGGGGACGGACGTACCCCGAGCGTCTACTTGGTTTGGGAATGCATTCAACGTCCTACCGAAGGCTTAGAGGAGACCTAATCCTAACCTACCGTATCTTAACTGGGAAGGTTGGTCCAGATTTCTCCGAGCCAGTCAGTCTCGCTGAATTGTCGGTTCTACGCGGTCACTCATTGAAGCTGGACAAACCGCGATCCGACCGGATTAGGGCGGAAATTCGGCTGTCAGGCAGAGTTATCGAGCGGTGGAACATACTAACGGAAGTGTTGTCAGGGAATCTATGGTTAAGGGTTTTGAGCAGCAATTTGACGCTCTTGGGTGGCAACACGAAAACTTCCATTTTCCTGAGTAACTCGCATCTTCGTACTTCGATTTTTTCTCTACTTTTCTTCACTCACTAGTATTATTTTCTTATTTAAAGTGCACTTCCTTATTCTGTACCTTCGATTTCTCTTCCTATCCTTTGCTTACTTCACTTGACTGCCACAGCGGGGACTGCTAGGGCAGGAAACGTGGGCATTAACTGGTTGGCCAGGGTGCGATACGGGTGCTCCGTCTTAGATCCATCAATAACTGAGCACTTAATCAATTCCTGGCCAACGATCCACTCAAAATGGAACACTTACTGGATTTTCCTATCGTTCCAGTCTTATCTGAATTTGAACTTGAACATAAAAATATGTGCGTCTGGGGGTCGAAGGTGATCAAATAAGTAAGCGGCAGGAAGGAGGGGAAGCTCTGAAGTCCACGAAAACGCATATACGCAAACAAAACAATGGATAAAAGTGCTGCTAAATGAAAAGAGGTATGCTTACGAAATGCGATTGATGGAGAGGTTACTAAAACGAGGTAGCATAAGAGGAACTAACGCTGGTGGTTTGCCGGTAATGGATGCTGCTTGTTTGAAATGGGACCAGTAGAGGCAAAAAAGGAATTGAATGTACCTATTAAAGTAAACGCAAATGAAAGGAATAACTTGTTTTCTTTTCGGCAGGTATGTGGTTTAAAATGATATGAATAAATATATATATGCCAGCATGCACGACCATATATACATGTATATATACGTGTACACATATATATATGTATAGGTGTATATGCATATATAGATGTATCACCTCGCTATGTATCGGCATATGTCTGAAAAATCTACTAAATAATAGCCAGTTGCGTAATTATCAAATATTAAGGAAGCAAACATGCAAATAAATAAATAAGAATAAAAATGATGTATCCATATGCGTACACCATTTGCCTACGCCTTTATAAATATATATACCGCGACATATATATATGTACAGATATATATGTATATGGCCATATAAGTGTGCATATATAGGTTAAGAAAGGTAGCAAGGGGTAGTGGTATGTTCATAAGTAAGAATTGCACACGTGAATTAATGTTTGTGTGAAAGTCTGCCTACTCTTGCATGTTGGATGCACCATACATGTTAAGTGGGAGACTGAAGAGATTTCGGCAATGTTACGTTGCCTGAAAGAAAAATTTTGTTTAATTACGAATGGTTTTGTGGTACACGTTTGCGGACGCAGAGGAATGTTATATTTACAAGTGGGGACTGCAGCTGTTTGTTATTGTGATCATCATCCATTTCCTGCTAGGTGTGTTAAATGGAATGGTTTTGAATCACGTAAGGAAAGATGGTTTCGCACGAAGTAATGGTATGTGAGCATCGAAGTCGATGATTACTCATTTCGGAGCATTAGAGGTTTTTGAACCAACAGGGGTTGTTTAAACATTTAAACTCAGTAAAAGAATATTGCCTCTGGATGGGTAACGTAGTTAAGCTGTGCTTTGTGGAGAAATAGGGAAGATGGAATTCCGTAAAGGTCACCGTAATAGAAAATAAAGCGTGGTGCTCTGTGTTCATTAATCTTAGTTGAATATGCAGCCGGTTTTACGTTACTTAATGGTGTCGCATGGTATTTATAAATTAACCCTGCTGGGTAGACTAACAAGACGTAGGGATTTGGAAGTGCATCTTTGGAGCAACGGACTGTCAGTAGAATGGGAGGCCATGCACATTGCTACTGTTTACTAATATACGCCGTGCGATTGTAAGGTAGCGTATGATTGTATCAGGTGGACAGAGGGACGCTCAAACCATATGCAAATATTCTAGTCTTAGTGGGGAGCGTTGTGAACGCTCATCACCTAGCAAGCAAGAATATTGAAATATGGTTCACCAAGTATTAGTACAGGACGAAATGAAGGCGCTACGAGGTAGACTTCCCAAAAGGTGAGTGCTATAGGGAAACAAGGTTTACGAAGAATGTACTGCATGTTCATGGTTGAAAATAACTGCATAAGATGAACGTACCACGTTCTTCATGCATGAGCATGTTGTTCGCATTCCTTGTAGTGTTGCGTCACACGTCATGATGTAGTAATTGCCCATATATAGTCTGAAGCTTACGGAACCACCCACTGACTCTGTGAGCTTGTAGTCCGCCGCAAGGAATGTGCAGACTTTGCACGTTGCCTGTGCAATGTGGGACGACAATGCACAGCGACAGCGGGTGGCCATGAAAAGGGCCGTTGCTCCGTTCTCTAAGGAATGTCACATGTAGACGAAACTGGAAAGCGTAGGAAGATCAGACCCGGTGCTATGACAGGAGAGGGGATCTGCACGTACGTCACAGGGTGACCAAGGGCGGTAATGAGGGCGGCGGATTGCGGCGCATGTATACTATGTCTCAGAAAGTGAGGTCATCAATTAAATTGAGTTTACCTTTTGCTCGCATTTACGAGTGCCGGATATGGTGGCACCGGTCTGCGGTAGGAGGGCCAGGGGCAGCGTTAACCTTGATGGTGGAGGCGGCGGATATGTACTTTGGCTATGAAAGGGATGTCATCATTTAAATGCAAAGGTACCTTTGTACATGTATCACTGATGAACGCTCAACTGGGGCCAGTACGTGGGGAAATAGACAGTGGCAGGGTGCACTTGGACGGCGGCGCATGTTATTTCGGCTGTGGAAGGGCTGTCATTAATGAAATGAAAATACCTAGAAGTAGGTTTCACAGATGCATCATATTGCGGAGCCGGTACGTTTGAGGAGACGCAGTGGCAGCGTTAAGTAGGACGGCGAAGGGCGACGCATATCAATGTGGCTCTGAAAGAGAAATGATCATGGAAATGCAATGGTACCTGTGGCTATGAATCAAGGATGCATTACATGTCGGTTCAATGCCTGTCACAATGCACACAAGTGAAGTGTTCTGTTCCCATGTAGCAAGCACATGAACAATGGTACCAGCGTTCGCAAACGTCACACATCACCCACTTCACGTGTGCGTTGTCGTGCACCCCATCGTCCTCCCTGAAGCACAAGTTGCACACGTCAGTGTCACCGTACTGGGATACCTCCTTTCTCAGCCCCGGCCGCTTACTCTGGGGTCTGTATACGGCCGACGTGCAGCTGTGCTGATTGCGGAATTTGGTTCCCCTGGGCAAGGTGGATGTTAGAGGCACATCCATCACTCGATGAACCAAATCTGACTTCCGTTTAGTGGCTCTTGTTGGCTTATTGGGTAATCTCAATGCGTCAATAGGCTGCGCCGCTGAATCGCGAACGTAAGGATCCGTGGTAGGCGTCGGAACTGCGCCTGCGCTATGGACATCAATCGTGTGGCCGGTACCCCGGGGGTTTAGTTGTACATTTTGGCAGTTACCCTGCAACCGTCGTACGTTTACAACCCAAGCAAGCGACAATGGATATTTGCAGTATTGAGTTGTGCAAAACATCTTGGCATCACCTTTACTTGACATCAAGTCCACAAGCATTCGCGGATCCCATGCTGCACAACTGAAAGCTCAGCTGAGCCCCCGGCTCCTCTGCTTCACTTAACTTCGTCCATCGGTCCACCGGCCTAAGGGGCTTTTCACCGGGCTGATCACGGGACCGGATTTCCAAGCCACCAGTGACCTCCGTATCATCATCCGGGTTGATTGACGCTCGCTCCGCCCAACGGCAGGTTGCGATTGCCTCCTCCAAACTCCTTCCCCTGAGGTTGTATACATGGCACACATGAGAGCACAGCATACGCCAATGACGGTTGAATTCGCATGCGCAGCTGTAACCGTGCATCTTATTGTGCCTTGTCAACGTACCTCTCACGCAACGAACTAGCCACAAAAGACCATGTGGGTAGGCACCGCATATGCGGACAGTCTGCCAATGTCGAAGAAAACGAGCACGTGCAAATGGCATCAGGCGAACCAGAATGGCCGCAGCGGAGAACACATTCGCAGGGGGAAAGTACGGTGCCATGATATGCCTACCCAGGGCCAGTGAACGCTGCTGCACGCACGCCTTGACATATTCTACAACCACGTTGAATAACATCCTCAGCGATGACTTCTCGCTTAGTTGCCTCTTAAAATTTTGCTCTCATTTTCCACACTGTTGGTCGTCGCGCAGCCGAACCTGCAAATTAACCTCTGCCGGTGCGCAGCCCACGAAGAGCTACACCGAAGCCATGTTTTTCGCAGGTAATCGTAAAATTCTGTATACAGGAACTGGAGGGCACACAAAATCCTTCCGAACTGCCTCGAATTCAGAGTGTACACCAAATTTTGCAGCCATTGGTGTAACCGACTTTTAACAACCGCAATCGCTCCAATCAGCTGCGAACAGCGCCTACTCATGTCCCGGATAACGTGAAATCTGCAAAATACCACCGCCGCATCGGGATACACAGACCTGAAGGCTCCGACTTGTGCAATGCAGTTATCCATCACGAGTGTCTGCACAGCGGCGGTACTTGGTACCATCGCACGCATTGCTTTTACAGTCTCAGTGTAGCTAGCAGACGTCTCATTTGAAAACAAGGCGTGGAAAGGGAAAAAGCCACCCCCGTTATGTCCACAAACATACAATGCCGTAGCTCGTAGCCGACGTAATTTAACTGATGTTTTGCATCCGAACAAATCACTTCTCCATGTCGTTCCACTATTGGCAACATGTTGCAGAGCACAAAGAACAACGCATGAATGTGGTCCCCTTCGAGAAGCACGCGACCTTTTCCATTCTTTTCAAGTACCTCCATAAAAGCAAAAAAATCATCAGGTCTCTGTTTCATATGTCTCCGCTTTATCGACCTCAAGTCCTTTCGGTTCAGCAACCGACCCTATACCTGAAAACGTGCGCGTGAACCTCACGATTGCTTGTAAGACTACACATTAGACCTGCAACCACCAGCTCTTGCGTCTCATCCAATCGTCTGTTGTACACATACAGTCAGGGATTACCAACTTGAAATTCATGGCTTTGCTCCAAGTCGCATGCCCTACCCTCGTAACCCAGGCCCTTCAAAGTGAAGAAAAATCGAGCAGGACAAGCAAAATCCCTGTATCTGCATGCAACATATATCAGTACAGCATAGAACATCACTTACCTCTTGCCAATGACGTTTGTACGTGTGCTGTGCACACATCGGAATTGCACATAGCGGTACGGATAGCCCTCCGGTAATGCACCACCAGTCTTCCTCTAGTGCAATTCCCGTGAAACCACTGTACGGCTGTAAAACGAGGAGGCTGTTTCCAGTCGGAATTTCTTCACATCATCTTCCAAATCTTGGTGTTTACGATAAAAGGAGCGAAAAATACGCTCAAACGGTACGGAATCGTCCACCACTGCCCAATTGTAATGTGCGCCAGAAGCACCGCTATTTTACTTTAGCCCATTATAACCGCGCTTCCACGAAACTGAAATCAACCATTCCGCTGTACGCGTCCATGATTATTATTGTTATTAAAGTGGTTCTACACCACTTTTAATGTCCCCCATTGGCATCAGGTGAAGCGCCCTGGCGTACCTGGCCAACAACGCCCAATTACCTTCACAGCCGTGTGCCGAGCGTTCGCAAAATACTGTCCTCCTGCGTTATTCGCCTCCAGATCTTTGGATTTATTCTCACAGAGACCTACGTGTCATCCTTCGATTTGGCTCCGCGAGCTCCTCCTACGACTGTTCATCTACTGGATCTATCATTAACGGATCGCCAGCAAACTGTGCTCTTGCAAATTCGAAGTCAACCGTATTTGAACCCTATCGGAGGTTTTATTTTTCCTCTCGTCGCATAAGAACTCTTGGGGTCTTATTTTAAAGATCTTTTTGAGAGTCACCCGATCAGCTTACTACCATTCCTTTAAGTCGCTCTACAAAGCGATAGTCGTCAATTTGATCCGCCCTTGGAACTGCCACTGTCGTCATTAGACAGTATTTTCCAAGTCACCTTGCTTTGCCTCAGTCCTACGTCGCATCGCTACCTACCACAGGATGTGGTGGGATTTCGCCTGGCAAGCGTTCTCCTTATAAAAAACAACAGATATCCGTTTAACAACACTGTGACTTGGCGGATGTGACTCGCCACTAAATAAAGTCACCAGCTCTTCCCTTTTCCAGGGGATCATTCACACATCACGAACGTCACCCGCTTCAAAGCGTTCCATTGACTCCCCCTTTGATAGCGAACACAACGAACAAAAGCACATACTGACTCTAATTTACCTACGCACACAACATGGCCCCTTCCAACTACACAGTTAAACATACTTTTGCATGTCAACACACATATAAATTCCTATGCTGTTTGTCAAAATGTACTAATGTGTGCAAATGCCGATCATACATGTCTGTATTACCATGATCACGCCATTGATGTTGTGCCTGGCAATGACGAAAATAAACCATTTATTTATTTATTTATTTATCTTCCGGCTGGATCGATAGCACGCACGTCGCCCATCTACCATAAGGAAGGTGTGACTCATCTGGCCGCGACACGCCTGGACCCGCTGACCTCAAACCAGCGCCGATCGCCACGCAACGGTGTGTCAGTATCTCTATCCTCTTTCTACCCCTTTTCTACCCCTACTGAGAACATATCTCGTATGAAGAGCAAATGCGAGTCATGTGCTAAAGTGGTAAAAAGTGGTCTGGTGTGTACCATGTGTTTGAAATCCTGTCACACTACCTGTCTTGGGAAGGGGTCGACGGAAGCAAACACCGCAGAGACGCCTTGGTTCTGCCAAGTATGTAAGTCTATTTCATTTGTTAGCTGTCTATCTGTGCTAATGAACAGGTGTGAAAGACTAACCGAAGCGGTCGAGCAACTGGTGAGCGCATAAGTTACTCCCATGGGAGGAAACGGACCTGCACCTGTGAGTGAAAATAACACCCCGAATTCCTTAGTCAGGCCGAAGAAGCGAGCCAGGCGTCCCAACCTAACCCAACGACTCGGCCTCCAGCAGTATCAACTCCATTCTCTCTCCCACCTATAAGTAAAAACTGTGCCTGCAGCGCGCCTGCCTCAACTTCTGTACTGTGTGTTGCACCTAGTGGTCTGTTCGCTACACTCGAGACTGAAAGCTACAGTCAACCAGCAATAGTGAACAACCGGACAACGTACGCATCGGTTGCCGCCAAGCAAACACCGGAAAGAGCACCGGTAACCTTTGTGCCCGGACTAGAGCAAACAAAACTGCCGCAGCACGGATGGCACACACCAATGCCGTTCACAAATTCAACAAAAACACCAGATACTAAGCCTCCAAATCCAAAACCAGTAGCCACCAGGCGCAAACATGTGCCCTAAACATTGTATGCACAAATGTCCCCGAATCCAACTCCAATACAATTAAGGGTAAGTCGACGGACAATCGAAATCAGTGGGGTTCCATCCGTACGTTGATCGGTGTCCATGCTAATCCCACGAAATTCAGAAGAATCTCGCGCTACCCAAAGGCGTTGCACTACGGCGAGCCCCGGTTACTTCGGGTAACACTAAACTCGGCGGACGAGACTGAGGCCGTTCTGCTGTCTGCGAATCGTCTCCGCAACGACTCAAGTGGAGTGCGCATACTACCCGAAATCCCGTGGAAAGAACGTTCAGGGGATGGCGTTAACAAAGATAGGTACAGGAAAAGTAAAGATAAGAAAACAGTGGTTGCTCACAGTGTTCCTGAGCTTACTGACTCCTCTTCCGACGATGCTCAGATGCACGACCGCGAGCAATAGCACTACATCCGGGAGGCTCTTTCTCTCGAAAATGTGGTGGTCACCTAGTTGACAAGGATCCCCATATCACCAAACTATAAGGGGTGCGCTCCCAGGCTGTTAAAACTTGTGTTACAGTCAGAATTAATGGCACAAACCCTACTAGCGAACTGGATTAGATTCCGTTGCAGATTGCCAACAGAAATTCGGCTGAAAGCAGCAGGAAAACCAACATCTTCTAATGACAATTCAGTAGAGGCACAACTCTTAATAACAACGCCAACTGCAGGAACCGACTCGGGGACGGTTTCAAGAGTAGCCATACTATCCGGAGGGGCAGAGCAGAGCACGAGCAAACACCGGGATTCTGCGCATCTGATACCTGCTTATATATCAAATACTTCTCGAGAGTATGAAACCCATCCAAAAAACGATTAGTCGCCGACCCTTTAATGGTCGGCGTAAACTCATTTGCTTCATCCATCCACTCTAACACACTCTTGATCTCCGAGAAGCTCTCATTCATGTACACAAATGCCCAAGGTCTACTCAGCAAATTAGCAGAATTACGACTTCGACACGCGTCTGTAGCTTGGGATCTCATCGCTGTCACCGAAACGTGGTTGCACTGCGAGATAACGGATGCTGAGATTGTACTAACGGGCATGTCTGTTGTCCGGAAGGATCGATCCAGCAAAGGTGGTGAAGTAGCTCTTTATTTTCATAACAATAGACAATGCGAACGCATAAACGATTCGGAAACTGACGTACCTGATACCATTTGGTGCAATTTCCGGCTACGAGGGAACGATCTTGGCCTATTGGTTGTTGTTTACCACCCACCATCGTCTACTCCTGAGATGGACTGCAATTTGATGGCTGCGTTGAGGCAAGTGATAAACAGGAAGTACAGTCACATTCTAGTCACCGGTGACTTCAACTTACATGCCCTCGAATCCCAGGCCACACCAGGAGAGCAATTCAAAGCAGAGTTGCAAGATCTGGTTTCAGACTACCCCCTTTATGGCCACGTCACTACGCCCACCAGATTCAGGGGAACTGACAGGCCATTCATTTTGGACCGAAAATTCACCAATGAAGAACTGATGATCGAGAGAGTGATAACAGATACTCCTTTGGGCCGCAGTGATCATGAGACGCTATGGTTTCATTACATGTGCTACGCGATTATCCTAAAGAGCATGCCGAGGAATATCGTGTCGTAACCAACTATGACGACCTGTCCGACCTAATCGATGCAACAAGCTGGTCGTTCTTAGCTGAATTAACCCCTGAGGTGACCTGCGGTGAATTCGTCAACATATTTACCAAGGTCGGGGCAAGGACATCTAAAACCAAACTCAACCGGCCTAAAATGATAAATTCTTTCGTAAGGAGCAGGACACGTAAGTGCATGGCATTAAGGGACGTGGCATGGCACACCTACATAGCCTCCCCGAACGACCATACCTGGGATGTTTACACAATACAAAGGAACCACTGTGTCAAACTCGTCCGGGAAGATAAACTTAAGAACCAACAAGGTTTGGTGGAAAAGTTTTGCTCCAATCCCAAACTGCTATACAGACACGTAAACAATTTGCGCCGTGTTAAGCGCGGTATTCCTGATCTGCACACAGCATGCGGGTTAGCCCAAACCGCACAAGAGAATGCCAACATCCTTGGACAACAATTTGGTCGTACCTTCCAAAGCGCGCAATCACCATACATCCTGCCTAAGCAGATAACGCCGTCATCAGGGCTTAATCACATATCGTTTACCTCCGCAGCTGTACTGAAGAGGGCTGATGTCTCTGCGCGAGTTCAGCTCCCCGGGTTCGGACGGCATTCGTCCAAAGGCGTTGAAAGTTGCTGCCATGAGTTTGGCAGGACCATTAGCAATTTTCTTTCAACGATGTCTAAACGAGTTGCACGTCCCGACGATGTGGAAGCACGGAATCATCACGCCAATCTACAAAAGTGGTAACCGTGCTGAACCAACAAATTATCGCCCGATAACACTACTTCCTGTGATCTCCAAGGTTATGGAGTACATCGTAGCTGAGGCTTTAATGGGGTACCTGGAGAACAACAAAATTCTCGTTCCGGAACAGCATGGATTTCGCTAAAATGCATCCTGTACAACTAATCTCTTGATTGCTCGTGCAAACTGGACGGAATCTGTGGATGCTGGTGCAGGAGTCGACGCGGCGTACTTGGATTTCTCAAAGGCATTCGACCGTATAGACCATCGCATTCTCCTCCACAAACTTTAGAAATATGGGATCGGCAATCCTGTTCTGGGCTGGATAGGAGACTTGCTCCTGCATCGTCACCTGAATGTGAGGGTTAGAAGCAACCTATCAGAATCCATCGAAGTTCAGTGCGGCGTACCTCAAGGCTCGGTACTTGGACCCCGTCTGTTCCTGGTCTTCATAAATGATCTCGCGAGTGTGCTATCTTTTAACTGTTTGCTATTCGCTGATGACCTAAAGGTATGGCGTACTGTATCTGCAGTGAAGGATCACACAGTCTTACAGGAGGACCTGGACAAAGCGTCATTCATTCATTCATTATACACATCAGCTAGAGGTGGAAAAACACCTTCGCTATTGTGCCGCAATACATGAAAGAAATACATGCATACTTATAATACAATACACAATACACACAATACAATACACATGCCTTCTGAGCTACCTGCAACGGAGAGGCATCGTTCCGGTAAGCTACCAGCCAGCTACTAGGCAAAAATTATTATGTTTTACCCTACGAGATGACATCGTAGATGGAGGGGGAGACTGAAAGTGATGGGGAGGGACAAAGAAACTCACAGCACAAACGCCATTGAGGTCGGCTTCTTGCCATGTCAGCAAGTGTATCCAGCCAAACGTGTTCACCCTCTTTTGGACACCAATCAGGGAGGCGTGAAGCTCCAACCGAGACTAGCTCCGAAGTGATGGACATTCATTCCTCTGGAGCAAGTCATCGCTTGGCCACCTGTCCTCTTCTTCCATCCACATCCCCGGTGAGCAAACAACGCACGTCGAGGGAGTCGGTGGGCTGGCATGCGTAACACGTGGTCGAGCCATCAGAGCCTGGTGCGTGAAATAACGGTGCTGAGCGGTTCAGATCCTTTTCCTGGGCAGTAAACAATGCGTCGAACACGCTCGTTACTCACGCGGTGTTCCCACCAGATGTGAGCTAAATTGCGAAGGCATCGATGGTCGAATGTAACCAGCCTCTTCATGTCCGCCGAGGTTAGGGGCCAGGTTTCGCAACCGTACAGTAAGGTCGAACGTATCGCTGCATTGTACACTCTACCCCTTTAGGGCGAGAGTGATGTCGCGCCGCCGCCATAGGTGACGAAGGTTAGCAAATGCACTCAGAGCTTTCGCTATACGGTTCTTGATCTCGTCTTCGATCCCAAGTGCGCTGATACAACTTCCCAGGTAATTGAATTTTTGAACGACTTCTAGCTGATCCCCACCACGGGTCCGCGCAGGAGGCGATCCCTGCCAATCTTGGGTTAACGCTTTGCACTTCGAGGGTGCAAAGGAAAGCCCGAAGCGACTGACAGACAGTGCTAATCTGTCCAGCGCGGCTTGGCACGTCTGAGAGCTGTCACAGATGAGGGCAATGTCGTCTGCATACTCCAAGTCAAGAAGTCGTTCTCCTGGGAGTAGCTCCACACCTTCCAAGTCATGTCCCGTAAATGCAAATTCCATGACTTCGTCAATAGCGAAGTTGAAGAGGAAACATGACAGCGGGCATCCTTGTCTCACACCGCTGGAGATATTGAAGGGTGGCGACAACTTGCCGTATGCCCTCACTCTGCACGTGCTACGCGCATATAATGCTTGGATAATATTTACATATTTCTCGGGCACACCTTTTCTGAGTAGACAATTCCGAGGGGCACATCGATCAACCGAATCGAAGGCACCTGGACAAAGCGTACACATGGTCCATCGAGAACATGCTGCATTTCAACGTCACCAAGTGCAAAGTTCTCAGTATACGGCACAAGATTATGCACAACTACCCCCTAGGACCACAAATTATACAGCGGGCTTCTCACGAGTGCGATCTCGGCGTGATAGTTCAAGATGACCTCGGTTGTTCGAGGCAGACTGAAAAGGCAGCTAAGAAAGCGAACCAGTACCTCGGCCTTCTTCGCAGAGCCTTCGGGAAGTTGGACCCTTCGATCTTTCCAAAAATGCTTAGTGCGTAGGTGAGGCCGCACACGGAATACGCCATCCAAGCGTGGCAACCCTGGCTCAAGCACCATCTCACCGCGCTCGATACTGCACAACGCAGGGCAACGAAGGGCGTCAGAGGTTTGACCAGCCTCCCCACCCACTCAGGCTGAAGACCCTCAAAATATACAGTGGACGTTATCGGCGTCTAAGGGGCGATCTCATAATGGTGTACCAGATCCTGAGAGACCCCAACCACCCATGCCATTCCCTTCTACTACTCAGTTAAAACACCTCGCTAAGAGGTCACCAGTTTAAGTTAGTCACGCAGTACAGCCGCCTGGAATGTCAGCGAAACTATTTCTCCCTTCGAGTAGCACAGCCTTGGAACGCCCTCCCGAAACATGTAATTAATGCATCCACCCTATCCCTTTTCAAAAGCGCCTTGACGATACCCTGTCACACTTACACTACGTGCTATAGCTCATGACCACCAGCTGCTGGCACTAATGCACAACAGACGGGGATAGTGCCATAACCCTACTCGAGAATGAGTCACTTTAAACGCCTTGCACGAAATTTGATAAACGCTACTACTATAGAGACTGGATTACTGTGTCCTGTCGACCCAAGATAGTTGCACACGAGTAAGCGTTGTCCTTGCTATCTTTTTTATTTTTCTCGCCTATGATGTGAACAATAACCACTCCCCTGTTGCTTTGTGTGCGTACATTCTCATTTCAAACTCCCTTTATACGACAGTGCAGTTACATCTCTAAGCGCCCGAACTGACGAGTCCACTATCCCTTTGCTATCTTTTTTTTGTCACGCTAAACACCCTACGGGACATGTCAAGCACCTACTTTTTTACCCGTTATAGATCATTGTTCATTGTACTGAAATGTGGCGACATTAGTCCCGATAGTGCCTTAACTCCATACCTTATCAAATACGGCCTTAAAGTAGGGAACACTTGCAAACGTATTACGAATAAATGTCTTGGAAAAAAGCGCAAGCATCCTGCTGGCTGACAATCTGGCCTCAGTCGTTGTTCTGTCGACAAACCGCAAGTCCCAGTTATGCTTTCCAGTAATGTTCACTCTCTCCTTGGTCAAATCAGTGTACCCAGTGCAATTATGCAGCGGAATGAGTATGTTAATGCAGGAATTTTTCTGTTGCAAGAAAGCTGGTTGCATGCTACTGTGGAAAATGGGTAATTCAACTCGATGCTTATTTTCCCGTCAGGTCCGACCGCCCCGGGAAGCTCCAGTTCCCTATTGGTGGTGTTATAACTTAGGTTAATCAATGTTGATGCAACGTAGCAAGCATAAGATTTACCTACTCAACGGCTTCTATAAGCTGTCATTTAGTTGAGTGCAAACCAAAGTTCCTAAGTGGCCTTCGATCAGCCATCGTTGGAAACGTATACATTGCTCCTGACACATCCACATCCGAGTTAAAGCGTTCTGAAGACCAACTTTCCTCAACGCTGCTGCTTAACTTGGATTGTTCTAGCTGCATTGTTACTGGCGACTTCGATAGAAAGGATACAACCTACTTGAAAACACGTGGCTTGATAGACATAGTGGCTGTTTCGACCAAACAAGATGCTCAGTTGGACGCTGTGTTCATAAATAAAAGACAGTTATTTGTCATACAAAAGCGGGCTCATTTGAGCAGCTCAGACCATTGTTCAATAGTTCAATAGTGTATGATGGGATAAAAAGCAATAACTTTACAAGACCCACAGGATGGCAAATGGAAGAAAACAAAAGTTTCAGGTGTGACACAAAAATATCAGTAAGTTAGACACTGCAGTTTGTCATACCGTTATGTAATGTGTATCATGTAAGTGCAAGTCCAATAGTCTTTCGAATGTCTCGATGTTTGGTGCGTTCACCACATGCGATGGCAGTGCGATCCAGTGCGGACAGACACTAAGAGAGTAAAAAAATTTCTGTAATCTAAACGGGAATATTGAGTCACAAGTTTTAGTGCATGGCCTCGGCATCGTTTGTTGGCAGATAATGTTAACAGCTACTTACATGGATGGTCCTCTTCTCTTAGTATCCGGTAAGTGAGGATCAGATCACCGCGAAGTCGTCGGTATTCTAAAGAGTACAGACCGATCGAACGAAGGCGCAGTTCATAACTAAGGCCCGATAGACCACGTGTTGCCTTAGTGGCTCTTCTTTGTGGTTGCTCCAGGAGACGAATGTCCCGTTTTAACCACGGACGCCATGCCTGCACCGCATACTCGAGGTGGGGACGAATGTAGGCGTTAATCAATAATGGCACGAGTTGCCGCTCGAAGGTACCGAGCGCTCGCCTCAAAAGCCTCAAGTTTAAGTTCGCTATGTTAGCTGCCTTTGAACATTGGAGCGAATTACCCAGACCTTCTTGCACGATGACCCCTAAGTCTCTTTCGTTGCTCACCTGTTTTATAACGCGCTGCCCCAGGTGATATGTGTTGCTGCAGTTACTGCGCAGCGACAACAGGTGACACTTTTCGGGGTTCAGGGGTAGTTGGTTGTTTACTGCCCATTCGTGAATCCGGTTCAGGTCATCCTGCAGATAGACTGGGTCAGATGTTGACTGAATAGCTCGCCACATCTTAGCATCGTCGGCGAATATTTGCATAGGTGATTGAATGTTGGCAGGGAGGTCGTTGATATAGACTAAAAAGAGTAACGGGCCGAGAACTGATCCTTGCGGTACGCTGCTAGTGACGCATAGGCTATCGGAGTGGGTGTTGGCGATCCTTACCTCGATTCTTCTGTCGTATAAGTAACTTTACAACCATGTGAGCAAGGATCCGTGGATACCATAGGCCGCAAGCTTTCGGAGAAGTGCTGGGTGATTGACTCTGTCGAATGCCTTAGAAAAGTCTAAGTAAATCACATCTACGGGAACTCCCTCGTCAGCAGCCCTGGTCCATGAGTCCCGAGCAAGTAGTAGATTGGTGAGGCAAGATCGTCCGCGTCTGAATCCATGTTGGAGGTTGGAGATGATTTGTAGACTTTCAAAATATCTCACCATTTCATCAGCGATTATAGACTCCATCACTTTTGATAGAACAGGAAGGAGAGTAATAGGTTGGTAGTTGGCAGGGTCTGACCGCTTACCTCCCTTGTATATCGGAGTGATAAGTCCACGTTAAAACAGTGTCCAGTCATCTACAGCAGGTCTAATTTTTAACGCTGAACAGACGGTCTTACAAGGTTATCAAACGGCGAAAATGCTCCTTGGAAAATATCACGAGGCTCCAGACGATGTTTTCTTTAATTGATTTTTCGGTCTTCCACGACGTGGACCTGTCTCTCGAATGTGACCATCTAACGGACTACATCAAAGATTGCTTCGACATGTGTTGCTAAGTTGGATAGATAGATAGATTTTCCTCACCACTACTAAAGCGACTTCGAAGGATGAAAGAATGGGCCTACAAGTGTAAGAATGCTACCCGTGTCAACAGCCTAACCACGGCAATTAACTCCGAGATGGAGAGACTAAACCAATTATATATCGAAGCAGTTCTAGGCAACCATAACTGTCACGATCTATGGAGGCTCCTGAGGCAGATCTGTGGTAATAGCGTTTGCAGCCGGAGAGGTGAGGAGTTTAGAGTTTAGTTCTGCCTCAATAAGCTCATTTTCCTTGCCCCACTTCATTAGCTCAAGTCCAGCCGCGCCCTTCGATCAAAGCAACGTCCACAAAGAACTCAAAAGATTAAAGGCAACAAAAGCTTGTGGTCCTGATGCTCTCTCACCCTTAGCTTTGAAGAAGTGTGCTGATTCTCTCACACTTCCTCTAACAGACCTATTTAACAAGTGCCTCACTACGGGTGTGATCCCGGACATCTGGAGAGCGGCCAGGATTACTCCAGTACCAAAAACTGGATCTCATAAGTATCCCCCAATTGCATGTACATCTGTGCTCCTAAAAGATTTCGAAAGATTGTTAATTCCGCGAATTTTTTCAGCCGATCCTGAAGACGATATCTACCAGAGCGCGTATAGACCCCAGCGCTCCACATTGGATGCAGTGGCATATGTTGTGCATTCTATAGCCTCAGCATTAGATCAAAAATGTAAGTCCGTACGGCTTCTCTTTCTGGATTATTCGAATGCCTTTGGAAGCCCGGATAGGTCAAGGATAATAAACCCGCTATCGGAAAATGGAGTTCATCCTGGTGTGTGAAATCTGTTACATGACTATTTTACAGCTCGTACTCATTTCACCAAGTTGAACGGTAAGAAATTCTCTGTGCCAACTGTGGTGTTCTACAGGGAGCGATCCTATCAGTTTTTCTATTTTCCTTGTATGTTGAACATCTCCCTATACAAACCACGTTTATAGGGTGTAAGTATGCTGGTGATGTTGTGCTGGGATGTATGTCCCACATTAACCATGATTCCTCATCACTTCAACGTGGGTTGGAAGATCTGGTGGAATGGTCATCATCCAGATCTCTTAGGCTTAATGCTTCTAAATGCAAGGATGTAATATGTTCCTTTCTGCGTGGCGATAAGTTGCAGTCCCTCATAGCTTTCTCCCCCACACTTACTGTGAATGAAAATCCTATACCCAGCTCTTCCATCGTCAAGTATCTCGGCGATCTTTTGTCCCAGAACCTTTCTTTATTGGCGCACGTCTGTAACACTTTTCAAAAAGTCAGAAACCTTTCTTTTTCTACCCACAGACTTAAGGTGCTTTCAGTAACTCGTACTTTAATATTCAGGTTTGTGACCTCTTGTATTATTCCCTATTGGCTATACTGCTCTTCTGTCATTTTCTCTGCACTGCTTCAGAAAGACTACATCTTATTGGTGCGGTCAATAAAGCACATTGCTAGATGCAGCAGCTTGTCTAGAGATTCTTTAGTCGATTTGTTTATTTCTAGACATCTTGGTGCCTGCTATGATTTTTCTTATAAGATAATAACTGATCGATTTCATCCACTTCACAATGAGTATCCAAAACGCTCTCTTTCTCTTCTACTCGTTAAAATACAGAATTTTATTCGCCCGCAGGTCATCATATCGTAATACTGTTTTGCCTTATCTCTCACGATTGCTTATTGACCCAGCGAAAGTCACAAACATGCTGCGCGAGCGCCTGTTGGAGTAACCGTTCTGTTTTTTTCCACTTTGCTATCCAAGCATGTAGATTGATATTATCATCCAGGTGTCCGCAGTGATGGTGTAAGTGCTGAAAATGTATCCATTAGGGTACATAAAGCTTATTTTGACTTGACTTCACTTGAATTTTCTCAGATGCCACGTCAGGACGGTAGCGGGGAATTCTGTTACCCCGCGAACTTTGGACTGCGCGCGGTTGCTCAGAGAATTGTGGGCATTCAAACGTAAAATTGTTCTACCAATGATTTGCGCTTAACGGCAGTGTATGAGCAATTTTATGCCGTAAGTGACCAGTAAATCTCCCGTTAAACCTCATAACCCAGAAGATGCGGGGCATTAAGCGATTATTCCGTGTGAGCCTCCATACTTTATAAAGGCCAGGTAAGCGATGTGGCAGTTTGCAAGTGCCTCACACGCACGAGATGAAGGAAAACTGGTACACAAATAAATCTCCTAAGCCATGTTGCGCAAACGTGTGCCTTTATATTCCATCCTAACTTAGAATACTGTGCATGACATTCGAGTGCAGAGAGGCTTTCCTGTAGACGTACAAGCGCATAACCATTTAAAGTCTTAAAGGTTGAATGTCATTGGGCATCGCAAACTCCTCTGCATAGTTCCAATATTAATAAATGTACCGCCGGAGCGAGCACAAAAGGCGGCGCATCCAGGATTCGAACCCCGGCTGCACGGCTCACAATCCGGCACACTACCACCAAGTTATGCCTGTCGGTTATACCCTAGATTAAATCCGTCCGTCAAAGCAGAGAAAGGGAAAATCAAAGTTCTCACACTTTTAGTTATACAGTTTAACAAAGCTGTATAACACGATTTCAGCATTTATTTCACCAGGTTTTGCATAATTTGGTTGCTACAGGCGGTAGAAGCATCGTCCACTACGTTTCAAGACGCATTATTAATCAACTTGTAAGTAACAAATTGCTGACTGCAAAAAACTGATGATATGTTCAATAGTGAGTATATTGTATTATCGAGGTTTCTCGTTTTTGTCAATGTTATCCAGGAACTGATTTTCGCATACAAACCGAGAGGAAGTTTTTGCCGTCAAAACTTTTTAGTCACTCACCTGTACCATTACCATGCAATTGTGTTCGTTGTTTCTATTTGATCATGTTTGAATAAACCATCAATTTATTTGTAGTTTGGCGTAATCATCATAAAATTCATCAAATAACCAATTTGTCTGAAATCCTCGACCTAGCATCATACGCAGTAATATCGTGCACTTTGGTGCCACCTCATGTGATGGTGCCACTCGGTGCGGTCCGCACCACCCTAGTGACGCCTTTGCCGAGATTCAGCTGCTAGCGCTTCAAATAATTCTTTGTCTTTAGCAACACAGGTGTATTGATGATCAGCAAAACTGAAATATAATCCGAAAATGTAAGGTTACAATCCTCCGGACATTGGGGTAATTGCAGGATCGGTCAAGAATGGAGTGTGGGCTGTGCTGTGTGAAATATTGGAAGCCCGCAAGGCCAATTAGTTGTGTCCGCGAATGTAGATAAGTAACGCAGTAAATAAAACAAATGTGGACACCGATGATATGGTCAATGATCGTGCCACATCCATCCACTGCTATTCAGCTGGAAAGCCTGCTACGTAGCCGCGTGTGTACCTGTGTGCGTACGTGTTTGTTCGCCAACCAATCAGCGTCCGTCATTGATTCGCTTCAAACTGGAACTCGTTCTCGCTTTCAAGTAACTCTCGTGGCAGACAGTTTTTACGTGTTCATGTGCCGAATAGAGTGTACCGCTTCACGCTTGCTACCATACCCGTGTTCTGATTTCGCTTGGGTGTAGCATATTGGCGACGGAGCTTATCAGATTACTCAAGGCAAATTCCATGAGGACACCCCTACCGTTTTCAAATTCCCCTACTGAAAGACCTGCTACCCAGCAATGGACACGGTGAAAAACTACTTTCATTAATTCCGTTGAGCTGTTTTTGCTCCTTGGCAGCAACAACACGGTAGACGATGCGGAAAAATCAAACCACTACGCCACCACCTCGGTATTGAGGCCCAGCAACCTTTCGACAGTTTGCAACTACATACAAAAAGTAACCTACGATCTGTGTTCTATTCCATGGACCGACTTTGGGGGTAAAAGCCACATGTGTTCACAGCACGCTACAAATTCAACACTATGCGACAACAATCGAGTGGGAGTGTAAATGTGTTTATCTCACAACTTCTTACTGTCCCTCCCGATTGTGCCTATGACCAGATGCCAACGAATCAGTTCGAAGAAGCGATGCTGTTACAGGCGTTAATTGTGGGTGTTTTCGATGAGAAAGCACGAAAGCGGTTGCAATCCGAAGACGAAACGCTCCTGACTTGGGAAAAAGCCTGTGATGTTGTCCGACAGAGTGAAAACCCCGTTCAGGAACTAGCTGCGTATTCTTCCTACAATCAGTTGATTCCACAGGATGTAAACAGTCTCCCAGACTGTGATCAAACCGCAACGCAACTTGTGCAACATGAATTTCGTTGGTATCGCTGCAGTGAACATCATTCGGCCCCAAATGGTTGTCATCATTTTCATTTGGTGTGCAGATTGTGGTAAGAAAGGTCATATCCAGAAAGTATGTCTTTCTAATCGGAAATCACTTGCAGCTGAGCAACATAAAGCTAGAAACTGCATTACCGAGAACTTACACCAGAACAGGATCAATACCACAACCGATTTAGTCGAAATATAACTGGAAAAAGCCTTTAGTCGTGTCTATCAAGGTAAACGGGCAACCTGTGGATTTTGAAATTGATACCGGTTCTGAAGTTACCCTGATACGACCGGATGCCTTATCACAACTCCCAAAGTTAGATCCACCAAATATACAATTGCGATCTTACACGGGACAGATGGTGAAGGTGCTGGGCACATTTATTACACGCATCTCCCACCATAATTCAACGAATCATGTGTGTGTACGTTTCTGGAGGACCTGGCCCGAACGTACTTTGTTGTTACGGAATTAAACGTCTTCCCAGTATTGTGTCCAACCTCAACTTGGTGGAAACCCATGCACAGTTAGATGATATATTGCAGAAACATGCGATTGGTTCGATGAGTCCAGACTAGGAATTTCGAAAAATTACGCCGCTCACCTAGTGTTGAAACCACAGGCGAAACCTGGGTTTTGGAACATGCGATCTGTTCCATATGCCCTTCGTGATAAATTCGAGTGAGTTGCGTCGACTCCAGCTGGAGGGTATGATTGAACCCGTTCACTATTCGGACTAGGCAGCCCCTAGTGCCAGTGTTGAATAGCAATCGTGCCATAAGAATCTGTGGGGATTACGAAGTTACGATCAACCAGGCATTAAAGCTAGACAAATATCCGCTGCCAAAGCTTGAAGACATTTATGCTTCGCTCCTGTGGCGAGCTTTTTACCCAATTAGATGTGAGCCACGCCTAGCAACAAATTGAACTCGATGAGGAATCCCGTGTACTCACCTTGGACTATTCCGCCATACACGCATGTCATTTGGGATGACCTCGGCCCCGGCTATTTTTCAGCATATTATTGACACACACACACACATGCATGCTTAGATGACATCCTAGTTACTGAATGTACTATCACCGAACCCTCGCATAGTTTGGTTGTTGTCCTGAAACCATTATCAGGAGCCGAGTCGGTTTAAAAAAAGAAGTGCGAATTTTTGGTGCCGAGTATACAGTACCTTGGGTACCGGTTATCATGAGAAGGATTGTGTCCAGTAAGAGGAATGGCAATAGCGCTACTTAAAGCGCCGGCACCCAAAAATTTTCATGAACTGCGGTCATTCTTGGGTGCCGTTACTCAGTTTTCAAAGTTCATATTATCGGCAGCAACATATCTACATCAGCTTCATCAACGTTTGACGTAAAAGCCAAACTTGGAATTGGAACAGGATTCATGAAAATGCTTTCACGGCGGTTAAAAAACATTTGGTATGAGCAGATTATCTCGTGCATTACGACCCGCAAAAGCTTGTTATTCTCTCTTGTGATGTTTCACCATAGGTCTTGGGGCTGCTTTACTGCACAAATTACCGGAGGGCTACCAGCAACCCATTGCCTATGCCTCAATAACACTGACAGAGCAGAACGGAAATAATCACAGCTTGATTGAGAGACCACAGCTGTGCTCTTCGGTACTATCCGATTTCACCAATATTTACTTCGCCGACCCTTCGTGATCCATACGGATCTGGAGGCTCTTGTTTCCTTCCTTGGCCAAGATAAGGGGATTCAACAAATGTCTTCACCCAGAATGATTCGTTGGGTCCTCATTCTATCTGCATATATATAAAATCCAGTACGTTCGTAGTCGGCAAAATACCACAGCCGATGTTCTTAGTCGACTTCCTTTATCAGAGATACCTTCGGAGGAGTTCACTTTACAAGATCTTATAAACTTGGCTGAACATCTCAATGATTCCCCGGTCACGTCAACGGACATACGTCAGTAGACTGACAGAGATCAAGTTTTATCACTGGTGAAACGCTACGCTCGAGTCGAATGGCCAAATAACGCATTTAAATAACTCATGTCTTTCCGTAATACGGTGTCTGAGCTCAGCCTCGAGAACGGATGTTTATTATGGGGCGCACGAGGTACAGACCTCAAGAGATTTCGGTCACGTATCCTGGATGAACTACTTGATGCACACCCAGGAGTCGTCAAAATGAAGTCACTAGCTCTATTTTAGGTGTGGTGACCCGAATTAGACGCTGACATTGCAGCGAATGTTGTAGGTTTCAGATAATGTCAGGAAAACCGAAACACCGCGCCCCATGCGCCAATGCAGCTTTGGAAGTGAACAGAAACACACTGGAGATGCATCGATGTTGACTTTTCGGTATTTTCGAGGGGCAGATGATTTTATTGATCGTCAACGCCCATTCTAAGTGGATTTAAGCCCACATTCAGGCCTCAGCAACTTCAGATAGCACCATAACTAAACTGCCTCCCAGCATGGGTCCGCTGGGAGGCGCACCACTGACGAGACCCAGAAGGTCGAAACGCCGGTATCTGGTGCTTTTCCAGACTAGCCTAAGCCTGCTGATTGGGAGTGACTATGATGAATTAGCTGAAGTATATCAAAATTCTCACTACTACTCATCAAAACAACCAAATGCTCCACAACGTGTGCGTTTGGATCGTTCCTTTTCGAAACAGGTAGAAGCCCGTTAGAGTTAATGTTCGGTTGACACTTGTGTACACAGTTACATTTACTGCATGGGACTCTTGAGTCCCAAGTTACTGAAAGGGAACAATAGACGAAGGAACATTTTGATAACTGCAGCAGGGAAAGAATTTCGACAGAGTCAGATCCAATTTACGTCCGTTTACCTAGACTGTGGGTGGGAGCCGGCCGTTGTAAAAACAACCAAAGGACCGATTGTAGAAGCAGAAACTGATGATGGCCGGATTGTGTGGTGCCATCTGGACCATGTTCAGCCAAAAATGTCGAACTGAGAAACAAATGCTGAACCAGCGCTGCCATACCCATCATCGAGCGATATGCAGATGACTGACGCACAATCAGTAACTGAACCTTTGTTACATCCTTCTAATCGTCAACGGCGACAAGTTGATCGCTTCCAGGCCGGTTAGCCCGAACCAGAGTGGGGATGGATGATATGTTTCTTGGCCGTGCCACATCAATCCACGGCCATTCAGCCAGAAAGCCTGCTGCGTAGGAGCGCGTGTGCCTGTGTGCGTACTTGTTTGTACGCCAACCAATCAGCGTCCGCCATTGATTCGCTTCGAACTGGAACTCCTTCTCGCGTTCATATGACTCTCGTGGCAGTTTTTACAAGCTGATGTGCTGAGTAGGGTGTACCGCTTCAGGCTTGCTACTACTACTATCATACTGGTGTGCTGTGAGCACGTAACGACGGTTGCAGCAATTAAAGACACTCCCAGGACAAAGTGGCCAATCAAAAGCAAGTACATGCATTCGTTCAATGACCATTAAGTGATCGAATTTACTAACGACAAATCAATGGTGAGAGCAATTTTAATGACCGGCGTAGAGCGTAATGTGGAAACACCACATGATGAAGTATAAAAACTAGAACCAGATAAGCTGTATCCGTTCGGCCGGTGGCCGAGTGGTCTATGCGCCTGGTTTGCAACCATAAGGTCATTAGTTCGTATCCGCGTAGGGGTGGGCGTAATCGCGGTATACTCCACCCACGTGCGACTGCTGGTGATCACGCGGTAGCGAAGCGTTGTTACGGCGCACATACTACACATTATTACTATTAAAGTGTAATCATGGCGTGAATTGTCATGGAACCACGATCGCTTCCACTAAAAATAGTTGCAGGGGAAAGGTGGATCGTGAGGGGCTGTGGGGATTTCGTGCAGGGTTTGGAGCTGGTAGTCAGGTTTACAACGTTCTACCGATGATCATTTCTGTGTGCAGGGTTGTGGCAGACTAAAGTTGATAGGTGGGTTATTATGCTAAAGAGCAGTAGTCAGTTGTAACCATGAGACATTTATCTATGGTTCTGATAGGTCCGATGCAGCTCATTGCGTTGCAATGGCAAGCTAGTTGTGGATAAGAAAACTTGGACGCCGATGAATGACACGTGGCTGTGTAGTTCTTGCAAGCATCGGTCATCGAGTCGTAAAAGGCAATCACAGGATGACAGCTGAGTGCTGCGGTGTTGCCGAATTGGATTATTTGATAGTATACGTTGCATCAACATGAGGTTGCATCATCAGTGCAGTGTCTATGGCTACAACATGACCAAAGAACCATGGAGACTTCTCGGCGAATCGCGACAATGTCTAGAAATTGCTAATGAAGCTAGAAGAACTGTGACTGGACCAAGAGGAAACGATGATGCTCATCAATGCAACTGCTCGATTAAGTGCTGTCAACCAACAGCTGATGAAATAAGTTATCGCGGATGTCTAGATAATAGCGGAAGGAAAATCAGGAGTATGATGACCGAAAGTAGATACAAAGTTCTTGTCTCTCAGCTTACTACATCTAAAAATAGGAAATTTGTGGGCAGGTAAAAGGTTCACGAATGAGAGCCCCTGTAACAAGACTCGTTGTGGATGTCGTCATACAAAAATTGAAAGGGGATCCACTACTAATTATGAAATTGAAACGCTGGGTTCGCTGCGTCAATGATATATTTGTGATACTCAAACACAGTCAAGTAGCAAATGCACACCAGATGCTCAACTACGCAATAGACGACATCTATGTTAACTTTTGGGGGATAAAAATGACCCAAGTAGTCGGCCATCCTGCCTATACAACTAACAGTCTTCAAGTCAGTAAGAGAAGATATCACTTTGAAACCGGTTTCAGATCCTTCGATCCCAGTAAGAGCCAGTAAAAGACCCCCCTCCGCAACGGGTAATTCGATCACTTCACATCTCAATTTGACGTCAATTTCAGTGCAACGTTACAAGAAGCTGTGAAGATTATGGTCATACCCTCTCCGATTACTTCCGAAGACCATACATTCGCCGTTTAAAACGCTTCGAGAAGAGTACTCGTGCTTACATTGGCCATTTTCAAAGTATTTCACCACACGGTTATCCCTCATACTAAAAGCAGTCACAGAAAGCATTAAAAAGAGCAAACGTGGTTCTACAGCCTGAGAGATATCAACTTCGAGAATAACCTAGTGATGGCTAACAACAACAGCGCATCAGCTGGAGTTAGTTATGTACAATATTTCTGAGCTCGGCGTTAAACAACTTTAGGTTGATGTACAAACGTAGATCATCCAATTTCTTGGTGGTGACGGCCACTTTGTTCACCCAATCGGTCGATTGATTGACCTTGACGATAACACCGAGTGGACGTTAATTCTTCAAAAAAATTTTATGTGCTCGCTCAGGTAGCTGGCTTAGCGGTTTCGATTCCGAACTTTCCTACAAATCATGAATGAAGTCAGAAAATATGGTGATATGTATGGGTCAATAAACGATCACAGCTAAAGGGAACAACGTCAGGTTCCCGAATGAATTCAATATTAGGGATGGGCATAATGGTGTGATGTGCAGTCCCAAAGATTGATAGCGTCCGTGGTAGCGCTAAGCTTCATTTAAAGCATCAAGCAGTCCCACATGTTGACATGGCAGTTTTGTGTTCCTTTGTACCGTGTTTCTGCACGATGGTTGTCTGGCGGTGACTCATGAATCTCCCTAGGGTCGCACGGATTCTCCTCCCATCAAGATTGATGCAAGGAAACAATTCCTATGAATGTTTACGTGTATGATATTTAGCAAAAGCACAAACACAGTGCTCGAGGTTCCAGACAGAATGACAACAAAAACTGATACGAACTTATTTCATCTCTCATACAAACTTTGGCTGAAAGTCAGGGATAATGGGTCACACACAACTGGAAGCAAAGAAGGGCTAAGTGATGAAGAAAAAGGTGATCCGTTGATGCTCGGAGCGTGGCACCGTAAGGTCAAAACGGTGAAGTGCATTCCACTCACCCATAAATTTGTGGCTCAGTGGGGTAACACCATATGAAGGACTGAGGTTGACTGCAAGCCACGCAATTTGGTAAGTTTGAAAATCGAATTGGAAACAAATGTTGACATGTGCTACGTCTGTTAACATTATAGTCCGGAACTTGGGAATAACAATTTCGAGTGACAGAATGATTGAAAAATGGGAAGTGAAATAGCGGTGTTAGTTATTCGCCTGGAATCTGCTTGACGCTAGCTAACGATTCTACTTTGCTAACAAACGGCTGGATAGGGTGTAAGTAAGCTTTTTTGCGATTTAAGCAATGTAGATGAGTTAGCTGACCTGGTCACCGTTCACGAAAACACATGTTCATGATAATCGAGGAAATGAGCTACTAACTTGAACCGGAGCGACCCAAACAGTGGTTTAGTTTATAGTATACAAAATGAAACAAGTTCATCGGAGAAAACTACTAGTGCGGTACACATTAGTATTCATGAAGGATAAGAAACCTATAATTGCACAATGACTGTCTCTGAAGGTCAGAAAGACTCTGAGCAAAGATATCGGTTGTGTAGGCTTTGGAAGAAGGAGTCATGCAGTAGGATGAGTACAACTGTGCCAGAAACAAGAAGTAGAAATAAATAGGCGAGTCGGTAAGAAAAAATGGCCAACTATACGATATAATAAGGTGGAAGAACATAGACCACAAAGGGTGTAACAGGAAAGCAGCTCGTGAAGAACATGAGACTCAGCCGTGGGCAGACGACTGACAGCTTAAGCAATGTATCTTGCGAATGTAGGTTGTTGTAATAAACAAGTTTCAGCCCCATCAATCTAGGCGAACATTTGCACGCCTTTGGGAGGATCTCAATGGAACAATGGTGTATTACGGGTAAAATAAAGGCAATCCCTAACGCATTTCGTGGGATGGAAATTAATGGGAAAATAAAAGTCCGTGAAACGATAGAAAGTACCTTTCTGGACTCATCATAGTGTTCGTATTGAGACAGTGTAAGAGAGCCGAGATGTTCACGTGATAAAAGTATATATCCACTGGTTGAAATTTTGAAAACACACCGTTTGATTGCCTTATGTAGCGTCCAGGTTTACATAAGGCATAAAATGAAATGCGACAATGCTTCAAGTTTTTTAAACATTGTTGACTTGGGGGCAGAGACAACATCATGCGGGACAGCGTTCCACGGCTGACACACTCGAAGGGAAAAGAAATTTCGACGGTAAAGGTATGGGTCTGATGAGATTTACGCGACAAGAATTCTTCACTCACAAATCGATTTCTGATTTTGAATATGAACAATTTCTACGGTATTCCAGCCGACTATACAGAATTGTTAGCTTCAAAGGATGACCTCTTATGTAAGCTATTATGAGGTCCCCCTGAAAGCGCCGATATCGAGTCATGTACATTCTCCTAAAGATTTCCACCTAAGCTGGTATGGCAAATGAAAGAGGACCTTAATGTTTTTGGTTTCCCTCCGTTGAGGGGCCTCAAAAGCAGCGAGGTCCGAGTACCAAGTCTGGATGGCGCATTCCACGTGCGGTCGCAACTAAGCGTTAAGCACTAATGGGATGATCGGGCGTCAAACCGACCGAACGATCTGAGAAGAGGGCCAGTTTCGATTACCGATTCCAGGCGCCTTCTTGGATTGTTTTGAGCAGCCGAGATCGTTCTGTACCAGTGCACTCACTTCTGAAAGGCATTCTTCAACATGCTGTTTCCAACCTTGTAAATGCTCAAAGACTGACGACGCAGATAGATCATTTTGTAGTTATCTGTGTGGAACTGCAGTAAATCCCTCGTTTATCATTCATCAACGTAATCCCGGTCATTTTAGAGAAAATCGTAACCCTTCTTGCTAATAATCGCTCGCCATATTTTAATGCTATCGGAGAAAAGCAGGAAATTAGAGATAACTCTTGTCAGATCATTGATGAACAGCAGGAGCAAGCGCGATCCCAGCACCCAGCCCCGTTGAATACCGTATTCCATCTCCGTCGGGTTGGAGAGTGATCACCTAACACACACTAAAAACCTCCGTTGGTAAAGAAAGTTGGCAATCTAACAAAATACAGGATCGCAGATGCCATACATCTGTAGCTTGTGAAGTAGAATGGGGAGATCTAACTGGTCAAAAGCTTTGGAAAAACGCCAGTTAGATGACATCGACTCCGACGGGACCACCAGCGACTTCTATCTAACTACCTTGTGCGATCATTAGATTGATGGTGTATGACCGGTGTTGACGGAAGCCGTGCTGCTCCAGTGCCAATACATTGCATTTATCCAGGTAGTCCATTAGATCCTCAGCGACGACCGCCTCCGTTACTTTAGAGAGCACAAGGAGGAATCACTAGGCGATAGTTTACAGGGTCTGAAGGGGTATCGCCTCGAAACAAGGAAAGCACAGTTCCCAGTTCCTTAACTGAAGAAAGCGTCTTATTAGTCAAGTCAAGACAGCATAAGCTTTATGTATCCAAAGGGGTGCATGTTCAGCATTTTACATTATCAACTGTAAATTTACCAAAGAGTTACCATGAAAAATGCTAGGTTTACAAATGGGTAGAAAAATAGGCGTGCACTGTCATAGATCGATGGAGAAACGATCCCAGAAGCATCTAAATTATCGGGATTTGTAGCCATTCAAAAACAAAAAGGCTTCATAAAGATGTTTCGTCCGAGTTTGCTTCAATTGACGTAGAATTTTGTAAAGCGCAATACGAAGACTACCAAAAGCACGCATTTCGTATTGTCTCATCAGAATTTTGTGTCCAATGACAATAGATGGTGCGAGATATCACGCTTCTATGTTTAAAGGAGTAAAGGGTCTCAGTGATCTTGAAACTGAACAAAATATGTCAGCGTAATCTTGAAAAACTGAGGTATATACAGTAGACAAGGTGAAAGAATGATTTTCTGCGTAAAAGGTAATAGCCGATTCAAAGGTGACACAACTCGGATCCACAAATCCTGCTTCAGAGCATAATTATTATTCAAGGGATAACAGAAGCCAGATTGGAGGTGTGAATGTTCAAACGATCAAATCAAGTGGTTTCCAAGTGGAGGTCAAATGATGGTAGGCGCAACCCAAATCGAGACGATGTATTCGTCTGATTTCAGTATCCGTTATAAGTTGATCATAGAAGTTATCCAGCGTGTGTAGTTGATGTGACAAGAGAATGACATGAACTTAAAACGTGGAGACAGGATTGGAGGGCAAGTGGGAAAGAATTACAATCTATGACGGAGGCAAGTGCCCAGTTGTTTTCAATAAAAAGTGCAGATTTATAATTTTTCAAAAGTTGTTTCATAATTACAAGTTGTACAGCGTTTGACATAGACGTCATTTTCAGTATCGTGAACTTCTGGCCCGAAGCTGTGTTCGTGAGTGGTGTGGGTTTTCATAAACAGGCTGCTGCGTGTTTGAACCTTGAGTTCTAAATGAAAACACAGATGAGAATAAGCACATTGAAAAGTAAAGCCAGCTGCATCTGAATTCGATTTGAATGTAGGAGAATCGCTTTGGAACACAGTGAGAAATGGAAGTTACACTTCACTGCGATCTATTTGTCTTAGTAAAACCATCGAGACCAGGTTTAAGAACCTAGACTTTTTCTATATGATGCAAAATGACCTGGTGAAATATCGATTGGCTAAAAACAGCAGATATGGTGCTTAACTTAGTGACGAAACATCTGCAGTCAGGATACACAGCTCCGAGAAAAGCCGAACGCTCTCAATCCGCGTCCAGAGCAACAAGTATTCTCAAAAATGGACACTCGGTTTCTCCATTCGTTGTCAGTCTCAGAAGCACAGTAGCGTGCAGCTGTTCTGCACGTTTAAATCGCGTCATGCACCGACGTGGTTGCACTCACGGCAACCAACAGACGGTCAAAGACGATTCTTATCGGTGACACTCATATTGTAGACGTAGAAGAACTGATAATTAGAGGTGAAACGGGATGTCTATCGAGATTTGAGTAACAGCAAAGAGACCATCTACTGGTCGATGCCTGCAGTATAAAAAATAGTGGCTATTTTACTTAACCTGTTTTTCAGCAGCAAAACTATCCCGTATAAGTGTTCGCATCGTCAAATTACTGCCATACAATGTGGCCGAACACGGGCTCCGGTGACAGAAGCTATATAGCTTGTGAATCTGGTGATCCACACTTATGGTTCACTTTCAGAATGCACCACAATGAACAGCCTCACATATGTGCCATTCAACTTGTAAGTCCCATCGAACTTAATTAGCAGCGGTCAAAAGTAAGGAGATGCCATGTGGTCCCCCTTTCCATTCAGACAGAAGTCCGGGGTTACCAAAGGCACGCATATCGGCCGGTTGGTGGCCGATGCCTGTTTTGTTGGCATTGACGATGAATCATTAGCTACAGAGTAACCGCAAGTTTGATATCAGTACCGTTCCAACACATATGGCACACAAGTCTGATAGAGGTTCCCATGAATAAGGCCAAATCTAGGAAAAGAGGGCAAAAGTAGGAAAATAACCCACCCATCCCAAGAGCTACCTTCTACCAATATCAACCGTAAAGTCGCTACCCCTGCTGCAATGATCATGTCACCTAGACTATTGAAAAATGTAAAAACAAACAGCCCAGCTAGACCAGTTATTAAATAACTAAATGGAAAACAACCCGTTGGCGTAGCTGTTAGATCATCCTCAAATTTTTGAACGCCGCTTAATGCTTGAAAGACACCCGAAGTCAACGGAACGACGTAGGTGAGGATTGCACACAAAACTTTTCGTTTTGTCAGATGTTAGAGGATCAATGAGTTCAAAAACATCAATCTGATAATAAAACATTGTATTACACACACTTAGCTAATCGAGCCATAAGTGTGCATGAAAGAATGAATTATCAATTCGTTCTGACGCTCTTGCATCAAGAGCGAAATATGGCTACGATACGAGCCCGTAAAAAGCCGATTTGTATTACAACCCATCTGAGAAATCAAACCAATCACCTTGTCGTTTAAGACAATAAGGGCACTGAGATACAGTGATGTCTTAAGGCGTCAGCAGTATGCCGGTATGTCGTACAGACGCTTTGCTGCCACGCGACAACCAATGGTCGCGCGTGGGCTGCACATACTGCGATGTCGTCCGCACCTACGCGGAATCGAACAGGTGATTTCCAGATTACTCAGCAGGCGTGTAATCTTTTCCGACAGCGGCCGATGGTGGTGATGTAAATTCGCAGCAGGGGCTAAAAGCAGGGAATAGGGTGGTCACAAACAACCGGCTGGGTTATCGATGAAGTCATGTGGAATCCGTTGGTACAAAATTATTGCTTGCATAGCTGGAGTGGACATTCTGCGCTCAAGCAACATTTTGATTTCTGGTGTCAAGGTGGATCCTAAAAAAGGAGCTGGCAGGGTGAAGAGTGGATAAGACATCTGCTTAGTAATACATAGGTCACTGGTTCGAGGCTGCAGACGTGCGGGCGGCCACTTCACAGTACCCATGCCCAAACGCGACTGATGATGGGCGCATGGCAGCGGAGCGTATGTACAGGGGGTACTGCTGATGCCTTTCTTTTACGCTGGAAACGACGATACATGCAGCTTCCAGCAGTGAAGTTAGCTGAAATTTCAATATAGACCAGAAACCCGAATAACGGTTCAACACTCCAAAGAAGACGGGAATGAAGAGTGTTGAAAATGACAGCAGCATCCGATATATGTCGAACGCGAGTTCAATGGGAAATAAGTCGCAGAAGCAGTGGGGAAAGATGGCTTCTTGGTACTTCATGTGTACCAATAGACCGTCTAACCAAGTGATGGGAGTGAGTTGGAGAAACAGTCTTTCATATAACAAGCGATGTGCCGCACGAGGCAGTGACGTACTGTGATATATGGGCATAATGACACTAGGTGTCGACTAGTGGTGGTCATCAGACTAAGTGAGCAGATGGTCGAAAAGCCGATGTCAATAGTTCAAGTAGAGTAAGTGCGAGATCAATTATCAGCGTTTGACACAGTAGCTGTTTCTCCACATGCCATATCCCGTTGACGCTGGCGGTTGAAACGTCCACCAGCTAGCCAGCAGTGCCATTGAGGTATTGCGAAAAAGTATTGGGACAAAATAACTTCTCTGGTCCTAATGGTACCATTTTGTGTCAATTCGCTTTGACAAGTGGCTCGGCAGACAATGGCTACACGGCTGGCAGACTGAAGTGTACCTGGAAATATCTGATGCAAGAGATTCAACTCAACGTGCGTGGAGTGTACCAGTTGTTTAGGACTCTCGGTAGAACCTTGGTTCAGTGTTCCTCAGGTAAGTGTTTCGGATGAGACAGAACAGCATTCTGATGTTCCAAACGACCCCGATCTCGGTAATAAGAGATAGCACAACCTGGCAACGTTCCCGGTTAGTCTAAAGGACTCCGAATAAATCTACTTCAGGCAGTGAGGGTATGAAATTGGCTACCGAAAGACATGTTATCGCGACAAATGAATGTCCATCGGCATTCTTACGTACAAAGGTATCCAGCTACTCTCCAACTCCAATGAGGTCAGTGGCAACATATATACTGATGCTGTCAAGCAGCGTGGTAGCTGAATCTGTTGGCACCCACAAAGACAACAAAGCTGGGTGGGCGTGTGCATGTGTGCTCAAGCACTCAAGAGACAAGGACTCATAACGGAAGAAATATGGTATAACTTGGATTGGAACGTCAAATCATAAGGCACGGACAAGATATAATCAAGCCTCTGCAGGAAAACATTGGAAATTAGAGATCCCGGCTATAAACTCCAATCGGGACATGCGTTACAGGGAAAGAGCGGGTCAAGTGAATCTACGATTTAGTGCAACAAGTCAGAGTGACTAATCCGATGCGCATGGCTTTGAACAGTTACCGTGATGGAAATCGGATGAGTACTGTCATTTACGAACCTTTGATTTTTCTGCTGTAACGTTTCAGCTTTATTTCCTGCACTCGAGAAAGACGGCGTTCGCGCTCCGCTTCAAGGTTTTCCTCGCTGCCCCAAATCGACAAGGCCCGGTCTGCGATCTCAAAGGAAAAGAAACGAGCAAACACACACGAGAGTAACCGGGTCAAATGGGCTTCTCAGAAAGGGGCGTATGCCGCAGGGGCAATAGGAAAAAATACCATGTTTGATTTAGTAATCCGAACAAAGTTAATGTCGAGGATGGTTATGACACTGCCGATTTTGCAAATGATGAATTCTGCACACATTTTGACCGTAAAACCCTCTGGCAGAGTGACGCGAGGAAATCAGGAGAGATCGCGACCAGCGTCATTAGTCAACGCACAAAACAAAACAGTATGCAAATGGCGATCACTCTACAAGGTGCCGAAGACGTCAGTGAAACGAATAAGCTGCGTGGGAATAGACAGAACATGCGTAACGAAAGGTAACTTAAAACTGCAGCCAATTACCTAAAATCTACCTAGGTATGCGGAACTTACTAAAACTGCAAATCGAAAAGGGTAACCAAACAAGGGCATGACAAGGGTGTACGTAGAAAATCAATGAAGGTCAGGTATGTAAGAATTTCCCGGAAAAACTATTGTTTCAGCGAGTAATCGATTGATACCGATTATTGCATCAACTTTGAACTTTCTGGAATGTCCCAATGCTTGCATGTGATTACACAACCTTCGGAATCTTGGCTGGATAGATGTGGTGCTGCTAATTTCACCAGTTGACCTGCTTATTCGAGAAGTCGAAGGTCATTAAGTGATCTATAAATACGAGCAGGGTCTGAGTAATTTGTACAGTGCGTTTTGGCGGCGGCTAATGCATTATTTTGCCAAGGTCATTTGCGTTCTGGTTTTCCCTTGGGTTGGGCTAGAGGACTTGTGGAGCAATTAAGTGTTTATTTTAAAATCCCAACAAGTTGGAAAAAGCAACAGAATGGTGAGTTTTTGTGTAGATTCGTCGCAGGTGGACGAATCTACACAAAAACCCAATAAATCCCCTTACTTCTTGCAAATAGTACGGTTGACACTTATCGTTCACTTAAACAAGACTCATGTGATAGGCCAAGGAAGTGGCGTTTCTATATTTGCTACCATATTTCTGAGCCTTAATTGCTCCTTGCGAAGACTATACTTCTCTCTATAAATTCTGAGCTGCCAACATCGTCATTAAAAACGTTAGCGGAACGTGGACAAAACCTACGTCGTTGTACCGGAATATAAAGCAAGTAAATGGTAGTTGTAATCATCAACAACGTCATATCAGCCATTTGGACTGATGCTTCGCAGCCATACAACCATCGTGACCCAACTAACGAAGAAGAATAATAGCAGAGAGGGACATAGTATAAAACCTAAGTGCCCCAAGTAAACATTCAGGGTCAAGGGGCCTACACCTTGTCAACAACATACTACTGTCATGCAAAATTTTCCCTTGATAAATTTTAAGCTTGCAAGAAGGAACAACATTTTAACAGGATACTCTGAATTCAGATATTTCAGGTATTCTCATCAGCCATTAACATACAATCTGTGAAAAAAGGTGTTGCGTTTAAAAAGAAACGACGTTCAAGATCACACAATTTAAGGTTGAAACACAAAAATATACAAAGGCAAGATGAAGCTACTCATAAACTCAGTCTGCTTGCATAAATTAGGTTTCAGCCACCGAATTGCTGAAGCTTCAGCAAACTGAGGTAGGCGAGGATTTCTCTGTCGGTTAATTATCCTGAACGATTCGCGGGGATTTTGACATATGGAACAGTCTAGGATGTGTTGGGCAATGGAGCTTGCCGGCATCTTGGGATCGTTCGCGAGCATGTTAGGTGGAATGTGCTCTGAAATCCTAGTTGACAGGCCTCTCTAAGTTCGGCCCAAGCCCCTGCAACCGCAAGTACAATGAAAGAGGTAAACAAATGAGGCGATAACTAGAGGGTCTGGCTTGTCAAGGTTGGATTTGAACAGCAGCTTCCATACTTAGTGCAACTGCACAAGTTAGGCCGCATAATAACACTTCTTTATCATCTATGGTAGACGGTGCCGGAATCTGCTTTTTAAACGCAACACCATTTTCTACGGATTATATGCTAACAGCTGATGAGAATACTTGAAATATCTGAATTCAGAGTATCCTGTTGAAACGTACTACTGTGTTCAAAACGAAAGCAAACGTTTGAAACAGCAAACCAACCGGCAATGGTAGCGCGCTGCGGCTACTGCATGCATGTAGAGGTATATTCAGACAACAAACTACCATTTACTGCGTTTCGCTCTAATTGTTAGTTGGCGAACCAGAGCCACTGAAGCAAGCCGTTGCACAAGCTGCTTGTCAGATTAGCGTCAAGGTAACAATGAAAGGATTTGAAGAACATTGTGTGCACGCGTAGATTTTCGATACAAACGGTAAAACATTTACAGAGACATTTTAGTTTATCAGCCAAGCAAACGGGGAAGACTTCGTGGGTATCATGCAATGCTTTGAGTAGCTTGAGCGTTTCGAACCGCGGTAGAATGTCGGTCGGTGAAAACCCTAAGCATGGATGGCATTGCACATCAACAGATGATGACCACATCAAGGGATCGTGTGTGACCCGTGGGAATCGTCGTCTAAAAGTTGCTGACGCAGTGGATATCAGCTAGGACCATGCCATTCACTTTTGGGTGACAAACTTGAGATGCGTCGTATTAGTGCGCACTTCGTTGTTGCATCATGAAAATGTTCCGGCCAAAGTACTGCTCATTATCCGCAGCTATCTAGGAAATCATCAAAGTCCCATTCTGTTCCATCTATCGTATTATCTGGGCCTAGCCTCAGCAGACCTTTTCCTATTTCCTTTCATAAAATCACGATATAAGGAAGTTGATTCCAAAAAATAGGGGCGATTAAGGACAATGCAACAAAAGAACTGTCCGCCATCCCAGAAAGTGTGTTCCAGGAAACTTTCCATGAATGGAAGCACCGTTGAGAAAAGTACACTGCCAGTAGAGGGTACTACTTTGCGGGGGATTAGTGTTGTAAATGTTGTACCGTGAGAAGTAAAAATGTCATAGAAAAAGTTCGCTTTCTTGTTTGAACACAGTAGTATCATAACAAACAAGTGGCTATCGTGCAAAGCTAAGGCAGTGCCGGTGAAATATCATCTTTGCGGATTTCACTGCTCCGCCCCATAATCAGCCATTTATCCGCAGATAACTTAGCATCAAATACACATTAAACAGGCAATCTGATTAGGAGACGGCAGCAGATGCGCCAATGGTATCGACTCCGAGCCATGTCCTGTTATGTCTCAAGCCAAGTAAGAGGCCGGCAATGTGGACTCCAGCCTGGAAGGCGAGACGGACTGAGGAAACCCAGCTTGGTCGTTAATGGCTTCATTTCCCTTCTGCCAAGTCAACTGTTGTCCACCTCGGGCCCTGCGCTACCCTACATCTGGCAAACAAAACAACGCCCTTCTCAGTATGCAGTACGTGCTCAAATCAACGCAACTTATTTAGTACTCTGTAGTTCTAAGGAACTAGCCTAGTTATCACTGCCTAGCACTCGTCTACGCACATCCTCGTTGCGGACACGTTGCTGCCATCCAACATCAGCAATACTTCGAAGACAGCGAAGATAATAAAAAAAGTTGAAGGCGCCGCAGGTCCTCAGATCGAAGGGGCCAAATTTCCCTAGGATAGAGTAAGATGGCCCTCACTGTGACCTTGTGAACAGTCTTTCAGACCGAGGGAAACTCTGCTGATGACATAGATGTAGCAATTTCAAGAAAGCAGTTCTAGCTTTCGAGATACTTTAACTGACTTCAGTGGTTATGCGCCCATTGTTGCTGATACAGCTGCCAAAGTAAAAGAATGGATCAACTACCTTGAGTTCTTCGTTATCAAGAGTCGCAGGGTCGGCAAGTGGCGCGTGGTCTAGCACCAACCTTTTTCTTTGAAAATGCCAGACGCATGCCAAATGATGGGATCAATCTAGAGGGTTTATCTAAAGTTGACTCGGTCGCCCCAACATCGTTGAACAGCAAGACAACATCGTCCGCATAATCAAGATCAACTAGGTTTCCATCAGGCAGCACATCATCGCCTGCAACGTGCGTTCCACAAAGGAACACTGCATGATGGGGTCCACGACGAAATTAAACAAAAATGGGGACATTGGGCAATCCCGCCGAGTTCCACTTGTTGTCGGAAGGATAGCCGACAGGTCACAGTCTACTTTGACGCGGCCTGCAGTGTTCGAGCACGGGGTATATAAAATGTTCACGTTTTTCATAGGAACACCTTTCCGTGCAAGTACTTGGAATGTATAGGCATCAGCAGTACGCCAGTACGCATTACCGGCGCCTCACTGAGGTGCAAGCACAACCGGTCGCACGTGGGCTAAGAATACTGCGAGTGCAGCCCAGTTCTTACAGAGACTCGAACCCGCGCCCTCAGATTACAAGGCAGGCTTATGATCCTTGAGACTAAGGGCCAGCCAGTATGCATGTATGCGAGATATTTCTGTCTAACTGCATCTAAAATGCCTCGGGTGCGATGACCCATTATGTTGACGGGCATTCATGTTGGCAAAAGATTTGCCAAAGTATTTATTGAACACCGACACCGAACTTCGCTTCGAATACGTGCGGTGGAAAGTTGTTCCATACATTAAATACTTTTCATTCGAAGCAGAATTGAACGATGAACAAGGATTTATAACGGGTAAAAAAGCATGTGCTTGACAAGTCCCCTAGGATGGTTGGGGTCCAAATTAAAATTTGAACTATCTTCGAATAAGTAAATCGTTATTTCAAGCGTCCACCGAGTTAAATGCACTACTGCATAACAATAGTTTGAAGTGGGAATGGGATGTACACACGCAAAATAACATAGAGAGCTGTTATAGTTCAGTAAATGTGAGAAATAAAAAGGAAACGATAACGCTCACTCGTTTGTTTCTTCATTCGACAGATGTGGTATGTTAATGCAGTTTAGTAAATCCAAGCTAATCACATGGACACTTCTGCATGTATCCTCACCGCCACGTTGCGGAGAGGGCTGTTAAGCAATTGGTTAGGTTGGTGTTATTTCGTCCTCCAAGTGGAACGGACTATATCAAGTAATGCAACTTGGAAAGCGTTTCATCAAGGCGTTTTTTGAATAGCGTTAATGTAGGGACAAGGATAACGTGAATCGGAAGGGCATTCCAGGCACGGGACACACGGAGGAAGAAAACGTTTCGTCGACAATCAAGTCGACTGTAGTGTGTAGCCAGTTTGAGCTGATGGCCTCTCCGGTTGGTATTTTGGCTCAGCTGCAACAGATTGCGACATGGTTGGGCTGGTTTTGTCAGTTTTCAGTAAACCATGAGTAGGTCTCCTCACTGACATCGATATTCATCACTGTACAATCTCAGGGACTGCAGTCTGCGTTGGTAGGAGAGGTGAAACAATCGTCTAACGAGTTTGGTCGCTTTAAGTTGTGGAGCTTCAAGTGCATCGACGTCGCGCTTGCGCCAGGGACGCCAGGCCTGGATCGAATATTCCACGTGAGGCCTCAAGTAGGCGTTCAGCATTTGCGGAAAGTTTGATAGCTCAATATTCCCCATAGCCCTCCATATGAGTCCAAGATGTTGACTGGCACTTTTTGATGCTTTTTCAGCCTGTCTCGAGTAACCAAGATCGTATTGCACGATCACCCCGACGTCGTTTTCTTGGGAAGCACGCTGCAACTGCTGGTCCCCAAGTCGATATTCATAGATAAGCTGATGGTGTATGCTTACGAATTTGCACTTGGTCACGTTGAACTGGAGCCGGTTATCGGATGACCAAGCATAAGCCCTGTCGAGATCGCTCTGCAATGCCATGTGATCATCCGATGTCCTGGTATTATGCTAAATTTTGAGATCATCTGCAAATATTAAGAAATTCGACTGCAGTACACTGGTAAGATCGTTCATGAATGTGAGGGATAAACGTGGTCCCTGTACCGATCCTTGGGGCACGCCACATTGGACGTCAATTGGGTCGGAAATGGAGCCGCGGATTCTCACAAGCAGCTGATGTTGAGCGAGGAATTTGCCGATCCAACCGAGCATAGGTTCACCGATTCCATAGCTTCGAAGCTTGTGAAGGAGAATGCGGTGCTTCAAACAATCGAACACTTTCAAGAAGTCCAGGTAGACAACGTCTACTCCCAGTCTTGCATCAGCTGACTCTGTCCACCTTGCTCGGGCTAGCAGCAAGTTTGCAGTGCAGGATCGATTTCGGCGGAATCCGTGCCGCTTAGTGTGCGCAAGTGGAGCTGCGGCCACCACATGGGATACTCTCAAGATGTAAAATACAACGTGTAGGTCACCGAGACCTAGAGAAAGGAACGACTAGGGTTCTTAACCCAAGCCTTTGGTTCGAAAACTAGACCGCAACGCAGCGGGATTTTAACATTGCCCTAGAGATAGTCCGCATTAAAGAATAAGGAGCCGCCCTCAATTCCACCTCCAAGCTAAGGGACTAGGAAACTGAGTTTGTCTGACTTCTATAAATTGAGCTTACTGGTATGAGTGACGCTGTAGGCGACAGAATCACCACCTGGTACACCTACATGGATTGTTGAGGCAGACAAACCATCGTACCACGAGAATATCCAGACTCACTGAGTTGTCAGTGATTGATTTTAGGAATTTAGCACCATAATCATCGATAAAGCGAAGAAAGGCAAGTTAACTAAACCCACCGCCCTCTAATGTACAGAACAAGCCAGAAAATTGCAAAGAAGGACTACGATTCGCGTTCACATGGAGAAGTCAATCGTGTAACAATTTAGTGTTGATCATACAAGCGAGACAAGAAGTGAACGCATCTATTGGCAATCATCTCATCGCGCCTTATAGTCTGAGCTCAGTCAGACAGAAGGATGGTTGGCGACATCCGTTACCGGAATGCTTATCACTATGACTGCAAACAGCCGCAGGACGGCTGCAATTATAGAGACTATGGGTGACTTGCGCTGCATCACCCGCAGCTCTAACTACCTACCCCAGATCCAGTGAAAACCCGAAGAAATAAGGCTGGGAGAGATGGGGATAGACGTCTGAACCGGATAATGCCCATCCGTTGATGTGGGACCTACTGATACGGAAGTACTGCGTGAAAGTGTTCGGTACGGAATGGACTCCATACTTCTGCTGGGGCACCTGAGGTGGCTCGGACATGCCCGTCATATGAACCAAACTAATATACCGAAAAACCTGCCATATAGCAAACCTAGTACAGAGATGCGGAACATAGGCAAACCGAAGCTACGTCACAAAAACATGACTAAAATGAGTCCATCACGAACTTATGTGGACCTTACGTGTTGGGAAGCAATGAGAATGGTTCGCTGCAAATGGCATGAAGAGATTAAGAATGTCGTTTCCTAGGCAAGTCAGAAGGGCTAGTGCGTCAAGAAGAAAAACGCCGGTTGCACAAGTGTCAGATACCGGCACAGCCTGGTCTGTTGACATGATGCAGCTGGTGCAGTTTCACATGCGGTCGTGGGTGCCTCCACCGAGCCGGTTTGGTAAGTCACCAACGTGACAAAAATGGGTCAAGATCGAAGGTACGAAGGTTAAATACGAAGATTGCTATTTTATGGACAATTGTGCAGTAAAAGGTGGCACGTGCGCTACAACATCGACTCTTAGTCTGTACGCGGGTCTGAGTGTGTATTTTCCTACATGTTTGTGTTTGATTATTGATATCCCTGTATGCCTGCGCTTAATGTGAGTGTTCGCAATGTCCCTTCCTGTCGGAAACGCTCCATCCTGATTAGTAGCTCCAGGAGACTGTTGGTCGTTGCTGGAGGAGACGGGATGCACAGTTCCCGTGACCTACTATGCTCAGAGAGTGGATCCATCCAGTGCAATAGGGCGACAAGTTCCCGTGCGGCCGCACTTTAACTCGGCTGTCGCTTTGCCCTCTGTGGCCACTCTAATTCTCCCACACAATACTGTGTGTGAGCTCGTTCGAACCAGTTCGACGAGCTCTACTAAGTGCTTCCCACCGCTTGGATCTAACCTGCGTGGATTACACCCTTGCTCCAATTCTCAGTTTTCAGCATATTCTTTGCCGAATTCCACTTGTGTAACTACATCAAACCGGTTTTTCGGAAAAAAAGTTTGGTTTCATTCGGAAGAAGAAGCTGAGGGCTCCCAAACTACGCGGCAACCATCTCTGCAAGTCGCAGCATAACCAAGTTACAGCCCTTTTGCTCCGCTCATCAACTGAACAGCTCTAGGGACGCTTATCAGCGCTCCACCTGCATCGTCGCTTAAGGCAGGCCGATAAACACACGCTGTCGCTTTGTGTGGGTGTGTGTTCAAATGCGAGTCGATTGATCGCTGAACCTGACAGTCTGCGCGTTACAACCTCCATCTGCCTCTACCGCCTGACCTTGTTGCGGTTGAACAACTCTCAATTCGTGTGCGTGTTCTGACCTATTCGTGCGTCACCCCTATCGCAAAGAACACTCATCAAGGTGAGCGTTCAGATAGGCCTTGCTGTAAACGAGAAGAGGACGACTAGCATTCCAATGGTTCAACATCGCCTATGTTGCGCAGACAATTGCAGTAAAGTCCTTGCCATCAGAGTAACCTGTTCTAGCTGCATTAGATCGTACTGTCCGCAATGGGTAGACAAATCCGTCCAAGAAGTGAGACAGACAAACAAATTTGCTGACACAATTTGGTTTTGCCCAACATGTCAAGCCATTCCAGTTGTCAACTGTTCATCTTTGCTCATGAAAAGTGCGATAGGATGACTGAGATAATCGCGCATTTTGTAAATACTAAGATCGATCCCACGGAGGTACATATGGTCATGATAATACCTCACCCAGCCAAAGTAAGCTCCGAATCTAAGCCGAAGAAGAGAGCTAGACGCTCCAATCGCACAGCAGCGTCTGTGACTCTAAATCCACTAGGTCACCTCACTCCCATAAGTGGACAAGCCTCAAACATGCCTGCTTCCACTTCTCCAACCATAGACGCTTCACTTGGAGATTCAGCCATGGCACCGACAGCTCAGAGCCGAAGGCAATCCGGTACAGATAACAAGCAGGTAACGTACGCATCGATTGCCTCGACAAACACACTGGGAGCGACACACATAGGTCCATCTTCAGTACGGAGCACGCGTGGCGCAAAGCAGCTTTCACCGTCAACTCCAGTGGTGCCTTCTAAACAACAGGAATTGCCAGTAAAAAGTATAAAGCCAACACTCGCTAGAAAAAACCACGCTGCGTTAGCTCTCGTGTGCACAAATGTTCCCGAATCCAAAGCTGGCGCAATTAAAGGCAAGTTGCAAGACGGTCGAAACCAGTGGAGTTCCATCTACGATGCGATTGGTATTCGGGTTGAGCCTGCAAGGCTGCAACGCGTGGCGCGGTCACCCGACCTTAGTGCACTCTGGTGAACCTCGAATTCTTCGAATAACGCTAAACTCAGCAGATGAGACAGAGGCTGTCCTGCTCTCAGCAGTTCGTCTTCGCAACTCACAGAGCGGAGTGCGCATATTACCTGATCTACCATGGAAAGATCGCGCAAAAGAAGCAGTGGAGCAACGCGGTATTGCTAATAGGGATAGCAAGAAAACAATATTTGTTCATGGTGTTCCCGAGCTTATACATTCTTTTGATCACGATGCGCAAACACATGATCGAGAGCAGTGGTGCTACATCCGCGAAGCACTCTCTGTTGACAATGTTATTGCCAAATCCCTGACAAGAGTTTCGTCATCACCTAACTACAAGGACTGCGGTCCAAGGCTAATGAAAATAATACTACACTCCGAGGGAATGGCGCAAATTCTGTTGGATAGCTGGTTAAAATTTCGAGCTAGCTTGCCAACAGAGATCCGGCTAATGGCAGCAGGCGAACGGCCAAAAGTCAGAAGCAATTCAATGGAAATTGCAAACGCTACAAATTCTTTATTTACAAAATCCTGCGGAGAGACCGACACAACAGCGCCCACGGCACACAACAGGGCAGAGCACCGCACGAGTGAAACGTCTGTTCAGGAACGCTCAACAATGCCACGCAACATGACTGAAATGCATAAACCAAAAAACGATTAACTGCCGGCCACCTAACGGCCGGCTTAAAAACTAACCCAAAGTTGACGTCCGTCAACGCACTCCTGACAACAAAAGCCCTACCTGGCATGTACACAAACGCCCAAGGCCTTCTAAGCAAGTTGGCCGAACTTAGAGAACTTCATGCCTCACAACCGCGGGACCTCTTCATGATTACAGAGACATGGTTAAACCCTGAGATAACCGATTCTGAGACCAACTGACCCGGTATGTCGCTGCTTCGGACCGATAGAACCGGAAGGAATGGCGGTGTGATTCTTCACTATAAGTTAAGTTATCGATCACCCGGAAATGCGAGCTCCTGATTAGCTTTGGTACCGCCTATGGTTGCGAAACAAGGACACATGTCTACTAGCCGTGATTTATCGACCACCAAGCTCAAGGTCGGAAATGGACTCCAAACTGAACCACGTTTTTCAGTTTGCTTTGGACAAGCCCTACACCCACATTCTTATCACTGGAGACTATAACGTCACGACAAAGAAACAACGGCAACGGACGGTACGCAGTTTAAAGCCTGCTTGCAAGAGCTTATTGCTAGCCACCCTCTGTACAACCACGTAACCTCTCCCACCAGATTTCGCACTGTTAACAAGCCGTCGATACTGGATCTTGTGCTAACTAACGAAGAACTCATGGTTGACGGGATAGTTACAAGTACACCAATGGGTCGTAGTGATTATGTTACTCTACTCTTTGACTATATGTGCTATGCGGAGTACCTTGAAAAGGAGGATGACAAAGTGCATATTGTCACGCACTACAATGTGCTATCTAAGCTTGTTAAGGATACACCTTGGACTTTCTTAACCGAATGCCCCCCAGATGTTGCCTGGGAAATATTTACAAGGACGGTTAGTACACTGGTAGCGCACGCATCAGAGCAGAAGTCCTTTCAACCTAAAAACAAGCGTAATTCATTTCTGAGGAGCAGGACACGTAAATGTATGTCCCGGAGGAATTTGGCATGGCGAGATCACCAGGACTGCCCGAATGCCGAAACCTGGACTGCATACGTGACACATCGTAACTTCTGTGTGAAACTGATCCGCGAAGACAAGACAAGACTCATCAGCAGGAGCTAATGAAGCGATTCTGCAAGAACCGCAAACTCCTGTACAGGCACGTTAACGGCCTTCGAAAGGTGAAGCGCGGGGTTCCAGCACTAGTCACGGCTGATGGGTGCACGCGATCAGCAATGGAAGCAGCTGATCTCCTACGGCTTCATTACTCCCAAACTTTCCAGCAGGTAAGGAGCCCAAACGTTCTCCTTCTTTCACTTCACTTCACTGATCATGCCAACTAGCGTCCAATAACACTACTTCCAGTACTATCCAAAGTGATGGAATCAATCAGCGCAGATGCAGTATATGGAAAGCTACAAGTTAATAGCTCCAGAGCAAAATGGCTTTCGTTAAAAGTATTCGCGTAATACTAACCTATTAATTGATGGACTGAAGCTGTTAATGATGGAGTAAAAGTCGATGTCATCTACCTGGACATTTTAAAAGCGTTTGATCGCCTAGACCATCGCATTCTCCTGCAGAAGCTTCGGAACTACAGCATTGGCGACCCAATCCTGAGTTGGATTAGCAATTTTCTACAAGAACGACGGCTAGTGGTTAGAGTCCGAGAATCATTGTCTGATGCAATCGATGTGACATGTGGAGTACCACAAGGCTCGGTTCTTGGACCTCGTCTATTCTTAGTATTCAGTAACGATTTGGCGAGATCAATTGCTTCCGATTTCCTATTTTTCGCTGATGATATCAAGATATGGCGAAGGATCAGAGGACCGGACGACTACAAACGGTTCCAGTGCGATCGTAACACGGTGTCGAACTGGTCAGTTCCAAACGCCTTACCATTCAACGTAGAAAAATGTCACGTTGTACAATTACGCCATAGACATAATTACATCTATTCACTTGGGACCAACGGACTGCAGACCAGCTCCCAGGAACGTGATCTTGGTGTGCTCGTACAGAGCGACTTCAACTATTCAAAACAGGCTGAGGTAGCTGCGAAAAGAGACAACCAGCACGTCGGCATGCTGCGAAGGGCATTCGGGAGATTTGACCCATCCATCTTCCTAATGATGCACAATTCCTACGTGCGCCCGCATGTTGAATACGCTATCCAAGCTTGGCAACCTTGGTTGAAGCGCGACCTAGAGGCGTTAGAGGTACCTCAACGAAGAGCAACAAAGAATGTAAAGGGCCTGCGCTATCACTCTTACCACCGGAGGCTAAAGTTGCTGGGAATTTTCAATGGACGCTATCGAAAGCTGCGCGGTGATCTCATATTAGCTTATCAGGTACTGAGTGACCCCAACCACGTATGTCGCCATTTGCTGAAACTTAGCCACAACACGCAGCTCGGGAGTAACTGCTTAAAATTGAAGGAACAATATAGCCGTCTAGAGTGTCGACGGAATAAGTTTTCCCTTCGGGTTTGTCAACCATGGAACGCACTCCCAGACTCAGTTGTATCCTCTCCTACCTTGGACCTTTTTCAAAAGACGATTAGATGTTGCTCTTAGCTCCCAGTATTTTGTCACCTAAACTCCTCTATTGTGGATTACACCAAGCATGCTTTCCAACAGGATTTATGTATCAAATGGATCCAAGTGAGCGACCATATTTTACTTTTCTCATGCCTTATATCAACGATCATTGCACCCCAGTGTCTTTCTGAACGTTTACACCCGATTTTATTTTAAATGCTACACTGATGTAATTTATCAAAGTATTCGTCTAGGCAGACGTTCGGTAGATGACCCACACATTCATTTTATCGTATTCACCCCAACCATCCTATGGGACGTGTCAAGCACTTGCTTTTATCCCGTGATAAATCATTGTTCGGTGTGGAACAGGCTACGACCCAAACACCTCCCTGTGCAATTCTGGTATACAATTTTACCCTATATCATCATCATCATCATCATCATACACGTTAGCTAGAGGTGGGGAACACCTCAGCTACTGTGCCGCAATACAAAGAAAAAACAGGAGAAAAAAACAACTGGTGAAAGCTGGCTGAACTACCGGTAACGGATGGGCATCGTTCCGGTAAGCTACCAGCCGGCTGCTGTGCACCCAAAAAAAATTATTATGCAAAATTATATAAGGCTAAGTAATGAGATCGCGGTTGGAGGGGGAGACTAAGAGGGATGGGGTGGGACAAAGAAACTCACAGCACGAACGCCACTGAGGTCGGCTCCTAGCCATATCAGCAAGTGTGTCCAACCAAACGTGTTCATCGTCTTTCGGACCCCCAACCAGGGAGCCGAGACGCTCCAACCGAGGCCAGTTCAGAAGTGAGGGTCTTCATTCCTCTGGACCAAGTCATCGCTTGGCCACCCCTCCTCTTCTTCCATCCACATCCCCGGCGCGTAAACAACACACGTCGCGGAAGTCGGTGGGCTGGCATGCGTAACACGTGGCCGAGCCATCGGAGCCTGGTGCGTGAAATAACGGTGCTGAGCGGTTCTGTTCCTTTTCCTGTGCCATAAACAAGGCGTCGAACACGCTCGTTGCTCACGCGGTGTTCCCACCAAATGTGAGCTAAATTACGAAGGCACCGGTGGTCAAACGTAACTAGCCTCTTCAGGTCCACTGCTTTAAGCGGCCAGGTTTCACAACCGTACAATAGGGTCGAATGTACTGCTGCATTTTACACTCTATCCTTCAGGGCAAGAGTGATGTCGCGCCGCCGTCATAAGTGGCGAAGGTTAGCAAAAGCGCCCCGAGCTTTTGCTATACGATTCGTGATTTCATCTTCAATCCCACGGGCGCTGATACAACTTCCCAGGTAGTTGAATTTTTGAACGACTTCTAGCTGATCCCCACCAAGGGTCAGCGTAGGAGGCGGTCCAGACCAATCTTGGAGAAACGCTTTGCACTTCGAGGGTGCGAAGCAAAGCCCGAAGTGACGGACAGCTAGTGCTAATCTGTCCAGTGCCGCTTGGCACGTCTGTGAGCTGTCACAGATCAGGGCAATATCATCAGCATACTCTAAGTCAAGAAGTCGTTCTCCTGGGAGTAGCTCCACACCTTCTAAGTCGTGTCCTGTAAACGCGATTTCCATGACTTCGTCAACAGCGAAGTTGAAGAGGAAAGGTGACAGCGGCCATCCTTGTCTCACGCCGCTGGAGATATTAAAGGGTGACGACAACTTGCCGTAAGCCCTCACTCTGCCCGAGTTACGAGCATATAATTCTCGGATAATATGCACATATTTCTCAGGTACACCTTTCCTGAGTAGACAGTCCCAAAGTGCATGTCTATCCACCGAATCGAATGCACTTTTGATATCGACGAACACGACAACGGTGGGCCGCTAATATATGTGACGGTGCTCCAACAACTGACGCAAGGTGAAGATGTGGTCAGTGCAGCTACGACCTCGACGAAATCCAGCTCGCTCTTCACGAATCTGGCTTTCACGGGTGCCAGTCAGTCTGTGAAGGATGACAGAGGCAAGCAATATGGAGGCAATGGAGATCAGACTGATTCCTCTATGGTTGCCGCATTCCGATCGTGAGCCTCCTTTGAAAATTGGGACTATGATGGAGCGGCTCCAATCGGTTGGGACAGTTTCCTGCTCCCACAGTCTCACTAGTAACTCGTGTAAATCATCCACAAGAGCAGGTCCCCCGAATTTGTAGAGGGCTGGAGGAAGGTCATCTGGTCCCGCGGCTTTATTTAACTTCAACAGTTTGATCTCATGTTCGACTTCTGAGCGAGAGGGTGGATCCAAAGGAACAGCCCACGGAGCAGGGCGATCACTGGTCGGCGAGAAATCTAACAATTCCGACCGATTAAATTGCCTTTCAAAGTGCTCAGCCCAACGTTCCAGGCGTTTTGATAAGTTGTGGATAGGCTGTCCACTCTCTTCACGTATAGTTTCACTAACACCAGGTCTCCTGCTGCCCGTTTCCCGTATCAGACGGAATAACTCCCGATGGTTTCCAAGGGCAGCGGCCATTTCCATCTCTGTTGCACGACGAGACCACCAGGATTCGCGGTCTCACTTCAGGCTAGCACGGAGTTTTGCCCGGAGCTCTTTGTGAGTTTCATTGTGTTCGCTTCCAGCCGGAATATGCCGGCGAGCATCTATAAGTTCCAAAGACTGTGAAGAGACCCAATGTTCATGTTGGCGATTAGACATACCACATGAGGATTTGCCTGCTGCTAGTAAGGCCTGTTGCATATGAGACCAGTGAGCTCCAATTGCATCCAGTGAGTGTTTATCCAACTCAGATGACAGCGTAATTTGATAGGCGTTCAGAACAGCTGGATTCACCAGTCTGCCGGTGTCAATGCGCTCACAACATCGTCGCGGACGCCCGCCAAAGCGCATCCGCAGGTCAGCACATACAAGTGCATGATCGGTGTCAACACCTGTGCTCCAAATCGAGCGACAGTTCTGGACGCAGCCTCTCCAGCGGTAACTGATAGCAATGTGATCGATCTGCGTCCAAGGCTGGTTCGAGGTTGGTGGGCGCCAGGTCACCCTCCGGCGGGTGCTGTGTCGGAAATTTGTGCTCGCAAGGAATAAGCGAGCATTCTCACACAAATGAAGTAACCGCTCACCGTTATCATTACGGGAGCCTATCCCATGTTATTGCCGCCCAGATGCAGCTCATCTGTGGATAATTTTCCAACTTGAGCGTTCAGATCCCCAGCCAGCAGTATAGTGTCCGAGCTTCTTCTATGGCGAAGGAGTTCGTTCATTTGGCGATAGAAGTCATTTTTTACCGAGTCATCGCTACAGTTTGTCGGTGCATAGGCAGCGATAACGAATAGACACCTGTTAGTCCCACGCGACTTCGAAGTTTTGAACGAGCCAGCCAATCGGACCGCACACATCCGGCTACTGATTGGAATCCAATCAACCAGAGCAGCTTCAGCCCGAGGACTCAGGGCAATACCAACACCAGCTTGGCCGGTGCTCGAAGCTGCATCGTCACCAGATAGGCGCAATGAGAAAGTGCTGCTAGTGTCACCTGAAGGGGATCGCAGAGTGAGTGCAGAGCTCGAGTCTTGCAGGCGGGTCTCTGTTAAGCAGCAGATTTCGAGCGAGAGGGTCTCCAATGTTCGGGCAAGTGCTGCCTGTTGACTGATCTGAAGCAATGTGCGAACACTGAGGCATGCCAGTCTGAAGGAGGATCGAGGGCTCCAAACGGAAGCCGATGAACTGGAATGGGCCGCTTGCTTGGACATGGGCCTGTTGACAGTGCAGGAATGAAGCCCTGCGTTCACCTGTGAGTTGAAACTAAAAGACAAGCGACTATTGAAGCAAGGTGGGGGAGGGCCGAGAATTGGGGGGTTGAAAACAGGGGGATAAAAGTAAAGCTGGAACGGGACGATAAGGGTGAAAAAGCGCAAGAAGGGGAATAAGGAGATGGGAAGGCTTGAGCAGTAGCATCCAAACCCCTATCCACCCTGCTCGATGCAGCAGATAGGACACCGTTGATTATCCTCTGCGGTGGCCAGAGCATCAGAAATTTGTTTGGGGAAGGATTCATTGTATTGCGTGGGCAGGATACTGTCAGGTTGCCCAGGTCTAGACAGGAGAACGACTAGGGTTCTCAACCAAAGCCTTTGCTTCAAAAACCTGGCCGTAAGGCAGCGGGTTTGGCACTGGACTACAAGGAGTCCGTTTTAAAGAATAAGGAGCCACCCTCATTCCAACTCCCAACCTGGAGGACCAGGAGGCTGAGTTTGTCTGGCCTCTAACCATTGACCGATCTGGTATGAGTGGCTCTGAAGGTGCAAAAGCACCACCCAGTATAGCTCAATGGATCACTGAGGCACACAAACCATTGCACCAAGGTAAGGTCCAGTCTCATTGCGATGGTTCCCTATACCATATGAATGATTGTATATTGTAGAAGTGTGCGTTGGCTCCGACTCAATCATGCTCTCCTCCGTCTCCCAGCATTATTCCTTCGCGTTTACACTAGATATGGGATGTGTGTGGAGTTGTGGGTGGTGCAGCGCAAGCAACCCATGGTCATTCCGAAGGCGCAGGCGTCCTGTGGCTGCCTTATGGAGGCCGCAATGGCAGGCAAATTAGCAAACGGATGCCAGATAGCTGCAATATTTACTATCGCCATGCAAGGAAATTGTGCAGTTATTGTTCGAGTGCATGCACACCGTTGGGTGGGTGGCTATAGTGTAAGAAGTTGAAGCTACATTGGCAGAGGAAATAATGGTAACGCCCCAATCGCATTTTGAATCAGACCTCAGTTACATGTGCCCATGCAAACAACATGTTGCAATTGAATTAGGGTTTATAATGGGCAAAAAAGCAAACGCTCAGCAGGTCCCGTAGGATAGTCAGGGTGAAAAAATTACAGGATTGAAACGCGGCGCCTATAGAATAAGCCGTATCTTGCTAGTCCGATCAGGGTTGCTCACCGGCACAGATGTAAGTGCTCTCTCCTCGATTTTAATGGGTTTCCATTTGATAAGCACGGGTTATGTTACGTAATGAATACCTCGGTGTATCGCCCATCATCTTGGTTAAGTCAGCAATGAAGTACGATGGGAAGTCTTCGGAGGAAGAAAACATTTACCGACATTCCAGCCGGCTGTAATGCGTGGCCAAGATAAGTGATTTTCTCCGTCGGTTTGTGCTTTGTCTGAGTTACAAAAGATGAAAACAAGTTGGTTGAATTTTTCAGGATCTGATACACCATTTTGAGATCCATCAGAAGACGCCCATAACACCCACTGTGGGGGAGGTAAGACAAACCTTTAACACTGTTGTAAAGCTGCCTTCGTACTGCTGCACTGCTGTTATTCTGCGCCTGCGAGACTACGACCGCCGGATTGCTCAGTCATGCGCCCAACCAACCGACGGGATACAGAAGGCCAAGGCTCGGTAAACAGGGAGTCTATTCTACACGATAGGTCTGTTCTATTTATTAGTGAACGAAACACACTAATTTTGGAAGCGTTTGACTCTCAGCCAATGTGAGTTAATTCCGTCCCACGGATTTTCCATATTTGGCAGAATGGTTCGCCTCCGTTGACTCGAACTTATATTTGTTGGCCAATCAGTTTGCACCCGATTCACAAATTTGGGAAAACAGTCGAGGGTCGTTCCACGCTCGTGCTGGTGACCTTCGCAAGCAGCAGACAGCTCACGTGCTCCTCGGTAAGCCTTTGCGTGACCTCGTATCTGGACATTGGCTCCGCTTACCTCTCTATTGAACACACGCTGTCGCGCTGCGTTGTGTAGCATTGAGTGCTGTGAGATGGGGTGTCTGTTCGGACTGCCAGAATTGTATAGTGCATGCCATGTGCGGTCTAACGTATGCTGCGGGTATCTGCGAAAAGATTGGGACGCCGAACATTTCGAACGCCCTTCGCAAGAGGCCAAAGTGTTTGCATGATTCCTTCGGTGCCCCTAAAACCTACTTAAAAACAGCGAAGGTCATTTTGCAAAAGTATTCTGAGATGATTCTCATGGGCGGTGTAAGATTTAAAGAGACTAGTTATTAAGCCAAACTAGATTACCTAGTTGAGGACATGATATCCCTACTCCCAAACCCTTCATGTATTTCTGTACAGAAGTTTACATATGTTTGCATCGAACACTCGCATTGTGAAATGCCATAGGTTTTCACTTCGCACCACTGGCATATTCTTGACTAGTCAAGATCAACTATTTCACAATTGAGAGACTGCCGATTAGCACAATGGTACGCCGTACCGTTTCCGCACGTTCTTCAGTTTCCATCCTCTCTCAATACGATTGCAAACCTATGAGTAAGTTGATCAATGTCCTTAATTGGAATTACGGAGCCATGGTAACAGAAATTTATGCTTTATTTGCTATGCCCAGACCGTGCATATATAGTATAGGTTCATTAGCCTACAGTTCCTTATCCTGTCTCGTGGGATCAATTAATTTGGGCTACGTATAGTTACTACAGGCGCTGTGCTGTAGACAGTGCACCCCTAGCCAACAGGTGTCCGTGCCTTAACGTGCATGCTCAATTCTTTGCACCTGGATGTGTTAAACTGGAGAATGTTTTCGGTCCCTTGCAGTGCTGTGTGAGTTCCCATTGTAGTAACAGCACGTCACATCTTTAGATCATCAGCGAAAGATAGAACATTTGAAAAGAGCATTTTCCCGAGACTTATTATGTAGACCAGGAGCAGGTGTGTTTTGAGTACCGAGCCTTAGGACACGATTGAGTCAGGAAAGGCCCTATGAACCCATAACGGGACCACTGGATCTATAGTTCTCAAGACCGTGAAGCAGAATGTGGTGATCTGAAGGGTAAAATGGCTTTGAGAAGTCCATATAGACGAAATCGACTTATAATCCAGAAAGCAATGGCTATACTCAGGTTCTTGGTGCCTGACCGATTGTAGCGAAATCCGTTCTACTCCGGGGCAAGAAGTTTGCTGTTCTCCAGGTACCCCATCAGTTCCTCAGTGATAATGGTGTCCATGAATTCAGAGACTACCGGAAAAGGGTTATGGGGTAGTGATTGGCTGATTATGCACGTCACTTGCAAATTTGAGTGAAGACCCTGTGCTTCCACAAAGTAAAATAGCCGCAGTTAATCAACATAACGTTGCAAGAATTTGTCAACGGTTCAGCTTTCTTAAACGCAAATGATTACTCTGGGAGAGCTGTACCCTTGAAAGAAGGTCAGTCGCCTCAGTATATTCGCAGCGGTACAGGAAATGTGACTAAACCCTGATATCGGGAGGCTCTGCAAAAGAAAGATGCCAGCTGACGGCACATTGTGGAAGTCAAGGGTGAATTGATGTCCTTGAGCATTGGCTTCTTCTCATGCTGTTTGCGCTAACTCAATTGTTGTATGCAAAGCAGGAAGTTCGCACTGAACTTTACAAGCATGTTGGCGTATCTACAAAGTAGCCGGGCGTTAGAACAAAACCTCATCGCTGGGTCGAACAAATCAATCTGTTCAGACCGTGCATCCCTATTGTCTTCCTACAAACCCTATGATTGACCTTTTAGCGATTGCTCATCTTGCTTGACATACGACAGGATCCCGTCTAGCGTGCTCTTTACCTAAACCATGAACATCGTTAAACCACACAACTTTGTCCATCTAGCACACCCTTCTATGGCTAAGCAAGCTCACTTCGTTCAAGTCTTGTTGCATACTACACTCATTGCACGGCATATGTGAATTACCGATAATCTGAACCAGAGTTTGCAACGAACACCACTATAGACACATTGATCTGGGTACGTAAGACGGACGCTCAGACTAAGTTCCTTGCCTGTCGATCTTGTCCCAATCAATCATTTATCATAACTGTCCCATTGGTACATTTGCTACTGGCCAATTATGGTTGCTTTGCAAGGCTGGCTTCACGCTAACTAATGTGTAACGTGTCTCAGTTGCATTCGTTACTAATTTGGTTGGGATCAGTCTTCAGCAGTATCCACCGAAGATTTGATTGCCAATTTGTGTGTGTGCGTGTGTGAGAAAACCGTATAAGACTTGTAACACGTTGGTATTTATTGTTATTCAGTAGCACCTCAGTCACACCGGCTTAACTTTTAAATTATCTCGGGGAGTGTGGATCAGCTCCGGGTGGAGAATTCGTTTTCGGTGACCTGTGATCTGTTCCGGCGTTGATTTTGGACAATCGGCGACTGCGCGTATAGCTTAATGGTTCCTAAGCGTTTTATCGCTTACAATCCAAAGGTATTGTTGTTGACATGTTACTCTATCCTCAAAGACCAGTTTGATGTAGTAGTTTATTTGTGTTATTTGTACACCACAGACGCTCTCGGTCGAAGAGGCTACGTGGGCACTAAAGCTGAGCCCCTCAATATCATGTATTTTCGAGTTCTGCTCTTTAGGGAAAGTCCCACTTTTTAAAGCTGTATTTTGGCATATTGATGTATTCGGCAATAGCCGAATGAATGGGATGACAACTCTCCCAGGTGATTGTTAAGGGACCATACGGGTAGGAGCATTTGCACGAGTGAGGTCAGATAGTTTATCATAACAGGCCACGGTGTGAGCTTTTTCAGCGTCTTTGAGATATTCTGCGTAACAGATACAATGGAACAGTAGTATTGTGTGGACGCTGCGACCAGAAGAAGTGCCAATCCATACCATGTCGACCAGGAGTTCCACATTGGTGAATATGCATCTAAGGTGGCCGGTTGGTTTTTTGTTCAGAATCGCGTTGAAGAATTAAAATGGTTGTACATAGGTGAACCGGCAGCTAGCTCTCAAAATTTTGCCTTCAACTGCCCGCGAAGACTTTTAGAGCATACAGGTTAAATTTCCTACCAGGAAGACGTGGCTGTAAGACTGCCAGGAGGCTCTTCGTAGCGGAAGCTAGAATATGGTCCAATTCTAAAGTGGACATCAGCGAACGGTACACGATTGCCACCAAGCATAGATCAACCTACCTAAGATGCAAACGGCTCTATAGTGAGTCGACAACCGGAACTCCTGGAACGTTAAGGAGATAAATATGTAGATCAGAGTGGTGCCAAAGAAGTACACTGCATCGTTTATTAGGTTAATTGTTGCGCAAAAGTAAAATTTCAGGCAGTGACAACACAGCGTCGGTAATCGCGTCATACATCCATATCTCGGTTATCACAGTGAGTTCCCCGGACATTGATGTTTGATGAAATCGAAGCTCAGTTAATTTGCTGTGAACGCCTTGTGTATCTTCACACAAACCACTGAGAGCTTCTGGTATTCATAGCTAGTAGGAATGTACCCGAAAACTCAGGCGCTTCGTGGAAGTCTAGGCCGACCCTTTTGAGTGGAGTTGCGACATACTACTCGCTGGCAGGTCGGAGTAACGCGAGGAGTATCCGTTAGTTAACCTTCCAACCAAGCGGTGTAACCAAGCCTATTTACCCGGGTTTCACCAAACCCACCGCATCTCTTTCATAGTTGCAGAAAAAGTCGTAACTGTGAAACGGATCGGTTTCAGAATATGCAGCTTGAAGGGCAAATCAAAAAGTGAAATGCTATGATGCCGATGCAACAATCCACGGCACAGCCACCATCATCGATCGCTAGACGCCTACTCGGTACAGATCACCAGGTTGATCCTGATTCAGCGTTCATGCGTATCTGTCGTAATAAAGAGGCCAGAATGTCTACATTTGCTGAGGTCGTGACCATCAATCGGCCACATTTGACGCTGGGCGTGCACGAGCAGCTCAAGCTGCGTTGGGGTTCAACCCCAATAAGCCCATCTGGCGTGGTGTTTAAGTGTCGTCCATTTTGGATGAGCTCAAGTGACCAATAATCTCACAAAAGCGTTAAAGGCGCTGCCCGTCTGCAGATGGCCAGATGGTAGGCAGTAGACAGTGAGAATGAAGTCATGTATCAGTTTGGTATTTACGCACCTTGTTTGCCTGTGCAAATCCGCGTAGGGGGGGGCGTCCTCGCGGTATATTCAGCCCGCGCGCGACTGGTGATGGTCGCGCGGCAGCGAAGCGCCGTTACGGCGTACAGCTGACACATTTATTATTATTTATTATTGCCTGTGCAACAAGTATGTTAATTCAAACAGTCATTGGGTGATAGTAAAACATCAATAAGGCAGTTACCTGTGCCTCCAAATACAGTCGCATATCCATCCAAGAGGAACTGTGTGGATTACGCTTGAGGATGAAACGCAATTTTGGTTCCCGGAGGTCCAAGTCTGTGTCGCTGAGCAAATAGCGTTCCTTGGCAGTGGATTTTGTGATCAAAGTGTGAATACCCTTGGGATCACTAAAGCAAGTGAGGCACAGTGAGGGGAACCCCATTAAAGAAACTCACATTGAAAAACACGGTTTCAGGGATAAACAAAGATCACTATTTTAAGAGACTATCACATTGTGCAAACAATACACAAAAGAGCACCCTCAGAAAGTATCCCCATTTCGCGCATATAGTGGTAGCTGGAGACCGCACAGTTAAAAAATGCGAGTAAATAATCAATTAGACAGACTCATGCAAGTAGTTGACTATAGTTGCATGGGATCAAACTGCTGGCAAACAGATGGCCTAAATGAGAGTCGGCAAGGTGGAACACAGAGATGTACTCGAGTTGTATAATGGCTAAGGTTAAATTACATCGGACTGGTGAGCCCGTGACAGAGAAGGAAGCAAATTCGGGATCGCATAACCCGCGCAGCATTATGCATAGGTCGATCTATGATGACCAGGTACAGAGCATAGCCCAGTAATTAATTGTTTTGGAGATTACGCAATAGGCAAAGGAAGAGAAAAACAACTGAACAGGCATTAGACTATGATTGCTTGATGATGACCAATCGCAATGCCAAGTCGACTGCTAATGGCAGGGTGCTAGCTGTGCAAAAACTGACGACTGTGTCTAGCTAAGTCAGTAAATTCGGTCTTACTGTCATACCTGCAGAGGCAAGAGGTGATTTAGCACTAGCGATGATCCGGCATGGCAGCGGGTAGCACAAACTTCATCAGTGCACAGTGATCCGAAGATATAAGGAGCGTTGTGAAGAGAGGATATATGGGACTGTTCTTTTAACCTTACTTGTTTTTGGATCATGATGCATCCTCAGCTAGTCGCCTATGCGTCATCTCGATGGATTATGGAGTAGACAGTAAAATGTGCCTACACTGCTCTATAAATCTAACACGGTGACACAGCAACCGAGTGAGCTCGTAAGTATTATATATATATATATATATATATATATATATATATATATATATATATATATATATATATATATATATATATATTCACAGTCTGTTAACAGACATTGTGCCATCAGAACCACGGCAGAAGAAAAAGGTGAAGAAGATGGGAACACAAATGAGATTAAAAAATATGGGAAACGATATTTTTGGTTTTGCACACGCCATTTGGTATTTTTTGTTTTATTTTGTGAGTTTTTGTGTGTATCAAAGGGATGGTGAAATTGCGGAACAACATTGCCGCCACTGATGTCTGTTGCGGGCCATGACGTCCAATGTTTCCAACCACTGCAATTCAGCATCTCGTGGTCCCCAACCTGGAAGGCGGACTGGTCCGACTGCTGCCAAACTTGAGGTCGCCTTCTTCATACTCCCTCTCCACGTCATCGGCTGTCCACCGCGGCACTTTTTCCAATCGCTCCCTGGGAGTGCAAATAGCGCTCGACGTGGAAGGCGATGGGCTGGCATGCGCAGAACATGCCCGAGCCAGCGCATGCGATGTCGGAGAATAACGTCTTGAAGACTGGCACTATTCGCCCCAAGCACGCGGTCTCACCTCTGCGTTGCTTACGTGGTGTTGCCACCACACCCTAGCAATCCTTCGTAGACAGCGATTATCAAAGACTGATAGCCGCTTCATATCTTCCGAGCGAATAGGCCGAGTCTCACAGCCGTACAAGAGTACTGCACGGACGGAAGCATTGTACACCCTGCCCTTGAGCCTGAGACTGACATCACGACGACGCCATAGATGTCTCAGTTTGATGAATGCAAGGCGAGCCTTTGCAATCCGTTGTGAGACTTCATCTCCAACACCGCCAGAGCTCGTAAGTGAGTTTATCCATCGTCCCCTTGCTGTTCTCTCCAAATGTGCATACGATCGAATCCCGCTGAATCGTTTCGAACAAGCAGTGCTCATTCAAGCATTGGTTGTTGATATCTTTGATGCGAAAGCACGAGAGCGACTGCTATCAGCAGATGTAGGGCCAATGACTTAGGAGAAAGCTTGCGATATGGTTCGCCAATGTGCGAACCCTGTCTAGGAACTAGTGGCACTCTCCTCGGCGACGAGGATTTAACACATAACGTGAAGAAGTTTCTCAGATCAATCGTGGTCATACATTGCCTCGCATAGCGTAGCACAGATGCCTCCTTTGTTATCGCTGTAGTGGGTGTCATCCGAGTCCGAGTGACTGTCAATACCTTTACTCAATGTGTAAATTTTGTGGAAAGAAGGACAGCATTCAGAAAGTATACCTTTCCAAACTGAGTATGTTCACGGTAGTTAAATCCGAAGCGGGGAATCACGTAACAGCGGAGTTGAATCAGCGCTGGATCAAGACCACAAAAATACTTCATCGCAATGCGTCGGCGGAGAAACGGCTTGTTGCAGATCTGCTGGTACAAGATCAGCTTGTGGCTTTCGAAATCGATACTGACTCTGCAATTGTTACGATAATATGCTCTATGGCAGCTGCCAAAAGTGGACCTGCTCACAATACAACTGTGATCTTACTTCGGGCAGAAAGCGGATGTTCCCGGCACTTATGTTGCACGTATATCTTACTGCAGTTCTAGTAGTCATATGCGTGTAGGTATCCGGCGGGCCAGGCCCACACACACTTGGTCGCGACCGGTCAAACGTCCGTGTGTTAGTTGAAGCTCATCTGCAAATATCCGACATTTTGTCGAAACACATTGTCTCGTTGGATTAAACCACCCCTGGGAGGCTGAATAATTACAGTGCACATCTGATGCCGAGACTAAATGCAACAAAAATTTGAAAAACACGCACTCTGCCTTAGGGGAGCATCTATTGTACCAATATTAAAAAAGTAACGGGACTGTGGTCGACACCCGCTGCCGAGTGCGTTGCTCTTTGATGGTGAGGTTTTTGCAAAATAAGGCCTGAACCATGCGTATGAACTGAATGGACTCGACGACGAATCGCAGGGCTACGCGACCATAAAAAATATTCGGTTATTCTGCTACACACGTATGACTTTCGGAATAAGCTATGAATCGATCATCACTTAACAAACTAGTGACAAGTTAGTGTAAGTCATACCAAATACATGTCCCTATTAGGATGATATTCTACTTTACAAGGCGAACTGCTGCTGAACATCTAAACATTCTGGATGTAGCTCTCAAAAGGCTATCAAATTCTGGGCTGATACGGAAAAAAGTAGTGCATATTTCTTAAGTGCACAATACCTTAAGTATGGAGTGTCACGCGATGGATGTTATTCGTTAGAAGATAAAATAAGAGCGTTGTTCGAAGTCTCAGCTCCTAAAACTACGATCCTTCCTACGAGCAGTCACTCAGTTCTCTCGGTTCATACAATCAGCCTCCACTCCGTCATCCTTTGCGCAAAAACCAACCGTGAAAATGGAATGCGGTTCACAAGAATGCTTTCGATGCCGTAAAGAAACTGTTGGCATCAGTAGATGCCCTTGCACATTATGATCGTGTGATGCTTCTCGTTGCAGTCTTAGGGTTGTTTTGCCACAAAACTACTCGATGGTTCGCAGTGGTCTATTGCATACGCCTCACAGACGTTAATCGCAGCCGAAAGGAACTACTCTTACCTCGATTGAGAGACAGACACTGTTATTTTTGGTATCAAGCAAATCCAGCAGTACTTGCTCGGCCAAAATTTTGTGATTCACACAGATCACAAGCCCCTTATCTCGTTCCTTGGATATGAAAAAGGAACTCAACAAATGACAGCGCACTTATCGTTTCCGCTTACAGATACCGAATTCAGTACTGCTCTGTCCGACAGAATACCACCCATCATATTCTCAGTCGACTTCCCTTATCGGAGGTTCCTTTGTACGGGTTTACTCCACGGGAACTTGGGAATCAAATTCAGCTTTTCAACAAGACCCGGTCACGTCCACAGATATAGGTCAGAAGACCGATAGAGATCCACTCTTGGCGCTGGTAATGCGTTACGTTTATGTTGGATGGCTCATAAACATGAGTGCAAAACAAATACCTTTTCGCAATAGGATTATTCAAATGTCTCTAGAATGGGCGTTTGCTGTGAAACGCAATGGCTATGATCGCTAAAAGATCGTGGTTCACCATCAGGGAAGAACTACACCATGTGTACCCATAAGTTGCGAAAATGAGGCCACTTGCTCGTTTTCAAATATAGTGGACTGAACTGGATGGTGACATTGCGCAAAAGCTAGGTGTGACACGCATTGCCAGGAATCTCGAATGCTGCTCTCGTGTACCGATGCAGCGTTAGAAATGACCAGAAACATCCTGCAAACATGTCCACACATACTTTTTCGGTTAATTCCAAACTCAGATGATTCTGTTAGTCATTGATGCCCAGATTCTGGTCACAACGACATCAGCTATCACAATAAGAAAACGGCGCACTACATTCGTTACATTTGGATTGCTGAAACATTAGTGTCGGACAACAGAGCTGTGTTTATCAGCGCCAAATTTTCCATCGTTCTCACTTCAAATGGAATTAGACATATAACGACTGCCTCTTATCATGAGTCTTCAAACCGCTTGGCTGAAATGGTCATGCAAACAGCGAAAAAGATCCTGCTTAAAAGACGAGTGCGCCACTGCGTGTGCACCTGGATCGTGCCTTTCTTGCCTACTGAAGATTGTGAACGATACCACTGGAGGGAGCCATGCAGAAGTAATCTTCAGGCGTCGTTTGCGTACGCGACTAAGCTTACTGCACGGAACTCTGAGAACAGAAGTTCTGGATAAACAAGAAGGAACAAAAGAAGGCTTTGATGCTCGCAGCAGAGACAGACTTGGAACAGAATCTGATTCAATCTACGTATATTTGCCTACAGAACACGGATGGCAGGCAGCTGTCGTTATGGACAGATCACAGACGCAAAAACTGAGGACGGCAAATTCGTGTGACGTCAACTGGAGTACCTGCAGCTACGATCGACAAATTCTGAGTCAAACAGTCAACTAAACCAACCTTACAGCATTTGAGGACTTGTGAGTGACACCACAACTGAGGCTGAAGCAACACGGCGCGGGTAATCATGCGACCACCGACCGCCTTCAAGCTACACCATTTACGAGTCAAGTAAGTCTATACAGATGACGAGCTGGACTCATCCGATATCAAATGCCTCTGATATCCTAACAGGTTCGCCCATTCATGAACCAAACTGATTCGGGCGACAGTGTCATGTGCGCACTGGCTCTTTCGCTAGCCAAGCGCCGCCAGCCAATAGGATATCGGATTTATAGACATAGCAAGGTGTACGCATGTATGCGGCACAAGAGTGTAAGTGATTCACTTCAGCTCTGACTTGCTCATGTGCGACATGTCACATGGGCGGTAACGGATTACATGAATGGAGGATGAGTGTAGCAAATTTTTAATGTCTGAGGTCATCAACGGTGGACTTACTTGAAACTGGGTCAGTTTGTGGTAAGAAATTTGGTCGTGATCCACAGCCCCGTTGTAACAGAATTTGTTGGCGGGAAAGGCTACCGGCTACTCGCATTCTGACACGACCGGTAATCGAGGTTCCTAGGCTAAAATCCCAGGCGCTATCGCGTGCTGTGGACACATGGCGTGCCTTGGGCAACAGCCATAATACGAGTGGCTCATTGAAGCGCGAGGATCAAGGTTTACTTTGGACAAACCGCTAAATCGCATGTGCACTGGTGGACATCGACACCTTCACTAGTGCAATGACCGCAGCGCACGAAGCTTCCTTGCCTCATACGATTGCGACGTATCAACGTGTGCACTAAGGGTGTAATGCAGCCGACAAAGGAGTGAGCTTAGTGCTTGTTCCACGGCTAGCACGCAATGCGTTTCAGAGCAGCGGGCGACAAGTGTGCTGAATAATGATTTAGCAGGGACAATGAAATGAATGCTTGGGAGGTGACATGAGCTGGTAAAATGTGAAACACAAAATCCAAAGTTGGAAGTGACACCACAGTTAAGTGCATACTAATTCAGTGGTGATACCATGATGTACTAGGGGTGCAAGAGTGGTGGTGCATAACGAAGCTGAGAACGGGATGTCTACATAGTGAGCGCCTTACGAGATCGCTGCGCGCGGTCTTGTGCTTTCCCAGGTTGCGGATTGGGGAATGCCTTCCTACTGAAGGCAAGTGTGAAAGAGTCTCTGTTGATTCGCAAGTGAGATTAGTAGTCAGTCGCGGACAATCAGCGCAGCGTCGCAGATCGTGGGGAGACCGATGCTGGCCATCTGGTTATCCATTAAATACCGCAAGAGATTGGACAGCACAGTGACGAAGCCAATGTGAGCGGTTACGAGGGCATTGACCAGTCCTTAACCGGAATCGAGGGCGGATGAACAACCACGATGCCCACCCGCTTCTATGGGGATTGTCATCGAACACAAAAAAGGCGTATGAGCCACATGGCCGTCGATAAGTTTCGCAATCAGCGACAATTTGAACGTGCCAGGAAATATTTTCCGGTCCCTGTGCTGCTTGTTATATTCGGGCTGTTCGGGCGCCTAGTTAGTTGTCATTTGAATGCCGTGTTACCGGCTTCCGACGGTCCGCGATATACGTTATTCGCTTCGCTGTTTTGCGAGTAAGGTGTTTACGAACTAAGGCGCCGCGTGAGGTTCCCTAGGTCAACTCTTTCCCTACCTGGGTAACTGAAAAGTTTCATGCACACACAACAAACATGGACATGAATTTGTGTAATCCTCAGATCGCTTACAGAACACATTTAGGCTAAACTTATCGGGAGACGTAAGTTATGAAGTTGTGGGCCACGTCGGTGAAGGGATAGCGTTTAGTGCACGGATTGTAGCCCGGGCTCAGCTACACATGATTTCTACCGTCAACTCTCCAAACCACTCCACGAGAGCCATACGGTTCTCGTCGGGGACTTAAACGCCCAGGTTTATAGACTCGAGGAGCTCGATGGTCTGCATGGCCATGGTACTAGCAGCACGAATAAAGGAGATCACTTTCTACCGCTCTGTGATGATTACGGTGTATTCCTCTCGAGCACAAACTTGTGGGGGTCTTGGCTTGCACCGTATAAAAGCAGCTTATGCCGCTGAGCCATGGGGGATAGTATCGGGCCGTCATGATATACAAACCAACTGCGATATAGCGCGTCTTATCCTCCACTGCCATGCAAATTACGAACGTTGCAGAGGACAGGGTTATCTCTGAAACAAGCGATTACCATAATAGTAGCTATGTACACGAAAGAATTTAGAAACTGTCAGGACGAAGATTTGAGATTCTTATGAGTAAGGGATTTTTGATGTTGGTCGTTGATGGCGTAAACGTAGTGGCCTCTAAATCCGATAACCATCCACAGGGTCCGAGCAGCACTATACTGCATTTTCGGCATATTGTGCTTCGTCAGTAGTGTATATCCATAGGATCCATCAGGACCCGAAATCATGGCTACCATCGGCTTGCGCCGCTACGCAGCACCTTATACCACTGAGCCATAGGGGACAGCTGCGCACCATCATGATTTACAAACTAACTACGATATAGCGCAGTTACGAACGATGCAGATGAAAGGACTGGATCTTCTTTTTTGTGCCTCGCAGATGCCGCTTTGAGTGGTTTTAATCGTTCGTGTTTTACACCATTATCACTTTAAACTGGACAATGTCCAAACAACGATGTGATCACGCCAATGCAACCCTAGTTGTGTAAGCAGAGGGTGTTAGTGCAAGCCATTTTCTTGTCATGGCAATGAGTTGATCTAATCGTTGAAGTAGTTGACCTCGATCAAAGTCGGTGACCTAGTTGTCACTGCCTGTCATTCTACTGGCCTTCGTGTGTGATGCGTGTGTGTACACCCATGCAGATGCGCACCATCGAGTACAACGCCAGACAAGTAGGGTAACTGTTGCGACTCAACTAACCTACCTGTTGTGTTACGAAATAATCAAAAATGGGCAATGAGCTAAGAGAAGACGCGTCTCCGAAGCAGCGATAACACAGGGGAATTTCTTTGATGCAAAAAGAGATACATATCAAAACTTTGTTTGTCGATAGGAAAGTCATTCATAAGGTTGTTCCAGTCGCCGGTGTCGACAGCCCGCAAGAAACGTGACCAATGTCTACAGACTAGGTTGTCAAACCAGTTGACAGCTCTGCTTCTACATTGTCAACAATAACTGTCGTTCTTCAAATATCTCTCTGCCTTTCTTCTTCATGTCGGCGTCTCCACTGAAAACGCACCCTTGCAGGCGATTTTGCTGTACTGTTCCGAGGGCTGGTAATCCCTTCTCCGCAAGCGCAACAAATAAAAGCAAGGAAAAAAGTTATCAAAATATAGTAAAGTGGTGACATTAGCCCGATTAACTTGTGCAAGTTGTTTAACACTGTTTTCACTTGCACCTATGTCAGGTACACGCAGAACAAGGTCAATTTTCCATGTGAAGATATCAAATGAATGCACAAGTCCTTTTGTGTATTGCAAGGCCCAAAGACCTTGTATCCCCATTTGTATGGTTTCTTGGGAATATATTGCTTCACGCTGGACCTCCCATTGAATGCGACCATTTGGTTTGATAGACTCTGAAAGATTGAAATCTATGCACAGGAATCCCATTTATAGGACAAGGAACCTAAACACAACATCTTTCATACGATACCAATAGTGCCAAATGTAGCGAAGAAGGCACATACCATAGTAATGGTATGTTGGTAAATCAGTAGTGGCAGTGAACAGTAAGTGGGCAAATATTTTCTGATTCCGCATAACTTACCTCCAGTTTTGTACAAGTCTCTTGAAACTATGCATCGAAATCCACGTCAAACCTGCGTTAACGCTCGCTACCTTCAAGTAGTTGTAAATTCAAATCAAACACAAAGTACACTAAACCATCATAGAGACAGAAACCAATGTACATCCCGAAAATGCCAACACGGGTACTCAAAGAATATATGTGCACCGGAGGCTGCATTTGCGAAATAAACGGTTTAAGACATTTTTGCCACATCCGGCGCTAAGAAGTTACGCACTGCCTGGCTGAGTTTAATGTGAATGTTAACAAGGTGCCTACCTTCGGCCTCGATTATTGGCACAAGGAGACAGCAAGTCATTGTTAGGAGAGGGCGAGGAGAACTGTATTTGTGACTGTGTTAGGCCCAAATAGTGGTCCCAAGCATCCAGTGTCGAGCGGATTACGGCCCAGTCACCGCCTTGGGTATGTTTGGTATCCATGATTCCCAATTTAGATAAACAGGAATGCTGCTACTGTGCATGTTGAAGGAGTGTGGGCCAGCTCCGCTGATGAAACGTGGCTCCAATCACCATGCCTCCCGATCTTATTGCTTCGGGTTTACACTGAATATGGGGTGGGTGGATGGAGCTGTGAGCTGTGCAGCACAAGCAAACCATGGTCCTTCTGTAGGCGCAGGCGTCCTGGGGCTGTCCTATGGAGGCCACAGTGACAGCCAAATATGGAACCGGATTACGCCAACCATTGACAACAGTCTAACGAATAGACATAAACCCAAACAAAATCATGGAAATAATAAGAATACAGGTTTAATCATCACACTTCAGCTTTTGTGCCGTAAAAAGAACGGAACTGTTTTTGTTATTTATTTTCACACGCCACTAGTGATACTAAAGGGCGGCGAAAGTCTGCCGTACACTCGCACTCGGCCTGAGATTCAAGAGTAGATGGCTCGAAGAATGTTGATCTACTTCTCAGGCACTCCGTTTCTCAAGAGACATCTCGGTCAACTGAGTCAAACGCGGTTAATATGTAAAAAGACATCGATCGTTGACCGACCAAACGTTTGACGACGCTCGAGTATTTGGCGGTGTAAAGATGTGATTCATACAACTCCGGCCGGAGCGGAACCCAGCTTGCTTTTCGCGTATGTTTTGTTCGCGTGCCAAGCTGAGCCTCCTTAAAAGCATGGCGGCGAGCACTTTGGATACAAGGCAGATGAGACTAATCCCTCTGTGGTTAGCGCAGTCTTTCTGGGTACCCTTTTTGAAGACAAGCACCATTTCCACGGGACTCCAATTGGATGGGATTGCTTCGGTGGTCCCAACCTTTTGGAGGATGGAAGTTAGCTTCCGAACAAGTGATGGACCTCCATCTTTGGAAAGAGCCGGAGGAAGTTCATCCGGGCCAGAGCTCTTGTAGCGCTTTGGGAGACAAAGCTCATGAGCAACCTCAGCCTCAGAAAGTGGTGAAGCGTCTACACACGAAGGATCACTACAGATTCCCGAATGAGGGATCACCAGTGCTGCTGGCCAGTCTAATTGTTGCTCAAAGTGCTCAGCCCAACGCACAAGTCGACGTTGTTTGCAGTGGATCCGCTCGCCATTGGTTTCGCACAAAACTTTGCTTACAGTCGGCCTTTTGTTGCCAGTGGATCAGATTAGGTGGAAGAGTATTCGTGGGCCCAAAGAAACTGTAAGTGAGACATTTTAAAATGCTACATAAGTACTTAAAGAACGATTTAATTATCACGGTCAGTCGACATATTTCATAACCTTTTTACTTTTATTGCGATGGTTGTACAGATTTAAATTTCCATTTGCTCCCACAATTCAGAAAAGCACGATATCATTGGCTGCTTTCCAATTTACTCTGCCTTTTCTAGTTTTCTATTTTGGGTTCATCTTCAATCTGATATTGTCTGAAAAGTGCGGTATGAAGACGAAAACTGGTAGATGCATGCATTTCGGATTGTCTCTTCAGTACCACTATTAACAACCGATATGCTACTATATACTAAACCATGGGGGTGAGCAGATATCTAGGTGGCGACTAAGGCGAACCAAGCGAAATAAGTGTGTTGAAAAAATTGCTGATCCTAATAGGTGTGGTCGATATCTGGCATCTGAACCCCTAAGGTTTTATCGATTCGGTGTACCAGATGCAGATCTTTCCAAACTGCACCCTGAGCACACAAACGCGATATTCCCGTGACAAAGGAAATAGGTACATAGATTGACCGAATTGCGACTGACTGGTTGAGTGGCAGAGAAATCTGACCACAGAATTAATCAATTCTCACAGTGGTTGAACAGTTACTGGAGGGTTACGAATAGGCATTCAAGATCTCCATCCACTTTTAAAGATTTACCGGTTGAGATGTGGACGGAGTGACGTGGTGCGGAGCCACACCATGGCAGTCAAATCACGTGAGTTATCCGAATAAGACGATGAAATCCATTTGGTAATGGGTGACAGCGATTGGACGATAGATGTTCATTCGCTCACATTGTGAGAATACTTACTGACAGCCATCGCAAACGTCGACGTCGAAGTTATGACGTAAGAAGGAGTACTCGAACAGGCGATCGCATACATCACAATGTGGTTTTTCCTGGTCAGGAGGTAAGGGTAGAACAACGTCATCAGATTGAACAGCTTGTCTAGAAGAGGGAGTCGACTGTTTCGGTTTTCGGCGTCGGATTCGCTTTTTATCGCCTAATGAGCATTCATCGTCAGAGAATTCTTCGTCCTTATCGAACTGAGGTGTCTCCTTGGACATATCGTCTTCCGCAAAAAAGCCACAGTCCTCAAGTTGAACTCGAGCAGCCTTTGTTGAACGCGAATGAATGGAAACATCGCTGTCAAAAAATAGATGAGGTTATTGTTAGAAACATACGGAAATGGGCTTTGCTGAGATAGAAGTACTGAAAAAGATATAGTCATAGTCAATATTAACATGGCGCTATTCTTGCGCGCCCCCGCGATCCACTTAGCTATGCTGAGTGAATGAAGTAAATGCTAGAGAGAAGAAAATGTTTGTCTCAGCATCCTATTAAGCATATGCTAGGGGAATAGGTGACCCGCTTCTCCATAAAAACTGAACTACGGAAAACAGCAGTCCAGGATCATAGGCTCTGCTTGACTGACACAGAGGACGAGTGCTACGGGCTGTCTGTAACGGTGGTACAGAAGGATTGGCGACCGCTAGTTTGGCATCCCTCGATACAGTCTGGAAACTCCAAACTAATTAGGTACAGATCGTATCCACGGTTGAGTACGGTGAGTGATTTACTATACAATGCTGTTGAATAACATACTTAGTGTTCTCAGTCTTAAGAGTACTTAATAGTACTCCCGCTTAAATGCATTCCCACTCTCGAGCTGTACGCACAATTGAATGGAAACATCTGGACGAGGACATAATCAAACCACAAATAACCCGGTAGTATCGCAAGTGAAACTATTAGGTCAAATGATAGAGGGTAAATGACGACCGCTTCACCACTTAGATTGAAAGGTTTCGTTTCATGGGACCAATCAGTTTGCCAACGAAATGCAACCATAACATTTTTATTTGCTGATAATATCAAACTTGTAAAGCGCGATAAGAAGACGAAAGTTGTAGATGCATGCATTTTTATTGTCTCCTCAGTACCCTTAACAAGAACTGGTATGCAACTACATGCTTATACATGGGTGTGACCAAAAAAATCTGTGCAAAATGAATGATGGAAGTTCCACCCCTATGTCCATGGCAGCCTTAAGCTGACAAAAAAATGGTTTTCGAACACACAAAGTGTCGGACTCATCCGGTCTATTGCGACAGCCTCGACGAAATGGAGAAAATAGAGACTAAGGCGATGTAACACAATTGTGAACGCTGATCCAAGCTGTGTCCGGCGACGGGGGACCAGTAGGTGTTGACCTTCTGAGGAAGCTGGCGGTCGGGGGGGGGTGCCGGTCGATTTTAGGCTGAACTCACCTCAGTACGTATTCCGTTTGCGGGAAATCAAAGATCGATCGGTTCTGCTTATGTAACTGGCTACACAGTTACATACACATTGGCATCTGCAGTGCGAGTTGGCCCCGATTGGTCAAGCTTCCTTCGTTGAAGGCACCTGCAAGTTAACAGTTCAGTTAATGACCACAACTTGGGAAGCACTTTAGCTTCTCTACGAAGCACTGTAACGTTTAGTGGTCTTCGACACAGTAAAGTCAACCTTGAAAGACAGTACAACATAGTTTTTCCTTGGTTGCCATATGCACCAAGTCCTTCGGGCCCCGTTGTTGGCTGTGTTCCTCTATAAATCTGCGAGTGTTGTACTCAACTCTAGCTCGTCGGCCAAACAAGCAGCCGAGCAAATTCATCTAGTACGACTAACTAAAGTTTTCACAAGTGTCCGCTTGTACCGCACTGGTGTGAAGCAGGTGAAATGCAGGTATTGGCTGGACCATGTTGCTTTTCTGTACACAGATCTGTTAATAAATCCGTCATCCTTGCAACTGATAAGGATGTGCAAAAATGGCAGACAATTCTTCTGATCCAGTTCGCACGTGACCCGTAAGTTGGCATGTGCACTGTTAAGCTGCACAACCCGCTGCTCCGACGAACAAAAGACCAGCATGTCAATTACATAATGCTTATAATGTATCAGCTTGAATATTTATGGTGATATGCCTTATTTTAACATCAACATGAAGAAATAAACGAGTACAGGGCTTAGCGGGCTACCCATTACTACCCCCTCCATCTCACGGTATGGCTGTGTTCTGAAAGTGGAAGCCAACATTCCCGATACACAAGAGCAGGGATTCCATGCTGTTCGCCGTTATCATCTGCAGTTTAGACTAGATAACAACAGGCTAATCAAACGTAACATCAACGCCGCCATTAGTGGCTCTACTGCGCGGTTGCTTTGGACCTGACTGGGATGCGGGCTGCCCAATGTTAGAAAGCTAGTGGTTGGAATACCTTCAATGCAGTGGCGAACGACCAATATTCATAAACCGACCCGATGCCGCTCCAGTTAACCCTCCTGAATTGCAATGACCCACAGCCAATTCTCCATTTGCTATGCTTCAGGCGTATGTTGAAGGACAGTAAACATACAAGCATTTATCCAACCGCGTTTGACAATAAATCTTCCACCCGCTTTACCACGCATTTCATTCTAGCTATATTCGCATGACTTACCTGGATGTTATACGCAACTCCGTAGATTGCCCAGGTATAACTTCATTTTCTCAGAATATTCCGCCTTCTTTCCCAATGCCTTAACAAATAGCTTTGCCTACGAAAATACCTAGCCGGTCAAGGTGTTATTCAGTAATTTACCTCTTGCAATCTCGGTGCTCGCACACTTACTCTTCACCATGATATGTTAGCCTCTCTTACATTCGCAGCTTTCCACTCACTTCCGGCAAGGATGTCGAATGTTTCATCGCAGCCTCATTCTTTGACTCATTCCAGCGCTATCCTCATAAGTTACCTGGCCGTTATGTGCTTCACCGCAGACACTAGTCTCCGCTAGGATTTCCCTCTCGCTGTGCGCGTTGTACTCTTAGCAGTGTTTACTCCCATACTTATTCTTCCTCCTTGCGCAAACAGATGACCGATTTCTTCCTAGTATTACCTACCTAAATAACTTAGCACTCATGATTGATCCAGCACCTGGCCTCTCACGGCCTCGGGGCTCTCTCAGTTACTCTTCGCCGTGATGTTTTGGTCTCCTTAATGTACAAGCATCTCTACCCACCATAAGCTTAGATACGATTTATTGACCTCCACTATAACCTCTGAGCTCCTTCTATCCCTAGACTTATTTTGATATTATGCGCAAAGCCAATGGCTAGTTCAACTACGTTTTTCTCCACACGGTTGGTTCCGTCTTCTTTCGCACTGCCATCACATATAGCACTGCTAACCTAAATGAATAGTCAGTGAGAGTATCATCATGCACCTCGACTCTTGCAGTCTTAGCGCTCGCGTACTTACTATTCGTCAAGAAAGTTGGAGACTCTAATGTATCCAGGCGTCCACCCAAGTACGCCTCCAATAGTTACTCTTCCTTTCCGTTTTCGTTTCCTGAGGAATTCTTACCCTAGTCCCCCCAAGCGCTTGCTTGGCTGATATGCGCAGTACTGAAGGCAAGCACAGTCTCCGCCTCCTCTACATTATAAGCGTCATTCCTACATCGTCAAGGGCAGGAAGCGATACTACAACAGTCCAGATGAGTCCGGATGATTCGGGAAACGATACCTAACTGCTTCCTACACTCTTCACGAAAAGTGTAAGTCAGTGGGTCAGCGAATATACTAACTGCACAGTCCTCTAGACTGTTAGTTCATGTAGTGGGGACTGCTGCAGTTACGTGCTCCGATCGAGCTGTAATAAAGCTCGGACATTCGGTTATATTGGTCTTTCCATTCAAAGGAATCTTACCTTCCTGTAAAACCACCGATGGCCCCTGGTTACACTAGTTAGGTGCTGATTCAATGCTATCATGAGTTAAACAAAGTGCCAACCCCCCCCCGCGTGCTGAACACACGGAATTAGATAGACATCCAGTATCAAATGCTTTCTGAATGGTGCATCGCCAATTAGGTCGCTCATTTCATTCGTCAACGACCTCTGACACTTCAACTCGGGTTGGATTGAGTTACATGGAAGCGTGAGTTCCAGTTACGAGCAACGAATGCAGACCTTAGAGGACTCGACGAAGTCGAGAAAACCATAACATTGCCAGTGAATATCAAGAAATAGTCCTAATCCGATAATCTAAAACTACCGTGAGCCAGATCTAGTTGATGGCCAGTAAGTCCAACCAGAGAAGATAAAGAAAAGCATCGGCAGTACGTTGGCATACCGTACCGACGCTTCGTTGTCACGCATCTACCACCAGTTGCGCGTGCGCTGAGTACATCCAGATGTCACCCGAAGCTGGACAGATTCGAGCCGGTGACCTTTGCATTATAAAACAGATGCATTATGCTTCCGGCCACAGGGCGAAAAGACATTGGTCTGTCTGGTCCATGCCTGTTGACTGATTGCTAGCAAGCAGTACCACTGAGGTAAGGGTTGTAGTCGACACAGTTACCGAAGCAATAATTAGTACGACGAGCATTGACTGTGAGACGGTCACTCAGATGCCGTTAGTTCACCAAATGCTGCCAATTAATGTATTCATGCTGGTTGCTGCGGTTAAGATAGCCGTATTAGTCATTATCTTTGCTGGCTTTGAAGCAACATCTAGTAGGAGGCTGCATTGATAGTGAAGGGACAACTCAGCCTCTGATTCTGCGTACTAACTCTGAAAGAAATGTAGTCGGGTTGCACGCGAGTGGCCATTCACCAGGACCGAATTGAGCAAGCTGGCTGCAACATTTTTGCCAGACGCAACAGTAACACCACAACTGCTCTGAGTCAGGAATTCGTCATCAGCAGATGTATCGAGAATACAGCCATCGTCATCGGAGTGCGCGTCGGATAGTTGCACGCATGTTTCGAAGATACAGCAGAGGTAAATCCAAGTGCAAGACATGGTTGTCAACAGATGTGGTACCGAAATATTCGATGTGGAGAAGCGCCATCAGTTTAACGAACGATAGAAGCACAGGGCGGACACATGTAAGGAAGTCATGGGCAATTTTTATTTTTACACACAGCAATGAAGAGTAACACGAAAGGAACAGAGAAGATTGCTAGTACCAGTTTTGTGGAAGAACGATACAGTTCGGTAGTAGATTTTGGTAGAGGGAAGCAACTCATCGATAAACCCGTGTAACTTACGAAGGCGGTGTGATATCAGTTGATGGAGAAATTGTGGGCGTACAACGTGGTTAGTTCTACTTTCTGGACCAGAGGTGAGGGGCCGCGACGAATACACGATATTAGAAGACTAGTCGAAATATGGGCACCACGTAAGAATGCCGTGGCGGAGCTGTACGCTATCCAGTGCATCCCCAGGTTGAGGATTGGGGAATGCCTTTTTTGTGGAAGTAACCTAAAATAAATCTAGTCTGCTATGCAGGCGAGATGAATAAGCAGTCGCGGACAATCAGCGGCAGCGTCTCAGAGCGTGACGGGTTTGGGGCTGCTCACCTGGTTCTACATCAAATACCACAAGAGCTCGTACGGCGCTGTGTCAAAGTCAATGTGACCGGCTATAGGGTCACTGACCACCAACTTCTATAACTGGAGGGCGGATGAACAACCTTGCTGGCCACCGGCTTCTCTGTGGACTGCAACCGAACACAAAGAGGGTGAATGAGCCACCAGACTGTAAACGGTCTTCGTATTCACCCCGCTGCCTTGCGGGTCAGGTCTTTAAGACCAAAGGCTCGGGGTGGGGTCCCTTAAGTCAACCCACTTCCTCGGCCTGGGCAACCAGGAAACTCTCTGCCCACACAACACATGGATCTTCGCATCTCTTCCTCTGACACTCTTCCTCCGGTCTGTTGTTGTTACTTATGTGTTGTGGCGCTCTGCCAAATGTTTATTGGGCAAAGGTTATATATATATATATATATATATATATATATATATATATATATATATCACACAACGATGTGAGCTGCTAGCTGGAATGCTTGAATCAGTAGTACACTCGGTGTAGTTGGCGATTTAACTGGTGGAACCGAGCGGCTACAAGTGAGAAGATTAGCAAGTGGTATTTACAGAACAGACTGCATATTGCTAGTGCCACACTTCAAACGGTATGTCGTGCCCACCAAATGGATGTGACCAAAGCACCGAACTCATGTTATCCAGTCAACCAAGTGCAGCTGGGCTACCAGGATTTGACGGTCTTGCTGTCAGGAAATAGTTTTGTGAGAAAATGTCTTAAATAGCAGACAACGGTGTGATTACTCAACATGAGTACCGCAGTATTGATGTACAAGAAGGACAAATGCATCGGGACTAAGAGCGCCAGACACAAAAATGGCGGATGGAGATAAGCACCAACCTGTCAACCTCATCCAAATGATGATGCAATACATGCGGCTGTGCGTTCAAGGCGAGCACGGCTGCCAAGTGATCAAGAGAGTCAAGTAAAGTCTAAAAGTCATCAGTAGTATGTTGTGCCAACGCTTCGCTGCCACGCAAGCATCACCAGTCGCGCGTGAGCTGGGAGTTTCAGGCTCGAGGCCGCGACTTCCTGGTATCCTTTCGATCATAAAAAGGCAACGGGTGAGTCTAGTACGCAAGCGTTTGCTAGGGTTGATCTGCTAATTCGTAACAACAAGCAGCTGATAAAGCACCTGACGGGTCGTTGCTGCAACTATCCTACACGTGTGAAGTGAGCGTGTCTCCGCATTGACATGTTTACTCCAGCTTGGTATACCAGGGTTAGTTTCACTTGATGCGAATGCTAGCACGGGACCTACCAGTAGAATGCCGCTACCTTGATTACTTGTTCCAGAAGATAACTAATCGCCGCTCAGGATGACGGGATGCAAATGTCATGGCGATAGCAGACCCGAAGCGTGGATCTACTAGGGAATGGGTAGCGGCCCAAGCAATGCGTCATGCACGTCTGGTATGCATAGCTTGAGGGGCATGAAATTCCGAGGATCGCAAAAAGGCATCAGCAGAACAAAGGTAAGCAGTACACGGACTTCGCTGACACGCGAACACCATAGGTTGCGCGTGGACTAAGGTTACTGCGAGCATCGCGCGGTCACGTACGGAGGCTCAAATCCAGAGACCTGAGATTATAACGCAGGCTTGTGATTCCTAAAGCCAGGGGACCGGCAAAGAGATAGAGCGAAGTTCAGTGATATAGTAGGATATATATGGCACCAAAACATACCGGTCATTAGCAACCACTTGGGAAGAAAATAGTAACTGTTCCAAATCACAATTTGCAGAAACGAGAGAGTGATCGGTTTCTGTTAGTATTTCTGTTGGTTCAGCCACGTCAGCCATCTAAAAAAAGTAAATAGAAATAAAGAAGCAGAAATGTAAAGAATAGTTGTGCGCAATCACCGAGTAACAGAAGTAGTGAACAACGACGGCAACACTAACAAACGCAGAAGTATCATCGCGATCCAAAACATGAGGCGTTGAAGAATCAAAGGGAGGAAAAGAAAAGTACGAAGCAGCTCAAGCGAAAACAAGCAGCTGAGACTAGGGGTATACGAAACAGCGACAATGAACCAGAATGTGCACAGTGCCGGGTGGAATGATCGGCGCCCACAAGGCCCCACTAATGCAGGTGATATGTAACGACACCAACGACGGAAATGAAGCCGTAATCTGCACTGATTCTATGCTATCATACAACTGAACGACGCCACTGATGAGGATTATAACGGAATCAAAGGTCATCCTAGCGGGTGGTTCTACATCAGACTATAACATCACGATAGATAGGACCAAAACTAATGCATAATTTCTAAATGCAATGAACCGATAGAGCGAACTGTCTCACCAGTAAGACTAGGACAGACACCGGGTCAGTCAAGGCAAAGTTGCGAGAGGTGGCATAATTGTTGTCACTAGAGGAGACGGCTTGAGGCATGGATAAAAAAGGGGTCTTGAATACGCGCTTCTTGTTTAAGTGAATCCAAGTTGTAGAACCGGATAGTGATCATCTTTACAGTTGTTAATAGCCGGTATTTGACTGCTCGCCATGACCGGATAAAAAGAGGATTTGCTTTGTAACCCAAGGGCCACCAGTTCAAATCTGCGTAAGTTCAGACAACTTCACAGTATCCATAGGCCGTAGCCGACCGGTGGTCGCCGCGTGGCAGCGAAGTGTCGCCGTGGCGCACTGGCGTGTTGCTGTCGCCACTTTTTCATACATGACTGTGTGTGTAGAGCAAAGCTGTGTCTTAGCCCCTGCTGTTTAACATTTACTTTAATGCAATGATGTATGGTGCTTTTGATGCGGCGTATGGTTATGGTCTTCGTGTGGGCACCATATTGATGGTGGGTTGTTGAACATTCGTTGTTTCGGGGCGAGAACGCTAGTCTATGAGACCATCATCCGTATGTTGCAGTTTGTCGATGATTGTGTGTTGTTTTCATAGAGCGCGGATGAGTTGCAGCGCATAACTACGGCTCTGACTTCGACAGCGGCCATGTTCGGGCTCACCATCAGCACAAGCAAGACCGTAATTTTCAGCCTTCACCAGGAATGGAGTCCATGTGCCTGACACAAATCCAGGTGGCTGTTGTTGTATCGAAGACAGCATCGAAATTCGGTTACCCGAAGAGTGTAATATCAACCGAGTTGCAGATGACGAGTGAGTTGCGCATGCGGGTATCAAAAGCGACTGTTGCATTAGGCTAGCTGTGATATCGGGAGTGGAGGAATTGCCAGCTTACCGTAAGGAGGGAGCTGAATGTATACCGGTCAATGGTTCTGTCCGTGCTTCTATACGCCAGAGAAACGTGGATACTGTACGGTGAGGACTGTCACCTGAAACGCTTCCATCAACAGTGCATATGTAGAATTCAGAGCATCGGCTGGTGTGACCGAGTTGTAGACATGGAAGTGCTGCGCCGCAGTGGCAAGTATGCAGTGGATTGTATACTTCTGCTGAGGCACCTGAGCTGGCTGGTGCATATCATACATGAATAGCGAAACATCTACTATTTGGACAACTTAGTGAAGGGAAGTGGAGCGTGGGAAGACCAAAACTTCGTTACCAGAACATGGTCAAGGCGAGTTTAACACGAAGTAATGTTGATTTCAGATTTCGAGAATCAAACGCAGTTGATCGGCGCAGATGGCGAGAGCTTAGCAAGAAGGCGGTTGCCCAGGTGCATGAGAAATCAATAATGCATACGGAATTGAGACGTCGGTTGAAAAAACGACGCGCTAATGGAGCCTAGCTCATTACGTCGACCGCATGGTGCAGTAGCAAATGCGGTCGTGAGCGCCTCAGCCATACCGGTTTGGCAAGTCACCAGCGTAGTCAGGTGGGACGAACAGCTAAAAGACGAGTTATCTGGATAGGTAATAATTATCAGCGCAGCGCATGGTAGTTACGCTGCTTCCGATTCAATTTACTTACAAAAGTCAATAATGCAGTCGGTGGGGCATATATGCTACATCATCGTTGTGGCTGGTTTGTGTGTGTTTGTGTTGGGTTTCTTACACTGTAGATGTTGGTTATCGATTGATATCTCCGGTGTAAGTGCGCTTAGGTGAAGTATGACAAGATGCCCGCCTGTCTATTACCCTCCACCTCAATTGCTGGCTCTAGGAGACGGTGAATCTTTACTCGGGCACAGGATGTACGGTCCTCGTGGCTGTGCTAGGCTCAGAGAGTGGTTCCATGCACCTGTATCCGTCTTGGATGCATGATTCCCAATTTAAACAAACAGTAATGCTGCCGCCGTGTATGATAAAGGAGTGTGAACCCACTTCGTTGATGAAATGTGGCTCTCATTCAAATACCTCATGGTCTTATTCCTTCGGGTTTACACTGAATATGGGGTGTGTGGTTGGGGCTGTGCAGCGCACGCCACCCATGGTACCTCTGTAGCCGCAGGAGTCCTGTGGCTGTCCGATGGAGGCTGCAGTGATAGGCAAATCCGGGACCGAAGGCCGCCAACCAAATGCGTAAGTCTGATACGCATTGTTCCCAATTAACAAGCAGGAATATTGTTGCTATGCATGTTGAGAGAGTGGGCCGGTAGTTTGAGTTCGTCGCAATCAGCCGACAATTCAGATAACTCAACTACCAATCCGGAAAAGCACCAGACAGCCGTTTTGCTTATTGTGGCTCTTCAGTGATGCGCATTCATCAGCCCTCCTCCGGCGATCGAACCCAGGACTGCTAGTGGCTTCTGTCAACTAACCCGCAACTGTCACTTGTAGAGCCCAAAAAGATAACTGCTATCTTTTACGTATTATTTAATTGTTGACAAATTGTACATTATTCTTCCTTGTTTTAATCTTCCTTACAAGCAATTCGACACTCGACCGCCTTGTAAGTTCCCACGCTAACGTGTACCTTCTGTCTTGCTTCATCCGTCCGCGTCTTCTTGTAGCCCATCGAATACAGTCCACTGTGTCCGACTCCAATTGCCTTCTGATATCCGCGCTTACTTTCGCGCACCGTCTCGGACTAGTATTTACTAGTCCTACAAATTGGTGACCCCGAATCGCAAGCGCGAATTCAACTTTTTTTTCTCGTTTGTAGCTTTTGGTGAGTTCGTTCCATTTTCTCGATTATATACCTGTATTCATTTGTTTCTTGCGTAATTTTAGTACTTTCATCGTGTGTTTGTTCATCCTTTATCTTTTTGATTCACATTTCGGAAGTAGCATCTGAGTTGTTGCGCAGCGTAAACATGGTTACTTTGGCTGTTCCAAGTTTCATGGAACACAGCCCAGGGGTTTGGTTTAAAATATTCAAGATCGCACTGGAAATTAAGGGCATTACGACGGACCGTCCGAGGAACAATCAGCTCATTCCACGCCATTTTCTTCGGTTGGGACGCTGGTTGAAGACATTCTACTCTGCCCATCGAATGAGGCAAAGTGTGAAACGATGAAGCCACCGATTCTAAAAGGTTTACAGCCCAACACACGAGATCGATTTGAACAGCTCAATGGTCTCAAGCTGGGAGATCACAAGCCGTCGGCGTTGATCCGCGAACTACAGCGCATCGCTGATGCCTTGTTCTCGAGCAAATAAGGGATAAAGGAGCTGTGCTTTGCACGTTTCGCAGCGCTAATGCCGGTAATGCTGTCCATGTTTCTAGATATACCCCTGAAAGAACTAGCTACCAAGGCAGACGCTGCGTTCGAACGTCTTCCGCAGCAGACGACCAGTAGCTCCGGTGACGTATTCTCACCGATGAAAACCGAATCTCATATTTGCTCCAAATCGTCAGGCCGATCTGACCCTAAAGACGAGGAAATTGCGCTACTTCGCAGCAGGATAGCAGCAATGAAGGCTTCGAAGCAGCGTGTGCCACGGTCAGATGCTGACCACGTTTTGACTACCGTTCATTGCGGCTCGTCTGTGCCTGCACCGAGTACGTCTCGTTCGACACGAAAGCGCAACATTTTCCCTGCACGTTCTCAGTCAGATAATACCAAACCCGTCGAAGAAGTATGTTGGTATCACCGCCAATATGGTGGAAGAGCTAGACGTTGTCGGGCTCCCTGCATTAGGCACGACTCAGCCGCTTCAGGGAAAGCGAATAGCCCGCATACTAGCACGACCAACGTATCCGTCAATAACCAAACAAATCGCCTGTTTTACGTTAAGGATCGACGTTCTTCCATCACGTTCCTCATCGACACGGGAGCGGAAGTCAGCGTCATCCCAGCGACCGCTAACGACAAGCACTCAGAGCCTACGTACAATTTGCGTGCGGCCAACGGTTCTCCGATAGCTTCATTCGGTCAGCGCATGATGAACCTGGACCTCAATCTTCGCCGAGATTTTCAGTGGGTCTTCATGGTTGCGTCTGTACCCTTCGCAATTATCGGTATCGACTTCCTCCGACATTTTGGGTTGCTTGTTGATGCTGGTCGCCACAGACTTTTAGACGACCGTACTAAACTAGGGGTCGAAGGCGTTCTTACGGACGCCTCGATAATCAGTCCCGTTTTTCGAATCGCCGATGTACCATCAGATTATGCGAACCTACTGTCTGAATACCCGCGACTGGTACGACCAGCTGCAGAGCTTCCGCCAGTCACGACAGAGGTCGCTCATCACATAGTCACGCGTGGTCAACCAGTTAGCGCACGACCAAGACGGCTTGCTCCTGACAAACTACGTGCAGCACGAGCTGAATTCGACCACATGCTTCAGCTCGGTATCGTCAGACCGTCCAACAGCCCATGGGCGTCGCCTCTCCACATGGTCCCGAAGAAGGTCATGGGGGACTGGCGTCCTTGCGGCGACTATCGAACCTTGAATACGGTTACCACGCCTGATCGCTATCCGATCCCACACATAGTGGATCTCACCGCCAGTCTGGCGGGTAAAAATATCTTCAGCAAAATCGACTTGGTACGCGCATACAACCAAATTCCGGTAGCCGAAGCGGACATAGCTAAAACTGCCGTGACAACTCCATTTGGTTTGTTCGAATTCTGCGCATGCCATTTGGTCTAAAGAATGCCGCGCAAACTTTTCAGCGCTTCATCGACCAAGTTTGTCGCGGCTTAGACTTCGCTTACGCTTATCTCGACGACATTTTAATCGCGAGCTCTTCACGAGAAGAGCACATGCGCCACGTACGAACACTTTTTGATCGTTTATCTCAACACGGGGTGACGATCAACGCAGAAAAGTGTTCGTTTGGTGTCGACTCAGTAAACTTCCTCGGCCATCGTATCTCCTCTGCAGGCGTCGTGCCACTGCAGGATAAAATTCAAGCCATCATCGACTACCCTGAGCCTCATTCTTTCAAACAGCTCAGGCGTTTTGATGGGCTTGTCAACTTTTACCGACGGTTCATACCCAACTGCGCCTCGCTGATGCAACCCCTCACGGACCTTCTCCGAGGGAAACTCAAGAAATTCGAATTTCCTGCCGCAGCACGCGCTGCTTTTAAGTCGCTGAAAGAGGCTATCGCCAACATAGCTTCTATAGCGCATCACGATCCGGCCGCCCCACTGTCTCTCAGTACTGACGCCTCGGACGTGGCAGTCGGCGCAGTTTTGCAGCAACGAGTAGCCGACACGTGGCAGCCCTTAGCGTTTTTCTCCAAACGCCTACAACCTACCGAATCTCGCTACAGCACGTTCGGTAGAGAACTACTAGCCATATATCTAGCGATACGTCACTTTCGACACGTCTTAGAAGGCCGCTCCTTTGCCGTCTTCACCGACCACAAACCCCTGATTTACGTGCTCGGCTCGACTACCGACCGATACTCTCCTAGAGAGTCGCGCCACCTTGACTATAGCGCTCAGTTTACGACCGACATACGGCATGTCTCAGATGTGCACAACGCCGTCGCCGATGCACTTTCCCGCATCCAAGCTATCTCCGCTGACGCCGGCACTGCTATCGACTTGGCAGCCATGGCCACAGCGCAACTCAACGATCCTGAGGTTGATCTACTACGCAGGTCCCCCTCACTGGACATACGACCCGTTCCGCTGACATCATGAGACGGAACTATACTTTGCGATTTATCTCTGGGCACGCCGCACCCAGTCGTCCCACGCGAGTTTCGGCAGACTGTGTTCGACACGTTGCACGGCTGGTCTCATCTAAGCGTTCGTGCATCGGTTAAACTCGTAACCGCACGATTCGTTTGGCGCAGTCAATCGGGACGTCCGTACTTGGGCAGCTGCTTGCCTTCCGTGTCAACGCACGAAGGTGCACAAGCACAGGAGAAGCCCATTAGGCACGTTTCCGACGCCAGACGCACGTTTTCATCACGTGCACGTCGACCTCATGGGTCCTCTGCCGCCTTCGAAAGGCTCTGTGTATCTACTGACTTGTATCGATCGATTTACTAGATGGCCTGAGGCCGTCCCTATCCAAAATTGCTCTTCGGAAACGGTAGCGAAAGCTTTTCTGAAGCGCTGGGTGGCTCAATACGGTTGTCCCGCCATCGTCGACATTTGCCACGTTGCTCAAGGATTTAGGCTATCGCCACGTTCAGACGACGGCGTATCATCCGGCCGCTAACGGCATGGTGAAGCGTCTTCACCGACAGTTGAAGACAGCGCTACGTGCACACGCAGACCCTTCATGATCTGAAACACTTCCCCTCGTCCTCCTAGGCTTGGGCCACCAGTTCAAATCTGCGTAAGTTCAGACAACTTCACAGTATCCATAGGCCGTAGCCGACCGGTGGTCGCCGCGTGGCAGCGAAGTGTCGCCGTGGCGCACTATACATGCATTACACGTTAGCTGGAGGTGGAAAACACCTCAGCTATTGTGCCGCAATACAAAAGGCAAGAAAAGAAAAACAACAACAACAAACAAACAGTGGCACGCCCGCTGAGTCCCCAGTAACGGATGGACATCGTTCCGGAGAGCTAACAGCTGGCTGCCGTAAAAGAAAGTCATATTATGCCTAACGATTAAGATCGTGATTGGAGGGGGATGCTAAACAGGAGGGGGATGGACAAAGGAACTCACAACACAAACGCTCAGCACCGTCATTTCACTCACCAGGCTCCGATGGCTCGGCCACGTGTTGCGCATGCCAGCCCACCGACTCTCTCGACGTGCGTTGTTTGCTCACCGGGGATGTGGGTGGAAGAAGAGGAGAGGTGGCCAAGCGGTGACTTGGTCCAGAGGAATGAAGGCCATCACTTCGGAGCTGGCCTCAGTTGGAGCTTCACGGCTCCCTGGTTGGGGTCCAAAGGACGGTGAACACGTTTGGCTGGATACACTTGCTGATATGCCAAGGAGCCGACCTCAGTGACGTTCCTGCTGTGAGTTTCTTTGTCCCTCCCCATCCCTTTAGCCTCCCCCTACATCTGCGATCTTATTTCGTAGGGTAAAACGTAATGAAATTTTTGCTTTTGCCTAGTAGCTGGCTAGTAGCTTACCGGAACGATGCGTATCCGTTGCTGGTAGCTCAGCTGGCATTCAACTGTCGTATTTATTTTTCCTTTATGTATTGTATGTATGTATGTATTTCCTTCATGTATTGCGGTACAATAGCGGAGGTGTTTTACCATCTCTAGCTGACATGTATAATGATGATGATGATGATGCCATTGGGGCCGGCTCCTAGCCATATCAGCGAGTTTGTCCAACCAAACGTGTTCACCGTCCTTAGGACCCCAGCCAGGCAGTCGGGATGCACCAACCGACGCCAACTTCGAAGTGAGGGTTTTCATTTCTCTCGACCAAGTCATCACTTGGCCTCCCCTCCTCCTCTTCAACCGCACCCACAACGCGCAAACAATGCACGTCGTGGGAGTCGGTGTGCTGGCATGTGCAATACGTGGCCCAGCCATCGGAGCCTGGTGCGTTATATAATGGTGCTGAGCGGTTCACTCGCTCTTCCTGCACCAAATACGCGACGCCGAACACGCTCATTGCTCACGCGGTGTTCCCACCAGACATGAGCTAAGCTGCGAAGGCAGCGATGATCGAATGTGACGAGCCTCTTCATATCTGTCGACCTGATGGGCCAGGTTTCACAGCCATATAGGAGAGTTGAACGGACGGCTGCGTTGTAAACTCTGCCCTTGAGGGCGAGAGTAATGTCACGTCTGCGCCACAGCTGGCGGAGATTGGCTGGCGTGTTGCTGTCGCCACTTTTTCATACATGACTGTGTGTAGAGCAAAGCTGTGTCTTCGCCCCTGCTGTTTAACATTTACTTTAATGCAATGATGTATCGTGTTTTTGATGCTGCGTATGGTTATGGTCTTCGTGTGGGCACCATATTGATGGTGGGTTGTTGAACATCCGCTCTTTCGGCCGGTGGCCGAGTGGTCGGCACGTTTGCTTTCCAACCATAAGGTCACCGGTTCGAATCCGCGTAGGGGTGGGCGTCCTCGCGGTATACTCAGCTCGCGCGCGACTGGTGGTGGTCGCGCGGCAGCGAAGCGCCGTTACGGCGTATAAGCTGACACGTTTGTTTCGGGGCGAGAACGCTAGTCTGTGAGACCATCATCCGTATGCTGCTGTTTGTCGATGATTGTGTGTTGTTTCCATAGAGCGCGGATGAGTTGCAGCGCATAACTAAGGCTCTGACTTCGACAGCGGCCATGTTCGGGCTCACCATCAGCACAAGCAAGACCGTAATTTTCAGCCTTCACCAGGAATGGAGTCCACGTGCCTGACACAAATCCAGGTGGCTGATGTTGTATCGAAGACAGCATCGAAATTCGGCTACCCGAAGAGTGTAATATCAACCGAGTTGCAGATGACGAGTGAATGGCGCATGCGGGTATCAAAAGCGGCTGTTGCATTAGGCTAGCTGTGATATCGGGCGTGGAGGAATTGCTTACCGTAAGGAGGGAGCTGAATGTATACCGGTTGATGGTTCTGTCCGTGCTTCTATACGCCAGAGAAACGTGGATACTGTACGGTGAGGACCGTTACCTGAAACGCTTCCATCAACAGTGCATATGTAGGATTCAGAGCATCGGCTGGTGTGACCGAGTTGTAGACATGGAAGTGCTGCGCCGCAGAGGCAAGTATGCAGTGGATTGCATACTTCTGCAGAGGCACCTGAGCTAGCTGGTGCATATCATACATGAATAGCGAAACAGCTACTATTTGGACAACTTAGTGAAGGGATGCGGAGCGTGGGAAGACCAAAACTTCGTTACCAGAACATGGTCAAGGCGAGTTTAACACCAAGTAATGTTGATTTCAGATTTCGAGAATCAAACGCAGTTGATCGGCGCAGATGGCGAGAGCTTAGCAAGAAGGCGGTTGCCCAGGTGCATGAGAAATCAATAATGCATACGGAATTGAGACGTCGGTTGAAGAAACGACAGGCACTAATGGAGCCTAGCTCATTACGTCGACCGCATGGTGCAGTAGCAAATGCGGTCGTGAGCGCCTCAGCCATACCGGTTTGGCAAGTCACCAGCGTAGTCAGGTAGGACGAAAAGCTAAAAGACGAGTTATCTGGATAGGTAATAATTATCAGCGCATCGCATTAATCGCTGACGGCTAATCAATTGTGATTAAGTCGTTCACTGCGTTTTGATAGAGATGACTTTGTTATTATTTTTTGGCGACAGAATGGTGACCAAATCCTCGTACTTATATTTACCCCCGTAAAATTATATTCAACCCCTTTGGGGGCAATTACCCACAGGTTGAGAACCACTGGGCCAGAGCGATCTATATTGACGGCTGTCCCGCGATACACTACATCTGACTTAGTGCATTTTATTTTATCAGTTCTGTAAATCCTCCGCATGTTCCTCTTTCAGTTTGCGCGTGTATTTTCCATGCATGCTCTGTCTTACTCGGTTGACTTTCCATGGCTCGGTAAGCAACTTCAAAAAACGTCTATTGAGTCAGATGCAACACGTATGTGCAGGCAGCGAACGATAGTAGGCCGAATGGAAGCTCGACAGTGCTCGATCAGTACAGCTCCGACCTGGCTGAAACCCGGCCTGCTTTTTGTGTACTCGACTAAGTCTCCGTAAAAACAGGGAAGAGAGTATTTTTGACACAGCGCAAAAGAGGTTGACCCATCTGCAGTTGGCGCGATCTACTCGGTCATATTTTGTGAGGATGGGTACTGTGTTCTCTAAGCTTCAATTAGGTGGGATGACTTTTCCTGAAAAAGGTAGTAAATTCAGAAAGGGGAGATGAGTTTCAATCCTTGAAAAGAGCAGAAGGTAATTCGTCGAGACCGGGAGATTTGTGACGCCTCAGAGCACGAAGCTCACAGGTAACCTCAGTCTCGGATGGCGGAGAGGTACTTAGTTAGAGACCAGAGAACATCGTGGCTAAAAGTACAGTAACCAGAAGGCGATTGAGGCCAGCTGAACTTCTATTATAAGTGTATTCCCCATCCCTTTAGCCTCCCCCTCCATCTACGATCTTATTTCGTAGGGTAAAACGTGATGAAATTTTTGGTTTTCCCTAGTAGCCGGCTAGTAGCTTACCGGGAACGATGCGTATCCGTTGCTGGTAGCTCAGCTGGCATTCAACTGTCGTATTTATTTTTCTTTTATGTATTGTATATATGTATGTATGTATTTCCTTTATGTATTGCGGTACAATAGCGGTGTTTTACCATCTCTAGCTGACATGTATAATGACATGTAGTAAAAACCAGCGCTGGCGATCGTGAATCGGCTTGCCACTGCTTTTACATAACATTTTGTTTACAGTTGACTTCAGGCCACACGTGAATCAGATAAGTGTGAAAAGTTCGTGGAAGCTCCTTGAGGAGGTAGCGGTGCTATAGTAATGCCACACTAACCGCAAGCCGACAACAGTTGTTCCTCAACTTCAAGAATGCGTTTGACTCGGTCGATCGATGCGTTCTGTTCAAAATACTTGTGCGGAAAGGTGTTCCCGTGGAATAAGTAAGCATTTTAAGTGCCCTGTACTCGAACATCCCGGACCGCGTCATGGTTTACGGTGAATTGTCGGATGTTTTCCGAACACAAGTATCTTTCGTCAGGGTTGTCCAACCTCATTTTCGTTCAACTTTGTCCCGAACTGCATCATATGGTGTTCTCCTGCGGAGCCTCCCAATACATGCGTTTAGGTGTCGCCTGATGAAAGGCTATTTGATCTTGATTATGCGGACGATATTGTCTTGCTGTTTAACGATGTTGGGGCGGCCCACTCAACTCCAACTAACCTATCTAGAGTGATCGCATCATTTGGCAGGTGATACTTCTAACTGCAAAGTATTCTTAGAGGACTAACAGCCACTTGATGCTCCCAAGACCCCTGGTGGCGAGGAACTCGTAGTTGATCACACCACCCACCATGGCAACTGCGTCGGCAACGATAGGCGCATAATGACTGAAGCCCGTTCACGCATTACAAAAGTTAGAACTGGCTTTTTGAATCTGACACCTGTGTCGTCAGAAAAAGGTTTCCTTCCGTCATAAAGACCGTGCTTACAAAGCCACAGAGAAGGCCGTCCTACTGTCGGAAGATCTGAGGCGCCTTCAAGTCTTTGATCATCGTTGTCTGCGACGCATTGCTGGAAGCGAACATAATGAGACTCGCAAAGAGCTCCGAGCAAAACTCGGTGCTAGTCTGAAGAGAGACCGTGAATCTTGGTGGTCACGTGCGTCAGAGATGGAAGCGGCCGCTATCCTTGGTAACCATAGGAAGTTACTCCGCATAATACGGGAAACGGGCAGCAGGGGACCTGGTGCTAGTGAAACTCAATAACGAGAGTGGAGTGTTGGGCAGAGCACTTTGTAAGGCAATTTACTGGGCCGTAATGATTAGAGTTTTCACCGACCAGCGATAGCCCTGCTCCCTGGGCTGTCCTTTGGATGCACCCTCGTGCAGAAGCCGAAGATCAAAATGCTGAAGTTGAATAAGGCCGCGGGACAAGATGATTTTCCCTCAGCCCTCTTCGAATTCGGTGGCCCAGCTCCTGTTGATGATTTATACCAGTTACTAGTGAAGCTGTGGGAGAAGGAAACTGTCCCAACCGACTGAAGTTGCGCCGTTATAGTCCCTGTTAAGAGGGTTGACTCCAAACGAATTCATTCCCTTTGTTGACACTTATGATAACTAGAATTATATTTTCCTCCAGTACAGCTCGTCATGGATACTATCCTAGACTGTGACGCTCTTTCCTTTGCATTGCACTAGGTCCAATCTCTCCGGACTTTCCCACCCGGAGGTACATGTTCCATCAGTGCTTGTTTGTCTTCTCACCTTCGGTGTGTTGACACTGTGGTTGACTGAAGGACAGCAAGAATATAACAGTCCCAATTTTCAAAGGAAACTCACGTTCGGAATGCGGCAACAATAGAGGAATCAGCCCGATCTCCATCGCCGCCAAACTGCTTGCCTCGGTCATCCTTTACAGACTGACTGCCACTCTTCGTGAAGAGCAAATCGGGTTTCGTCGAGTCCAAGGCTGCATCGATGACATTGTTACTTTGCACCAATTGTTGGAGCACCGTCACAGATATTGACGGTCCACCGTTGTCGTGCTAGTCGACAACAAAGGTGCCTTCGATTCGGTTGATATATGCGTCTTTCGGAACTGTCTACTCATGAAAGGTGTGCCCGAGAAATGAGAAAATACTATACGAGCGCTTTACGCGTGTAGCTCGGGTAGTGTGAGAGCTTACCATTCAATAACTCCAGCGGTGTGAGGCAAAGCTGTACGTTGTCACTTTTCTTCTACAACTACGCTATTGACGAAAACATGGAGGTCGCGTTTACAGGACAGGAGTTCGAAGATAAAGAGCTGCGTCCAGGTGAATGACTTTTTGATTTGGGGTGTGACGACGTTACCCTCATCTGTGACAGCTCACAAACGTGTCAAACTGCACTGGTTGTCCACCGTTTTGGGCTTTAATTGGGCCTTCGAAATGCAAAGGTTTCTTCCAATATTGGCAGGGACCGCCTCCTGCGCTGACCCTTGGTGAGGAATAGTTAGAAGTCATCCAAAAATTCAAATACCTAGGCATTTGTATCAGTGCCGGCGAAGTCGAAGATGAGATCATAAAACGTATGGCAAAAGCTCGGAGCGCTTTTGCTAACTTTCGCCATCTATGGTGTCAACGCGATATCACTCGCTCCCTGAATGTACAGCGTTGCTCGCGGATCTCAGTGGCACAGTGCTTATGGCGTTAACCGTGAGCCACTAGGCTCTGATCTTCAGCCCAGCTCAAGCTATCTCCACCTGATGAGTCCAAACCAAAACGAAACCGCAGTCGTTGGGTGCCAAAATATTTCCATTTCACCTACGGTCCTTGTGATCGGAATAACCGAGGTCCACCTCAAGTGAACCGAGGTCTCAACAGAGGTTGCTTGTAGCAACCCAACCACAGCGGATTCTCCAAGTCCAACTTCAGTGCCAAGCAAGTTCACTAATGACACGGGTGGCTAGCCGTCAGAGTAAGATACGGATAGTGCGGAAGCCGCAAGTATACTGAAGGGTGAAGGATTATGAAAAGTGGAAAGCAAGTTCAAGTGGGACTGGAACGATAGGATGAATCCCGTAAGTGTTCCTTCTTGAGCGGGTCGTCGATCCAGTTGATAGGGGTGCTCCGACTTCTTGATGGATCTAAAACGAAAACACCCGAAAAAACACCCTGGTCCACCAATTTAATGCCCACGTTCCTTACATTAGCTGTCCCTGCTATGTCAGTTACGTGAAGTAAGAGAGGAAGAAAAATCGAAGGTAAAGAGTAAGGGAAATCAGTTAAAAGAAGAGAATAATACCAATGGTGAGGGAAAGTACAGAAAATAGAATCGAAGTATGAAGATGGGAATTAGTCAGGAAAAAGGAAAGGTTTCGTGTTGCCACCCAAGAGCATCTAGTTGACGCTCAAACCCCTTAACCGTAGCTTCCTTGACAACATTTTCTGGAAGCAAGTTCCAGCGCTCGATGACTCGACGCGATAACCGTGTCTCCGCTCTAACTCGATCGGACCGCGGTTTGTCCAGCTTCATACAATGCCCGCGGAGACCAGATAATCTAGCAGGACTAAATAGCCAGGACAAATCAAGGCCAACCTTCCCAGTCAAAATACGGTAGGTTAGGATTAGGTCCCCTCTAATCCTTCGATAGTGCATTGAATGCATCCCCAAACTAAGTAGGCGTTCGGGGTACGTTTGTCCTCGTAACCCCTCGACCAACCTAGTACCGACACGCAACACCCTTTCTAGTGCCATTTTGTCCCGGACAAGGCATGGTGGACAGGCCTGGACGCAATATTCTAGGTGGGGTCGCACAAACGCTGAGAAGAGCTTCACAAACACATTAGCGGTTAGGGTCCCGAAAGAACGACGGATAAACCACAACATCCGGAACCCTTTACTAGCCGCCTTCTTCCAGTTGTCTCCAGAGTGTAGTGTGGAACAGTGGACGACACCTAGATCAACCTGATGAGTCACGTGAGGAAGTTCACTCCCATCGAGCACATAACTTGTGGAGGAATCAGACGCTCCGATACGCAGCACTGAACACCTTGCCCGGTTTATGGGCAGCAACCACAAGACAGACCATTCCCAGAGTCTATCCAGAGCCCGTTGAAGAGCCACAGGACCTCCAGGGATATCAACAATATTCCAGAGCTTTAGGTCATCAGCAAATAAGAGCGATGGTACCTCAAGCTCCCCGGCAAGTCATTCACGTAGACTGAGAACAGCAGCGGACTTAGGACAGAGCCTTGCGGAACGCCGCTAAGGACAGCTTGTCGAAACGAAAGACTGCTTCCCACACGAATACACTGTTCCCGTCCATCCAGAAAAGCTGACACCCACTGGAGAGCGCGACCAGATATTCCATACGACCTCAACTTCAGTGAGAATCGCGAATGGGGGACAGTGTCAAAGACCTTGGCGAAGTCAATGAACACCACATCCACCGCATGTCCACTGTCTACGGCTTCAGCCCAGCTCTCACGAGCTACCAGTAAGTTCGTTTGACACGAAAATCCTTTGCAAAAACCATGTTGCTCGACGCTAAGCAGATTAAACATATTTAAATGGTTCTCCACTATATCTCGTACTAATTTTTCAAGTAACTTAACGACCACGCTAGTCAAGCTGACAGGCCTGTAATTAACCGGTAGGTCTTTGTCACCGCACTTGAAAATCGGACAGACTAGTCTTTCCATTCGGTAGGTAAAACAGCTGTTTAGTGACTTCTGAAACACACAAGTCAGAGGTCCACTGAGTTCCACTGCCAATTCGTGCAACAATTTTGGATGAACAGAATCTGGCCCGGAAGTCTTAGTTGGGTTTACCTTTCTTAGCAACCGGAGAACTTGAGACTCAGTTACGGGAATTTCATCCAGACAAGAGTCCTCAGAGACTCTTGAAGCTGGTTCTCTGCATGGCGTATTTGTTTCGCGGACAAAGACGCTTGAGTACTGCTCACCAAGCACGCATGCCTTGTCATATTCGCTATAGGCATGGGTCCCATCTCCTCGAAACAACAGTGGTATAGGTGAGTTTGCACCACAGCGCCGTTTAACGTAGGCTAAGAATTTCTTGGGATTTTTAGAGGCAGTATCAGGTTAGCCCTTTTCATACTGAAGGCGGGCCAACCTAAGATGTAGCTTGCACTCATTTCGAACCAACCGATACTTATCAAACGTGCTGTTCGACACGCTCGCTAGCATCTAGAGCGCTTCTTTAGCAGGCCCTTTCCCGCGGAATCTATCCACGGAGGTGGCACTCTCGATTCCCTTCTTTTTACCAGTGGAACGTGAGGTGAAGAAATGTCGACGAGGTGAGCCTTAAGTTTTTCCCAGGCTATGTGAACAGTGTCGGTCTCAGATATCACACAAGGCGATGACCTAGCTTTATCCCGCATCGCTTGGAAGTCCGCGGCCCAAATGTTCAGATAAAAACTGGTAGTAGCTTGGCAAGGCCTGATAAGGGTACAGTGGAAAGACAAGCAAACGTGATCGCTGGCGCCAAGAGGTGAGTCGTATTTAATGTCATTTACAAAGTCAAGTGACTTAGCAAAAACAAGATCTAAAATGGACGGCTGCTGATTTCTCATGTACCTAGTGGGGAGGTCCACGAACTGATGTAGTGGTACCTGCAGCGTTAAGTTCAGAAGTTCTGTACCGAACGATCCCAACCCCGAACTGCAAGATAGATCATCCCAACAAACCTGTGGGAGGTTGAAGTCTCCCAGTACCAGACACTTGTTCGCAGAGTGAGTGCGTATAAACCCAATGATTCCATTGGAGGTGCTCATGGGGCTTCTATACACTAACACGACCGTAACCTGAACAGAGGAAGAGCAAATCAAGACTGCGAGAGCCTCAACAGATTTGTCGAGAGGGTGAAAAACGCTGGTCCTCAATACGTCGATGTGATAACTCACATAAAGAGCTACACTACCCTCTTGACGGCCAATGGAGCGGTCAGCGCGGAATAGTGCGTAGCCAGGCAGATATACTTCGCCATCTACGATTTCCTTAGACAGCCACGTTTCAGTGAAAGCAAGTATATCTGGACGAGATTTGTCTACGAGCAGACCCACCTCGCATATCTTTTTCCTCAGGCTACGCACCTTACTAAGCACTACTTGGAGGACTTCGGCACGACCAGCATTGGGTCGTCCGCAAGTAGAATAGGTTCTGGCAGGGTGGAAAAGGACCGCCGGCTGGTCACCTGAAAACGCACCAGTCGGAGACTTTGCCCGTCAGCTGCACACCGGGCTTTTAGGTCTCCGATGGCTTCCTTTAACTTTAACCTATTCGCTAGCGGGAGGTCTGGTTGCACACTAACGTTGCTACCTTTGAGCTTGAAGGCAAATCGCAGTAAGGCCCTGCGCTCTTCTGGGGTGTAGAGGACCACCCTAAGCAGACGGGGTCGAGGAATTGGTTGACCAACCTGAACGTTCCCCAACCTGATGAGCTTCCTGACAGTAACGCCAGAGAAATTTGGTGGTAAAAGTCTGGTCGCGCAAACGTTAAGCCAACCAAGATCATTAAGCATGCGCTCGATGGGAAGTGCAGAAGTGCATTCAGTGACGTTTCTGAAAATCACACTGCTATCTGTGTAAGAATGGCTCCGACGAGGTGCATTTACTCCACATGCTCTACTATCCACGCCACATAGTTGTTTGACAGGAATCGGTGGGACCGAAGGCGACAGCACCTCATGTCGCACTGAGGGAATTGCAACACCAGGTGGTGTTTCCAGCTCAGGCGCTTGCCTCTTGAGCGTTTTATCACCTCTCGGTTTGGGGGCGGAGGGTTTGTGCGCTTTCCTTGCCATCTTACGCTTATTCTTTGATGGCCCAGGAGCCCGTAACTCGCCTTCCATTTGGGGCGGGTCAACAATGCCGTCCGAGGCATCTGTGTCAGTTATCTCCATGTGAACTGGAGCGTCCGGTAGGATAAACGCCTCGTCAACGGATGGACTGTCAGCAGGACAGTCCGTTACAGGGTCCACATTCGCAATATTCAGGGATTTCATAATCAAATTCACTTTAGAATTGAGCGAGGCAAGAAAGGCAAGCTAGGCTAACGCCTTCTTAACAACTGTGAACCTGGATGCCAGTGTGTTGAATTCAGCACAGGTGAAAGCCGGGAGCTTCGCTTTCTGAGCGCAACAATCGGCCCATCTAAACAGAAGGTTTTCACTGGATGATAGCATATTGTACTGATTCGCTCGGAGGCCAGCACAACTTTTGTGATACCAACGGGAGCAAACATCGCACTGCATGCCACCAGATTCAGATGGACTGGAACGATAGGAAAATCCCCTGAGTGTTCCTTCTTGAGCAAACCGTTGAGCCAGGAAATGATAAGATGCCAGGTCTTGATAAATCTAAAACGAAACACCCGAAACACACCCTGATCAACCGACTACTGCCCATGTTCCCTGCACTAGCAGTCCCCGCTGTGTACGCTACATGAAGCAAGAAAGAAGTGGAAAGTAAATGGAAGACACAGGAGAATGAAAGTCATTAAAATGGAGGATAACACCAAAGAGTGAAGAGAACGACAGAATAAGAATACGTTTGAAGATGGATATGGCCAGGAGAAAGGAAAGGTTTCGTGTTGCCACCCAAGAGCGTCTAACTGACGCTAGAAACTCTAAACCGTAGGTTCACCTACTAAACTTTTCGAAAGCGAGTTCCAGCGTTCGATAACTCTACGCGATAACCGAGCTTCCGCCCTGATCCGGTCAGAACGCGGCTTGCGTAGCTTCATCCAATGACCGCAAAAACAAGGGAACCTAGCCGAGCTAAATAGCCAGCGCAAGTCCAATTCAACCTTCCCCGTTAAAATGCAGTAAGTAAAAATTAGGTCTCCACGAAGCCGCCGGTAGTGCTTTGAACACATACCCAAGCTAAGTAGAAGCTCAGGTTACGATTGCCCCCGTAACCCTTCGAAAAATTTGGTACCTACTCTCAAAACCCTCTCGAGCTCCACTTTGTCCCGAACAAGGCAGGGCGGGCAAGCCTGGACGCAATATTCCAGATGGGGCCGGAGGAAAGCTCAGAACAGCTTCACAAATATGTCGGCAGTTAAGACCCCGAAAGAACGGTGTATTAACCACAACATTCTGAAACCCCTACTTGCGGCCTTCTTCCAGTTGTCACCAGAATGCAAAGATGAGGAATGGACGACGCTTAGGTCTACCTGTTTGGAGACAAGGGGGAGTTCGACCCCACCGAGTACGTAGCTCGAAGGCGGGAAAGTTGCTCCTATACGAAGGACGGAACACAGCCTGATTTATGGGCAGTAGCCACAAAGTAGACCAGTCCCAGAGTCTGTCCAGTGCATGCTGTATGGCCTCAGAACCCCCAGGAACATTTACAACATTCCATAGCTTAAGGTCATCAGCAAACAATAGGGATGATACCCCAAGCTCTCCAGGGAGATCGTTTACGTAGATGGAGAACAGCATCGGTCCAAGGACCGAGCACTGTGGGACACCGCTAAGGACCGCTTGCCTAAAGGATAAGCTGCGACCCACACGTACACACTGCTCTCTTCCCTGCAAGAACGCAGATACCCAGTGAAGGGCGCGGCCAGATACGCCGTAGGAGCTCAGCTTTTGTGATAGCCTCAAGTGGGGTACCTTATCAAATGCTTTCGAGAAGTCTACGAAAAGCACATCCACTACGTGGCCATTGTTCATTGCCTCGGCCCAAGCTTCACGAGCAACCAACAAATTCGTCAAACACGAAAACCCCTTCCGGAATCCATGTTGTGCACTACTGAGTAGATTAAATCTATTCAGGTGACATTCCAACGAATCTCTCACCAGCTTTTCAAGCAGTTTGACCACGACGCTAGTCAGACTGACTGGCCTATAATTGGCTGACAGACTCCTGTCGCCATTTTTGAAGATAGGACAGATGACAGCCTCCTTCCATTCAGAAGGTAATGTACAGCTGTCAAGTGACTTCTGAAACACCATCGTCAGCAGTCCACTTAGTTACACCGCCAACTCATGCAGAAGCTTCGGGTGAATTGAATCAGGTCCAGCTGCTTTGGAAGGGTTCAGTTCCTGCAGCAGTTTAAGGACTTGCGTTTCCACCACAGTAAACTCAGCTAGATAAGAACCCTCAGGTACTCTGGGGACAAGTTCAACGCTAGTCAACGCGACCTCACGTACAAAAAGCCCCTGCATACTGCTCCTCAAATGAACGAGCCTTATCTGAGTCCGCATAGCACGAGTTCCATCGGCCCGCATCAAAGTTGGGATTACCGAAGTTGAACCACAGCGTCTCTTAACATAAGCGAAGAACTTCGGATTTTCCGAAGCTCCATCAGTCAATTCCTTTTCGTACACCAGCCGAGCTTTCCTTAAGTGTTGTTTACACCTATTTCTAGCCTCGCGGTATCTATCATAGGTGCTAGTTGATGGAGCCGCACGGTAAGCCCTCCAGCACCTAGAACGCTTCTGGAGCAGGTACTTGCCAGTGGTATCTATCCACGGCGGCCGCGCTCGTGTCTCCTTTCTCCTCGCAAGCGGGATGTAGGGAGTAGACACTTCCGTGAGATAAGATTTAAATTTATCCCAGGCCGCCTGAACCGTATCAACCACCGAGATTTCGCAACGCATCCCAGCAGCCTTGATAGGCATTGCTTGATAGTTAGCACGCCATGTTTGGAAATGGCTTAGCAATGCTCTGGTGACGCCTGCTCAGAGTACACCTGAACGACAAACAAACATGATCGGTAGCACCTAAGGGAAAGCTGTAAGTGATGTCCCCTACGAAGTCTAGTGACTTGGCAAACACTAGATCCAAAATAGACGGGAGTTGGGCGTCCATGTACCTAGTGGGGAGGTCCACGAACTGATGCAACGGTACTTGTAGCGTAAGCTCAAGTAGATCTGCCCCGAAAGTACCTTCCGCCGAGTTGCAAGAAAGATCTGCCCAGCAAACTTCTGGTAGATTGAAATCCCCCAGTATCAAACACTTGTTTGCGGATTAAGGGCGAATAAAGTCAAGCACCTCTTTGGACGCACTCCCAGGGCTTCTATACACAAGTACAACTGTAAGTTGAGCTGAGGAACTGCTAATCACTACCGACAGAGCTTCGACAGTTTTATCTGCCGACTGAAACATGTAGGTACGTGAAACGTCAAGTTCACACCTAACGTAAAGCGCAACGCCCCCGCCTTGTCGGCCAACGAAGCGATCACATCTAAGTAGTGCGTAGCCAGACAGATGTACTTCATCGTCCGTGATGTCCCGGGACATCCACGTTTCAGTGAATGCAAGTATATCGGGATGAGACCCATCTACATGCAGACCTATCTCGCACATTTTACTCCTTAGGCTCCGCACATTGCTTAGCACCATCTGAAGGTACTCGTAATGTCCAGCCCTGGGTCGTGCGCTACCAGTACTGGCACTGGTAGGGCGGAAACAAACCGCTGGCTGACCACCCGAAAACCCACCAACCGGAGATCTTGTTCACCAGCCGCTCGCCTGGTTTTGAGATCTTTGATGGTCTCTTTTAGCTTCAGCCTATCCGCTAATGAGTCTGGCTGAACGCTAACATTAGTACCCTTCAATTTGAAGGCAAATCGCAACAGCGCGTTGCGTTCCTCCGGGGTGGATAAAACTACCCGAAGTAAGCACGGTCGAGGGTTTGGGGCGTTAATTGGGACGTTACCCAGTCTAGTCAGTTTCCTGACAGTAACACCGGGGAACCCAGGCGGAAGAAGCTTCGTTACGCACATCTTAAACCACTGTAGGTCGTCCAATGTACGTTCGACAGGAAGCGCAGCAATGGATTCCACTGCGTTACGGAATATCACGATGCTATCCATGAAAGAATCACGTCGACGGGGTGTATTTACCCCACGGGTTTTGGAATTTACATGAACAGCAACCGGCTTAGAAGCAGGCAATGAGACTGGGCGCAAGTTATCAGACGGCGTTGAAGCAACTGTAGCGTACGTCTTACGCTCCAACTTGCATGTCCCGTCATTCTTGACGCTTTTTGTACCTGCCTGAAGAGTACGGGCAGTGCTGTTCCGATTTTTCTTTCGTCCTGCAGACGAAAAAGCCAGTGGCTCAACGTCCATGCCCGCCTCCACGACCTGTACCCCTGGAAGACAGGATAAGGTGTTTGAGGTTTTCCACACCCTGCCTACACAATCTTAGGTGAAACTGAGGGAATTGCATCACCAGGTGGTGTTTCCCGCTCAGGCGTTTGCATCTTGAGCGACTTCTCACCTCTCGGTTTGGGTGCGAAGGGTTTGCGCACTTAAGTGCGTTTGCCTTCGTCAATGACGAAGCAAAACGAAGAAAAATCTTCGTACAGGTTCGTCAGTGATGGAGCAAAACGAAGAAAAATCTTCGTAAAGGTTCGTCAGCGCTTCCCCATTGACGAAGCAAAACGAAGCTTTTGCTCAGTATGACGGAGATTTTTCTTCCTCGCGCGCTAGCAGGGTTTTCTTGCCCTCTTTCGCCTATTCTTTTCTGGCCCAGGAGCCCGTGACTCGCCCTCCATTTGTGGAGGGTCAACAATGCCGTCCGATGCATATGAGTCATTTATCTCAATGTGTACTGGAGCGTCCGGTAAGATGAACAACCCATCAAGGGATGGACTGTCAGCAGGGGGACAGTGCGCTACAGAGCCCTCCTTTGCAATACTCAGGTAATTCATAATCAAGTCCACTTTAGAGTTGAGCGAGGCAAGCCCGACTAACGCTTTCTCAACCACTGTGAACGTGGATGTCAGTGCCTTAAATTCAGCACAGATGATAGCCGGGCACTTCGCTTTCTGAGTGCAGCAATCAGCACATCTAAACAGGTTTTCACTGGATGATAGCATATTGTACTGGTTCGCTCGGAGGCCGGCGCAACCTTTATGATACCAACGGAAGCAAACATCACACTGCATACCACCAGATGAATCCGCAACTGGTCTCCAACAGGCAGAATTGCCGCAAACTGCATCGGACTCATCAATCGAGGACCCATAGATTTCATCCGCCTAGGTTTCTAGCGAGACGACCATGTTTAAAGTGGAAAACAGAGCAGAACTTAAAAACACGTATACAACCGTAAAACGACCATAAAGGGCAAAACAGGGTGTGAAACGGGATTAAAAAGGGGAACAACCGCAAAAATTACCATTAAGCGTCAAGGAGACGCTATGACCAGTTTAATCAGTTCAGTTCAGTTCAGATGGGGACTGGAACGATAGGAGAATCCCGTGGGTGTTCCATCTTGAGTGGATCGTTGAGCCAGGAATTGATGAAGTGCACAGTTATTGATGGATCTAAAACAGAAACACCCGTATCGCACCCTGGCCAACCAGTTAATGCCCACGTTTCCTGCCCTAGCAGTCCCTGCTGCGCCATAGGAAGAGAAATCGAAGGTACAGAATAGGGAAGTGCACGTAAATAAGAAAACAATACCAATACGTGAAGAAAAGCAGAGAAACGAAAATCGAATAGGAAGATGCGAGTTACTCGGGAAAATGGACAGGTTTCGTGTTGCCACCCAAGAGCGTCAAATTGCCGCTCAAACCCTTTAACCGTAGATTCCCTGATAACACTTTCCAGAAGCATGTTCCAGCGGTCGATGACTCTGCGTGGCAGCCGGATTTCCGCCCTAACCCGATCGGACCGCGGTTTGTCCAGCTTCAACGAATGACCGCGTAGAACAGACAATCAAGCGGGACTAAATAGCCAAGATAAATCTGGACCAACCTTCCCAGTCAAGATACGGTAGGTTAGGATTAGGTCTCCTCTAAGCCTTCGGTAGTGCATTGAATGCATTCCCAAACTAAGTAGACGCCCGGAATACGTCCGTCCCCGTAATCCCTCGACTAACGTAGTACCCACTCGTAAAACCCTCTCGAGCTCCATTTTGTCCCGAACAAGGCAGGGCGGGCAAGCCTGGACGCAGTATTCCAGATGGGGCCGGAGGAAAGCCGAGAACAGCGTCGTA
>OX104065.1:67281069-67322838 GCA_944474145.2 Dicrocoelium dendriticum | reverse complement strand
TTAAGTGTAAGTTGGTTTAGCCCAACTGCAGTGAAGAAGCATCACGAATGCAACATCAGTATCAGCATGGGGCATGGATGGAAATATATACATATAGCTTGCAGCATCCGGTTTCGGATTTGCCTGTCAATGGGCCAACAAGAGGACGCCTGCGCCTACAGTGGGACCATGGGTGGCTTGCGCTGCACCACCCACGGATCCAACCACACACCACATATCCAGTGTAAACCCGAAGGAATAAGACCGGGAGGCACGCGGATGAGAGCCACGTTTCATCAACGGAGCCGGCCCACGCTCCTTCACAGGCAAACACAAGCACACTGGATTTGGGAATCAAGCGCACACAAGGCGGTGGCTGGACAGTAGTCCGCTCCACACTAAGGGCATGGAACCACTCTTTGATCCTAACACGGCCACAAGGACCGTGCACCCGTCCCCTCCAGTAACGACCAACTGTCTCCTGGAGCCAGTATGAACGAGGTAGTGGGTAATAGACAGGTAGGCACCTAGCCAACATGCACATCAAGCGCAGCCACACCGGGAAATGACATTATCAAATAAAAGATATATAAGATATATACAGAATACGGCAATTCCGACTTCACTATTCGCTAAATCAGCACATGAAGTAAGTTGGTTAGATTTCGAAGGCTTTCTATGTTCAGCCTTCTAGGGGGGGAGCTCTGTAGCGCCCAAAAAGATAACTCTTATCTTTCGTGTACAATTTACTTGTTGACCGATTGTACATTACTCCGTCTTGTTTTAATCTTACAACCGGCTCGACACACAACTGCCCTGTAAGTTCCCGCGCTCACGTGTACGCTCTTGCCTCGCTTCATCCGTCCGCTTCTTGTTATAGCTCATCGAATACAGTCCGCTGTGTCCGACTCCATTTGCTTTCTGATATCCGCGCTTAATTCCGCGCATCGTCTCGGACTAGTATTAACTAGTCCTACAGTCATTAAAAAAGAACTGAAAAATGCAGGAGCCTCGATTAGGAAAAAGGAAAGGTTTGGTGTTGCCACACAAAAGCATCTAGTTGGCGCGCAAAACTCTTATCCGTAGATTTCCTAACCACGTGATCTGGGAGAGAATTCCAGCCATCTATAACTTGGCGCGACAGATGAGTTTCCGTCCTAATCCTATCAGACTAAGTTTTATGTAGTTTCAGTGGGTGACCGCAGAGATTAGGTAATGTAACGGGACTAAATAGCCCTGACAAATCCGAGCCGATCTTACGTTCAAATGCGATAAGTGAGAATTACGTCCCCTCTTATCCTTCGGTAGGGCATGGAGTGCATCCCAAACTGAGCAAGCGTTCAGGATACGTCTGTCCCCGTAGTCCCTGCACTAACCGACTACCCACTCTTAACACCCTCATGTCCATTTTGTCTCAGCTAAGACATGGTGGACAAGCATGGATACAATATTCCAGGTGGGGTCGGACAAATGCCGAGTATAGATTCACAAACAAATTGGCCGTTAGGATTCCGAAAGAGCAGCTGATAAACCACATCATGCGAAGCCCACGACAAGCAGCCTTCCTCCAACTGTCGCAAGAATGAAGTGCTGATGAATTTACCACCCATAAATCAACCTGCTGAGTGACAACCGGGAGTTCACCACTGCTGACAACATATTCGGCACGAGGATTAGCAGCTCCGATTCAGAGAACAGAGAACTTGTCCCTATTTACGGGCATCATCCGTAAGGTAGACCATTCCCAGAGCCTATCCAAGGCATGCTGAATTGCCTCAGGACCCCCGGGATTTCCACAATATTCCAGAGCTTAAGGTCGTTTGCATCATTAGCGGTGACACTCCTAGCTCCCCCGGCAAGTCATTTACCTAGCTCACGAACAACAATGGCCCAAATACCGAGCCCTGCCATAGCTGTTGCTTGCCGCTCTCAACGTCCATTCCGGAAATGGATTCTAGATTTATACGTGCCTTGATCAGGATAACACGCACTAGGTGTAGTCACATTCTCATCACCGGTGACTTCAATGTACACGATCTGAAGATATCGGCGTCTGCCATGGACTAGTCCAAAGCAGACTTGCATGAAATTATTGCTAATCTTTACTTGTACAATCATGTCACCTCGCTTATTTGATTCAGGGCAGCTTACAAAATGGCCGTATTGGACCTCGTGCTCAGGAATGAAGAGCTCTTGATCAACAAGTTATTGATATAAAGTTCATTAAGTCTCAGCGAACGTATCTTATTAGCGTTTAACTAAGAGCATTATGCATAGTATCCAGCTGAACACTCGGAACCAACTCGTACAATTACACGCTACCATCTAAAATAATTCGTCGAGGCATTCGTTTGGAAGTTTCGAACAGCTGTCCCCTGGACAGCGTTTAGACATAGCTCGTTGGTAGGTTAAGTGATATGATCAACAGAGCATCAAAGACCAAGCCGCTTCATTCCGCAAAAGCGCCGTCAATTCTAGGAAGCAGATTAAAAATGCATGGCAAAGAATTGGTGCAGTATGGCGCACCCACAATATTATGCTAGACTCAGAGACTTGCGGCAACTTCCTAAGCCATGACAAACATCGCACCACACTTGGCCGTGTGGACAAAGTAACTTATCAATAGTGCCTAGCCAAAAATGTCTGGCAAACAACGAAATGCTGTATAGGCATGTTAAAGCCTTCTTAGGTAATGGCAACCCTCCACTTTGCACAACATGCGGTAGGACACAAAGCACCGATGAAGCAGCCAATGCCCTGCTGCTACAACATTCCCCAATTTTCGAACTCGCATACTCCATCTGTCTCATACTGTCAAGCACACCACTGACTCCAGAGTTTACACATGTAATATTCAACCCAGGAACTGTGCCGTTACCCAGTTTTCAAGGTTCATCCCATTGGCAACAACACATCTACGTCCACAGCATCAATTCTTATGTAAAAACCAAACATGGAATTAAAAGGGGATTCAAGAAATGCTTTCAATTTAGTTAACAACTTTTCCGTCGCAACGAGACTGGACCTTCACATGGTGCGACGGTTTGCGTACCTCATTGACCCATTGAGCTATACTGGGTGATGACTCCGGGCACATTGAGAGCTACACCTACCAGGTTGGTCAGTGGTGTGAGGTCAGAAAAACTCAGTCTCCTGGTCCTCCATATTAGGGGTTTGAAATGGGTTAACATTCATTTCTCTAAAACTAAGTCATTATCACCTCCCCGCTGCCTTGCGGACAGGCTTTTGAGCGAAAGGCTTTGGATGAGGACCCTAATCGTTCCCCTGTCTAGGTCTGGGCAACCTGCCAGTATCTCAGCCCACATACAACCACGACTTTTCCTTCCCACATAAACTTCATCCTGCATCGGCCGTCGCACAGATTATCAAGGGTCACCTTATCTGCTGCATACAGCAGGGCGGATAAGCGAAAACATGTTACTGCTGGCGTCTCCCTTCTTTCTTTTCCACCTTTTTCCCTTACTCCCATCCTGGCCCCCATTACTAACCTCCTTTCTATAATTCCCAGCTTAATTAACAGCAACCGAACTGAAGTAGAACCATCTGCAGTCACCATCCCACCGCAACTATCGGACGCCCATCGGCAAAAGTCCCTTATGAGGCCACGCTATCCCGTTTCCATGGCGACATTCAACGTTCACACTTTAAGACTAATAGGTCAACAGGCTGCACTCGCACGCAATATACAAGAAGGGCAGTCGCACATACTGTTCTAATCACAGGGGTATTAGCCTAAAACCAGTTGTGAAAAAATTACTGGCCTCGATTCTCGTTCGTCACCTCACTGCGAAACGAGTATCTCGGATCAGAGAAGAGCAGGCCGGTTTCCGCCCAACAGTTGGCTGTTTAGATCATATATTCACTTTGCTATAGGTGACAGAGCAGTGCCACGCATACCACAGACCGACAATAGCTGTGTTCCTCGATTTCAAGAGTGCGTTCGATTCGGTCGATCGATCGATTCTGTTGGAAATACTTGCGCGAAAGGGTGTTCACACGAAATATGTGAACATCCTTCGTGCTCTGTACTCGAACACTACAGGCCGCGTCAGGGTCTACGGTGTCCTATCGGATAGCTTTCTGACCATAAGTGGCGTTCGTCAGGGTTATCCGATTTCCCCATTTTTGTTCCACTTCTTCGTGGATTCTATCATGGAGTGTTCCCTTGCGGTATCTCACGATGTAAGCGTTGAAGTGCTGCCTGGTGAAAGGTTATTTGATCTAGATTATGCGGACGATGTCGTCTTGCTTTACGAAGACGTTGGGGCGGCCCACTCAACCCTGAATAGCCTCTCGGTAGTGGTCCCATTATTTGGTACGCACCTCGCACCTTCAACGTGCAAAGTGTTGTTGCAGGATCTCCAGCCACTTGATGCTTGCTAACGAGGAACTCGAGGTGGCTGATCATTTCACTGATCTTGGCAGCCGCATCAGCAATGATGGGCACATAGAAACTGACGTCAGCTCACGCATTGCAAAAGCCAGAGCTACCTTCTTGAACCTGCGGCAGCTTTGGCGACTGAAGGGAGTTTCTCTCCTTCTGAAAAACCGTGTATACAAGGCCACAGTGAGCGCCGTTCTGCTGTATGGTAGCGAAACTTGGTCCCTTCGGTCTGAAGATCTGAGACGCTTTCAAGTCTTTGATCATCGTTGTCTGCGTAGCGTTGCTGGTGTCGGACGGCACCAGTGTGTCCGCAAAGATGATGTGCGTAGGCGAGTACTAGGTGATGATAAGTATGCCAGCTCCCTAGAAAAACAGACAGCACTGAATAAGTTGCGTTGGCTCGGGCACGTTCTACAAATGCCTGGTCACCGCTTATTTAGGAGGGCCTTGTTTACTTTGCCAGGTGTAGGGTGTCGCAAGGCTCGAGGTGGACAGAAGTTGACTTGGCAGCGGGAAATGAAGTCACTGACGACCAAACTGGGTGCTGTTGGTCCGTCTCGGCTTCCAGGCTGGAATCCACGTGACTCGCCTTCTGCTTGGCTCGAGACTTTACAAGACATGGATCGCAGTAGACACCAGTGGCGCGTCTGCTACCGTCTCCTAATCGGATTGCCTGTTTAAAGTGTGTTTGGTGCTGAGTTATCTGCAGGTTAATGGCTGATTATGACGCTTGGCAGTGAAAGTCGCAAGGAAGCTGTCTCGCCGATGCCGCCTTATCTTTGCACGATAGCCAGCTGTTTGTGATGGTATGTTGTCTACACAAGGTGTATGCGCCTTGACCCTGAATGTTTGCTTAGGGCATTAAGGTTTTCAGGTAAGTTCCCCTTCTCTCTCGCTTCTTATTCTTTATTTCATAGGTGCTCATGGTTGTATGGCAGTGAAGCATCAGTTCAAATGGCTGATGTACGGCTGTTGGTGATGATGATGATGACGATGATGAGTCAAAGCTTTTAGTTTCCGCAAGCGTATTTGTGCGTTGGGACTAACAAGGGTTTCCATGCTCTCTAGCGATGCTTCGCCTTAATGTTTCGGCGCTGTTTTACTGTATGAATTACTGGGGGCTACCAACAACTTTTTGCTTATGTTTTGAGAACACTGACAACAGCAGAAGGAAAACATTCGCAGCTTAAGTGAGAAGTAGCAGCTGTGCCAATATTCACTTCACGGAAACTTTATGATCTACACAGTTCATAAACCTATGTTTTCCTCCTTGGGTATGAGAAGTGGGATTCAATAAGCGGATTCACTAAGCATAGTTCGTTGGTTCCTTATTCTATCTACATATACATGCAAAATTCATTACATTATCGGCTGGCAGAATACCGCAGCTAATGTCCTTATTCGAATTAACATCGGAGGAGTTTACGGCACAAAAGCTCGTAAGCTTGGTTCAACATCGCCATGATTCCCCGGTCACGTCGCCAAACATACGTCAGGAAAAGGATAGGTATACTGTTTTATCGCTGGTAAGGCGCTAAGCTGAAGTCGGGTGGCTACACACACACACACACACACCTGAAACACTCATGTCTCTCAGTAATGGGCGTCCAGCACAGATGTTTACCGTGGTGCGCATGATTTCGGTCAACTATCCTCAATGAACTACACGTTGCGTACCCAGAAGTTGCCAAAATAAACTTACTAGCTCACTTTTATGTGTTGTAGCCCGACTTAGACGATGACATTCTGGTGATGGTTGGAAACTGCAGTCTGCCAAGTGGACCGAAACACCGCTCCGCATGCATCTATGCAGCCTTGCAAGTGGAAAGAAAAAAGCTTGGAAGCGCGTCCATGTAGAATGTTATGATCCTCTCGAAGGTCAGATGATTTTATTGACAATTTACGCCCATTCTAAATGAATCGAAGCCCGCAGTCTGGCCTCAGCTACTTCAGCTAGCCCCACAACTAAACTGCGCACGAGGTTGGCGTCGGTTGGTCTTCCTGAAACACTAGTGTCTGACAATGGGCTAGCGTTTGCAGCGCCAAGTTGTTTAGCTTTCTTAGCTCGAACGGTATTAGACACATAACTACCTCACCTTTTCATCCGTCTTCCAAAGGGTTAGATAGCGGATGGTGTAGACAGTGAAAAATCTACTAACAAAACAGCCAAATTCTCCACTATGTTTGCGCTTAGATCGTTCCCTGTTCGCTTACCGGAATACACCAAGCGAGAAAACGGGTAGAACCCCGGCAGACTTAATGTTCGCTCATCGTTTACAAATCTCTGGCATCTCTTCATTTACGGATGAATCTCTTGCCTTTTACTAAAGGTTTCCGTGGGAGACACAACACAATGAGTCTTGACTCGTTTTTGAAACCTCGCATCCTGGCGAGGTACCTTTTTCTGATCATGCCCAAAAGAGGTTCCTCACATTGTCGAGCATAAAAAATTTATTTATTTACTACATGCGACCATTGAGCCACAAGTTGTTAAAGGACAACAAGGGACCAAGGAACATTCTGACAATTCCAGCAGGGACAGAACTGTGAGGACATTACGCCCTGCAGGCGTTTACAAAATCTGGGGATGCCTGCGGTCACCCGTGTGAGCAAGCACCACACAAAATACGAACCGGAGCATCGACTTGCCGCAGCGTGCAGTTATTGATCTGTACGCAAGTGCAGGGGGAACACTTCATTTGATTAGCTGAACGCATAAATCATCAAAAGTTTTATTCCCGGCAGGACAGGCACGTAAGCGAAAGCATGATCAGGAAAATAAAAAAAGTGTGGTCGGAAATTGTAAAAAATATAGCATTTTGAAAAGTAAAAACCGGATACGTGTGTTCGTAAATATGTAACTATGTGTTACATTCTTGATGCTTCTTCACCGCAGTTGGGCTAAACCAACTTACACTTAAACTAGGTCTTTTTAAGCTGGCTACATTTCATTCAACTTTATTTGGTTTGTTCTGCCTACCTGAATATTCTTCTATTAACTGGCCACGTTGCTTACATTAATTGCGCTTATCTTCGGTAACTTTGTTGCGTTTGTAGCATTTTTAACTAATTTGTGGATATTATTTCCTTATCGCGGATTCGTTGCTAACCAACTTACTTCAAGTGCTAATTTAGCGAAGTGTTATGCCACCGTATCTGTATGCATTATTGGATTTGTTTTATTTCATCTTGTCGTTCCAGGTGATTGGCTGTTGCTTGATATCCCCGGTGTGGCTGCGCTTGATGTGCATGTTGACAAGGTGCCTACCTGTCTATTACCCACTACCTCGTCCATACTGGCTCTAGGAGACAGTTGGTCGTTGCTGGAGGGGACGGGATGCACGGTCCTTGTGGCCGTGCTAGGCTCGAAGAGTGGTTCCATGCATTCAGTGTGAAGCGGACTACGGTCCAGCCACCGCCTTGTGTGCGCTTGATTTCCCCGAATACAGTGTGCTTGTGTTTGCCTGTGAAGGAGTGTGGGCCGGCTCCGTTGATGAAACGTGGCTCCCATCCACATGCCTCCTGGTCTTATTCCTTCGGGTTTACACTGGATATGGGGTGTGTGGATGGAGCTGTGGGTGGTGCAGCGCAAGCCACCCATGGTCCCTCTGTAGACGCAGGCGTCCTGTGGCTTGCCACAGTGACAGGCAAATCCGAAACCGGATGCCGCCAACCATGTGTTAATGTCGCAGTCATGATGCTTCTTCACCGCAGTTGGGCTAAACCAACTTACACTTAAACTAAGTCTTTTTAATGTGGATAAAATTCATTACATTTTATTTTAGTTTTGTTCTGCCTACTTCATAAGCTTCTCCCAACTTACACACGTCGCTCATGCAAATTGTGGAAAACTTGCGTCTGTTTATCGCTTGGTATATTTTAGATGATTTTCGGACACTTTCTACTTATCGCGTATTCACATTTAACCAATTTCTTCCATATGCTCATTTAGCGAGTATTAATGTCGTCATATGCCTTTACTTTATTCCATACCGGCATTTCGAATGATTGGCTGTTGTTTGACATCCCAGGTGTGGCTGCGCTTGATGTGCATGTTGACAAGGTGCCTACCTGTCTAGTACCCACTACCTCGTCCATACTGGCTCTAGGAGGCAGTTGGTCGTCGCTTGAGGGGACGGGGTGCACGATTGGAAAAAGTGCCGCGGTGGACAGCCGATGACGTGGAGAAGGAGTATGAAGAAGGCGACCTCAAGTTTGGCAGCAGTCGGACCAGTCCGCCTTCCAGGTTGGGGACCACGAGATGCTGAATTGCAGTGGTTGGAAACATTGGACGTCATGGCCCGCAACAGACATCAGTGGCGGCAATGTTGTTCCGCAATTTCACCATCCCTTTGATACACACAAAAACTCACAAAACAAAACAAAAAATACAAAATGGCGTGTGTAAAACCAAAAAAAATCGTTTCCCATATTTTTTAATCGCATTAGTGTCCCCATCTTCTTCACCTATTTCTTCTGCCATGGTTCTGATGGCACAATGTCTGTTAACAGACTGTGAATAAATATATAATATATACGGCGTGGACAGCCCTCGTGACGATGCTAGGCTCGAAGAGTGATTCCATCCTGTGTGGAACGCGCTACGGTCCAGTCACCGCCATGTGAACCTCATGTGTGCAAGGTTTCTCAGTTAGGCCGGAATACTTCTTTTCTGCTTTTTGATGAAGTGTGGACCGGCTCCGTTGATGAAACGTGACTCCCATCCATCTGCCGCCCGGTCTTATTACTTCGGGTTTACACCGGATCGATATATATATATATATATATGTATATATATATATATATATAACGGTCGTAATTGCAGTTGGCAGTGCTACAACCTATGGACAAACATAATAATACAACAATACTAAGGAAACAGAGAGGGTACAATGTGTAAAACTGTAGTCAAGTAGACAGAGTTTCACAACACTTTTGCCATTGCTTACAATTTTATAACATGTCCGATAGGGTTTCCAGTCATGTGTGTTCATGGTCCTTGCGCCCCCAACCGGGGAGCCGATAACGCCTGACCGCGGCCAAATGCGAAGTCAACGCGTTCATACTTTTTGCCTAAGTCATTCACTGGCCGTGTTGTCTTTGCTTCTAGCCTACTTCTGTGCGCGCAAATATTGCAAGGTGAGACGAACACTCAGTAGGCATGCGAAGTACGTGACTAGGCCAGCGAAGCCAATGCAGTGAAATTATACGGCTCAGCTACAAGCAAAATCTGTCTGACTTGAAAATCCTTCGGCGTACTGCCTCAATACTAATGCGCTGTTGCCATCGTACACCAGCAGCGGTGATCAAAGACAGACAGCCTCTGAACGTCTTTGTGCGAACAGGCCAAGTCTCGTTACCGTAGAGTAGGACCGCTCACACCGTGACATTGTAGACTCAGCCTTTCAAGGAGAGACTCAAATCGCAGCGACGCCAGAGATGACGGAGATCAGCAAACGCAACCCGGGTCTTAGAGACGCGCAAAGAGACCTCATCCGTTACGGTTGATGCAGCTTCTGAGTTAAACGAACGTCTACCACTTTCAGAGATTAACCTGAAAAGCCAAGGGTGAGAACAGATCTTAGCCAGTCCTGTACAAATACTTTACAGTTCAAGGGGGCGATGGTCATCTCAAAGTGGGAGGCAGACACCGCTTTCCTGTACAGTGCATTTTGAGCAGCCTGAGAAGTATCGCAATTCATGGTGCTGTGGTCTGCATACTCGAAATCAGTCCACTGAAAGTAGTTCAATGCCATTGGGTCCGCAATGCTCCAGCGCGCTCTCTAGGATGTCATCAATAGCGAACTTGAACAGGAAGGGTGATGCAGGGAATCCCTGTCTCAGGATACTGGTGATACCAAAGGGCTGCGAACGTTCACCGTACACCCAAACTCGGCCCGTGGTTCGAAAATAAATGGCTCGAAGAATGTTGACGTACTTCTCAGACACTTCCTTGCTCAAGAAACAGCTCCAGAGCAGCTCGGTCAACTGAGTCAAACTTGGCTAATATGTCTAAGGAGACAACGATCGTAGGCCGGTGGAACATTTGACAACATTCGAGTAGTTGGCATAGTGAAATGATGTGATAGATACAACTCCGGCCGAAGGGGAACCCAGCTCGCTCTTCGCGTATGTTTTGTTCGCGTGCTAGGGTGAGTTTCCTTAAAAGTAGGGCGGCGATCCCTTTAGATACAACGCAGATGATGCTAATCCATTTGTGATTAGTGTAGTCTGTCTAGGCACTCTCTTTGAAGACGGGCATGATCTCCGCGAGACTCAAATTGGACGGGATTACTCCGATGGTCCAGACAGTTTGGAAGACGGAAGTTAGCTCCCGAAAATGTGATCGGGTATTATCTTTGAAAAGTGCCGGAGGGAGTTCGTCCGAGCCACGAATTTTGTAGCGCTTTAGGAGGCGAATCTCATGAGCAACTCATCTTCAGACCGTGGTGAAGTGTCTACACACCAAGGAGCACTACTGATTCCCGAAATAGGGATCACCGGTGCTGCCGGCCAGCTGAACTGCTGCTCAAAGTGCTCAGTCTAACGCACAAGTCAACGTTGTTGGCAGTGGGTTCGCTCGCCATTGGTTTCGCACAAAACTTCCCTTACAGCCGGTCTTTTGCTGCCAGTAGACCAGATAAGATGGAGAAGCTTTCGGAAATTCCCCGAGCTGGCCGCCTGCTTCACATCAATGACCCGTTGCATCCACAGGCTTCGCGATCCTCCCGAAGGAGCTGTTTGAGTTCAGCGTTAGTGGTGCCGCGTGGCAAATGGTACTCAACGCCAGTTGGAATTGATCGACGTGCTTCGAGAAGTTGGAGTAATTATGCAGAGATCCAGTGGTTGACAGGGCTACCGGTGAAACCACGGACCAGAGTCGCAAATTTCTGCATGATGCTGCAGATGTGTGTCGAGCGCGTTTCAACGTCAGCGCATGAGGCGCTCTTGCGACGTAAGGCCAGCGCATCTTGAAATGTGATGAGAATGCTTAGGGTTGAAATTTTGGCCACGTCACTCCTTGTCCGGCGACACCATTGGGAGCCAGCGAAAGCTAAAGCAATCTTGGCACACACGAGCGCGTGATCCGATGTGAAGCAAGTCCTGCAGATTGATTTACAATCCAGCATGCAACCCCGCAAGCGAAAGCTGTTGGCGATATGGTCAATCTGCGTCCATGGCTGGTCAGGTGATGGAGGCCTCCAGGTCGCGCGTTGTCGCCAGGATCACTAAAAGCTAGTACTCGACAGGAAAAGTCCGTGATCGGCGAAAAGTTGAAGTAGGCAATCACCTGTTCTGCGAGTGGAATGACCATGTTGACCACTGAGTTTAACTTTTTCAACCTCATGTCTACCGACCTGCATATTTAACTACCCTGCAAGCACCACAAGTTATGTACGGTGCTTTTCTCGGCGGTCGGACAGTTGACAGAAGAACTCGTCTTTAACTGACTCCGGGCTTTAGTTTGTGACGGCGTATGCTGCTACAACGAGCAAGCAACGTCTGCTGGATCCAAGGCTGTAAAGTAGCACTGAGGTCTCAAGTCGGATCGCGCAGTGTCAACTGTTGACAGGGATCCAGTCACGTAACGTGACCTCAGCATGTGTGCCCAACGTAATACCCATAACGGTAAGACCAGAGTCTTCGTCAATTGCGTCTCCAGACAAACACAACATGCAAATGCCAGTGGAACCCGCACACGGCGAAACCAGTAGTAGTGTCATCTTAAGGTTTTGTAATCGGTTTTCAGTGAGGCAGCAGACACTAATGGCAGTAGTCTCAAACGTGCGAGCAAGGGCTGCTTGTGATCCGATTGCATTAGCGTCCGGACATTAAAGGTTGTCAGCTTACATTGAGTACAGGGTGTAGGACTAGTTAATACTAGTCCGAGACGATGCGCGGAATTAAGCGCGGATATCAGAAGGCAATTGGAGTCGGACACAGCGGACTGTATTCGATGGGCTACAACAAGAAACGGACGGATGAAGCGAGGCAAGAGCGTACACGTGAGCGCGGGGACTTACAAGGCCGTTGTGTGTCGAGCCGGTTGTAAGATTAAAACAAGAAGGAGTAACGTACAATCGGTCAACAAGTAAATTGTACATGAAAGATACAAGGGCGCATGAAAAGGTTTTCCAATGCTACCTAACGGCAAACACTGGAACTTGGAATCCTTATCCATATGTCAAGAAGACTCAACCAAGGCGGCATGGTATTGTGGGTTAGGAAACGGAGGGGGATTACCAAGGATGTGGAAGTAGAAAATCGTGGAATAAAGTAACCGAACTGTGATAGAGCATGCCATAACATGTTCGGCCGCTAGCACCTCGGCTGAGGGTAGCGCTGATAAAAGTAGAGAGAGCAGAAAGTCGCTAAAGCACTGGCTCAAATGTTGTGTGGGCATGTAGCTTCTCGGTTGCGCAGGCAGAGGAAGTGGGTTGAATTAGGGTACCCATTGGTCTAAAGACCTGACCCGCAAGACAGCGAGGCGGTTGACGTATAGCGCATACCGTTAGGAACCGCCTACCACGATAACGAGGACACGGCTTTCGAGCAGGAACAAACTGCTCAGGCTGCCCAAGAATCCCGAGTGATGCAACACGAAGGCCAGGAAAAATTTCCTGGACCAACGTACTCGTCGAAGAGCATGAAGACCGTTGACAGCCAGGTGGCTCATACGCCTTCACATAAGCCGGTGGCCATCAAGCTTGTTCATTCGCCCTCTGTTGAATACTCCATTCTGGTCGCAGAAGTGAGTGGTCATTTACCCTATACCCGGCCACATTGGCTTTGACACAGCGTCTTACGTGCTCTTGGGGTAAGTAATGAGGAACGAAGTGACCAGGTCAGATTCGCCGACTCTCTAGGACGCTGCAGCTGATTGTCTGCGGCGGCTTCTTCGTCTCGCCCGCAAACAGCGGAGACTCGTTCACAGGTACCTTCGCAAGGGTGGTTTTCCCCGCTCCGCAACCTGGGGAAGGACCCGATGGCGTACAGTTCCGCCGAACCAATCAGCAGTCAGTTCATTTCTGGGCAGTTACTTTAACATACACCTGATCCTAGTTTCAGACACCACCTGCGTCAATACCCGGGGTGTTCAACGCGAATGCTAATACAGCCTGTTGGCCTATCTGTTTTGGAGTGCGAAAGTTAGAGCCGCCAGGGAAACGGGTTAGCTTGGCCTTGTAAGGGGCTGTTGCCGATAGGTATTCAGTGGGTATTGTGCGGAGATGAGTGCAGATGGCAGAACTATAGTGGCTCTTCTGCTGTTATTAACTAACCTAGGAATTACGGAAGAACAGTTAGCATTGGAGGTTATAAGGAGGGTAAGAAACAGGTAGAAAGGAAGGTAGTCGCCAGCAGTAGAATGTTTTCGCATATCCGCATGTTATCTTCATCAGATTAGGCAGCCCTTGTAAATCTTTGCGATGCAGGATGTATTTAAAGTTTTAGAAATCGGTCATGGTTGTACGTGGGCTGAGATACTGCCAGGGCGCTCAGACCTAGACTAGAGAAGGAGTATGAACCTCAACCAAACATTTTGGCTCAAGAACCCATCTGCAAGGCAGCGGGGTGGCAATGCTTTGGTTTTAGATGAGTGGATGACATCCCATTTCCAATCCCTAAGTTGGACGACTAGGAGATTATTATTCGTCTCACTTGACCAGCCTGTTAGAAGTAACGCCCAAGGGGCCCGAAATCCCCATCCAATATAGCTCTGTGGGCTGAAAATGTACGCAAACCGCCGCTCCACGTTAAGGTCCAGTTCCTCTGTAAGGAAGACTAACGTGTATACTGACCATAAAGCGCTGGTGTCAATAGCCAGTAAACCGTTGCAAAATGTACCCCGTCTTCAACGCAAACTTATGCAAATCCGGAACGACGACATGGATCCTGTGTAGACCCCGGGGATGCAGATGTCTTTCGCGGACAATCTGTTGCTTTTGTTGCAAAAGTGGAAACACCCGCAGGAAGCCATCAAGCCAGTAACTGTGGTGCAACGTGTGGCGCTAAAGAATGATTGCTTGAAATAAGAAAGGAGCCAAACGGAGGCAGACGCGACCTGCGAGGCGCTGCAATATGTGATTTCGGGAATATGGCAAGATTTAATAGAAAATTCCCATTGTACTTAACATTAAGACTTTCTGGATGAACTCAAGGTGTATGACGGATTGTTGTTCAAAGAATACCGCACACCAGTTAAGATTAGCTGACCCGTGGTATAAATTTTTGTATTGTGTTAACTTGTATTTGTACGTTCACACTTTTGTGCCACATCCACGGAAGTACACTCATCGGTTTAAGATCCTCCAGTACTATCAAGCGGGATCTAGCTTCTCGAAGTAAGTTCAACGCTACATTGGTACACTACAAACGACGTTTTCGGTATTTCATTCGCTTATACCCATGTTTGTAATTATGCTTCTTTAAGTACCCTCAGTGCCTTTGAGATACATTTCGACAGAGCAATTTTAAGACTACCATATAATATATAACTGTGCACCAACATACATTGTAGTTAAAGGCTATTTTGTCGTCTAACAGTTAACACCACACTTTTTCGTGCGTTTTACCGCAGAAGCCTGTGTGATTTTAACCACCGTGCGCCGCGTGACGCAGCACTACCAAACACGCTATCAAAGCGGTTCCCCGCTGAGTAGGGAATGCAATTGACGCAGCCTAAGAAGCCCGACCAGTTTTGAATAAAAGTGTGTATGAACCATTGAGCCATGGATTAGAGATGTTCGTCGACGCAAATCTATACCGTTTCACAATAAATAGCATCTCCAATGCAGTCGCGGCAGCTTTCCTCCGCAGCACCAGAAATATGCTCCGATAATCCCCGAAAATGCGTCCAGGAATGCATTGAATGGTCAACCGCTATCAGCCAATATCATTCGGACAATCCAGCAACACCGCTTTTTAACCTAGATCCACTTGCGGCACATGGAAATCGCGCTTTGGGAGGGAAAGCAAATCTGGTCTACACTGGATCACCAGGTTGATATCGATGCACATGGTGATGCAGATGAAAACCCATTGTTGCATGTGTAACAGTAAGTGGTATCTAAGCAAACAATAGGATATTTAAACAAATTATCACGAAGACTGACTACGCACCCCCGGAAAGTTACCTCTTACCTTCGTGCAAGCGATACTAGAGCACTGTATTAGCTTATCGCCCGCATTGCCTCCATCTGAGCCCTCCTGCAAGCAAGAGGCTTACGCTTATACTGAGTCATGCGATAGCTATCGAAGAGCATGAACAAGTCGACGAGAAGCGTTTTCCGAAATCTTTAACAAAAAATAGTCTGGTGTGAAAAGATACATTAGTCGGGGAGGACGCCTGCTCCAAATCGACAAAAACCAGGCAACAACAAGGAGAGTTCAGTAACTGAGATTGACGCAAAATGTCAAAAAGCAGAACATGATGGCGTAGCCAACCGCAGAATCATGCTGCAAACAAGCGCTTCCACAATTTATGTCAACGGAAGTGTCATTAGTAAAACAGGTGGACGCTTTGAGGGTCAAAACGGTAAAATCTAATATTGCAAAATATTGAAAGTGTGTTTTCAGATACACTACGAAGGCCTCCCACTTGAAGCTTGAAGGATGGAAACCTTCGATGGAGTTGTTAGTGGGGGAAAACGGGAGGTGAGGATGGGTGCGAATAGCTGCATGGACTTGAACACAGGCTTCCAAGATAGGACGTGTAGCGGAGTTCGCTGGGTCCAGGCTTTTCTTATTTATTATTTAGGATGATCGTACTGACCAGAGTGCATCATCGGTAAACTGTCTGAGCTGGCTCCTTGGACTGCAAAACAACTGGCTAGTCCAGAAAATGGTCGATAGGACATTCCGTCCGCTGCAGACCCGACGGTGCGCTTAGGAGGTGTCACTCCATCCACCGCACTCCAGTACATGCTTCTCGTCCCACGAGGAAATCCGAGCACCCTCGTCGGCAACGCGTAGCCAGGAGTTTGGGGATCAATCTGGTCTTGGCCCTCCGCGGTCAAGGGCGACTGAGACTGAGACTGTATTTAAGAGCAAGTAGAAAGGTTTCTGTACAACTCTATCGAATTACGAAAAATCTAAATTTACTTGTGAATTATCAGCAGTTGTGTCTGGTCCGTTAATCGTTTATCCGTGTTCGGATAGAAATTTGTACTAGCGTCATTATTTCCGGACTGACTGTTCCTTGGGTCAGGATGGGGCTTTAAGCCGGCTGGTGAGTCACTCGGGGGTTGCGTTGTGCCGCTTTACGACTCACTCGCGGGCTGGCTTGGCAGTTCCGGTGGTTGAGTTTCTGTTAGGACTCAGAGAAAGTGGGCTAGGATCGGGGAAATCGCTTGACGCCGGAAATGGAACATGGCATGCATGATGAATGTCAATACGCTATTTAGGTTTTCAAAATCTTTTGGGTTTTTTGTCGATTTTGCAAAATGTTTGTGGATCAAGCACACGCTTCCCCCCGAAGACGAAAAAGGTGCGTTAATGAAAATAGCAAAAGTTTACAAACTCTGTAAAACGGACAGGATGTTTGTCCTATCTACCGCGTCGGTCGGTTGCCTGGGTTTGGGACGCGGTATGTTGAGGGTCATGGGGAACGGAGGGTTTCGGCATGTCCAGTGCTCGGGAACTCACAGCAAGTGCGGGTGCTTTTGTGATGGCATCAGGATGGGTTCCAAGTGGTTCGTCAATGAAAGCGGTCGATGGGCACGGTTGTTCGGTGACTATTCTGGTTTAAAGTGATGTTTTTAGTCCATTGCAGAACTCTGAAAGGGCCAGTGTAGAGAGGCTGGAGATGGCGCCGCACTGCATTGGTGCGGATGAAGACGTGAGTGCAGGTAGAGAGTCCGCTGTGCATTTGCACATCTCTAGTCTGCTCACGGGCGGAGTCGGGCGTAGTGAACGCATGCGTTGAGCTAGGGAGGACGCAAAGTTAGGCGGAGGCATACCCGACGATGCGGGAGGTGAAACGAATTCTCCTGGCAACTTTAGCGTTGTGCCGTAAACCAGCTCTGCTGGTGCACATTGCAAGTCAGCTTTGATGCTGCTGCGAATGCCTAAGAGTACGAGCGAAACGTTTTCGCTCCAGCTAGGGTCGGAGGAGGCGCAGAGCGAGGCTTTAAGCTGTCTATGGAAGCGTTCAACTAAACCGTTGGCTGCTGGGTGATACGCTGTGGTATGAATGCGGCGACAGCCTAAAAAGTTGCAGAACGTATCGAATTGTGAAGATTCGAAAGGCGTTCCTCGGTCAGTTGTGATGGTGGATGGGCATCCGTAGTGCGAGACCCACCGATCTAAGAAGGCCCGGATAACAGTCTCAGCTGTGCAGTCTGTTACGGGAATGGCTTCTGGCCATCTGCTGAAGCGGTCGACACATGTAAGGAAGTATACGTATCTGCATGAAGGAGGCAAGATACTTATTAGGTCTAGGCGTACATGCGAGAATCAAGAGTCCGGGGTGGGAAATGAACCAGGAGGACTATGGGTGTGACGATGGCTTTTGGAGCGCTAGCATTGAAGGCAGGCGCCAGCCGAGGTGCGAACATATCTGTTAACACGTGGCCAAACGAAACGTTCGGTGGCCAATTGCAAAAATGCACCGATGCCGGTGTGAAATAGGGAGTGCAGCGCGCCACAGACTGTGTGTCTGAAGGAGACGGACACGATAGTCTAGGACAATTTGTGGAAGTGTCACAGAGGATGGTTCCTTCCGTGGTTTGGAGAGGAACAGGTTGCACATGCAGCGAAGTGGACTGCAGAGTGCGTTGTATGTCTTCATCTTGAGCCTGAGCCGATGCCATGGCGGCAAGGTTGACAGTAGGCAAAGACTGGAGAGTGAGGTTGACGCGTGAGAGAGCGTCGGCGACGGTATTGTCGACACCTGAAACATGACGTATGTCAACAGTGAACTGCGTGACAAAGTATAGTTGTCTTGTTACCCGTGGTGGATATTTGTCGCAAACAGAGTTGTAGGCGAAGTGGAGGGGCTTATGGTCAGTGTAGACTATGAAACTGCGGCCATCGGATGTGTGCCGGAAATGACGAATGTCTAGGTAGATGGCGAGCAGATCTCTGCCAAGCGTGCTGTAGCGGGATTCCGCTGGCTGCAGGCGTTTGGAGAAGAACCCAAGGGGTTGCCGTTGCTCAGCAACGTGTTGTTGGAGGAAGGCTCCTACCACGATGTCTGAGGCATCCGTAGTAATAGAAAGGGATTCGGTCGATTCGGAATGAGCGAGGAGAGCTATGTTGGAAATAGCATCTTTAAGCTCGGTGAAGGCTGTCGACGCTGTGTCGGGGAAAGCGAACTTACCTTCATTTCCTCTGTGTAAGTCAGTCAGAGGCTGCATGGGTTAATCGTATCGCGGAATGAAGCGTCCATAGTAGTTGACGAAACCACAAAGTCGACGGAGGTGTTAGAATGAAGTCGGAGCTGAGAAGTCCTTGATTGCCTAGATCTTATCAGGAAGGACTTCGATGCCAGACGATGAGACGAGGTGGCCTAGGAGTTCTACTGTTGATTTGCCGAGTTCGCAATTAGTCGGGATGGCTGGCACATCGTGTTTGGTCAAGCGCTGGAAGAGAGCCCGAACGTGGTCGAGATGCTCTTCTTCTGCTGAACGGGCTACTGAACTATCGTCCAGGTAGGAACAAGCGAAGTCTAGACCACGAGCGACATCATACATGAAGCGTTGGAAGCTTTGTGCGGCGTTGCACAATCCGAAAGACATTCTCAAAATGTCAAACAAGCCGAAAGGAGTGATAACGGTTGTTTTAGGAATGTTATTTTCTTCTACAGGTATCTGGTGATAGGCGCGAACCATATCGATCTTGCTGAAGATCGTCTTACCTGTGAGGCATGCGGTAAGGTCCTGCATGTGTGGGATGGGATACCTATCTGGGACGGTTAGCCGATTGAGTGCGCGGTAATCACCGCAGGGCGCCAGTCACCAGATTTCTTGGGGACCATCTGCAGGGGAGAGGACCAAGGACTGTCGGAAGGGCGGATTATTCCAAGTTCGAGCATGTGCTCAAACTCCGCCTTAGCCACTTTTAGTTTCTCGGGCGATAGTCGGCGTGGACGGCATGAGACGGGTGGGCCATTCGTCCGTATGTGGTGCGTGACTTGGGATGCCACGGGCAAAGCTGCGTTCATTGGCTGAACGAGCTTGGAATACTGGGAAAAGAGGTTGGCGTAGTCTGGCGAGGTCTGGGGAAAGGCGTAGACCGGTGTTATAGATGCGATATCGGCGGTGATGCCACGTACACTGAGTTTCGTTGCAGTGTCGACTATCATCTGGCGTTTCGCATCGACCAAGAGGTCGAAATGCCTGAGAAAATTAATTCGGATGATGGCAAAAGGGGCAACAGCAACGGCGAATACCCAGTAGAACGTGCGCCGAAGACTTAGGTCTAAGGTAAGCTACAGATTACCGTAGGTGGCTATTAGCGTGCTATTGGCAGCACTTAGGTTTGTCGACAAAGAAGCGGTAAGCTCACCTGGTATATGAACAATGACGCTGACTTCCGCCCTGGTATCAACTAAGAACTGGGTCTTGGAATCATCATTGCCAATGTAGACGAGATGGCTTTGAGTGTTGTCGAAGTCGCTCGTGGCCATTACAGGCCGGCGTGGCGGATCATCTGTAGCGGAGTAGCTACATGACTGTACGCAGTTATAGGCTTTATTACCGGAACGCCAGTCGCAAAAGCAGCAAACTGTGGCACCAGGTTTTGTGCGAAGGGGCAATGATCCAGAGCGCCTGCGGTGCTTACGGTTCAAAGTGAGCTCCTCGATCTGGCGCGGAAGCGACGCTATCTGCGCTGATAATGCGTCTATTGCCGACAGCTGACTAGTCGCATGTGTCAGTGTGGTTGCACCAGCACAAAGCTGCTTCGGTGCTCTAGTTTCAGTCTCCGGCTAGTGCCGTACGATGACGCAGTCTGCTAGATCTATAATTGCTGTGATTGACAAGTCACTTGCTACTGCGAAGATAGCTTAAGTGCTTTCAGGAAGGCGTTGCATCCACAGCTTGAGGAGAATCCCTATGTCCATGTTGGACATGCCGATGAGCTGTTGCATTTCGCGCAACAAGGCCAAGGCGATCCTATCTCCTAGTTGCAAATAACTAAAAGGTCGCTGCAGACTAGCTGTCTCAGAATGTATGGTTCACTGAATAATAGCCTGTTTAACAGTCTCGTATTTCATTACAACAGGGGGGCAAAATATGCTGTCCCTCACCTGCAAGGATATATACTCTGAGGAAGGCTAGATATGAACTGTTTATACATGGCTAAATCATCAAAAATCCTGCGAATGTAAAAATGCATTCTAGATGCAAAAACCATAAAGCAGGGTCACTCTCCGAAAAAGGTGGAGGGGCTAACGCAACACTATTGACCATGACAGGCTCTACGGAGCTAAGCGCATTTGGAGAGGCTTATCGTCTAGATAATCCATTGCAAAAGCGAATAAAAATGTGGTAGGTGCGAAAACGAAATGAACCACAAAGTCACTGGAACCAGCTCACCAGAATGATAATTCAAAATAGCCGGCGGCATGTACTGGACCGGGTTCACAAAGTGTTGGGTGGCGCCTGGGATACTAGTCGGTAATCAATGACACGTAAGAGACGTATGAACTACGGGACAATATGGAAGTTGGAGGCGACTGAAACCAACGTATATTGTGAAGGCTACAAAAATAGGAAGCGAATCAACAGGATCGAGAAACGGAGCAGCACGGTACCCACCAAAGCAATTTGTGACAATGGAAGTGCTATCAGTAATACAGGTGGACGTTTTGTTGGTTAAAACAACCGTAAAATCCAAGGTAGTAAAATAAGGTACATGTGTTTTCAGGTACATAACACGCACTAACAAAAATGATACAAAGGTGCAGACAACAATGATACAGGAGTGACAGATTTATCGCGAAGACTTGTATTTTTGGCAGAGAGCACATGTTTTCAGGTAGTTTTCATTTTCGGCGTCTAAGCCGAGCCACTAGCAATAGCCGCGTGCAAGGGCCTTCATTTGGGCAATACCTGGATGTCCAACGTGAAGTTAATTTCGAATGATAAAGCGCGCTTTCGACCGTAGAACTAAACTTGAGTCCAAAAATAAGCAACAATGGTGTATATTCAGCTCATTTGTTCGAAGTCCAAATGGTTTAACACAGCCGGAATTCTACTAGGCCAGCCCAGTTATATGGAACGTATCACGGAGGATAGGTTGGGATCCTGATCGGCCCATCGACGTATGACCTCACTTGTCAAGGGGGTAGTGTCGAGGTACTACATCAAATGAACTAACTCCCCCGATTCACCTATTCGTCTGCGGAGGTCGCATGCAGTAACCGACTCAGGGCATCCGCCGTACAATTGTTACAGCTTGGGATGTAAGAGATTCTGTATTCATACGCACTAAGGATTAGGGCCCATCGTTGCATTTCAGATGAAAACATTTGACCGGTCCCCTTGGATTCACGCAATAAGGATATCAAGGGTTTGTGATCAGTTTCGGTCTCAAAATGATTGCCCAAAATATACTGGTGCAATTTCTTGACACCGACGATAACTGATAGGGTCTCTCGATCAAGTTATGATTAACTTTTTCAGCCGGTTGCAAGGCACGCGAGGCAAAAGTCATCGGATGAATTGGACCATTCGGCACTTAATGACACAAAACTGGAGAAGCATCGCACTGAATGATCAGAAGATTTTTTCTATTGTACTGAACTGAAACTGGTCCTGATGCTAAACCGTTTTTAGCACGAAGGAAAGGGTACTGATGCTCATCATTCCACATACTCACGACGTGTTTTTATATAGTAGTGCGTTCAAAGGAGCTAAACTGGTTGAGGCCCGCGGTAAAAATCGACGACAGTATGATAACATTCCTAAGAATAATCGGAGGTCATCAACATTCTTTGGCTGCCATGCCTGTATAATTGTGGATACTTTAGCTTGCAAAACATGCAGATCTCTCTTCTCAAGTTTGTAGTCAAGATAACAAACAGATTCAGATAATAATTCACATTTAGATTCCTTCAGTTTCGATCCATTCCATTCTAAACGTTCCAACACCGTCCGAAGTGTCTTTAAGTGTTCCGCATCACTCCGGCCAGAAACCAGGATATCATCCAAATAAGCATAAGTAAATGGTATATCCTTTACGATGTCATCCACAATCCGCTGGAAGATGCTGGGGGCGGAGCTTATTCTGAAAGGAAGACGGGTATACTGAAATAGTCAAAGATGTGTAGTTATGGTGGTTAATTCGCGTGAGTCCTCATCAAGTTCAACTTGAGAATATGTGTGACTAAGATCAAGCTTAGAAAATGTTTGACCACCGGATAACGTAGCGTACAAATCTTCGATGCGCGGCAAAGGATACCATTCCATCTTGGTAGCTTGATTGACAGTTAACTTATAGTCTCCACAGATACGAACGGTACCGTCAAGTTTGAGTACAGGAACCATTGGGGTAGCCAAATCCGAGTGTTACATGGGCATGATTATGCCTTCGGATTGTAGCCGTTGTAGTTCAACTTTTGGACCCATAGCGTAAGGTAATGTTTGTGCTTTGTAATACTTGGCATTGGTGTTCTTCCGTAGATTTATGGAAGCATTGAAATGTTTCAGCTTTCCCAAGTTATTTCCGAATAAAGAAGAAAATAGGTTCAACAGTTGGTTTAGACTGCTGTCACTCAGTGGGACGTCATTAATCTGCATCGTTTCTAGGAAGTATCGGATCCAATTTCTGCTCAAGAGATTTGGTTATTTCCCAGGTACCAAGAGCAAAGTTAGAGTTAATTCCTGCTCCCCGCATCTAAATTTACCATGCACTTTCGTCCAGAATCCCTGCAATTAAACATTGTATTTTCATTTCTTCTTCAAATTTGTCGGGCGGAATTGCATTGTAATTACACTGGGGAATAAACTGATGGATGTGTGCAATGAAGTAGTTGAGGCTCTCGTTCGGTTTCTGTACAAGCTTTGAAAAGCAGTATCTCGCAGTATAAACATTCTGTGTCAATCTCCACAGTGTGGTTTATCTATCCAAGGCCGAGGTAAGTGTCACAATTTTCTACATGTAGTTCATCATAATGTCGCCGGTCTTCATCTCCCAGCGCTTGTCTGAATAGTCGTATTTTGTGGGACTCCGAAAGTGAAATCATAAGAATCAAAACAGACAGTAGTTCCAGGTTGTTAATAAATGATTTCTTCCAGCTCATACAGTTTGATAAGGTCGGTTTTCCCTCAGCGGAAGACCACGAGTTAGCAGATGGATTAATGAGAGGGTTCAGCTGGATCCCGTCGCCAGTAATACGTAGTCACGAATCCAAGCAAAGCACGCCCCCAGACAGCAGTTAGACAAGAACAAGACAGTACGAAACCATGTGTATGGGAGGAAACAGTGCAACTTGGTTCATATAACACAAGAGTTAAAGCATGAGTGAGGAACTATTGATTGGGCAATGCGAGGAAAGGCAATTAGAACGCGGTGTGGCTGAAATAACTAATCAATCTTATTGACAACTGTAACAGGTACGCCGAATGACTTTCGAACAGTGACATTCCAAGCAAGTCTTTGCCCATGTGCGAATTTCTTTATTCATGCTGGGCCATACAAAGCGTTCGCAGATCAGCTTGACAGTTGCACGTACACCGGGATGCGAGACATTGTGAAGAGCCTCGAAAATGCTTCTGCGCATGGATAAGGGATTACCGTGCAAACATCACGATCAACCGGGCCTGGTGTAGTGTGTAGAGGCACTGACTGGATGTCAAGTGAAAGCTGTTTGTAATTCAGCCGCGGTTGGGATCGTTCTTCCATTTGTAGTTGAGCCATGCGTTCCAGATCAATGGGAGTTGTGCCCGCCAAATCGAATTGCGGTCGTGACAGTGGATCAGCAACAATGTGATCTCGTCCAAATATATGGCGGATATGATTGGTATACTGTGACATGAAATCTAGCTGACCTACTTCACGTGGTGAGTACTTGTCTGGCTAGCCTGTAGTGCGAACGTCAAAGGCTTGTTGCCTGTAAAAACAACGAACTGTCTTCCTTCCAGAAGAAGTCAAAGTGGAGGATGTTCGAGTATATAGCGAGCAACTCATGCTCAAACGTACTGTATCGAGTTGCGGCTGATATGAGTTTATGGGAGAAAAATCCAAGCGGTTGTTGGACTTCATCGATGGTCGGCTGCAAAACAGCTCAGATAACTGTATTGGATACAACAACGTTTAACGAGCGCGGAGCATCGGGTTGCAAGTCGAAAAGCATCATGGTATTGACCAGAGAAGATTTGAATTCTTCGAAACCTCGCGCAGTGAAGTCAGTGAAATGGAACTGCTTCGCATCACCAACCAACATGTTTGTGAGTGAAGATAACATGTTTGCGGCGTTTGGAATGAAACAACGGAAAAGGTAAGCATGCGTATGAAACACCTCAACTGTTTCACAGAAGTGGGTGTGTGAAAGTTGCTTACGATATCAATTTTCTCTGCGGTTGGCGAAACGCCAGTGCTATGAATGGTGTGACCAAGAAAGTTCAAGGAAGATAAACTAAAGACACCCTTATTGCTATTAACAACCACTCCGCACTTGGTGAGACGTGTAAATAAGAGTCCTAGGTGTTCGAAGTGTTCACTTTCGTTAGCACTTGCAATCAAAATATTAACAAGGTAGGCAAAGACAAAAGGTAGGCCTGAAAGTGCTGATCAATAAGACGCTGAAGTGTTTGCGCAGTATTACGTAAACCAAATGGCAAGCGTAAAAATTCGTACAAGCCGAATGCTGTTGTGATAGCTATCTATTGATTGTCATCAGGATAAATAGGGATATCGCGCTAAGTACTCATGATGTCAATAAGTGGAACAAATAGTACATCCTAGAGGATGAGAAGAAAAGTCATAAGTGTGTGGAACAGTGAGACAATTAAGTGCTCTGTACTCTCCAGTGGGTTTCCAAACGGATGTATTTTTCTTTTCTACCATATGCAACTGGTATGCCCACATGCTTTGAGGTGGTCATTATTCTTAATTGGAGCATATGTTGAAACTCATCCTTAGCCAGTGACTAAGGTTCATTTCAATGTGAATCACAGTCCATTAAATTGAGGTTGCGTGTCGCAATCCAATCACACAACGTATAATCCAAATTTGACCCTCCAATTAGTCCTCTACGGTTGTGACAAAAAGCGTTGCCCATCGTGACCCGGTAGCCAAAGGGGTAGTAGTGTTGGCTGCTATTCCAATGGTCGTGGGTTCAACTCCTGCTGTCCCCACCTGATGAGATGAAATTACATCGAAACGCGTCGTGGCTGTGCAGTGTTTTCGGGTGGGCAATACCCAATTTCCATCTACTTTGAATACTGTCTCAGCGATCGCCGTGACTAAGGTTCATTTCAATGTGAATCACAGTCCATTAAATTGAGGTTGCGTGTCGCAATCCAATCACACAACGTGTAATCCAAACTTGACCCTCCAATTCATCCTTAGCCACTTTGGGTGTTTCCGGAGATAGATGTCGCGGACGGGAGAAAACTGGAGTACCGCTGCTGATGATGTAGTGACATACAGAATGTGTGTTGTTCGGCTGATTAAAATTTGGTTTTAATAGATCTGCAAATCTGTGAAGGAGTTTGTAGTATGGAGAAGTGCTCTGTGGCAAAATCGTAATGGAGTAGATAGATAGTGTGCACATTGTGTTACCAGGAATGGAAAGCTCCGTGTTGACATCTAACAAACGCTGGCTTCGTAGATTTACTAACATATTGTGATGTGTCAGAAAAACCGGTACTAATATGCATTGATGTACGTCTGCGACTATGCATATGCAACTGAGTTGTCGCCGTAGACCAAGGCTGAGTATTAAGGTTTGTTGACCGTAAGTTTTAATAGTGATCCCATTAGCTACTGTTAAGCACATGGAGGATGGAGTGCGGTTAACAAAAGAGCCGGTTGGAGGTATTACGCTGATGTCAGCACCAGTATCGACAAGAAAACGGAAACCGGTGGTCTGATCTAGGACAATGAGTCGGCGAGAGTTGGATTGCTGTTGGCCAAGGACGATGCTCGCCTCTATCGTTTGGCCTGTTCGTTTCCCGACAGCGGGAACTCTGACGGCTGCGTTTGACTGAAAGAGCAGGGTTGAGGACATTTACGAGCTAAATGACTTAAGCGACTATGGTACCCATAACTGGTCGAAATAGGCGATGAATAAGGACCTCTTGTTTTGGTATATGAAAGAGCACTGGAAGAACGGCGTCGTGTTGGTCGATTTAACCACAGTTCAGCTATCTGTTTAGTCAAATCGTCCAGACGGTCGCTAATCAAATTTGGTAGGCTGTGCGTTTCAACGGCATGGATGTCAGTTGTACTAGGCTGGATTTCTAAAATATTGTCATTTATACTAGCGAGTTGCTTCGGGGGAACATCGTCAGCTTTGCTGGTTAGGATAGCCTCTACCTGCTTAAATAGACGCTTCAGAAACAGCTGCTTGAATAACGCGTCATGCAGTTTGCGATCCCCTACTACACTGGGAAGACGTCTTAGGAACTGGGAAGGAATGCGTCTGTCAAGTGATTTACCGCTAATCAATTGTTCAAGGTGTGTGTTCGTTCAGAAACGGCGTTCCGTTGGATGACTGCCTGTTTACGCTGCGAATAAGGCCTAGGGTCTTCCGGCGGCGCCAAAATAGTTTTTAGGTCAGCAACCACCTCTGGTGCCTTTACGGCTAACATATGATAAAACATGCTTTGTTCGTGTAGGAAGTTCCGAAGAGCAAACTGCGCATGGACCTGCGTAAACCATATCAGTGGGTCATGATGCAAAAATGGCGGTAGGTTCACAGAAACTAGATTATTGTTCGGTAGTGAGGAGTGTGCGAAATCAGACTAGTGTGATGTAACATCCATAGTGTTTTAGACAAAAAATTCCACAGCTAAATGTAAGGGTAGTACAATGTGTCTCAATTCGGGTCACCAATTACTAACGCTGCTTATCTCGTGACTGGTTATAATATCAGAAGGCTAGGCAGTAATACAAATGCTAATAAAATGCAGACAATAGTGATAAATGAATGAGAGACTGACCGCGTGTGCTTGTATCATGACTGTGAGTCCATTTCAGAATGCACTGCGAGTACGAAGCTGGCAACGTGAACGAAAGCGTGCATGTCCGTTGTCCGTGCGTTCCAGTTGGGTTTGTTGTTGCTGCTTGATGGGACATGTATATCTGAGCGAATGAGAGCTAAAATGCATTCGCAATTGTCTATGTTTGTCACGTGCTTCGAAGCCGGTGTGGTAATGTACAGAGGCCAAAATGCTATTTTTGACGTGGCGTGCATATTATGTGGTGCATATCATATGGCGTGTGACTAGACTTTGCCATGTGTATGAATGAAAAGTGTAGTTCCACAAACACGAGCGTTTTGAGGAAGAGGCAAACAAACCTAAGAGGGCTCATATTGTTCTTGATCCACATCAACGAAGTTCCTCAGCTCCTTCGGTTGCCTCGTGCATCGTTTGCACTTCCTGGAGATTTGGTAGTTTTATATTACTCTTAAGTAGCAGGATTTTAGTTATAATTTTTGTTAAGTATTTCATCCCAGTGGTTCACGACATACATAGCACAGCCTAGTCCGGAAAAGCATCAGACGCGTTTCGACCTATTGGGACTCGTCAGTTGTGCGCATTCCCTCGTTCCCCTAATGGGGATCCAAGCCATGACCGCTAGAGGTAGACGCCAACTAGCCGTTAGCTTAAGCTACTGCTTTACAACTAAATTGCTACTAAAATCCTGCTACTCAGGAGTAATATTAACTAAATAGTCTCTCATAGTTTCAAAATGCTATGGAATTAGCGTATAGCGAGTGGACGTCATCAACTCGCAGGCTAGCCACTGTCACTGGCAGTAAAAGGTAGGTGGTGCTGTCTTCCAGTTAACTTGCAAAGTATGTAGCTCAGCCAACCTCCCTCATGGCTCGGTGGCTTAAGCTGCTAGCTAGTTAGCACCAGCCTCTAGCGGTCATGGGTTCGATCCCCGTTAGAGACCGAGGGAATGCGCACCACTGACGAGCCCCAATGAGGCGAAACGCGTCTGGTGCTTTTCCGGACTAGGCTCTGCTAAGTAGATTGGGATTAAAGGCCTTTGCAAAGATTTGGAAGTTTATTGATTTTCACGTCGACTGCGACGTCTTTCATCAGGACCTCGGCTGCCTATCCCTGTGATCTGCAGAAGTTTGTCTGCCGGTCAACCCCGTCAAGTCCTAGTTTGTATCTGCGGATAGATGGTATTGGGGTAATATACAACAGTGGAGGTCAAACGCTGCATCCGACAAGCTCCGTAAAGGATCATGGAATACTCTCACGCTGTGGTCTGAATTCCGACGAAAACCCGAACATGCTGTACGGAAACCAACTGCGTCTACTTTGGGTGCTGAGACACGGCTGCTGTACTTGGCCTGAAGAGAATGCTACGCCTGCACCCTTCCACGCTAAGACTGGTGCTTGGGTACGTCTCCCTCGCCGATCGTCCGATCACGGGTTCAGCTTTTAGCTACGCTGCTCACCTTCAGTTTACGGGGAATAGCTTCCGAGGACCGATGTAGGAGACTGGGGCTGTATACCCTGTCATATCGTCGGCTTCGAGTTGATCTCATAATGACGCACCGGATGTTGCACCTGGGCCACTTCCCTATGTTGAGGCCGCTGCTGCACGTTCGCGCACCAAGCAGCACACGCGGAGACCGGTACAAACTAGTGTTACCGATTATAATACGCAACACTCACCCCTTATGCTCCGGGCGTCGAGTGGTGAAATATTGGAACGTTACGAAAGGCAACCGTTGAGGAGAAATCGGTGTCCGAATTTAACAGGCTCCTTGAGGCCAATTTTGCGTAGTACAGGTATAAGAAGCGTATCGGACCCGGATATCATCATCACCATCATCGTCATGGTCATCATCCTCCTCCTCCTCTTCATCCTCAACAGCAGTACATCAGCTATTTGAACTGCTGCTTCGCTGCCATACAACCATGAGCACCTATGAAATAAAGAATAAGAAGCGAGAGAGAAGGGGAACTTACCTGAAAACCTTAATGCCCTAAGCAAACATTCAGGGTCAAGGCGCATACACCTTGTGTAGACAACATACCGTCACAAACAGCTGGCTATCGTGCAAAGATAAGGCGGCATCGGCGAGACAGCTTCCTTGCGGCTTTCACTGCCACGCGTCATAATCAGCCATTAACCTGCAGATAACTCAGCACCAAACACACTTTAAACAGGCAATCCGATTAGGAGACGGTAGCAGACGCGCCACTGGTGTCTACTGCGATCCATGTCTTGTAAAGTCTCGAGCCAAGCAGAAGGCGAGTCACGTGGATTCCAGCCTGGAAGCCGAGACGGACCAACAGCACCCAGTTTGGTCGTCAGTGACTTCATTTCCCGCTGCCAAGTCAACTTCTGTCCACCTCGAGCCTTGCGACACCCTACACCTGGCAAAGTAAACAAGGCCCTCCTAAATAAGCGGTGACCAGGCATTTGTAGAACGTGCCCGAGCCAACGCAACTTATTCAGTGCTGTCTGTTTTTCTAGGGAGCTGGCATACTTATCATCACCTAGTACTCGCCTACGCACATCATCTTTGCGGACACACTGGTGCCGTCCGACACCAGCAACGCTACGCAGACAACGATGATCAAAGACTTGAAAGCGTCTCAGATCTTCAGATCAAAGGAGCTAAATCTCAGTACCATAGAGCAGAACGGCCCTCACTGTGGCCTTGTATACCCGGCCTTTCAGACGAAGGGAAACTCCCTTCTGTCGTCAAAGATGCCTCAGGTTCAAGAAGGTAGCTCTGGCTTTTGCAATGCGTGAGCCGACGTCAGTTTCTATGCGCTCACCATTTCTGATTTCGCTGCCAAGATAAGTGAAATGATCAACCACCTCGAGTTCCTCGTTAGCAAGCGTCAAGGGGGCATCAAGTGGCTGGTTGTCCTGCAGCAACACTTTGCACTTTGAAGGTGCGAAGTGCATACCAAATAAGGGGTCCACTCTGGATAGGCTATTCAGGGTTGATTGTTTCGCCCCAACATCTTTGAAAAGCAAGACGATATCGTCCGCATAATCTAGATCAACTGAGATGTTGCTTACATTTATTTTCAACCGTTCGATAGCTTTCGTAGTTGCTGGTTGATGAAGCCGCTTGGTAAGTTTGCCAATACTTAGAGGGTTTCCTGAGCACCTATTTACCTGTAGGATCTATCCAAGGAGGCTGAGCCCGTGTTATCCGTCTCTTAATGAGTGGGATGTGGGGAGCAGAGATCTCGGTGATGTATGCCTCAAATTTCTCCCAGGCTGTCTCAACCGTGTCAGCCAAGGTGATCGCACAACGCAGAATTGAATTTTTGTCTCGCATTGCGTTAACTCTGCCCGCCAAATATTTGGACATGCCTCAGCGGTAGCTTGATGATAGTTAGTTAGAGCACATCGAAAGACTATGCAGACATGGTCACTGGCTCCTAGAGGACAGTCGTAGGTAATATCGGTTACGAAATAGTGTGACTTCGCAAACATGAGATCCAAGGTAGGCGGAATTCGATTGCGTATATATCTAGTCGGGAGGACCACGAACTGATGCAAAGGCAGTTGCAATGTTAGCTCAAGGAGATCCGAACCGAAAGTGCCCACCGCCGAAATGCAAGATAGATCAGCCCAGCAGACCTCAGAGAGGTTGAAGTCACCCAGTAATAGACACCTATTGGCAGCCTGAGTACGAATAAATTCAATAACCTCCTTGGAGATACTAGCAGGACTTCGATATACCACTACAACTGTAAACTGAGCAGAGGAAGTGGCCACAATAGTCGACATGGCTTCCACAGTTTGATCCGGCGACTGGAACACACAGGTCCTCAACACATCAAGTTTACAAGTCACATAAATAGCGACGCGCTCACCTTGGCGGCCAAAGGAACGATTACATCTAAACAGTGCGTAGCTAGGTAAACATACTTCACCGTCTGTGATATCCGGGGACAGCCACGTTTCGGTGATAGCAAGTATGTTGGGACGAGATTTGTCTACAAGTAGACCCACCTCGTGTACCTTGTTCCTTATGCTACGCACATTACTAAGCACTACCCGAAGGAACTCTGCACGGCTAGTCCTGGGTCGTAAGCTACCAGGTGGGGTACTGGAAGGGCAGAATTTGACTTCCGGCTGACCACTGAAAACCCACAAGACGAAGGCCTTGCTCACCAGCCGCCCGCCTGCTCTTGAGGCTTTTAATAGCCTCTATTATCTTCAGTCGACCTGCCAGCGAGAGGTCCGGTTGAACACTGACATTACTGTCCTTGTGTTTGAACGCAAAGCGCATTAACGCTTTACGTTCCTCCGGGGTTGAGAGGACTACACGAAGTAGTCGGGGTTGCGGATTTGGCGTATCGGCAGGGACGTTCCCCAATCTGATTAGCTTCCTGATATTGACACCGGGGAAACCAGATGGGAGCATCTTGTTGACGCCGAGCTTGAACCACTAAAGGTCATCCAACATGCATTCCTGGGGAAGAGTTAGCGTGGATTCAGCAACGTTACGAAATATGACGCCACTATCAGTAAAGATAGTTACCTCGACGAGGCGTATTTACTTCACGAGTCTTCGACTCGACCCAAGTTTCCACCGGTTTGACAGCTGACACGGCGCGTTTCTTCGCCAAGGAAGCTGAAGTGATTGAGGTTGAGGCTTTGTGTTCCACCTCCAACTCCCTCACCGGTCTAGTCTTTTCAGACTTTGCAGGTATGGCTGTAGTCGACACGGAGCGTTGCTTCGCCAGTGGAACTGGGGTGATTAAAGTTAGAACTTTGTGCTCCACCCCCAATACCTTAATGTTTTCAGTACTTTCAGGCTTTGAGGGAGCCTTACGGATTTTCCTAACCCTCTCCCTCTTGCTTTTATTGGACACAAGGGTCATAAGTTCAGGCTCGTTTTGGACGGCTTCTAGTACAACATCAGAGGCCTCTTTAGAGGCATTCTGGACCGCTGGGGCACACAACACGGTAGCCATCACCTCAGTCGGATTTTCCTCGACAGCAATTAAGGTTCATTGCTTGTTTTCATCCAGTGAGTTGACAAAAATAGAAACTTCCATTTTCCTGATCAGTATCTCCACTTCGGATCGAGAGATGTGAGGAAAGACCACAACTGCCGGTTAAACAGCCCAACTTTGCTCGATGTCTCCTCAGTGACCACAAGACGCATAGATCGACGGCGACGACATCGAAGACAACTGAACAGCATGCTATCGCTAGTCGAAAGCATTGCGTACTGATCAGCGCTCAAATCGGTACAGGTCTCATGGTATCAGCAGTTGCATACATGACATTGCATGCCACCAGACTCGTCCGTCACGGGCTTTGAGCAGCTCCCGCTGCTGCATACAGCATTAGATTCGCTGATTCATGCAGCCGAAGACACATTAGCGCCGGTATTCAGTGAATCCGACATGACGCTTTCAAATAGTGTGAAATAATTATCAAAACGTAAAAACGACAAGCTGTTACCTGCAGGGCAGTCAACAGAAACTGTTACGGGTTAAAACAAAGTACAAAAAGGAATACAAAACACAAAAATACAGGAAATATAGCCAGGGGCTGAACCCGAAAAAGATGGACGACGCTTGATAAGTACCCGAAAACTGGTACGACGTTATTCGCGGAAAACGGTAATCCAAGATTACTTAGCTCAAGCGAAATTTGAAAAAAGTCACATTTTTTGCACGACACTTGTAAACGCTGTTCCGAAACAGTCCTTTGAAATTAAAACCTCAAAAAGACAGCACGCGCAAAATTTTCAGTTTACCGCCAAGGAGGAGGAAACCGTTTCGTATGAGTGACACGCCCGGCAGTGTGACTTCAGTGTCTGTCGTTCCAGTGTGCAACCATGTCTCAGGGACACCGATGATATCGAATGGCTTTGAAATTTGGCAATTTTTCAGAACGGCCAGCTTATTGAAAAGGCCTTAAGCATTAGTACGAAGGAACGATAGTTTTGTGGTCTCTAGGAGCTCACAGGGAGCCAAACCAGTCAACTGTGGTAGAATGCCGACCGATGTGAGGCCGGCTGCTATTTTCTTTTTTGATGGATGATAATGATACGTCGTTCGCAAGCTGATTTGATCAAAGTAAGTTCCATTCCCCTTCCGGAAATACTGCAGAATGGCGTGACCGAGCGGGAACGTGATGTTTCTGCGTAATCGCTGTTAGGTTTGCTTTTTCAGGTAGATACATATCTGGTCTCTGCAAGGCTACAGCAGCTTGTAGCCGTAGTTCGGATGGAAGACTTTTACGATGTCTCCGTCAACGTTCAACCCGTTGGCGCGGTTAGATATTCGACACAGCCCAATCTAAGAAAAAAGGCTGGCCCAAAAATCATACGAACCACTAAGCCAATGGTCAGCGCTGTTTGTAGGCGGGAATTCCAGTAAACGACGAACCTAAGGTCAATCGTAAATCGGACAGTCAGGCAATATTAATGCACTGTGACAAGTTCTAGGACGGAATAAACGGGAACTCAAAGCTTAACCGAAAGCACAGCTACCAAGTAGTCACAGTTATGATTATTCCAGCGCTCACGGTGATGTGAGAAACGTTTTCAGTTCCGTCAGCAGAGCAAAAGGAACTGGTTGCGGCCCTGGGACGGAAAGTCGCCTAACTCGAGTTGCAGATTAGTCTATTACGTAGTCCCAATCCCAAACCAGTTAAAAGTCGAAAACTATCCAGCAAAATTGCTACACAGTCCGGCGAAAATGAAAAGCATTTGTGATAAGCAGCCTGACGACAGGCCGGTTGAATGGTCGTCCTTGTCTCATGAACTGCCGCAAGGTATAAGGAGCTATGCACAGATTGCGCGATCAGCTCCGTTAGTAGCCAGTCAACAACACTTGAACCCTACAGACGGTGAGAATAACGACGTTACACATAAGCAGTCGCCAATCGACCAGTCATCACATACGACCAAGCTGTTTTTCTCAAATGCTAGCAAAATGACCCACTAGCCACTTTGCAGGGAACGTTTTGCTGGCTTTTCACCTGAGTGTAGGAGGACGACCGATCGATCCGAGCATGACGCATTCAATGAGGCTGTGGAGTCTGACTAACGTCCTGTTCCCACCGCCGAACAGCCTACGTTCCGTGGATCTTGCCTGCGGTCCAGGCATTACACATTCATTGCGGCTGTGGTCGCTGGCTAACGTACAGTTCTCACAGTCGAACGGTCTGCGTTCACTTGGTCTTTCCCTGCGATCTAAGCATGACAGGTCGACTGCGGGTGTGGTGTTTGCTAACGTTCACTGCTCACAGCCGCATGGCTCGGTGTGCCCTGCGATCATAGACAAAAATATCGCGCCTCTGTTCTCCATATCACATCCGCCGGAAAAGCAAGTTGCGCCATCGGACAGTTAGCAATGCAGCGTATCTGGGTACGTCAGCACCTGACTGCAGTCGCTCCTAGCTTCGGACCTGATTAATAAAACACCCTGTACCTGCATACAAACGTTGTCCTCTTCTTTTAGGTGCGGTAGATAAAGAGCGTCTTTCAATGTGAACAGGTGCCATGAAATGTGACCTCCCTCGTTCGAAGCACCACTCTTTCTCTCGACAAACGAATCCCCTGCCGAAGCAAAACTGTAGGTATGCCTGCAAGTTGTACTGTGCTCCTCCACCGATTCTCCGTATACTGGCACGTCATCGGCAGCACAAATCGTCTTGTGATTTTGCAGGGCTTGGATTTGACATATCTAGAAAATTGCAGTTGGTATATGTCGTGTTGCCCTCCGAGAAGCAAGAAGACTGGGCCGCGATCACGAAGTCGTTTATTAAGCTTACGCTCGAATATTTATAGCATATATACACTATTTACAACAGTACGTCTCAATGGCTCATCCCGGTTATTTGCGTTGGGTCTCTGGGTATTTTTCCATTGGTTTTGCTTGCTCGCCACGTTCACGCTGTCTAAAATCACCTAGACTTTCTTAGAGGATGCCCGATTGGCAAGATTGGGCCAGCGTGCTTCTTCCCTCGGTCCAGTGCCGCAAGCCTTGGCTTAACGTTGCGCGAACATGCTCTCCTTCGCCTGCTGGTGCCTGATTGGTCAGTTGCACGTTCAGTGGATGGTTGCAGGCGGGCCGCGATCACAGGCCCACTATTTCCTGAATGACTGACCAATCTGCTTCCGGTAACATGCTCACTCCCTATCGGTCTGTCCTGTGACGTGCGATCGGCATTACAGCATTTTCAATCACCAGCATTTCCAGCCCCCACCACAACACCTTCAAACCAAAAGGCAGACGCAGCCAACGGAAACTAACGAGTGGTGCGCCGGTGGTCATCAAACAATTAGTTGGCCCGTATAACACCACTTTCCGAATTGCGGGACATAGGTTAACCTTTCAGAAGAGGCGGGCTTGCTTAAGCTTAGGTAGTAGGTCGTCTGCTGTTGGCAAACGATATTGATCACTTCGAAGCACGTTAAGTGATTTTGGATCAATACATAAGCGCATGTCCCCGGACATTTTAAGGTTGCGACCACCTGGATTACCCAGTCAGTCGTCTTATGGATCACTGCAATAAGCTTCATTTAGTGTAGTCTTTTTAGCTGTTCTCTGAATTTTTCGCGTACCGCTACATGGACTCCCCTTACGGTTAGAACAACAGACACTACATCCTCTCTTATCTTTCGGCTGACGGTACCGGGAACGTGACCCAACAACGACTCAAAAACAGTAGTATATGGGGCCAATATATGTTTCTTCTGCAGTGTATGAACAAAAGCATCATGATTAATAGTGACGAAGCCCCTCCTCTGAATAGCATCTACACCCAAGGTTAGCATTGCAGCTTGATCTTCAACGAACACACAAGTACATAGGATCTTCTGTTTAGGGAGTGGTGACAGAGAGGCTGGTAGTACTTATGGCAACCGTGGTAGTACTATTCCATATCTTGCGTTTCGCTTCCGTTTGCTCTATCTTAGAAACGCCCACGTAACTGGCTGATATGGCATTAATAGTTGCGCCAGTGTCTAACTGACATCGCCAGCTTGTGTCAGTTATGCTAACGTGAGCGAACACCCCGTTCGCCGTTCGCTCTCCTTAAAGTCCCTGACTTTCGGAACCTCAGTTTCTCCCCGCATGCTGATAACACGGGATCTACACTTCTTTGTGAAGGAATTTTGCTTTCCATATTTTATGCAAGTTCTCCATGGGCTGAGCATTTCTCGGTCCGCTGAACATGTTTAGCTTCACAGAATTGATATGGCAATAAAATGGTTATTCCGCCCTCATGCGCAATCTCGCTATATTCTGGCACAGACCTGGCGCTAAACGTAGACATTCTTCGCTCCGTCACTTCTATGATGTTGCGCATATCAATAGACTGGACCAAAGTTAAGTCGGAAACTCCAAGAATTCTCTTCGTCAGTGTTGCCTTTTGGATTCCAAGTAACAAACGGCCTCAAAACTGGCTGTCATGTATTTGCAAAATTACATGTTCTGGTCACTTGCTTTAACGTGATCACATACTGGTTGACCGAATCTCCCGGTTCTCGGTTCCTCTGAAAAAGTTGGAAACTCTCGAATGTTGCATTCGCTTGATCGAGAAAATCTTCAATTTTTTAGCACTATGGCTGGTATTTCTTTCTCTTCATCAGCAAAATGGGAATGCTTGCTAAGATACGCCTTTTAACAACTTTGATAGCATGGCGAAACATGGTCAATTAATAGACATTGAATGCGCCCGCCGAATTCGCCAACAGGCAGAAAGCATCATAATTTTCTCAGGCTATTATTGCTCCCTTCAGTGGTTTTGGAGGCAAAATAGTCAGTGGGTTTATTGTCGGTGAAAGCGCACGACTCCTGGGGTACTCTTCTCCTCCGACACCATGTTGCTTACCTATGTCTCCTTGCAGCCTCAAACGAAAGAAGACACATCGGATGAGCACACAAGCGTTCCATACACGCTTCTGCAGTATCGGTATAAGCAGCTGCTTACTAAAAGCTCACTCACTCACTCGACCGATTGCCTGAAGGAACGCACGGAGGCAAGCACATGTATTGGCCGTGATATCGTGGGGCTGCCTGTTTGTCCCACAATTGCGAACGCTCGCGAGGAACTGAAGTTGCTCGCTCTCAGCTCCCAAGAGAGGCTAATACAATTCCTTCAAGCATAACTTAACTAGTTACAGATGAGCCAGACTCAGTTTTACCTACCTTATATCAGCCAAGCTTTCAAACATGTGCATTAAAATCTTAGGCAGTTCGTCACCATTATCTGCCGGTCACTCACAGGGAACCGAGCTGCTAATGCATCTATCAGGTATTTTGTTAATCTGGTCCGGAGCTAGGAGCAGCTGAAAGTAGGTGCCGACGCAAAACCCGTACGATGAATCGCTAACTGTCCAATGGCCCAAGTTGCTTTGCCGGCACGGGTGAGATGGGACACAGACCCCACATGTGTGCCTACGATCGCAGAGCACATTAAGCCGTTCGGCTGTGACAATGTAGCGAGAACGACAAGACAGGGGGGGTAGACGTTTATTGCACACCGAAAATGGGCACATGAGGGTCTCGCGCGCGCCATCGAATATCGACTAGATTTCCGTCCCACCACGCAACACAGGTACGGATGTTGGAGACGAGCCAGTCCTTTCGCCTCGGGAGCTCTGCGTTGGAAGATCCGCCTTCCTGTATTCGCCTCGATCTCCGCTTCTCTGCACCCGATTTGGATCGGCCAGGAGTCGTTCGAGAGCTCTCGACTTGCTTGTTCTGGGCTGTGTCAATCGGCTCGGCCTCGGTCCGGTGGGCTGCGCTAGCGGTGTATTTGTCTGATTTATTGCGCTGTCCACATATTCCCGCTTCCGTAGTTCCAGGCCCAGGCTCGTCGCTAGCCGTCCTTCTCGATCCACTCTCAGCTAGCTCCGAAGAGCTCCCCCGAAGCATTCGTGGAAGCGGCCCCTCTACACCCGCCCCTCCTCGAGGACCTTTCTTCCTCTCGTACCATGGTCGCAGGAGAGCAGCATTCACCCAACGTTCTTGTCCTCCGCAGTCTATTAAGAAGTTGCCCGCTTTCTGGTCGATAATGGTGTAGGGGCCTTTCCAGCGTTCTCTGAACTTGCTTGCACCCGGCCCATCATGATCCGGCCGATCGTTGTTCCGTAACTTGACCCGTTCTCCAATCCTGAATGGCCTCCACTTGTGAGCCTTATGCCTGGCGTCGTAATTCCGCTTATTCCGCGCTTGTCGAGCTTCGGTTTCGCTTCTAGCTTTCCCTCGCAGTCGCTCTTGATGCTCAGCTGGATGTTTCAACTCACTCTGGTTCGGTAGGCAAGTATCGAGCGCAATCCGTGGTTCTCTGCCGAACAGTAATTCGAATGGCGAGACCTTGGTGGTTGATTGCATGCTGGTCCGATACGCGATCAGAACCTGAGGCAAAGCATCTTCCCATGCCAACTTCGTGCAGTTTATCCACGTCTTCAATGTCCGGTTGAACCGCTCGGTCATGCCGTTGGTTTGTGGGTGGTACGGTGAAGTTCGCCGTCTCTGGATGCCCCACTTGTCCAACACTGACTTAAACGCTCTTGACTCGAAGCAGGGCCCTTGGTCCGTGATGATACACTGTGGGATCCCATACCTTGCAGGCACATTGAATTCGAATACTTGCGACACTGTCTCGCCTGTTTGGTCCTTGATTGGTATGGCTTCCACCCATCGAGTGAAGTGGTCAATCATCACTAGAATGTATCTGTTTCCTGTTCGACTCACTGGTAAGGGCCCAAAGACGTCCAGTCCCCAACACTGAAGTGGCTCACCAACCTCCATCGATCGCATCGGCGGTCTCGGGGACTCCATCTCCCTACTCGTTTGGCAGTTTGGGCACTCCCGAAGGTATGCCGCGACGTCCTTCCTCATAGTTGGCCAAAACACTCGCCTCCGCAGCAATTCAAAGACCCGCTCGAATCCCATATGGGCGCCATCATGAGTTATGCGCATCACCCGTTCTCGCTGATTTGGTGGAACAAAAGGCACTTTCCGTCCGTCTATCGCCACCACCACGTTATCGTTTTCGACCTTCAACCTGTCCCAGATCTTGAGGAGTTCCTCCACTTCCTCCGATGTAGCCTCCGGTTTGGTGCCAGCCTGTAAGTGAGAGCACAACGCCTTCACGAATTCATCTGTCCTTTGATCTCCCAGCAGGTTCTTCTCCCCCATCGCGATCGCACGCACCGGTATGGCATTGTCTGGCATGATGTCGTCCAAACACGGGCGTGACAACATATCTGGCAATACATTCTGTGTTCCATCCACGTGCTCAATGGTGAAGTTGAATTCCTGCAATCGGTAGGCCCATCGCGCAAGCCGTCCCCGCGGGTCTTTCGCCGTCATCAACCACGAGAGCGGTTTGTGGTCAGTGACGACCCGGAATTCATTCGCCAGTAAGTAATTTCTCCACTTCTCTAACGCCCACACGATGGCCAAGCATTCTTTCTCCGTTGTTGAATACTTCTGTTCCGCCCCCGTCAGCACTCTGCTCGCGTACTCCACCACCCCAGCCGGTTGAGACAAAACCGCACCGATCGCCACGTTGCTTGCGTCGACAGCCACAGTGAACCTCTCACCAGGATTGGGTAGCCGTAGACATGTCGGGGCTTCTGCTATGCATGCCTTTAGATGGTCAAAGGCTTGATCCGCTTCCGCTGTCCATACGAACGGCACGTCCTTGCGAAGCAGTTTTAACAACGGGCTGACCTTCTCTGCGAACTGGGGCACAAACTTTGAATCATATGCCACCACTCCCAAGAACGAACGGAGCTGACGCTTGGATTTTGGTTTTGCGAAGCACTTGATCGTCTCGCGTTTCTCCGGAAGTGGATGGACTTGACCATTGCCCACGATGTGACCCAAGCATACAATTGACTTTTGGGCAATCTGCGACTTTTTACGACTGAGTTTCAGACCAGCTTCATCTAGCCTCTGCAGTACTGCTCCAAGTCTGGTCACATGTTCCTGTTCCGTCTCAGAGAAGACGATGATGTCATCACCGTACACAACCACGCCTTGCAAGTTCGCGAGGACCATCAGCAACAAACGCCTGAATGTAGCCGGGGCGTTGCACAATCCAAACGGCATTCTCAAAAACTCATACTGCTGGCCATTGACACTGAAAGCCGTCTTGTGGCGATCTTCTTCTGCGATCGGCAGTTGCCAATATCCCGAGCGGAGATCAATCAGAGATATCTGCTTCGCACTGTGAAGGCTTGAGAAAATTTCTTCCATCTGAGGCATCGGGAATGCATCCTTCACCGTCACCCTGTTTAGTTCTCTGAAATCGATGCAAAATCGATAGGTTCCGTCGGCCTTCTTCGTCAATAGCACGGGTGATGAATACGGGCTGTGCGTTCGCCTGATGATTCCTTTCGATTCCATCTCGGTCACCTGCTTCTGTATCTCCACCAGGGTGTTCTGTGGAATTCGTCTGAAGATTGGCTTGCATTGTCCTCCTGGGATCAACGGTATTCGGTGTTCAACCCAATTGCAAAATCCGTAATCATCTTCCGCGTCTGTGAATAAGTGGGCATACCTGCTCAGTACGTTGCGTATTGCACGGTTCTGACAATCAGGCACGGCTTTGAGGGCACCAACCCGGTCGGTTCTCCCCTTGTTTATCTCGATCGTCTCGTTAGCCACGATCACCACATCGTTTTTCAGGTCAATTGTGACACCGAGCCGTTTCAGGATGTCGGTTCCGATGATGGTTTCGGTCGTCTCCTCCACGATGAACATGTCATGGCTGATGAGCGTTTCTCCTATCCTGATTCGTAACCGCTGCGTGCCCGTCACTTTCAAAGAATGCCCGCCGACCGTCTGCATCGTGATTGAAGATGGGTTTACTGGAACCCCATTGAACCTCTTCGTAATTGACACTGCCGCTCCTGTGTCTACTATGGCTCGGACAGACACACCTTCTATAGTTACCTGCAGGACTGGTACTCGCCACCGACTCGGCATGGATAGAGAGAAACAATGGGGCACATTGACGTTGGTGCAGAATCTCGCCACATGACCACTCTGGTTGCATCGGAAACAGCGGCGACCGTTCCGGCTTACCCGTACATTGCGTTGTGAAGTGGTGCTTGAAGACTCTATCGATAACAGCTGCTCCACCATTTCGGATAGGCGATTTACTTTCTGTTCCAACTCAGCATGCTGGATGCTTCTCACTGTCACTCGTTCCGACAAATTCTGGGCGACCGTCACCAGATCCAACGCTTTGCTGTCTCCCACCAGCGACGCCAATTTCACCTGATCAAA
>OX104065.1:67197938-67280975 GCA_944474145.2 Dicrocoelium dendriticum | reverse complement strand
TGTACGCCTCGATCTCCGCTTCTCTGCACCCGATTTGGATCGGCCAGGAGTCGTTCGAGAGCTCTCGACTTGCTTGTTCTGGGCTGTGTCAATCGGCTCGGCCTCGGTCCGGTGGGCTGCGCTAGCGGCGTATTTGTCTGATTTATTGCGCTGTCCACATATTCCCGCTCCGTAGTTCCAGGCCCAGGCTCGTCGCTAGCCGTCCTTCTCGATCCACTCTCAGCTAGCTCCGAAGAGCTCCCCCGAAGCATTCGTGGAAGCGGCCCCTCTACAACAAGTGAACGTTAGCCAGATACCACAACCGCAATGAATGCGTCAGATCTCGACCACATGGCTAAACCTAGGGAACGCACGCCGTTCAGCTGTGAGAACTGGACGTGAGCCGGATACCACATAGCCGCACTGAAGGTGTCATGCTTCAATCGATCGGTAGTCGTCCTTCATGCAGATGCAAAGCCGGCAAAAGGGTTTCCTGCGAAGTGTGTCCCTGTGCTAGCAACTGAGAAAACGGCCTGACCGTATGTGATGACCGTTCGATGGGCGCCGTATTGCTATAGCCACAAAAGCTGTTAACGCTTCATGACCTACCCGTAAGCTTTACTTAGACTGCTTTCACTGCGAAAGGGAAGCATACTGCCAGAAGCACATTGTAAGGTTACAGTGTTGTTCGCTTTACCGTTTCGATCGCATGTGTGTTACGGCTGAAAATCCACCATGAGTGCATAAAAACGATTTCTTAACTTGACTAGATGCGACAATGCTCTTAGATTTCAGTCTGCCCTGACACACTGGTGACACCATTAGACAGCACATTGATTTATTTATGAATGCAACTATTGTTCTCACAGTCAGACAATTGCTAGTTGTACAAATTAATCAGGCCCTCGATGCTATTTCTTGTATACCATGGAGAATGTACTTATATTTATTGCTTTACTTATATTTACATGAAATGTATGAAATGTCAGTAAATATCAACTAATTAGATGTTTGCAGCATCAGGCAAAACGGACTGCCTCTCACCGTCACGGATGAAGTAGCAGCTTGCACGATTGCGCAGGAGGTACGCAGTAACAGCCATCTCAACATTAGGCAACTCGCACAACATTGCGAAACGCCAAAGTATGCTGTGCAGCAGATATTAAAGGAAAATATCCCTGCGCGGTACAGTGCACTGAAGGTGCAAGTGTTGGACGCATGCGATTTACAAAAGTGCCTGGAATTCGCCCGTTTGTTTTTAAACAGTCTGGACATGAATTCCATTTTGTTCACCGATGAGATGCTGTTCCCTCTGCATGTTTGGACAACGACCAACCCACGGCAACGTAGCGTTTCATGTGTGCAACATAGCGCAATGCTCATGGCCTAGGCTGGCTTGACTAGTCGAAAAATCCGGTCGCTTTTTATTTTCCTGGAGTGTGTCCAGTAGGTTGCCGTTTAGCGGTACCCATGTCTGACATTACTTAGCATCCTCGTACATGAAAATGTTGCAGCGCAGCGTCATTCCGCAGCTACAGTCAATGAATAACCTGTGGTTGCGGCGTGATGGCGTCCCTCCACATTCGACGCAATCGGTTCGTGCCTACCTGAATGAGACATTCGGTGCACGTTGGATCGATCGCCGAAGACGGATAGAATGGCTTGCGCGATCACCGGATCTGAATTCCATGAACTTTTCCTATTGGGATACTTGAATCACAGAGTTAATAGAACGAAACCCAAAAACCTGGCTGAATTGAAAGAGAGATGAAGTGTTCGTCCGTCGCCTGAATGGGCGCTTGATTGCCAATCAAACCCGAATTCGCTAGCCCCCCACAGGACAGGAAGAAGACCGGATCGGACGAGCAGAGCAACAGGAATGAATTAGCAAATCACACAGTTCAATATAAAAATGAAAAGTTCGTGGATAGTATATAAAGCGACCGTGGAAAGTTCTGGAAAGGTTAACTTATAGCCAATAAAAGAAAGACCTAGCGTTCATTGGTCGCTTCTCCTGGTTGACTTTCTATTCGCCCCAATCAGGGCGGATGAGTTTGGATCGCCGGCCGCGGCGATAGGGTTCTGGCTTGTCCAACTCGCGTATTCCTTCCTAACAAGAGCATTGTAAACGAATATATGCGGATTTTGTTAGAGACATTGCAGAAAGTGCACGCCAACATCATTCGGAGAATGCTCCTCTGTATCCAAAACGACGGAGCGCACTTCGAACATCTAATTAGTTGATATTTACTGACATTTCATACGTTTCATGTAAATATAAGTAAAGCAATAAATATAAGTACATTCTCTATGGTGTACAAGACATAGCATCGAGGGCCTGATTAATTTGTACAACTAGCAATTGTCTGACTGTGAGGACAATAGTTGCATTCATGAATAAACCAGTGTGCTGTCTAATGGTGTCACCAGTGTGTCAGGGCAGACTGAAATCTAAGAGCATTTTCGCGTCTAGTCAAGTTAAGAAATCGTTTTTATGCACTCATGGTGGATTTTCAGCCGTAACACACATGCGATCGAAACGGTAAAGCGAACAACACTGTAACCTTACAATGTGCTTCTGGCAGTATGCTTCCCTTTCGCAGTGAAAGCAGTCTAAGTAAAGCTTACTGGTAAGTCATAAAGCTGGCTTGCCCAACAACTTCCTCGTGGTGCCAGCTGGGTGGTTCGGATTATCCCGTTCCAGGGAATGGTTCGGCGGCAGTGTTCCAGAACGTGGTGGATTTTCGCTTGGCAAGCGTTCTCCCTATAAAAGCCACATATGTCCGTTAACAACACAGTGACGTGATGAATGTGACTTGCCACTAAATAAAGTCACTGCCTCTTGCCTCTCTCTGAGTGGCTTTGTAATTCAAGGGTGTGCTGGGCCCCTGGTCCTATGTGGTTCTAAAGGCATATGAACCACTCGCTTGGTCACCGGCTCCCAACGGATTGCGATACCCTGATATCGCCCTGCTGCCTTGTAGGTTCAATCCTTGATCAAGGATTCGGGGTGTGACCCCCCTAAGACATCCCTCTACTTCAGCCTGGGCAGCCGGGTAGTATCTCGCCCGCTGACGAACCATGGACTTACAACCACAACCGTTCACCCGGTCTCTAGGTGCTACCATGCTATTCACTCATGTCACTATACCAACTGCATAAACACACACCACAATATTACTTACCCCTCCCTTGTACCATTCACACCCATTTCTACCTGATTACTCTATGGCGACCAACCCCACCTACACTACTGAACCTGTTTCCGTGACATTTGCCAACACAACCACACAGTACTCAACAGAGAGCTGCCGGTCCCAAACTCGCCCATCTTCACTCCTGCAACCCGGAACGCAGTTCAAGTTTGCAGCCTTAAACGTACGCACATTACGGCAGATTGGTCAGCAAGCTGAACTTCCACGCACGCTAGGGACCCTTGGAATTGACATTTGCTGCCTGAATGAAACACAACTCCAGGACTCTAACTCGGTCTACCAGCTGGTGTCAACGCTCCACCCACGCACCCGCTTCTATGTACGCCTCTCTGGTGCCACCGAGTTTGCCGCACCTAGGCAAGCTAATGTTGGAATCGCCCTCAGTGCTTTGATTGATTGAATTCCGATCAATAGCCGCCTTTGTGCGATGAGGCTCCATGGCTCTTGTAAAGTTAGGAGACATCGAGTTGAAAAGCGTGCTCTCTTCGGGATCTCTGCCTACGCGTCCACTGACTGTAGCTCGGACACAGTCAAAGACCAGTTCTACCAGAAGCTTCATGAACTGCTCCTAAGGGCTCCTAAAACAGACATCATTGTTTTGGCAGGAGACGTCGACGCGCGTGTCGGTCGTCTGCTGCCATGTGAGCACCACCTCGGGGGACCGCATGGATATGATGATGTTCGCTCAGACAACGGAGAGAGACTGCTCAGTCTGTGTGCTGATCATCAACTATTCCTCTCTAGCACCAGCTTTTGTCATCTTGGACGCCAGCATGCCACTTGGCGCTCCTCATCATCAACCCAGCGCTGGTCACAGATTGACCACATAGCTATAAGTCGCAGGTGGCGAGGTAGCCTACGCGACTGCCGATCATTTTGGGCAACATGCGTCGACACTGATCATGCATTGATATGTGCGACCGTTTGAATGCGTTTCGGTGGTTCGCGTAGGTCAAAAGACTCCCGACTGAATACTTACAAGTGGAAGGACCCAATGATGAAGAAAAAGTATCAACAAAGGCTTCGTGAAAATCTCGATCTCTCTCACCCTGGATGTTGAGCAACACTGGTCAAGTCTGCAAGAAGTCTTGCTGTCAGTCGGTTTGTCCAGCTGTGGCCTCGCTCGCTCCGTTCCCAAAAGCTGCATCTCAGGAAGATCCTCGGAATTGCTGGGTCGCCGACGGGCGGTGCCTGCTGGCGCAGAGCATAACGAACACCGTTGAAAGCAAGCCTTCACTCCGATCGTGAATCTAGATGGTCAAAACAAGCTGATGAGATGGAAGCCACTGCATCAACTGGCAAATTCCGCCGTCTATTCTTTATCATCAGGGCCACTGGTTGCAATTTCCACGCTATCTGCCAGACGATTTGCGAATCAAACGACACGCAGATCACCAACCTTCACAGGCCATTGGGTCGCTGGGCAGAACATTTCGCTCTTCAGTTCAACCACTTAACAGCCCATGTGACACCTCCAGTCCCAGTGTATGATGTTTGGCCTGTCTCCACAGCTCCCACAAAAGAAGCAGAGATTCGAAATGCAATCCAATCTTTGAAACGCCACAAGGCTCCGGGTTCCGAAACCTTCCACCGGTTCTATTCAAAGATGGTGGGAGTGTACTTATCAACGAAATCCTATCGCTGTTCACGAAAGTTTGGACTCAGGAGTAGATTCCAAACTCATGGGGAGAATCGGTCATTGATCTGATTCACAAGAAGGCCTCTAGCGCCGATTGCTGCAACTACCGCGGAATCTCGTTAACCTCTGTCGCATCCAAAATCTTCGTTTCGGTCCTACTTAGCAGGTTTTCAACGACTAGAGAGGAGTTTTCGTCTAGGCCTCGGCTGCATCGACCAACTCTTCACGCTTCGACAAATTCTCGAACTTCTTCACATCCACAAGCGGCCAACAATCGTAGTGTTTTTAGACATCCGAGCGGCATTTGATTCAGTAGTTAGATCTGCATTGTGGAACTGTTTATTGCAGAAAGGTGTGTCCGATGAGTTTGTAACTATCCAGAAAGAACTTTACAGTCCTACGTTGGGCAAAGTCAGAGCTTACGGCAAGCACTCTTCTTCATTTGCTGTGACCAACGGTGCTCACCGAGTTCGCCCTATTGCCCTTTCCTCTTCAATTTCGCCATCAAAGATGTTCCCCAGAGAGCACTGGAAGGTGTCCAGGACTGCGGTGGTTAGAGCCTCCCTGGAGAGAGAGGTACGGACTTGGACCATGCCGATGATATCGCCTTGCTGGTGAACAACCCACCATCCGTCCAGAGCGTTTTGGACCGCTTGGCGATGGAGGCGTCTAAGTACGACTTATGCTACACTCCTGGAAAATATAAAACGCTGCTCCAGGACTGACAGGTGCCTGAACCCGCGCTCACTAGTGCTGGACATGTTCTGGAGCAAGTCCCTTGCTTTAATTATCTAGGGAGTTGCATCAAGCCTGGTGGCGGTGTTGGAGATGAAGTCTCAGAACAGATTGAAAAGCCCCACCTTGCATTCATTAAACTGACGCACCTATGGCGTCGTCGTGATGTCAGTCTGAAGCTCAAGGGCAGGGTGTACCATGCTTCCATTCGTGCAGTACGCTTGCACGGCTGTGAGACTTGGCATATTCGGTCGGAAGACATGAAGCGTCTGTCAGGATTCGACAACGGCTGTCTAGGAAAGATTGCTCGCGTGTTGTGGCAACACCACGTAAGCGACACAGAGGTGCGAAACCGCGTGCTTGGGTCGAATAGTGTCAGTCTTCAGGACGTTGGATCAGGCAAGTGCTGCGCATGCCAGCCCATCGCCTTCCACGTCCAGCGTTATTTGCAATCCCAGGGAGCGTTTGGAAAAAATGCCGCGGTGGACAGCCAATGACGTGGAGAAGGAGCATGAAGAAGGCAACCTCAAGTTTGGTGGCAGTCGGACAAGTCCGTCTTCCAGGTTGGGGACCAAGAGATGCTGAATTGCGTTGTTTGGAAACATTAGACGTCACTGCCCGCAACAGACAACAGTGGCGTCAATGTTGTTCTGTCATTTTACCATCCTTTTGATGTACACAAAACCCACAAAACAAAACAACAAATGACGTGTATAAAACCAAAAGATTCGTTTCACATATTTCTCGACCCCAGTTCGTGTTCCCATCTTCTTCACTATTTTCTTCTGCCATGGTTCTGATGGCAGAATGTCTGTTAACAAACTGTGAAAATATATATATATATATATATATATATATATATATATATAAATCATGAAGCGACAGCAGAGCCTATGGTGCGTTGAGGCTAATGGTGGCTAAATCCTGACAGATGGTCTACCCACTGCTGCTACTGTTGCGCCATAGGCTCATGTCCTGGACGCCTCCTCGCGTCTACCGCTGGGTGAGAGTTGGGTTTCGTCCTTCTCCCTGCTAAGATCCAGGACACCATTCCGCATGAGTCAGTGAACTAACCATGCGCTAGACCCGCTGCCTTTCGCGTGTTCATTTAATCGAAGGCTTTGGCTGAGGACCTGAATCATTCTCCTGTCAGGAGTGGGCGCCCTGCCAGTATCCTAGTCCATCCTCTTCGGAGGTTAGGAAGTGGTGGATGGCCCTCTTCCCGTAAAACCTAGCCTTGGGAGACAACAAGTCTATGGGTTATAAGCTCACAGTTCGATTGGCGTAGATCACGAGCGCCACGCATTGTCTCTGACGGTGGGAGGGCACCTACGGGTATTCAATGGTTTGCTACCGCCCGCCTTAAGCCAGGCAGCCCCTGGGCAAATTGGTTCAAACCCGCCAAAACCCACCTGCGTCTGGCCGTGGTCGCAGGCGTATCCTACTACGGTCGCAAAACATGTATAAACCGTTCCAATACCTCAAAGGCTGCGTGTGACGGCCGTCAAGCCGATCCCAATTTGTCTCTGTAGTCACATCCCCGAGCTGGATTTGCTCTCCACTGCCTTGTGGGTCAGACTATTGAGCCAAAGGTTCCGGTCGGAGTCCCTCAAGCGAGCCTCCAAACCACCCACTGCCTTTTGAGTCAGGCTATTGAGCCAAAGGCTCCGGGTGGAGTCCCTAAAGCAAACCTCCGAAGCAAAACGACCATCTCGCTTGCGATTGCCCACCAAAGCAATCGTATGCCTGCGCGCAAAGCACTCAGCATTGGGTGCTGGAACGTGCGCACACTAATGGACCAGAACTCCAGCGAGCGCCCGGAAGGACGAAGTGCACTGGTCGCCACGGAACTGGCGCGCTACCACATCGATATTGCGGCACTCAGTGAAACTCGCCTCGCTGAGTAACGTAAGTTGCATGAAGCAAATGCTAGCTACACGTTCTACTGGGTGGGCAACGTCGCCGCAGCACCACGTGATCATGGGGTCGGATTTGCAATATCCGATCTCTTCCATGGCCTGCTGGGAGTAAACTAACAGGCATCAGCACGCGACTGATGAGTGTTCGCATACGACTCGGAAGAAGTAAGTTTGCCACTTTTATAAGCACATACGGTCCGACCATGTGTTATCCTGATAACACGCGTGATCAGTTCTACACTGAGCTATCCTCCGTGATACGGTCTGTGCCGAGGAGCGACCGACTATTTCTGCTGGGTGATTTCAACGCGCGCGTTGGGCGTGATGCATCAGCATGGACAGATGTTATCGGTCTGCATGGCATTGGTTCAGCGAATGCGAACGGTGACAGGCTGCTCTCACTGTGTGCCACTCACGGCCTGACGATCACGTACACTCGGTTTGCACTGAGTGCCAGTGATATAGCAACTTGGACGCACCCACGGAGTGGTCACGCTCACCTGCTCGACTATGTCATCGTACGTCAGCGTGATATGCGTGAAGTGCGCATGACACGTGTACTGCGTGGAGCTGAGTGTGGCACTGATCACAAGTTGTTGCAGACCAAACTGTACATATACTTTCGTAAATCGATGTATTGCACTCCCGCCGTGAATCGGCGTAGATTTAACATTCTCTCCCTCGGTACTGTGGCGAAACATACTGAGCTGGAGAAGGCGATGGCTGCATGCCTGTATGCTGACTGCATAGCCACAGTAGGCGACCCGTGGCACCACATTCGCGACCAGGTGACAGCTGCTGCCGAGGAGACCATCGGGCGCGCAAACTGTAAACGGCCTGGTTGGTTTGATGACAACAATGCGACGATTGGCGCATTGGTGTGTGAGGAGAAGGCAGCATTTGCTGCACATGTCACAGACCCCAGTGACTTGGGGAAGAAGAGTCAGTTTCGCAAACTTCGACGGCGACTGACCTGAGAGCTCCGTCGCATAAAATATACATGGTGGACGGAGAAGGCGAAGCAGATGGAATGCTACGCCGAACGCCGCCAACACAATGAATTCTTTGACTCCTTGAAGGCGGTGTATGGACCGAGACTGGAGGCGCTGAGGACGCTGATCGATGGTAGTTCAGGCACTATCTGCACCCAGACTGCAGACATAATGCAGATCTGGCGGAAACACTTTGACTGTCTCTTGCACAACCGTTCAGATTTCGACTGGCCTACATTGAACGGCCTCAAGCAGCACGATGTGAAGACGAGTCTGGCGGACACACTGACACTGCATGAGACACAGAGAGCACTTGCTCAGCTACGAAACGACAAGTGTGCTGGGGCCTACGGGGTTCCGCCTGAAGTACTGAAACACGGCGGACTGGCGTTGTTGACTGCGCTGCCCCACTTGGTGCAACGCGTGTGGATTGAGGAGGAGGTGCTTCGTGAGCTGAAGAATGCCTTTGTGCTACCATTGTACTAGGGTAAAGGTAGCAAGCAATGTTTCACGAATTATCGTGGCATCAACTTGCTGATCTGTGTGGGTATAGTGATTGCCCGAATCTTGCTCAACCGCCTCGTCCGTCAAGTTGTGAAACCGAACGTGACCGAAGAGCAGTGTGGATTCCGCTCAGGTCGCAGCACTATAGATATGGTGTTTGCTGCTCGTCAGTTGCAAGACAAGTGCCGAGAAGGACACTAGCCATTTACTCGCTTTTTGTTGAGTTCACCAAGGCATTTGATACGGTGAACCTCGAGGCATTGTGGCCGGTGCTGGGTAAGATAACTTGCCCACATAAGTTTGTAACTTTAATTGAATGTCGGTAAATTGGTATGCGAGCGAGGGTTTAGCTGATTGGAGGGACCTCGGATGACTTTGCAGTTGTCACTGGTGTGAAGCAAGGTTATGTCTTAGCTCCTGCTCTGTTTAAGTTATATCTTTATGTAATGTTGTCCTGTGCTTTTGGTGCCGCTTGTGCTTACGGTGTTCGTGTGGAGCACCCTATTGATGGTGGGTTGCTGTACATCCGTCGTTTCGGTGCGAGAATTCTAGTCTGTGAGACAACTATCCGTATGTTGTTGTTTGCTGACGACTGTGCGTTGTTTTCACGTAGCGCGGATGAGTTGCAGCACTTGACTAGGGCTCTGGCTTCGACAGCGACCAAATTCGGGCTCGCCATCAACACAAGCAAAACTGTCTGTCTCTTTCAGCCTTCACCGGAGGTGCAATCTTCAATATTGTCGCGAATCAGCATTGGTGCTGAAGTATTGGAAACCACCTCCCGCTTCTGCTACCCTGAGAGTATGATGTCGACTGATCAGCAGATACACTGTGAACTGCGTATCCGCATGTCGAAGGCAGCGACGGCATTCGGGAAGCTTGAGTTCCGAGTGTGGAACAACCATCAGCTTACCATTGGCACGAAGCTGATGGTGTACAAATCAATGGTGCTGTCCGCTCTTCTATAAGGCAGTGAAACATGGACGATGTACTGGCGAGATGTGCGATATCCTAAGCGGTGCCATCAACAGTGCTTTCGATGGGGGCGACAGAGTTGCAGACACCGAAGTGTTGCGACAAAGTGGGATGTATTCAGTGGACTGCATACTTTTACTGAGACACCTGAGGTGGATCGGTCATGTGAGTCGTATGGATTCAACGCGGATACCGAAGCAACTCTTATACTGTCAGCTGCGTACTGGGAAGCGGCATTTGGGGAAACGGAAGTTACATCGCCAGGACGTGATTAAAGTGAGCCTCTCACGTTCTAATCTTGATTGCAGATCATGGGAATCGAAGTCGGTTGATCGGAGTTCATAGCTTGATGTGCTCACGAAGATAGTTGCCGAGGAGCTGGAAAATGCCCTCGTGCATGCAAAGAAGAAGCGGCAAGTGCGGAAGCGGCAAGCACAGATGGGTTGTTCTCCATCGACATCAAGCGCGTGGTGCTGTAGGATATGCGGTCGCGAGTGCCTGAGTCAGGCGGGCCTATTGAGCCATGAGCGAGGCCACTCGGGACCACTACGGAAGCGACGACGGGTTCTGCAGAGAACGTAGGCAGAACCGGCGCAGCGTTTGAAGGTATGCTGCATTCGATTTACTAACCGCGTGTTTTCACGCTAAGTCTATTTATTTCAGGTGGTTAGTTTTCAATTATGTCCTAATGCTTTTCTTTCTCAAATAAATGTCCACCTGTACGCTCTTCTATAAACCTGCACAACTCGCTTAAGCCAATTGTAGTTAATTTCGATAACATTTTCGCGTTTGTGTCGTTTGCGCAAAATATACTTTCTGACCCCCTGAACTTATCTCGGATCCTTTGTTAACAATTTATTTCATATGTTCATTAATTTAAGATTTTTGTCACGTTTCCTTATGCATTTCACGATTTTTTTTATTTGTTATCTTTCTCTCAAGTGGTTGGCTGTTGCTTGATATCCCAGGTGTGGCTGCGCTTGATGTGCATGTTGACAAGTTGTCTAAATGTCTATTACCCATTACCTCGTCCATACTGGCTCCAGGAGACAGTTGGTCATTGCTGGAGGGGACGGGGTGCACGGTCCTTGTGGCCGTGTTAGGTTCGAAGAGTGGTTCCATGCACTCAGTATGGAGCGGACTACGGTCCAGCCACCGCCTTGTGTGCGCTTGATTCCCCAAATACAGTGTGCTTGTGTTTGCCTGTGAAGGAGTGTGGGCCGGCTCCGTTGATGAAACGTGGCTTCAATCCACATGCCTCCCGGTCTTATTCCCTCGGGTTTACTCTGGATATAGGGTGTGTGGATGGAGCTGTGGGTGGTGCAGTGCAGGCCACCCATGGTGGCGCTGTGGGCGCAGGCGTCCTGTGGCTGGTCACTGTGACCGGCGAATCCGAAACCGGATACCGCCAGCCAAGTCATGACTCGATAACAGCTCTTGTGGCTATGGCAGTACGGCGCCCATCGAACGGTCATCACATACGGTCAGGCCGTTTTCTCAGTTGCTAGCACAGGGACACACTTCGCAGGAAACCCTTTTGCCGGCTTTGCATCTGCATGAAGGACGACTACCGATCGATTGAAGCATGACACCTTCAGTGCGGCTATGTGGTATCCGGCTCACGTCCAGTTCTCACAGCTGAACGGCGTGCGTTACCTAGGTTTAGCCATGCGGTCGAGATCTGACGTATTCATTGCGGTTGTGGCGTCTGGCTAACGTTCACTTGTCACAGCCGAATGGCTTAATGAGCTCTGCGATCGTAGGCACACATGTGGGGTCTGTGTCCCATCTCACCCGTGCCGGCAAAGCAATTTTCGCGTACCGAGATTACCTCAGCACCTGCTTTCAGCCGCTCCTAACTCCGGACCACATTAAGAAAACGCCCGGTGCAAATACCATGCTGCTGCATGAAGGCTCAAGTTCTGTAGTCGTTGCTGCCAATACTAGCTCAGCTACATGAAATAACAACTTGTACATCATAGCATTTATTGGAACTTGACGCTTAATAGACATATTGGACCTGGAAAATGCGCTGCGTAAAATTCCATTCATTCGGAATGATCGTCGATCACGTGATGGCGGTGTTGCTGCCTGCTACCGAGGTTATCTGAAAGGAGAGACCCTTACCTTAAATCTTGATGTTATTCCAGACTCCTTATTTTGCTGAGCACATCCATCAGGTCAATATGGTGGTCCACAGAATAAGACGCGTTACGCTCGCCTCTTAGGAATTATCTACAGGCCACCAAACTCCTCAGCAGACAGCGATAACACTGTCAAACGGCGTCCGCTAGGTTGTCTCAAATCTGATTTCGCATTACCATATAATTGGGGACTACAACCTTCCTTCAATTGTATCAGAGGGTCATCATTCCAATCAAACTTCTTGAGTCCAGGAATATGGCAGCTTTGTATGAACATGTACGCTAACCAATCAGACACTGCGATTTAAACAAGTCATCCCTTCTGGACTTAATCTTGATTGACGAAGAGTTGATCGTTGCGTCAATTTTATACGACCGTGCGATAAGTAGGGGCGATCAGTCAGTCCTTACGTTTGGCTAATTGTGCTTTGCTGTAGTGTTGAGAAAGCACGAAAAACTCGACGAACAATTGCTAACGGTTCCAAGCTTAATAGCCTACCGATAACCGCTGACTAAGACCTATGGACACACAGTTCGGCGAACGACGCATTAATTACTTAAAAGATAGAATTAACTAGATTACACAAGCAGCCTCTAAGTTATACCATTATCAGTATCGCACCGGACCCATACCTGAATAGGAAGCAGAGACGTAAATAGACCAGCAGAGAAGAGATGTAGAGACATGTGCTAGATCCATGAAAGCGTTATAAAACAATTAGAGAACACTACACGTCACTCATCAGAGCTGACAAATACCAATGGCAGCAGATCATGGTACTTAAGTTTGCCAGCAGCTGGATGTGAACGAACACAAAAGGTCAAGACAAGAATACCACTGCTCAAGACTTCCAGTAGCACAAAAGCACTACTTCTGTAGTGTGATCCAGTGGCTACAATTACCATGTAATCTACGCCCTATCAATTACCAACAAATCACATTGGTTTATCCATCGTCACCTTTCTCCTAAAAGCTCTCATGAGCAAATGGCAGTCTCTCCGAGAAAACAGTGCCCCGGGAATCGACACGATAGGCCCAAAGGTACTTAAAACTCTTACCCCCAACACAGTAGTGCATCTTGCAGTCTTTTCCAGTCTGCTTAGCTCCCATGCACTCCCATCTGGGTGGAAACTTAGAATAATCTCATAGATATACAAAGGAACTAAGTGATCGGATCCCATTAAATGCTGACCTAAAACTTTCCTTCCTATGTTAGCAAAAGTGATGGAGTCGATAATCGCATGTGAACTGACGCGAAATTTCGTAGGTCTGCGATCTCTACAATGGTTTCAGATGCAGACAAGCTTAACTCACCGATCTGCTTCTTGCTCGGGACTCATGGACCCAGGCGGCTAAGTAGTGCCCCTTGATGAGATTTGCTTAGACTTTTCTAAAGCAATGGACAAGGCAAATCATTTAGTTCTACCCCAAAAGCTTGGTACCTACGGTATCAACGGATTTTTGTTCACCTGTTTGTAAGTTTGCCAACATGATAGAATAATTAAGGCAAGAACACCGGCCCACACACATAAAGCCTGTGCGTCTCCAGTGGTGTACCGCAAGGATCTATCGTCGGTCCGCTACTGTTTTTAATCTACCTCAACAACTTCCTTGTAACCATTCCAGCTCCATTACAAATAAGAGCAGATGTTGCTAAGATATGGAAAGCCCTTCGACCGTGTCTACCTCCAGAACAATCTGGACAGAATTTACAAATAGTCAGAAATCATCCAGCTTCCCCTGAAACCTGAATATTTCCAAATGCTGACGATGCGCAACGACTGCAAGAACACACGTCTTTTGGAGCAGCACGTCCAACAGCACGCGATTAACGAAATAAACTGGAGTATCATCATCCAAGAAAGTCTAGCTAATTCGTTCTCGTGTTTAAGACAAGCAACTGTGGCAAACTTAGACTTGAGTCTTACGAGATGAGCTCTTGCTTCACTTAAACGACAGCGAGTACCCCACTTAATTAACTCGTAAGGTCGTTCCCACATTAAGTAAGCGGTTCAGATCTGAAGTCCATGGTTAAAACGAGACATTCGTCTCTTGATGTAGTTTCAGAAAGGAGTCACCAGAGAAACACGTGGACTATCCGGTTTCAGTTACGAACTGAGCATTCGTTTAATCGGTATGGTCTCTTCAGATTACCGACGGCTCCATAGAAATCTCATTCTAACATACAGGATAATAACCGAGAGCGATCATCCACTTAATTCACTGTTGAACCTAACCCCTTAAATACAAACCAAGGTCCCCACAAGAACTTAACACAACACTCCTGTTTAAATTGAAAGAAGTATTCTTAATCTCTTAAAATCTATTTAAACTGAACCGAATGCATTGCCATCCCGTGTGGCGAATGCACCCAACACCGTGACATTCGAAAGACCGCTAGCCTTCCATCTAAGTGATAACTTATACACAATAGTATGATAGAGTGCAATGGCTAGACAACTTATATTCTACATTTTAGGCCAAAACACTTGATTTTGTTTTAGTTGCACTTGCCATCCTGAGGATCTTGTAAAACTATTGCATTTTTCTACCATAAACTATTGGACTTTTGATCCAGCCGTGTAGTGCACCATTACCTAAAAAAATTCGAGTCCTGAGGCAAAAGGCAATCTTAGGCAAAAACGCCCAGTAGGAGAACGACCACGCATACTTGCATTATAACCCTTTCTGCAATTACAGTCGATTAAAAGCCGACTAGTGATTCGAAGATATAAATCCAACTACTGGAAAGACGTGGCGGCAGCAGAAGCACAAGCAGCCGCAAATGAAACCAGCACGACACGAGTACATTGAAGATGTTGTTTCCAAAATTCGTGAATTTAAACAAATGGCACAAAATAGTAAGTAACAATAGTGATAAAAGCAAAGATAAAATACAGTGTAATCACTTCGGCGAAGAAACACCTCCCTAGGGCGTGCTGTGGTATTCAACTCTCGATATACGTTCACGGAATATCGCTACTTTGGAGGGGACTGAAACAATACGAACTGAAAGTGCGTGTATAGGATAATTTGTTGGGAGAGTCACAAAGATTCCCAGGTTTTGGAATCAGTCAGACGTTTGTCGGTGGGCAACAGCTCAGAAACAAGAGGGTGGTGACTGCTTGATGTTGATTCTGAACTATCCAGACTTGACTCGACGTACGCGGGTTTAAGACAATCAGTGCTCACGACTCTTTAGGTCCATTCCGCTCCGGAACGAAGTATTTCGGTTTCCGCGATAAGACCTTAAATGGACCTTCATAAGGCGGTGTCAATGGTCTTTGGAAAGCATCGATGCGGATAAAGATGAATGAACAATTGTGTAAGTCTGGATTTCGACTGTGCTCGCATGTGCTTAATCGAGAAGGTGTCGGTCGTCTGGATCGAATGTGATGCTTCAGCCTTTCAGCATATTACATAGTACTCAATTCAGCGGTGACTCGTGAGTCAAGTATCAACTCGCCTGGGAGTCTGAGGGTTGCGCCAAAAACAAGTTCGGCTAGACAGCATCCGGTAGCTCCTTTGATGGTATTGCGGATACCAAGAGAAACAGCTGGAAGGCGTTCAGGCCAACGGGAATTAGACGAACTAACTGTAATGGCGGCTTGCAGTTGTCGAGGAAATCGCTAGACAAGGGCATTGGCAGCAGGATAATAGGCAGTCGTTTGGATGTGCGTACAACCAAGTAATCGACTCAAGTCACGAGATAGGGTATAACTGAGGAGAGCTCCTTTGTCAGTAATGGCAGTGGCTGGCACACCGAAGAATGGAATCCACGCTTCAACGAAAGCACGAGCAATAGTTTCAGCGGAGATCACATAAGGGAATCGTAGGGAAAAAGGAGTAAAACGATCAACACAAGTCAACAGAACAGTGAAACCGTTTGAAGCAGATAACAGTCTCACAACAGCAAGGTGAATGTGTTTGAATGGTGCTTCAGGGAGTGAAAAAGTACCGGGAGTTGTGATATTGTGGCTGTGAACCTTGCTGGTTTGATGACTAAGATAATTTTTTGTGCCGTTGTCAGATGCCTGTGGGCAGATTGGGCTAGATGAATCGCTCATTAATTAGTTCCACAGTGAATCGTAGACTGCGGAGAGATAAGCCATGAAGATGTCCAAAAAGCACTTGCCAATCGAACTGTGGAACAAAAGGTCTAGGTTTACCGGTGGCATTATCGCAGTAGATGCTTGCGTCGGGATTGAGCGCTCGCCTGCATTTTAACTAAGCGTTCGATCGAAACTGTGTTAATTCTGGCTTCGGCGACAGACATTTCTTCGAGATGGAGGGGTGAGCTTGAAAGCTGATGTATGTGAGCAGTGGATAGTGCGTCGTTAACAAGTTTGTCAGGACCATCAATATAACGAAAAGACAAAACTGGGAAGGATAATCATGCTGTCGAGTATACATAGAAGATTAACAGTCAGAACTTGTACGAAAAGGATACGCAAGGGGGGTTATAATCTGTCAAGATGACAAAACGTCGACCCTCAAGGATGTGATAAAGGTGCTTTATAGCCAGGTACATGGCAAGGAGCTCGCAATAGAACGTACTGTACCTAGTCTGGGCAAGTTGAAGCTTCCGAGAGAAGAAAGAAAAGAGTTTAATTTGGTTACCCACTAGCAGCTGCAATACGGTACCAACAGCAGATTGTTTAGCGTCTCGCTTGAGAAGGAGGGTTACGTTGTCGTCCATTCTCAAGTAACCAAGGGATGTGGCTTGGCTCAGCTTTTGCTTGACCGTGTTAAGATTTGATTCGGCTTCAGAACTGTTTGAGATTGTCCTTGAGTAAATCAGTTTGAGGATGAAGAGTTGCGGCACAGCCATGTATAAAGCGTCCATAGTAATTAACCATGCACAGGAAACAGCGTAGACTCTTAACTGATTGTAGTGATTGATAAGCCATGATGGCTTGCGTTTTCTCAGTCAGGGGACTGATGCCGTTGCTGTTAATTCGGTGGCCTAAAAGTCGATGGAAGGTTGGCCAAAAACACATTTGTCAGGGCTAATGGTAATACGGTGGTGTTCGAAACGTACGAAACGTTTTCGTACTTGTATTAACTGTTCTTCGGCAGAAGCAGTTGCAGCTGGTACATCATCAATGTGAAAAAAGATGAAAGCGAGACAACGGAGGAATTGATGCATGAAGCGGTGCAATGATTGCGCGGCAATTCCGTGGTGATTGCACAGCATATTATCTTTGTCTTTCTCACATCCGTTACTGCCATCGCGCCGCGAATAGACTCTGGAACTCGCACACCCAGCCAGCTTGCGCATTCACTACATGATTGGCAGAGCACGAAAACTGCTGCTTGGCCCGCGGTGGCGAGTCAAACATGAGATAAAGTGTCAAGCCATTTAGATTCTCGGTCTAATGTAGCTCACAAGGTCGAGAACTTAGTGACACTGCGTGCGATTCCGGAATGATCATTGCAAACGGTAGCGGTGTTATCGACAAATTCACAGACATGCAGACGCAAAACCGAAGCACAGACATTTTATGTGCTCGCTGCGAGAAATCTCTGAGGATCGGGGACTCTTACGTACCATCCAATTCCTCTCTATTTGCTCTCTTCCAAATTTGGGGGAATTTGAAACAAAAGCCAACGGTTTTGCGCAAACTGTGCAAAACGACTTTACATCACTGTGCTCCGCTTTGGTCACGGATATTTTCCTGTCCATTTCATCGCACTTCAACCAAATTTCAGTCATTCGATTCGAAATTATCAGCTCTATCCAAGGGCTTCCTAACAAGCTATTTCCCATCACCCACCTTTCAATATTTGGATTCACTTTTACGACTGCTAGCTGTTATTATATGTCTACATGGTTAACCGCTAGCCTACTGCTTCGGCTGACCAATTTTCTCGGACATCAACGCTCTATATATCTTGTCTTCGTGCCAGCTGCGTCGCCTTGCCGCAATTAGCACCACGACCAGCCAACAGAAATGCAACTCCCACTGGCAGTCATCAGACAGTGTCGCATTTCAATTGAAGTGTGAACTGGAGATGGTGTGCACTGCGGCGGTGTCAAGTCAGAGTCAGTCGGTCTCATCACATTCCTTCGCACCCCATGGAAAGAGCATGACGTGAAACTGGTGACAATAGGTTTTGTTCACCTGTCCCTTTCAATTCTTGCCTAGACAAACAGACTTAGTCTAGGTCGCTAACTGCTTTAGATTTGGTTCTATCTCAACCAGTTTATGATGGCGAAAATAGTCAAGGTAAATTAGGCAAGGTAAATTAAGCATTGCAAGTGACCGGCCTGCCTGCGGTCACTATTCTACTTTACCCAAATCTATCTGATGTTCTGGCTCCTTGGTTGCTTGCAAATCTCGTAAGAGAAAAATATTATCACCGTATGACAAAGGTAAACATGCATACCATGAGAAGAAAGTGCCAACAGCCAAGCTACCGCGACGAACAAAGCGGTCAAAATGAGCGCTAATATTCCCAACACATGCAGAATATAGAACAAAAATAAATGATCTGGATTGCCGAATAGAATCAATGTGCATAACCGAAAAGTGAGAGGCTTTGGGAAATCTTGGCTGCCGTTAGGCAACTGGACTTTATCACAGCATGAGTTATCTTCTTAAATAATTGTATCCCGAAAAAGCAGCAGACCAGAGCAGCACCGGAAAGTATGTATGGTGAATACTGTTCGCACACGTGCGCAGTACAATTAAATCGATAGGGGTTCGAATTGCAACCAGTCAAATGCAAGGTCACATGATAGGCCAACGAGTGCTAACTAGAAGTATGAGTAGGATACGCGAATCGAGGGCAACAATGAAGCAAATCATTTGAACAGGACATTATCCCCTCCACTGTTCGTAAAAATATAGTCACCACGTGTCCATGAACGATCTAATTTAATGTCAGCACCCCGAAGAATTTTCATGTGGTGTTATCCATTAAAGCGTATCGGTATACAGGGCGGCGTATCCGACCGGAATGTCGTACGTTTGTATTAGTTTGTACCGAGCGCTGTGTTGTAGTTGTGTTCGTCTGTTCAATAGCCCGTTGGGAAAGCGCTGTATGCAGCCGTCTTGCATTCACCTTTGTCCCATCAGTTAACTTTAAGTCCCTGGCGTGCATACAGATTCCACAAGCTTCGGGGGTCCGAACACATTACCTCCTTGCCGAGAATAGGGTAGGCTCACACGAACAAATGTCCCCAGAGGATACGTTCTCCCAACGCGTCTGTATTTAGTCTGGTAAATAGCCCATATTTCGTATGCACTGTGCTCGGCGGTTTCTTTGGGTGTACAGACTGCTTTCAATCGAGTTCGAATTGTTCGTCTTAACGTTAGCTCCGAGGGGGGTCATTGCCGTTGCAGTATATGGAGTGGTTTTGTATATCTCCAATGCAGATACCAAGGCATCATTTCCCGATTCTCCAGAAAGCCGAAGGTATTGTAGAGATTCTTTCAAAGCCCGCTTAGGTTATTCGACGAGTCCATTCGGTGCATGATTATAGGCTACAGTCCTCGTGTATCTGATACCATTGCGCCTTAAGAATTCAGCATACTCGTTACTTCGAAACTGTGAGCCGTTATCAGGGACTATTTCTTCTAGCAAACCGTACCTTGCAAACAAACAACAGAGCCACTTTATGATCACGGCTGTAGTTACGTCCCTGTATAGAACAACCTCTGGCCACTTGTTGTAGAAAAAGGTAACCACTAGGACGTTTTGGTTTTGCGGGGTGCATTGGCAAACGGACGCATAATGTCAGGGACAATTTTTACCAATGACTTCATTGAGTACATGATAGGTTGGACTGGAGCATTGGGGGACGTCGCACTCTTATTGGACTGTTGGAAGACGTAACATTCTCGAATAACCGTCTCGACGCTAGAATCCAACTTCGGTTACCAATAGTATTGTCGTATCAGAACTTTTGTTCGCATAACCCCTGGATGACCTTCATGCGGGACCACGAACTGTTCGCCCCCAATAATGCCGTTACTCACAGTAGAAAGCTCCTGCCTCAGAGCATAGTATGGAAGTAACTCAGGTAGGATCTTGGTATAACTGGGCGACGAAGTGGATATGAACTCCCGAAGCTTCGTTAGGAAAGAGTCGTTGTCCATGTTCTGTCCTATTAGGTCAATGTTAATGTAGGTGTTCCGTCTGAGATCTGCAATATCATTTTTACCTGATCTAAGTCCTCATTTTCCCCCTCGTTGGACAGTGGGAGCCTCGACGGAGCATCTGCAAATTGGTTAAAATATGTCGGCACGTATTTTATTTCATAATCACAGTTCAACGACCGTGAGTACCAGCGACTCAAGCGTACCGGCTTTTGGCCTTTGTTACCGCCATTTAGTAATGTTGTAAGAGCAGAATGATCGGTGCGCAAAGTGAATCATCGTTCGAATAATTAAAATTCTCACTTCTCGCAAACCTGACACATGCAGACGCCTCCTTTTCGCCGGTAGAATAATACCTTTTATTATCGGGCAAGGTACACTATGTGTACGCAATCACTTTCTCCTCGCCATAGTGCAGCTGGGTCAGAACTGCACCCAAACCAATAACTGCAGCATCCGCTGAAACAAACGTTAGACAGTTATTGAAGATCGCTACTGTAGGAGTGGATTCAAGCATCGCTCGTATGGTTACGTAGGCACTGTCTTGTTAAGTGGTCCTACGAAACTCCTGGTTCGGGCGCATCAACCTTCACAACGGCTCGGTAATAGTCGCAAAATTTGGTAAATGTTAAAGGCAGTGTGAGCACAAACACAAGAAATCTTTCATCTTTGTAACATTGCATGATTTTGGACAATCGAGATTGACTCTGGTGTTCTGCACATTAAGCTTAATACCCGAGGTAGAAATAACATGTCCAATAAACTTGACCTCCGTTAGAGCGAATTGGTATTTGTTGATATTCAGGCGGAGATTTAGTTAAATCAGTCTATGCAGCACATTATGAAGGTTTTCCTAATGTTCGGTGGGGTAAGTACCAAATGACACAAATATCATCCATATACACAACACATCCTTTGAGATCTGGTAACCACTGAGTAATAAATTGCTGCCAAGTTACTGGGGCTCTACTAAGGCCCATTGGTAGCACTTTGTATTGATCCCAATCGGTTTGCGTGAGGAAAGCAGTCAAATGTCGGCAATTTGGAGTCAGGGGCATGTAGTAGTATGCACTGCGAGTATTCAGCTTTGAAAAACGTTTAGCGTTTGATTTCCTAACCGTCAACTCGTCGATAGAACTCAGAGAGAAATTGTCCACAATTATATGTCGATTAAGCGCTCGAACATCGGTGCACAGATGAATAGAGTCATCTTTTTTGATCGGCAACTAGTGAATAAACCCATTCAGAACACTGTATGGGTTCCAACAAGTCTTCTGTGACCATATTTTCAAAGCATGTGACAACCCCTCTCGCTTAGCCAGTGGTACAGGCTTAGGTTGAGAAATGTTAAACGGTTTGTAGTCCGCGCTCAACCGATGCGAAGCATTGCTTTTGGGACTCTACCAATATCCGGAAGAAAGAGATTTGGGTAACAGTAACGTAACGAATGAAGATTGACGCTGGCAATGGTCATCCGTCTGAGCATGGTGATAGGTTCAATAAGACCATGGCAGTACGTCTCAATGGAGGCTTAGTTTCAGTTTTAGAGACGTAAACATCAACTATGCGCTTCCTCCTATGTATAAGAAACACTGAAACCGTATGTGGACATCACCATTGGAGTACCTGTTGAAAGTGTAAGCGGAACGCTGTATAGTTAACTGACGAAAATGCCATTTGTAAAAACAATCTGGCACAACTTTGATTGGTGACGCGGAATCTAGTTCTATGTCTAGACAAATGGTTTTGTTTCTAACTTCAAAAAACACACGACACTCATCGGGTGAGGTCAATTTGGGTTCTTGAGTTGGAGACAAAAGTGGATGTTCGCATTCATTACCAACATATATAGATTGATCAGTAGTGACCGGAGAATCTCTAGTGTCATTTGCAGAATCAATTAAAGTTATTGTGTGGGAACGACAAACTCGAGCAAAATAACCACAAATAGAGGCTATTTTGTGATCACGCAATTACCGCTGTAACTCCCTTAGCGCGTTTTGCCACGCAAAGCCTGGTTGATATTCCAATGTCCACTGTTCCTCGCGTGCACATGACGGGCCGACGCAGTCTCAAAGCTACGCCAATGAACAAGAAATCCAAGGTCAATAGTGGTCCAGACACGTCGGTCACCACATGCTCGCTTTGTTCCAATTCCTTCGATGAGGTTACAAAACACTGTATGTCGATCGACGGCTTGTGTGTGTGTGACGCATGTTCAACTAAACCGTTGGCTAGGATCATTCAAGTGCTTATGGCGAAATGTGAAAGTTTAGCCCTAACGGTCACAGAACTAAAGGAATTGACTACTAGCTTGGTAAAAAAACCCACTGAACTTGAGTCGCAGATTAGTGTATTAAGTAGCCCGAATCCCAGACCTGTCAAAAGGCGAGAGCCATTTAGTAAAGAAGCCACACAGTACGGTAAAAATAGCACACCATTGTTGATGGAGGCCAGCGAAGATAGGCCTGTCGAACGACCTCCCAAGTTTTGTGAAGTGTCTCAAGGCTTAAACAGCTATGCACAAACTGCACGCTCAACCCTGTCACGGGTTGGACAGCAACATTTGACCCCCACAAACAGCACAACAAACGGCGTTCCGCGTATGCAGCCATGTAGCAGCGCAGGCTCTCCCTGCACAAGGGACAAGATGAGTAGTCAACCTAGACAAATGTCCACCAGTAACAACTCTCAGGATAAGCAGTTAGTGTACAACAAAAAAGCTCTGACATTTATGTGTTCAAATGTACCAGAGCCCACGAGCGAGTCACTAAAAGGTAGGCAAGTGGAAGAACAAAACCGATGGGCAGAGATATGCTGTGCTCTCGAAATTAACGTTCCTGCAACTAGTCTTACGCGCACTTCCCGAAATTCATCCTCGCCGCATTTAGGACAACCTCGGTTATTACGAGTAACATTTGGTAACACACGCGACCTGGAGGATGTGCTCCTGACAGGCCACAAGCTAACAAATTCCTCTCTCAGCGCCCGCATTTTCCCAGATAAACCATGGATAGAAAGGCAAAAATGGAAAGCCGACCCAGTCGCGTCACGACATGATGCGACGAAGAAAGTAGTGCTGGTCCACGGTGTTCCAGAACTTAACCATGGCGATATAAATGAACATCAGAAGCACGATATCGAAGAGTGGAGGTACATAACGGAGCTCTACAACATACAAAATATCGTGACTTTCGATGTCACCCGTCTAGCGGCCTCCTTAAACTATCAGGGTAACGGGCCAAAAATTTTGAAAGTCACCGTGGCTACACCTGAGATGGTATCAACGGCCGTCCAAGCGTGGCACGACAACAGAAAACGTGGGCCACCTGAAATACGTTTGAGACCGTTCCTAAACAAAGTACGGGCTACAGATACAGACGAACCGGACTCGGTTGTTCCTAAATCAGGTCAGACAAATGTGCAAACGCCTGTGACAAAAAACGTACGCAGACCGGCACAAGCTGTGCCGGTCAACCACAACGAACCGAGCTCCTAATGTGTCAACAGATACAGTGCTGCTACACGAACGCTCAGGGGCTCAACTCTAAGCTACCTGAATTGCGCCATCGACATAACACAATCAATTGGGATATCATAGCTGTAACTGAAACCTGGCTCTCCAATGACATGCTTGACACGAAAATCGAAATCAGTGATATGTCAGTTATTCGCAATGATCGTCCATCTCGCGGTGGCGGCGTTGCTCTGTACTTTCGGAATTGTCTGAGATGTGAGGCTATTAACGAACGTCACCTTGCTGTCTCCGACGCTTTGTTTTGCCGAATGCAGCTAAATTGCCGAGGTGGTGAACCTTCGAAGAAGACGTGGGATGCTTGTCTGTTGGCAGTTGTCTACAGGCCACCGAACTCCACCGCAGACCAAGAGGACATCCAGTTAATCGCGCTTCATTATGCAGTTTCTCAAAAGTACTCACATTGTCTAATCATGGGCGATTTTAACGTACCCTCAATTATCTCAGCGACTTCTAGCGGTCCTTACTTCAAATCAAAGATTCTCGAGTTTATGGATACAGCAGCTCTGTACAACCACGTGCACCGACCAACTAGACACCGCGGTTCAAATAAGCCATCGCTTCTAGATTTAATCCTAACCAACGAAGAGTTGATGATTGAGACAATTTCATACGATCCACCATTAGGCAACAGTGACCACTCAGTGTTGAATTTTGCCTATGTATGTTACGCCAATACTACTGAAATCAGACATGAAAACCGACGAACTATAACCAACTATTCCGTGCTGCACAGCCTAGCGACAACCGTCAACTGGGACCTCAATCTAGAGAGCACGGCAGACGACGCGTGGAACGAACTAAAAGACAAAATTAGCGGTGTCACGCAAGCAGCGTCAAAAGTCATACCATTACGAGTGCCGCGCCGGACCAACACCTGGATCCGAAGCAGAACGCGTAAATGGATTAGCACCAGATACGAGATCTGGAGACAATACGCGCTGAACCATTGCGATGCCACCTGGGAGAATTACAAAATAGTGAGGAACTATTGCACATCACTGATTAGAGCCGATAAGTACGAATGGCAAAAAAACATGGTACTTAAATTCACGAACAATACAAAACTGCTGTACAGGTACGTGAACAGCAGAAGAAAAGTTAAAACAGGAATACCACCACTCAAGACGGATGGTGGCCTAACGACTACTGCTGTGGATGCTGCGAACGCATTACTTCTGCAGTTTGGCACAGTGACTGCAAACGCCATAGAACCTTTGCCAAACCAGCATTCACCCAACGTGGTCGGCATATCAACTGTCACTTTTACCTCAGCAGCTGTCGCTAGCAAACTACGGTCTCTAAGAGAAAATAGCGCTCCGGGAGTCGACAAGATCAGACCCAAAGTTCTTAAAACTCTTGCTCCCACCATAGCAGCACATCTCGCAAGCTTTTTCCAAAGTCTACTCAATTCCCAAACACTTCCGTTTGAGTGGAAAAGCGGGATAGTCACTCCGATTTACAAAGGAGGTAAGCGATCGGATCCTGCCAACTACCGACCCATTACTCTCCTCCCTGTTTTATCAAAAGTAATGGAATCGTTAGTTGCAGATGAAATTACACGATATTTTGAGAGTCTGAAGCTAATTTCTCACCTTCAACACGGCTTTAGGCGCAAACGATCTTGCCTCACAAATCTGCTTCTTGCTCGGGATTCATGGACCAAAGCACTTGATGAAGGATCTCCCCTTGATGTGATTTACCTAGACTTTTCGAAGGCATTCGACAGAGTCAATCACTTAGCTCTGCTTCATAAGCTTCGTGCCTACGGTATCCATGGTTCCCTACTCACCTGGCTAGCAGCATATTTGCATGACAGAACGATCAAGGTCAGAGTCGCCGATGCCCTCTCGGAAACCCTCAGCATCTCCAGCGGTGTTCCTCAAGGATCCGTCCTTGGTCCCCTCCTTTTTCTGGTCTACATTAACGACCTCCCGGATAATATTCAATCCTCGATGCAAAGTTTTGCAGATGACGCAAAAATCTGGAGAGTTATTCGCTCAACATCAGACTGTGCCCTCCTCCAGAATGATTTGGATAGAATCAACAAATGGGCAGATATAAATCATCTCCCACTGAATCCTGCCAAGTGTCACCTACTGTCATTGCGCAGCAATCTTGCCAACACGTACCTCTTGGGGCAGTACGCTTTACGGCGCGTGACCACAGAAAAAGACTTAGGTATCATTGTGCAAGAAAGTCTGGGGAATTCGCTCCAATGTTCCAAAGCAGCGAACGTGGCGAACATGAACCTGAGACTTTTGAGGCGAGCTTTTGGTGTTTTTGAACGACGGCTGGTACCCATGCTTGTCAACTCCTATATCCGTCCCCACGTCGAATATGCCGTCCAGACTTGGTGCCCATGGTTAAAACGAGACATTCATCTCTTAGAGCAGCCCCAACGAAGAGCTACCAAGGCAACACGCGGATTATCTGGTCTCAATTATGAAGTGCGTCTCAGTTTAATCGGAATGTTTTCCTCCGAATACCGACGACTACGCGGAGATCTCATTCTCGCATACCGTATATTAACGGAAAGCGATCACCCGTGCAAATCGCTGCTCACCCTAGCCTCATATAAGCGATCGAGAGGTCATAACCTCAAGCTGATAATCCAACACTCCCGATTAGACTGTAGAAAATATTTTTACTCTCTTAGAATCTGTTAACAATGGAATGACTTGTCAACGCATGTGGTAAACGCTCCGAACATTACAGCCTTCAAACAATTGTTAGACATTCATCTGAGTGACAAACAACACATTGTGGTGTAATGTACCATGTTTAGACTATTGGCATTTCAGTTCCATGTCGGAATCTAATGATTTGTACTTATTTTGCATTTACCATCCTATGGGTCTCGTAAAGCCAATGCTTTTTATCCCATCATACACTATTGAACTATTGAACCGGTCTTACCGCGATTCCGACAGCTTGCACTCTTTGCAGTGCATGACTTATCCTTTGCACGATGTGCAGTACCTCCACATCGGTAACACTTATTTCTAACTGAGGCTTGCATCAGAAAGCGTGTAGAATCCAAACAGTCAATTTCAGTAGCTACTGTGTTAGAGAGGAAAATTTTGTTTTGTTCCGTGAATGCGACCTTCTCGCGAGCCACGTCACAGGTGCTGTCCCATGTGAGCTTTTCTGCGTTCTCCAGTAAGAGACTCTCTGATCCGAGAATGCGTGAGACTAGAAATCAATTGTTGTATTAGCATACTTTCTTCCACATTTTGCTTGGGAATACTATTGCAGTCACATCTTCGAACAGAACAAACAAGACGGGAAATGAATGCTCCCACTGATACACCAGATGCTCGTTTCAGCTGCGAAAAATTGTACAAAGAGTTATAGGTGTTCACTCGAACACCCCAATGTTTATCGAAGGCCGATAAGGCCGATAAGGCCAATGTCAACGTTGGTTTCTCCACATATACGTCGACCCTCTGAGCCAAGTTGCAAGCGCAAAAGCTTTAAAGTACTCTTCGTTTACAGTGTCACGGATGGATTGAGAGCTGGTAGCACAGAAATAAATGCTGAAAAACTAATTTTCCATTCCTCCCAGCATTCTGCATTTGGAGTTACCGTAGAGCCAGTCCATAACGGTGAAGAAGGAGTAGAATGCAATGACATCGATAACACTGGACGCCAATTTGTTGCATCTCGTAAAAGCAGCAGACCAGAGCAGCACCAGAACGTATGTATGGAGAATACAGTCCACACACATGCGCAGTACACTTAAATCGATAGATGTTCGAATTGCACCAATAAAATGCAAGATCACATGATAGGCCAACGAGGGCTAACTAGGAGTGTGAGTAGGATACGCGAATCGACTGCAATAACAAAGCAAATTATTTGACTACGAGACTAACCCAGTTTCTAATCCGTCATCCGACCACCCGAAACTCGCTGGTATCAGTAGTTGCATGATTTCGACTGAAGTATCTGAACTGATTTGCCGTGCACATACTGGTGCAGTGTTTAATGTCCCAAATCGGCTAACTCTGAAGCTGAAGCGTTTGATACCAGACGCCACCAGACTTCAGAATGAAGAATAATTTGCGTACGTCTAAATCTAGAGCTTAAACCATACGAGCCCGGTGCTATTGCAATTTAAAAAAACAGAGCGCCAAATTGTTGATACGGAACATATCATTTATAAGTGACAATTGAACTTAAGAATGTTGTTATAAGGTCAGGTAAGACACCACTTTAGCGGATGCAGGCGCCTGATCCGAAGAAACAGAGTAACGCACCTGACCACTAGCAGACTTACTTACGAACTGGATGTGATGAGGATATTCACACGAATGTTCTCTGCATAGCTGACCTAGATAACTCCGTGGCTACAGTTAACTGCTTACCAACACAACCGCTCCTCAGTAGCGACGTCATTCCTATCCAGACATCTGATACTATCACAAGTAGTACCACCCGACGGAATAAGTGGTAACTACGACACTATCCACAGATCAACATAGATGCCACTCAAGTTCTTAGCTTATCGTTGCCACACATGGCGCAAGCCTAGACGACATGATAAGCAACGGTGTCACACAAGATTCCCCTGGAAGCTGACGGGTAACAAGGAATTTGATACCTCCGCTGACACGCGCGGAAGCTTTTCCAATCCCAACTAAACCACTTCAAGCAACTCGATCAAGTTAAGGAAGTCAGCACCACAGGGCACACTCATAGCACTTAACATTCCTGATAATTTTCCGGCAGATGAAGTATTAAATAGTCTTACTGAATACCCCCATGTTGCATGGAGGATTATTATTAGCGGTCAGGCTAACACAAAGACAAGCCGATTATCCCCGCCCTGTGAAGCACTTTTTTTCTGCTTCGTCCGCCGTGAATTCCTTGCTCAACCAGTGCGCTCGACGCAACCGACTGACACCGTATAAGTACCTAACAGTTAAGCATCCATCTACTGCTAGCTCAATAGACAGATCGACTGCGTTTGTCATAATACCACCCAGCTAAAGCCTGAGATGGAAGGCAGCAAATTGTGTCCCAAACGACGTTCAAACGCCTGAATCCCATCCATATCAAGCTGCTATTTTAGGTTTAACGGTGACCACAAGTCCATCAACCCCAATGAAGCAGTAAGCCTTGTAAATCTTCCAAGAGATCATCAATTTAGCCCAAATATGCCTGAAACCAGCAAAGTGTATTCCGACTATACCCACGCAAGTTTCTCCACTACGTGGAATGATGCCCTTTGTTCAACCATACAAAACAGTCAATTAATCTACCTACTCAACTTGGCTAGCTTTGATTAGTCCTCTTAAATGATCGGGCTCTCAACAACAAAATGCGCCACCTACGTTCATTACTGTTTCTCTTTTGTTCGGATAGTTTACTTGTCACGGATACTCGGACAATCGAACATACTTCTGATACCCACTTTTACATCTAAACTTCCGAAGCTTTAGAACTAGTCGCATATCCTGCCGTGGTGGCGATTACCGCATATATGTGGACAAAAACACAATGCAACTTCTGTATGCGACCCATTTCTGAATGGCCTTGAGGACTGGTGTGTCCCACACTGTCGTAACTCGGATAATGATCACATCCTGGAAGTTTTCTCATATGTTTCTGAGCGGCCAGCAACTCAGAAAGTTATTGGGGGAGACTGCAATATGCCTGAGATCTCCTGGTATCCCCCATGGTCCCATCAAAATCTGTGCATTTTTTCCGCAATCTATACGTTTGATTGAAATCAACAAATTGCGTCACAAACAAGAGGTGAAAACTGGCTAGATCTAATCTTAACGAAAGGCATACGTCTTTGCAGTAAGTGCATATTCTTCGATCTTCATTGGAGTGACCAGAAGCTAGCAGGAATCCGCTTCGAAGGAATCGCCTACAAACATGACGTACCGAACATATTTATGTCTTCTTGTCTGTGAAAATATTAATTGCAGAAATTTTGCAATCAAATTGAGAAATCTAGACTGAGATGAGTATTTCCTCGCACTGAATCCCAACAACCAGCTAACATAATATAAGAAAATGCAATCGCATGCATTGATATCTTCTTCCCGATGCGTCACAGGCGTACTTCCTTCAGGCTGAATCAGAACACCATCCCGTCGCATAAATCACGAAAGCTGAAGAAGCTACGACAATCTTTCGAATAGACTAACAACTTTAGTCTTCCACTTTAGCAAACTCAAATAATATCATCCTTACAAACTATTGATCCTCAAAGCTTATCAGCGACAAGCCTAGTCCCTTAGATTCCTACCATAAAACAAAGAAAATGACCAGATTACTCCAGATCATGAGTAACTTCAGGCATGACATACCACCTTGCATTATACTGCCTGACAACAGCCTTCCAGAAAACCTGGCTCAGATACAGGAGGCTTTCAATTAATACTTCGCATCGTTTCTCACAGAGCCGTGCATACTACCCATGATAAACATCCATACTAAAACTGAGGATTACATCTGTACTCACGAATTTGAGCACACGGACACACAAACACTGGTAAACCCAACGCGATCGAGTTTAATCCTGACCCAGATAGAATTTCGGCTGCTGTGTTCAACTTCGAAGGTTCTGGATTCCACATACTACTGCAAAATGTTTTTACGTTCTTCATGAAGTCTGTGGTTGTTCCAGATGTGTGGAACAAAGCGCTATTTGCACCAAGATATAAAAGTGATACAGGTTGTAGGGAACAGTTACATGAAAATAGCAAATTACTAAAAGATTCGGTTTACGTCACACAGTCATGTCCTGGTTTTCTCCAGCGTCGGACGACGGTAGATAACTAGTTATGCTGTGGTATGCACACGTATATTCCGGCAATGGATCAGCCAGGCAGTAGAGCGAACAATCAGGACAAACCGGTGGCAACCGAAGAAAATTCACGCGAAGACCAGGTTAGACGAGTCGTTGTATACACGGTTACTTAAAGAAAAACTATATATGGACTTCAACGAAAGGCGGACGCGTTAAAAATAAAAGTAAGCAAAGCGCTTACAATTGTTGCAGTACTCCCCCCATAGAGCACCGGGAATAAACGGTAACGGGATACGTATGGAAGGTATTGAGCAAGTTTTGGTGAAAGAGAAACAACATGATCGGAACATGTGTGTAGTGCTGCTTGTAATCCCAGGGGCACACAGGATTCGATGTACCGGCGGCAGTAGATTGTTGGGTAGGGGTAATGAGATGGGGACGGCAGTGTTCTGGGGGGGGGATGAACCAGGGTAGGTATTACCAAAGGATGGTTTAACGTAAGCTGGTTTAAGATAATCAATGATTACGGATTCTTTTATCCATTCTGCTTTCAGACGAAATACTTTAGTTTCCGAGATATGACTTGATTTGGGCCTCCATAGGGCGGATTCAAGGCTCTTAGGACGGCGTCGACGCGGATGAAGACAAACAGACAACTGTGCAAATCTAGGTGAATGTGTTGTTTGCGCACATCAGGTCGCGTAGAAGTTGGACGGATGGATCGGAAATGTCGTTTGAGACGCTCAGCATAAGACGTGACGTTTAGTTCTCCGGTGATGCGAGAGTCAAGTACCACTTCATCAGGCAGACGGAGTGTCGTACCGAAAACGTGTTCAGAAGTGCAGCATCCAATGTGCTCTTTGATGGTATTGCGAATGGCAAGGTGGACCGCATGGGGATGATCAGATAAACGTGAATCTGATGAACTAGCCATTATGGTCGCTTTAATTGTAGATGAAAGCGCTCGATGAGGCCATTGGCAGCTGGCTGGTACACTGTTGTTCGTGGGGGAGCACAATCTAACAAAACAGTCCCATCACGAAGATATATGGAACTGAAATGACTATCTAAGTCGGTAAGGATGGTAGCTGGAACGCCAAAGAGAAAAACAGAATTCAGAAAAATAAGTAACCAACAAGCTTGTTTTAAGTGTTTCATCGTCAGGTTACTACAACTACCACCAAGCACGCTAGAATAGACACAATGGGTTTAATTTCGGTGTGTCACTGAAGCAAAGTAACTAATCCGTAAGACTATGTGATTGGTCTGGTTGAGTTGAAGCCAGGTGAAGTGGCGTGACTTCCATTGTTAGTCGCATTAGGTTGGGGTCAAGGTAGGGTTAATGTATAGACGAGTTTTTTCTGTGCACATTGATCCAGGTTATGGAGTCGAATCGCGGTCGCCTTTGCTGTCGACAGTAGACGACATCTGACTGCCCATATGTAGCGTCCGAGGACACAGCAGATTTGTGTGAATGCGTCATGAAATTGGTATGTGATCCGAGTCTACTGGGTGCGGCAATACTGCACTTGTTACATACTTCCTCGCATCGCTGTAGAACCAATCTGGGCAATGCTTTCGATCCCTAACGGACAGACGCCTGGTCGTTTTCCTAATATTTCTTGATCGATACGAGCAAGAGAAGTTGTACACACAGAAGAAGGTCTGCGACTGAGGTATCCTATCTTTAAGTTGTTGGCGCGCAAACGGTGTTAAGGTGAAGCTTACGCGCAGATCAGAACGAAATAGTTCTCTCTGTTACTAAGCAAGGTCTCCGGGTGGTCCATACTGCTATCGCGTCACCCTTAGTTGGTAAGGAAAAGTACATCATCCGATACTCCGCGGAGACGGGATGGAGCTTAGGCAATCGCAGTTCCATGTGCCTTTGGAGGAATTTTGCAGGGCACCCATATCGTTCGAAAACGCTTCGAATAAAGCCCAGTTCATCTAAAGCGCATCTTCCGTACAAATTCTCTGCGCTGTCTCGGTTAAACAACGGACGAAGTTCCTTTCATGATTAACCGGAACAAAACTAGCGAAGTAGATGTATTGTCCATTCCAAATTACCATTCCGTGCATCCTCCTACGAATTGACAAGTCTGATGCCTCGTTGAATTGGACCTCAAAAAATGTCAATGAGTCGTTACTTTGGTCCAAGAAGGCAGTGCTTCAGGGACAAGCATTTGTTCCGCAAAGACAGCTTGGCGGAAATTACAACATGTTTAGCGAGCCAAACTCCTCTAGATGAATTGCAGGTTCAAGTCCATAACTAACGACTCTTCTGAGTCATTGAGGTTCCTCCTTTGTTTCAGTTAAGTAAACGGTGAATCATTCATACGATTATCGGCCAATCCGAGTCCAGTTATCGAATCCGTCACGTCCGCCTCGCATTAGCTGTCTGGCTCGCTCGGTTGGTCCATCTGCTCACTCTGATCTGATTTTACCATCGCAACGTTCTAGAGCGTTATTGAAATTTATGTTACTATGTACAAATGTAAAGTTTGCTAATGCATCGTCCGCGCATATTTAATTATTCGCCATACAAAATTTATCGTCCGCATTTCGACCGCTATAGACCAAACGGTTGATGGATTCGTTCGGCTGGTTGCACTCCAATTTGCTCATTGGGCTTCCGCGAGCAACAGTGCTAATGGTGAGCCCATTGCCACCCCGTCGATTAGTCGCTATAGCGTTCCATTAAACTGAAACTGAACGTTCCGCGTGCACCTGAGTAGCAGTTGTCTCAGTCGGTCTGGGGGAATACCAACGTCGATGTTGTGCAGCTGGATGAACTCGCACAGATAGTCCATGGTCTCCTCCAATGGAACATTGGTAAAAAGAGACACCACATCTAAGGAGAACATCAGTCGCCTGGTTACATTTAGTTGTTTCACCGAGTCAAGCAAATCGAAGTTGTTCTTGAGAGTGTATCTGACTATGACTTTCCTGACTGGTTCCAGCCGTTTTACGAGCCACTTAGGGGTTTAATGATACGGCGAGTTACGCATATCTAGTACCGGCTATAATGTTAACCCTTCCTCTTGTACGTTTGGTAAGTTATGCAATTCTGGAATTACTGTTCCACTAGGTTTCGTGTATTCGAGTATTTCCGAGTGGATTATATCCTCCTGCTTTAAGCAACGCAGTAATTTCGTTATGGATATCTGGATCACTCGAATTCAACGAAGGCAAGTGCAAAGGATGCAGTGCACATATCACGGAGAGGAACAACTTGTGGCCAGTGAGCACTGCTGTCAAAAGATAAGTGAAACCGTTGGAAGGAGGCAATGGCCCAACTATATACAAGGAAACGTGTCTGAAACCTGCGTCTGGCAGGGAAATAGCACCTGGGGTCTTGAGAGAGGCGATGAATTTGACTAGTCTGGAATTTATGACAATGTTTAACCCGCTGTCGAATGTCCGTACGCATACTGTGCCAGCTGAATCAGTCAGCAATGAACTTTACAATACGCCGGATGCTCGAGTGTGATAGACCATGGATAGGATCAAAATGGCTAGTCGAAGCGATTGTGGGACAAAAGGTCTGGGCTTACCAGTTGAAATATCACATTCACATTTTGTATTAGTTAAGCACAGGTAAATGCATGAATTTTAATGAGTCGTTTGATCGGAGTTGGATAAGCTCAGGATCACTGGCTTGTGTGGCGGATTTCCTCTCCAGGTCGATGGGTGTAGGTGACAGTTGATTCAGTTGCGAACACGATATTGCATCAGTATTGTTGGGACCGTCGATGTAACGAACGGCTTCACAAACTGTGAAAGGTAGTCTAGGTGACTCCTTTTTCATAGTGTGTAACGGTCCGAGGCAGAACGGAAAGCTTACACCAGTGTTTCGTGATCGGTCAGGACAATGAAACGGGGTCACTGCACTAGGTGATGGAACTGTTTCACAGCCAAGTACATGACGAAAAGTACAAGACCAGAAGTGCTGTACCTGACCTGAACAGGTTAGCTTCCGCTAGATAAAGAACAGTGGCTGAAATTCATTATCGAGTAACTATTGCAAGACTGCGCCAACAGCGGAACTTGAATAATCTGTCATAAGAACAACTATAACATCTTCGTTGGTGTTCAATTGGTGAGTAGATATGACCTCGCTGAACTTCTACTTGATCGTAGTGAAGGTGGCTTCAAGTTCTGTGGTTATTGTGAAAGTTCTTAAATTGTCCTCCAGCAAATCGGTAAACGAGTGGAGTAAGTCAGCACAGTTGGGTGTGAATCTGCTGTAATAGTTGATCCTGCCGAGGAATGGGCCTAGACTTCCGACAGATTGTGGCACGCGGTAGTCTATGATCACTTGGGTTGTATGCGGAAGGGGTTTTGATTTCACCACCATCGATTCTATGACCGAGAAACTCAATGATGAGTTGACCATAGGTGTATTTTTCTGCGTTGATGGTTATTCCTCGATGTTCAAAGTGTTCAGAAACCGTTCCGAGATGTGCTGGATGCTCGTCAGGGTTTGCGCTTGCTATCAAGACATCATATATGCAAAGAGATGAAATCAAGGCCACGGATGACCTGATCCATAAACTATTGGAAAGACTGTGCTGCATTACGGAAGCCGAAAGATTTCCGAAGAAATTCGTATAGGCGAAAAGAAGTAAATACTGTAGTTTTCACGACATGTTACTCCGCTACAGAAATTTGATGATAGGCTCCGACTAAGTCGAGTTTGGAGAATACTAACTTTCCGGCTAATCCAAGCGAGAAATCGTGGATACCTATCCAGAAAAGTGACGTTAAAGGCTCCCTAGTGCCGAATGGCCATCCATCACCGGATCTTTTAGACACCTGATGAAGAGGTGCTGCCCAACAAATGTTTGTAGAGCGAAGGTTTCCGAGAGCAACCGTGTGTTCGAATTCATTTTTGGCCGCTTGAAGTTTGTCGTGGCGTTAGCGTCTGGGCATAGCAGTTACTGGCGGAGCGGTTTTAACGATATGGCGGCATACCTTGTGTTTAGGTTCGTATGTGCTTTTGCTTGTTTGGATTAGCGACGGAAATTGCCGAAGCAGCGAAGAGTACTGCGGGCAGTTACGTGTGAGAATACGAAGCCGGAGAGAATTTACTAAAGCCAGTTTGCAGGGTACGCTTAAAGACGTGATATCGCCTCGTAAGTTCCCGCAACGCAGGCCAATAACAAGACGGAACTAGCTGAGAAAATCGATATCAACGATGGGTTTCTGCACATCAGCGATGGTGAAAATAAAGGGAACGTTATCGCATGATCCTAAGCTTAAGGTAAGTAGTTTCTGGCCGCAAGTCGCGGAGTTAGTTTGACTAGCTGCCTGTAGCAGTAGACCAACTGGTTGCAGGGGCATTCTTCCAGGGAACTGGCTAGAACGCTGACTACTGCATTAGTGTCAACCAAAAAGTAATCTTTGGTTGTGGAATCAAATACGTACCGTCGGCGACTTATGATCTGGCCAGTGACAGCCGTCGCTATTACTGGCTGACTGTGGTTTCCTGATGTAGGAGCTGGAAAGACTTTAGAGTGTTGACATCCTGGGCGGAAAGTACGCACTGCGTCTCCAAAATGGTGCTTACAATAACTATAACGGAATGACTGTCGTGTACGAGAGTTAATACGACGCCTGGTTCAGGAAATGGATCTTCGTGAAGAAACACGATCAAGTTTGAGACAAGACAAACGGAGCTCCAAGTTAGAAAGTCTCTCACTGATAGAATCAAGCTTTGTCGTTCCTGAAAATTTGCCTGTACCAGCCTCGGTTACGTGGTACATAGACGTTTTAATGAAGCGCACGTGAACTTTATCAGCAGCTTCTGCCAGCTTGTCTAGCGGGAGATCGTCGGTGAGCACAGCTGGAATAGCCGTCGTATTCGCAGGAAGACAATTAGTCCACAGTTGGGGGAGAATGGAATCGTCCAAGATGGAAGAACCGACAAGTGAACGCATATGTCGAAGTAGCTGTGGCGGAATTCTATCTCCGAGCTCGACGCCAGAGAGTAAAAGCTGAAGACATGTTTCGTCGGAAGCTATAGTGCGCTTAAAAACGGGAGAATCTACGGGCATAAGATCGAGAATGTCGGTACCACTGAACCGATGTTGCATGGAAAATGAGCAGTCACAAATGAAAACATAGTAGATTGGGATGCGATCCAACGAAAGGAAAAATTGATTCTACTTTTATAAACCACACGCGCTGGTTAGAAACCTTAAATGAAGGCAACGCAAGGCCAAGCAAATGTACCGACGCATTAACAACGGTCGCTTAGTCAGGCAGTGTGAGAAAGAATAACAAAATTTACAAAAAAAGTAAATAAAAACTCGAGGTCACCAAACATGTGGAAACCGTGCAATGAGAATAGCAAATCAGTTAAAGATTAGGTTCACCTCACACAAACATATCCTGCTTTTCTTTAGGGCCTGAGAACGGTGAGTCGCAAGCTATGCCGAGGTGTACGCACGTTTATTCCTACAATGGATCAGTCAGGCAGCGGAGCGCATAATCACGATAAACCGGTGGCAACCAAGGAAGTATTACGCTAAGACGAGCTTGGACGAGTCGTTGCAAATACGGCTAATTAAAACAAAACTGTACATGAACTGCAACGAAATGTGGATGCGTAAAAATAAAAATTAAGCAAATTGCTAACAATCGCTACAGCGTCAAATGCACACTAGCTGAAGCCCCATCAGCCATAGCTCAATGTTTTGTATTACGACGTAAATGGTAATATAAGCCAAAATCGTCGACTTCCTAAAATTCTGGAATTCGACCAGCACTTCCCAGGACGGATTTCTGAGAGCACAGCCATGTATTACCTGTCAATTACAATATATAAACTTCGTTACTCGTTCTATTGACCGTGGTAAGCATCTGATCAACATATTTCTCGATATGCCTACAGCATTCTATCTGGTACCACATGGAAGTCTTCTATTGAAAGTACATTCCTTCGGCATAACTGTCAGCTTACATTCTTGGATTTCATCGTACCTTTCTGGTTAGCATCAGGCATTCGAAATATTATTTAGTTACTTATTTAACACTTACACAAGTAGAAAAGTCACGCGTTCTTGTCCAAGGAATTGTTCTAGGACCTCTTCGTCTTTAACATACAGTAAGGATGCCTTCGATGTTATAAAACATGGTAAACCGTACGCATTTGTCGAAGACATTAAAATTATCTATCAGTTTGATTTGGGCAATTTCACTGACGTACTAGCCGACATACAAGCGGATCTATACAAACTGGAAAACTTTGTGCGGCAAGTGGAAAATAGAACTCTCATCCGAGAAGTGCAGCTGTATATGTTATCGCTGCAATACTGCACCGAATTATTTGATGCTGGGCTGCAAAGCACTGTCCACCTGTTTCACAATTTGTGATCTTGGGAAAAACTATTCGAGCTCCTTTAATTTCCTCGAATGGGTGCAGTATACTGTGGTAAAAGTCCGTAAACTAGGAGAGCTAACAGTAAAATCCCTTGTTTTAAATGAATCCAAAATCTACCTGTATAAAACCCGTATTCGTCCCCTACTCAAATACTGCTCATTAATATACTCCAATTGGAGGAAAAGTGAGAAACATCCATAGAAAATGTACGACGCTACTTTACGAAGCGCATAATGAGAAGCACTGGTGATTTTATCTACTATGACCTTTGCTGTGAGATGAACGTAGAACCTCTCTGGTTAAGGAGACTAAAACTTAACCTGAACTTCATGTTTGATATAATCCACGAACGCTTCTTTACCTCAGACATTGAGGTTGTACTTCAATCTTCCCTCAAGCACAATATAAGGGATAGAGATAGCATGTTACAACCCGAAAAGGCAAGGAGTAGCTTAAGAGCAAATTTATTTCATAACCGCCATGCAGTGACGTGGAACAAACTACCGCAGAATCTGCGAACATGTGAATTAACCGGGAATTGACAGTGACTAAAGTGAAGTATGTGTTAAACATAGACGTGAGTATAGCAACGTTGTATGAGAAAGGACCGAGAGCCATACAGCAACTGACAAAATTCTCTGATTCAAAGCCAACTCAAGTCTACCACAATTTTATTTATAAAACAACTTTGTTCAGCACTTCTAACTAACCCTCTTTTCTGTCCGGAGGACTCAATGAACAAATTGCGGACCGATTACCGAAACCCGTCGAAATTGCTCCCTACATACCTCGGCTGATCTGATCGGATTGAACGCAAACTCTTCTTGATTATTCAGTTAGAAATGTGATCTGATTAACCCTATAGCCCGTGTCACGCAATATCAAGACATAAACAATTCATTAATTTTTTATTTCTAACTGTCTTTTTACACTCTTACTTTAAGGTGACATACTACCTTTTCTGTCGCGGAGGCGACAGTCCAGAATCAGAGAACAAGGTTCATTGCTCAGCGCTATTAATTCCTGCACTTTTCGAACGCAAGCAAATGATGAACCTGAAAATTTTGTAGAACTGTCTAGCATATCAACACCAAGCAATCCTCCGTTTTTGAAACTTCCCCTACAAAATTTGGCCGGTTTCACTTGCGCACATATTTTATTTTCTTATTTTCCTCACTGTTGACCACGACTGGGTAGATCTCCTGAGGTGACGGATTTAAACTTCAAACACTAATAATAATAACCATGCAAGGCGTATTGCCATTGGTTCCCTGGCCGTAAAAAGTGCTTTACTTGAAAAAAGCAGCTGCTGATACGGGCTAGTTGGCTTAAATGTCCACACTATGTACACAAAAATACAGCCCAAAAGATGAGTTACATAAGTGATGGTTTACCAGCTTCAAAAGCCACACCGGCACACGGCCAGATGGAGACAAGGAAGTGTGAGTGAAATCCACCGAGAGAATAGCCCGCATGGAAGCAGGTCTCCAGGAGGCGGTCACAGTATTGGTCGTATTACCTCACATGCGTTTTATTTATCTATAGTTGTTATCTTTTAAAACTTCACAATCCTCTCGAAATATTTAACCGACCGATTAGCCATGACAACGAAAAGGCTTGAGGACTGTTTGGAATAGCCGCAAAATATAAAGTCTGCTCCTTGCGATTTTGCCGTACACCAGAAATCGTAATATCCAGTTGGACCGTACATCGCACCGAAGCCAGAACTACCTTTGTTTTTATTCGCCAAGTTCGTGTCGCCCACGCAAGAGAATGGTACTACCTGTACATATTTGACCTTCGCCAAATATGGACGCAACTTTTCATTTGAAGAGAAATGTAGCCATTATTATTAATGTAAAAACATACGTAACAGGTTGCAGATCCGAAAAGCACGAAATAGCTTAAGATCGAATTTTTTCCTAACCGCTACTCAGTTATGTGAAGCCAGTTACCGCAGAATCTGAGAAGGTGTGACTCAAGTTCAAGTTCAATTTGGACAGGAAAGGTAGGAAAATTTCCATGTGTGTTTCTTCTTCAATGCGTCGTTGAACCAGGATGGAGTTCGTGGGAGTGATTTAAAACCGACAGGAGCCAAATCAATATACACGAATCACGTAACGGTCAACCAATCAATGCCCACGCGGCCTGCACTAGCAGTCCCCACTGTACCGGCCACGTGAATAAGAATAAAGGCGAAGAGAAGGGAATCAATAAAACAGAATAATGATACTAAATGTAGTACAGGAGAGAATGTGTGGATAAGACAATAATAGTAATAGATGTGTGAAGCCAAGGAAATGGATGTAGAAGTCAAGAACCAAACAGAAAGGTCTGAGACTGCAACACAAGGGGGTCGAGTCGATGTTCAAACTCCTTCACGCTTGGTGCTAATAATACTTCGTTGGGTAGTGCGTTCCATGTGTCGATGACCCTGCGTGATAAACGAAAGTGAGCTCTAACGCGATCAGATCTGGGCTTATGCAGCTTCAGTAGGTGACAAGGAAGTGATGGTATCTGGGCCGGATGGCACAGTCTAGTTAGATCAGGCCCAAGCTTGCCGGTCAATAAACGGTCCATAAGAATCAGGTCACCCCAAAGGCGCCTATAGAGCAGCGAAAGCATCTGCACCCTTAGCAGCTTATCAGGATACGAGAGATGCCTAAATCCTTGTACCATTTTTGTGCCAACTCTCAAAACTCGTTCAAGTGTCATCTTGTCGCATACCAAGCATGGAGAACAGGCCCTCACGCAGTCTTCCAAGTATGGCCTGACAAAGGCTGAGAACAATGTAACAAACCTTTCATTTGTTGTGATGCCGAACGACCTGCGGATCATCCACAGCATTCGGAAACCCTTGCGGGTAGTATTTGTCCATCATTTGAAATCAGAGGATAGCGAGATCCCTAAGTTGGTTTGTTCAGTCACTTGACGCACTACATTTCCGCCAAGTACGTAAAGAGTTGTGGAAGTGCTTGATTCTATGCGCAGGACCGAACACTTGGCAAGATTGACTGGCAGCTGCCACAATTCTGACCACTCCAAAAGCTTGTCGAGAGCTGTCTGCAAAGCTGTGAGTCGCTCACTGTATTCCAAATGTTAACTCATCCGCAAACATAAGGGATGGTACCTTAAGCTTCTCAGGGAGGTCATTGACATACAATGCAAACAGTAGAAGTCCGAAAACCGACCCCTGAGGAACTCCACTCAAGATGGCTTGTCTGAAAGACAGCTCGGAACCCACTCGAAAAATCATGTCTTCTTTCCAGGAAAGCCAAAATCCACTTCAGTATTTGGCCTGAGAAGCCGTAGGATTCTAGTTTAACAAAAGACGGCAATGCGGTACAGTGTCAAAGGCTTTAGAAAAGTCGGTGAACAATACATCCACCGCCTCATCCACAACCTCAGCCCAGCACTCTCGGCCTTCCAACATGTTAGTCAGACAGGAGTGGCCTCTGTGGAACCGACGCTGAGACGGGCTGAGCAAACTAAACTTAGCCAAGTGCATCTCCAGAGCATCTCTTACCAGCTTCTCTAATACTTTCACTAGTATATTTGTTATGCTAACTGATCTATAATTTTCAGGCAGGTACTTATCACCCTTTTTGAAAATAGGGCAGAAGATATCATCTCTCTAGATAGCAAGTAAGGACCAACTACGAAGAGACTTCTCAACGAGACATTTAATCGGTTTACGCAGTAATTCAACCAGCTCGTACAAATGTTTTGGATGTAGGGCATCTATCCCGGCAGATTTAGTGGGATTCAGGTCACGCAGGATCTTGAGTAACTAAGGTTCTGAGATGGAAAAGAATCTACTGGTATGTTTGCCTGCAATGCGATATTAGGCAACGGAGATTCATGAACAAACGATCTAGCATACTGCTCAGCAGGTAAACAGGCCTTGTCCTGACCGGTTGATACTTCAGTGCCGTCAGATTCAGACAGCGCTGGGATAGACGAATTTGCATTGCATCGCCATTTGACATAGCCAGAGAACCATTTCGGGTTTGTTGATGCGGATCGAGCCAGCGGTAGTTCATACCTCAAGCGTGCGACCAGCAGATGTTGTTTACATGCATTTCGCACACCTCGGTAGCGATGATAGGTACTTTCTGAGGGAGCTGATACGTAAGTCCTCCAACACCTGGATCGCCTATTGAGCACCCTGCGTTCCTCAGAGTCAAACTAAGGCGGCTTTTCCCCCCACTATATTCTTCGGTGAAATTGGAACGAGGGGGAAAAATCTCACAAAGAAAGGATATGAACTAGTCCCAAGCAATCTGGACGGTATCATGCTCTGAAACGACACTGGGTTGATTTGCAGCCTTGTACCTGATGGCATGAAAATCAGCGCGCCAGATATTTGGCCTCCTGATAATAAACTTTTCATGGCCCAGACGTAAGGCGCATTTGAATAATAGGCAAACGTAAACACTAGAGCCCACGCGGGAATCATACACTACAGCTTGTCCAAAGTCTATCGATTTCGCAAAGTAGAGGTCTAAGATGGAAGGCTTTTGGCCTTTGTACAAACTGATGAAAAGATGCTTATAAGGATAGGGCAAGATCATTAGAAAAACGTCCGGACGCTGCTGGGCAGAAATTGCTCCAAGCAACCTCAGGAACATAAAACCCCCCTATGATCAGATATCTATTTGTCGTATGAGTAGGAAGGAAATGAAGAGCTTGCGTGACACACTTTGGGGGCATCTGTATACTAACACAATTTTGAACTGCGTGAAAGAAGCGCAAACATGCACCGCAAGAGGTTGAACAGTCACATCAGGGGAATTGAAGAAATATGTTCGTGAAATGGTCAAAGTGGATTTGAGGTACAAAGCAACACCACCTTCGCGACAACATGAGGCGCGATCAACTCGCAGAAGGGTATAGCCAGGCAAACCCATGTAACTGTCCATCATCATCATACACGTTAGCTAGAGGTGGGGAACACCTCAGCTACTGTGCCGCAATGCATAGAAAAAAAGGAGAAAAAAAGCAACTGGTGCAAGCTGGCTGAGCTACCGGTAACGGATGGGCATCGTTCCGGTAAGCTACCAGCCGGCTGCTGTGCACCCAAAAAGAAAAAAATATTATGCAAGATTATATAAGGCTAAATAATGAGCTCATGGTTGGAGAGGATGTCGGAGAACAGCCACGTCTCAGTAAAAGCAAGTACGTCTGGCCAGGAGCTATTTACAAGAGTACCAATCTCTCACATATTGTTTCTCAGACTACGCAGGTTGCTGAAGCTTACTTTAAGGAAAACGGGATCGTGAGCCGGGGATCGGTTGCCACCAGAACGGGCTCTGGAAGGGAGGAAGTAGAGCACCGGCTCACCACTCGAAAACTCATCAATCAGAGACCCGTTTCACCCGCCTCGCGACGGGCTTTGAGGTTCTTTATGGCGGCCTTCAATTTCAACCTATCAACCAATGGGCGATCAGGTTGAATACTGCCTCCAGAACCCTTAAGTTTACAAGCGAAACGCAGAAGCGTATTACGCTCATCCGGTGTTAAAAGAACTACTCCCAATAAACGGAGTTTGACGTCCGAATCATTGACCGGCACAGAACCAAGCCTACTGAGTTTCCTTACATATACTTTTGGAAACCCGGGTGGTAACAGTTTGCAAACGCAAATCTTAAACCATTGTACGTCATCAAGCACTCGCACCTTTGGAAGTGCGGAGGTGGACTACTTGACTTTCCTAAAGATGACACTGCTATCAGTGTGTCACTGCGGCGGGGGTGCCTACTCCACGGGCCACAATCACAGAAGCGTGCGACTGGGTGGATGGTTGGTTGGATGCACTAGATGTGTAAAAAGAAGCTTTGGGAGGAGACGCCGAAGAACTGAATACTGAAGGCTCTGCAAGGGGCGTGCTTACCTGATCCTCTGTACACTCCGATACTACCGCATTTTGCAAGGTACAGCTTGCTTCTTCTTGCTCAGTCTATGTTTTGCTGGCATGGTCTGCAATATTTCGTTACTAGCTGTGGAATCACGTACGCCTTCCAACTGTTTAGCGACAACTAGCTCACAATCTGTTGCTGGATAGGGTGTTAGGTCGGCGAAATCCGTTTGCGCGTTACTATCCGCTAATTTCACCAGTCGAGAAGAACGGATGGTGTCAGGCGATCTACTAAACCTTAAACTTTCCCATCCAAACTTGTCAACAGCAAAGACAACATTCTTTCTATGTTTGTCAGTCTGGAAACGGGCGGATCGAAGCAATCCTTTGTGGTGACACAGCGCTTAGCTTTAAGCTTAAAACAATCTTCACAGCTGTAAAGTAACCTCTCAATGCTTGCCAAGGGAGCATACTGATCAGCAGGCAAACCGGTGCATGCATCATGGAACCATCTACCGCAAAGATCGCATTGCATACCACCTGCCAAGTCGGTCACAGGTATAGAGCATCTCTCTAAGCCGCATAGCTAAACTGAATCAGCTGTTTTAAGGACCGGAGACACATCTACAACATTTCTAACCATCTGGACAGCAACGAAGAAGCGGTAAGAACAACGAAAAGGTGAGGACCGGCTCACGAGGGCCTACAGTGCAGATAGCGAGAGCAAAGTCGGATAATACAGCAAGAGAAACGTATGCACCGATTTGAACTCACCGGGAGTGCCCTATATGATGCACTTTTTCAATCAGGACAATGTCCACACAAGCGTTTTCGTGCAGATGAAGGAGTATTCAGTGTATGCAGGGAGTAGCAAGCCGCAAGTCGTACGGTGACTCCACAGAGACTGCGTCGTGACATTGAAGAGACCCACAAGAGATTGCGAGTAGGTTAGGACTTCGGAGTCCTTTTTATGCACAGAATACTGTCAAAAACCAAAGTTTTGTGCAGTGTTACTCAAATAGTTTCCAAACAAGGCATGAAATGTTTCGGAACAGCGTCACCAACCAGTGAATTTGGCAAGAGTGTTGTTTGTACTAGACTTAACGCGGAATTGACAGTGAATAAAGCGAGTGGCATGCGCAACATAGACGTGAGTATTGCTACACTGTATATGGAAGGACCGACTGCCATATGGAAAGTGACAACATTCCCTGACTCGAAGTCAAACCACCTCTACCATATTTTTTCACAAAATATCCTTTTTACGCACTTCTAAGTAACTCTTTGTTTTGTCCAGAGATAATAACGAACGAAGTAATGTGTGATTAATGAAACTCGTCGATATCACTTCCTGCACACCTCGGCTGCCCCATACGGTTGAACCGCTGAAGCATCGACTCATACACACTTTTCTTGAATGTAGTCATTTTGACGACCCAATTGCAAATGTAATCGGATTAGTCACATTGTCCGCACCTAGCACTATCGGTACATAAACTATTGTTTTATTTTTATTTACTTATGAGTCTTATTTTTACATTGGTATTGTGCATTTAAATGTGACCTTTTCTTTTCTGGAGACGACAGTCCAGGAGCATATCGCAAACCTCATTGCTCAGCAGTATCAATTTTGTATTTTCCGAACGCACTACATGATGATGAACCTGGCAATTCATTTCAGAACTGCCTCGATTTTTGATAATTAGATTGGTCATCCGTTTTCGACACTTCCCCTGTACAAATTGTTTGATTGGTCTTTCTTGCGCAGAAGCAAAACATGCAGTTCCTTTATTGGATATAATCACTGTTACTATCCTTCTACACATATTTTATATCCTTCATTACTTCATTATTTGCTACGACTGTGCCGATCTCCTGAGGTGACGGTTCAAAGTCGCCAACGCAAATAACACTGTCCAACAAAAATATTGTTTCTTTTTATAACCGAAATGCCAATGTCTCCACCTTCTAGAATACACACTACTGATCGTAGAAACGTATTCCGATGCTTACATTGTTGTAAGCTAATGATTATTTTCAGTAATGTCCAGTCTAGATCGCATGAAATATAAGTAAATGTACTGAATCAAAGCATATACAGTATGCATGCATGATCGGCCGATGGCGGAATGGTCTGCGCGCCAGGTCAGCAAGCATGAGGTCAGCGGTTCAAATCCGCGTAGGAGTGGAAGTCCTCGCGTTATACCCAGCCAATGCGCGACTTCTAGTGGTTGTTCCGTTACAGCATACAGCTGACGACTAGTATTAGTATTATTATATACAGTATACATGTATGTGGCAAATGCGCTTAAAACAGCACTGCAACAAGCCGCTAACTACTGACTAAAATTCGTCGCTTGTATGATCTAGTTCCCTCAAGCTGCAGAAACCAGCAAGTTACCCATCGTAGAAGGTGTGTACTTGCCATTGGAGCCGCGCGCCATGACTGTAATGTCTTGGTGAAAGCGCTCATCATGCTCATCGCTAATCGATCCTAAGTTCACAGGGAAAAATACAAGGTGATAATGTGGAAATTGAACCTTGTGTGACATTCGTGCATCAACAGGTTGACAGTGTACAACCATTTTTTATCACGTCTTTGTGGTTCTCTACCTTTGTCCTACCCAAAAATCCTGTACACACTGCTTTGAATGATCTCCACTCATCTAATCCAAATGAAAGCACCTGGCATTCGAAAATGTCTGCCATCATCTGGCGAATATCAGGCCCAGTAAGTATCGCTTGTATGAGCTTCGCGTCGGTCAGCTCCGGAAACAAATGTTTCAGGTGCCGACACGCAAAACCATCTCCCTTGAGGGCTTGGACGAAGCTTTTAATCATACCAAACTTGATGTGCATGGATGGTAGATGCAGGTGATCAGGTTGCACAAGAGGTTTGTGCTTTACACGCATTTTCCCTTAAGCATACTCCGTCTTCTATGGACACTTTTCTATTATGTAGTGCTTCTGACTTGCTCTACTGCCTCAGAAGCACAAGAAAAAGTAATATTTTGTGAAGCCTCCTTGCATACCCATTAGGAATCCAATGACTTTGAAGGCAGCACAAATGTTCCAAGAGTACATATCGCGGTTCAGTGCAGCGAGTATGTGTTGCATTCTTTCCTAAGTCTCCTTCATATTGGTGGCATGCAACAGAGGCACGGTTGGGTACACACTTCCATTGTGGAGCAGTATGGCTTTAAGACTACGCTTGGACGAGTCAATGAACATACACCATTCATCCCTGATATGTCGCACGCCAAGCTGCTTCATCAGTAAACAGTAAAAACAAGTTTCGTATCATGAAAACCGAACAATTTAACAATTAACTTTCTCTTTACAGTAGTTTTAGTGCTTGAAACATTTACTTGCCACTACTACAGCAGAGATGCTAACAACTCGGCCTTGTCTTTAAGCAAGCCCAGGTCACATACCAAGTCACTCAGTTCTGATAATTCAATAAGATGTGGATTGACATCATCAGCTACAGAGTTTTCATAGGTGTTACTATCAGGGGAAGTTGACGATGCAGGAGCAATACTAATCATCCGTAACATGTTCACTGGAGGCACTAGAATGGGCAAGATGCAATCAAGTGGAACAGGTCGAATAGCTAATAGAAGATCGGGGTAATGAATTTTGTCATCGTTACGATTTAAAAATCCAATGACACTATTAGATAGAAGTAGCAGACTGTCGCGTGATCCTACGGCTCTCTCCATACCATGAGAATCGCAAAGGGCGTCTTGCGTTTGCTCTTGAGCCACTGAGTCAAATGAAGGTTACATGACACACAAACAAGATGTGACCCCACTTCTTATCTTGATCTCCCAGTTTCAACCCGAAACCTGCGTGATAGGCACGTTTCAGTAGTGGAGAAATGGGTCTGCACTGCGACTGTGTAGTAAACTGTCCATAAAAGTGAGTTCGGTCATTCACACACCAGTGTGCTTGAGTCATGATCAATATATCAATTAAGGAAACACAGCTCTCAATCGAATTTCAGTGTCAGTTGGGTCCCATAACCAAGATTACTTATTTTATAGGATCACTGGGAGCCAATGGGTCAGTCATAGGCGAGCATTCGATGAATGGAACGCACTGTTTAGCTGAAAAGAAAACATAAGGTTAAACAAGTACCCGATGTGATATTTGTAATCAGTCAATGTGGTATTACTAGCAACACCATATCTCATTTTCGTTATAAAAGTGACGGTGAACAGTGTAATAATACACTTGCAAGGTGCATTGCCATTGGTCCCCCGGCGGGAAAAACTGCTTGACTCAAAAAATGTTTGCTGGTCCGGACTAGATGTCTTGAGTACCAAAGTATTATATACAGAAAAACAGCCCTACATATGACTTAGATAGATAATGGCTTACCTGTTTTAAAGTCACAACGGCACGCGGCCAGATGGGCGTAGAAGTACGCATGAAACGCATCGAGGGAATAACCCGCATAGATGCAGTTTCCCAGGAGACCGTTACATGGATGGCCGTATTACTTCACTTGTACATTTGGATTTATCTACACTTACTATTTTTGATAACCTCACAATCTTCCCAAAAGTTGCAACCGATCGATGAGCCATGCTCACAAAAATAGTTTGAGAACAGTTTTGGAAAATTTGAAGAAGATAATTTCTGCTCTCTGCGAGTCTGCAGTACATCAAGAATCGTACCATCCATTTGGACTGTGCCTCACATGGACGAGGAGTATACCATTGTTTTTTATATGCCTCAGCTACATAGTACTCATGCGAGCTCATGGTATAACCCATACCTATATGGCGTGCGTTAAATATGGACGCAACTTCTCATTTGCAGAGAAAAATACATAGTATTGTTATTAAATGGATGAAGGGCAAGACTAGTTAATCGCAGTGTAGTACTACAGTGACAACTTTGCTATTGGTCCGCTCACTGCTACTATCACTGAAGCAGTCATCAATACGCTCAGATGTTAGGTAGTCTGACACGTAATACCGGAACTGCCGGTCATCAACAACGATCCATAGTTTACAAGCGCTGCATTCCAGCAATTCTGTAACCACGTTAAGAGTTTTGCATCGACAAACAAACAGGTATGATACAGAGTTGAACAGACGTTGCGGTACAATAAGCCAAGAGGTTCTTGCCAAAAGTTAGAGCTGCTCATGAGGACCTGTATCAGTTCAAAACTAATGTCCGTACAGCGGAAGAATAAACGGAATGCCTGCTTTGGCTGCACGTTTAATTCCAGCTTTGTTACCACGTAAGCAACTGAAAAGGAAATTAAGAAAATTGGTGACGGATTACTAAGAGTATTACAACCTCGGTACCTGGGTGTTACCTGAGCTACCAGTAAGCATGAAAGTGGGGATTCAACCAATACCGGGTGTCAACAAGAGACGGAAAAAAAGGCGTAGTGAGCATGATGGGTGGAGAATGCGCGTATGAATTCAACGGGGTGCCCGGGGTGTCAGGTAGGAGTAGCACCTCTGGTAGGGGACTTGGCTTACCCTCTGTGGTAGTCCGCCTATCTTTGGTCTCAATCTGTCACCCAGATCTCACCTGTGACTCCAAAAAGCTGCTTGCAGGCTGCAGCGGCCACACCCCGGTCAACCGTCAGGAAGGCGGGCTAAACCAGGTGAAGGTAGCCGGGATTACTATTACCGGTGACTTCGTACCCGCATGCAACGTCAGTCCTGACAACTCGGCGGAAGAGATCGATCCTTGAGCCAACGGCCAGACTTTAAGAAAAGTTCCCAGATACATTCTGCCTTGCAATTAGCACTTGGCTGTGCAAAGGCCAGAGGTGAACCCCCGAACAAAAACTGGATGAGTTTGGGCTCCTCATACGTACCTATAATCCCCACGCAACTTCATGACATGTCCGTTACCCGCGTGTCTCCTCTTGCTACGGCTTTCCCGGTAGGCGACGCGCCCTGCAGTAACCTAGTGGCCAGAGTAACAAGTAAGATAGCTGGGTCCCTCAACCCCGGAAGCCACTATTCATTGGATGCTAGAGTGTCAGAACCCAGTTGGATGTCGGCAGCCAAGCATTTACAATTCGCACACTACATGGCTACCAGATTGACATAGCATGCCTATCAGAATCTCGAATACCCGGCTATGGCTGTCGACAAATGAAAGTCCCTGGCGTAGACACCTCATATCGGCTTTACCACGGTGGGCCGGAAGATAATTCTGTCAAGCATTGGGTCGCCATGGCTGTCATTTGCCAGGCACACTACGCTCTCCTTTCATGGAAGCCAGTAGCAGCTAGAATAGCAGTTGCACGCTTCAAAGATCACCCGATGAATCTGACCATAATATGTGTCTACGCACCAACCATACCCGCAGCTGAAATGGACAAAGACGAGTTTTACGATACACTGCAGACAGTGGTGAACCATGTTCCAAAACGCGACATCCTCATTATCGTTGGGGGAATGGAATGTACGAACGGGTTCTAGGAACGAGCAAGTCCGTCACATACTCGGGAGATACGCCATTAGAGAGCGCTGTGATAATGTAGACCGCTTGCATAGCTTCACTGACCTTAACCGGTTGTGGGTAACGAATACTCGCTTCCAGAATCCCAAGAAGCATCTTCTTACGCAGTACTCCAACCATGGTCGTACAGCAAGCCTGATAGATTACATCTTAATCCGATCCCGGTGAATGTCCTCCATCGATGACTGTCGAGCTTACCGAAGGGATGAGACAGGTAATAAAGGTGGTTCGGATCACGTACTCCTGCGCGCCAAATTCCGATTACGCTTGACAACGCACCGAAAGACCTTTCCACCAAAGCGTAACAACACTGCCCCACTGAAAAGTACTGACTTCTGCCGATAACTTGAGGCAGCAATAGAAGCAGAAATTTCGGCCAATACACCATACCTCGTAAGTGTAGAAGATGAATCAGGCGACGCTCGTTGATTAAGGTTAAAATCGTCAGTTCAGCGCGCCGCTTTATCTACCCTGGGCTCTAGCTCTAAGCCTGTGAAGAACTGGATCACTGAAGATACCATTCGCTTGTCCGCTAAAGCGAAAGAAGCAAGTCTCACGAATTCCACAGATTACCGTCTCTTGAGACGTGAGGCAACCCGCTCAGCACGGAATGATCGCAACTGCCTCTGGTCTGATATCTCAGACAACATGGAAGCTGCATCAAATTCTGGCAATTTGGGTCCCCTCTTTCTTCTCGTCCATTTAACTTCCTGCAAGCGCCATACATCAACAACAGATATTGAGCAACTCGAAAGGCCAATTCATCCTCGATGCGGAAGGAATAGTTTCCAGATGGGTAGAGTATTTTAGCAACTACTAAAACCGCCCATTACACACCACCCACCCATTTCAGCATTATCCCAGTCAAAATATGACGTAGATTGCTCACCGTTATTTCCCGCAGAACTTTCAGAAATCGTTCGTCGCCTGAAGTCGTAGAAAGCTCCTGGAGCAGATGGGATTCTAGCGGAAATCTACAAAGCTTGTCTACCAGCTCTCCTTGGCCGTTTGCACTAGCTCATCTGGTCGACATTGTAGACCGAAATCTGTTCTTCTTCATGGAGTACCTCAGTACTACTACCATTTCCCAAGAAAGGTGATCGAACGGTGTGCAGTAATTATCGCAGGATTAGCCTAATTGATGTGGCTGCCAGAAACTTAGCACGAATCTTGCTTTCCCGCTTTATCAATGAGAGGAACTTGCGAACTCGCCATAACCAAAGTGGCTTTCCTCCAGGCAGATGATGCACTGATAAAATCTTCACTCTACGTCGAGTACTCGAACACCCCTACCAGTTCCAGCAGCCCACGTTTGTGCTTCATTGATTTTTGAGTAGCCATTGACCCAGTTGACCGTAAAGCACTCTGTGGAATCCTACTTGCCGATGAGCCCGTGGGATTGAAGATGGCCTGTGGGATTGAAGATGAAATCACGAATCGTATAGCAAAAGCTCGGGCGCTTTTGCTAACCTTCGCCACTTAAGGCGCCGGCGCGACATCACTCTTGCCCTGAAGGGTAGAGTGTACAATGCAGCAGTACGTTCGACCCTATTGTACGGTTGTGAAACCTGGCCGCTTAAAGCAGCGGACCTGAAGAGGCTAGTTACGTTCGACCACCGGTGCCTTCGTAATTTAGCTCACATTTGGTGGGAACACCGTGTGAACAACGAGCGTGTTCGACGCCTAGTTTATGGCACAGGAAAAGGAAATGAACCGCTCAGCACCGTTATTTCACGCATCAGGCTCCGATGGCTCGGCCACGTTACGCATACCAGCCCACCGACTTCCGCGACGTGTGTTGTTTGCGCGCCGGGGGGTGTGGATGGAAGAAGAGGAGGGGTGGCCAAGCGATGACTTGGTCCAGAGGAATGAAGGCCCTCACTTCTGAGCTGGCCTCGGTTGTAGCATCTCAGCTCCCTGGTTGGGGTCCGAAAGACGATGAACACGTTTGGTTGGACACACTTGCTGATATGGATAGGAGCCGACCTCAGTGGCGTTCGTGCTGTGAGTTTCTTTGTCCCACCCCATCCCTCTTAGCCTCCCACTCCAACCACGATCTCATTACTTAGCCTTATGTAATTTTGCATAGTAATTTTTTTGGTGCACAGCAGCCGGCTGGTAGCTTACCAGAACGATGCCCATCCGTTACCGGTAGCTCAGCCAGCTTGCACCAGTTGTTTTTTCTCTCTCATTTCTTTTCTTTGTATTGCGGCACAGTAGCTGAGGTGTTCCCCACCTCTAGCTAACGTGTATGATGATGTTGAATTGCCGATGACGTGCCGGTTAAACTCGTTAACTTGATGATATCATACCACCGTTGCATGAAGGCCCGGTTTCGGTTCTATGTGGAAGAAACGGAGAAATTCGACATGAATACTGGAGTCCGGCATCGTTGACCAATTTATCCAGTGCTATTCAACTTCGCGGTCAAGTTGATTAAGTAGCATGACCTTGAGAGCCATCGTTGTGTCCAAGTTAGCCCTGACTTCTGACTGTCAGGTCTCGAAGTTACTGACGATATCGCTATCCTTGCGGAAGATGTTAGATCATTACAGTCGCTGCTAATTTGGGTCGACCAATTAGTCACTATGGTCGGTCTCGAAATTAACATCAGCAAGATGAAATACTTCTCATCGCTAGCCACCTAGTCCGACTCGTCGCTCTCCTTACATTAACAACTCATCGAATCCCCTCCTTAGTTCAAGTATCATGGATCCACTATATCCCAATAGTCAGGCTACATTCGAAATCCGGAATCGTATTGACTGCGCTAGAACAGCCTTCTTACAACTGAAAAACATATTTTGGCGAAGGACGGAAAGTGGTCCGAGAACGACCATTCGTGCCTTTTTACTCTATGGTTGCGAAACATGGCCCTTGCAATCCATAGAAACTCGGAAGCTGGAATTCTTCGACCACTGGTGTCTAAGGCTTATCTTGAAAACGCAGTGGCATGAGCTCATCACCAATGACGAACTCCGTAAGCGTTGTTACGGTGTTTCGAAGCTCACAACGCTCATTCAACGCTGCAGACTTCAGTGGTTCGGTCACATCCTCCGCAGACCAGACACTGACTTCACTAGGGCCGTAGTTTCACCCTCGTCTTGCCAGGACCGGCGTTGTCACTGTCGTAGACAATTGAAAAGGTGGCTCACTGCAGTGAAATTGATGTCGATATTCTGGGACTCCTTGTTGTGCATGGCGCTCGTCACTGGAGGAACCATTGGATTAGTATCTGCGTGGAGCTTGCAGGCGACTGCCGTGCCTGGGCAGCTGCAATCCACGACATTCATGAAGCCGGCTCATTCTGTCGCAGGAGCAAGCGCAGTAAAGTAAAAGTAAGTAAGTTGTGAAGTCAATACTGGAGGGAAGGTAATCAATAGGAACCGATTGCAGCTGCCGTGACAAAAGGAATGATAATGTGGACCTGAAACATTGCAAAAGATGACTTATGGCGAAGTCAAAACAGTATGGGAAGCCACAAGGATCGGTATTAGGTACGGAGCTTCAGTGATACCGATGCTACTAATCACGAAAGAAGTACGGATGTGATGAGTATATGCAGCCAGAAGAAGACGACAGATTTACGTGATGAAGTAAGTAGCTCGATTGCGGCAAAGTAACGGAGCAGGTTTGAAGCCGACAGGTTACTATTCGGCTTAGCTGAAGTGAACACGTTTGACTGAAATCAAGAACGAACCTCATGAACGCAGAAAAATTGTTAGTTGTGGAAGCGGCCTAATTATATTCGTCGAGGCTTCTAAAGACCAATAATGCTTTGAGATTTGCTGTGATGGCTTTGTTGAATAAACCGCTCGTCTCTGAAGGACTGAGTTTTGCAACACTCTCCAAAGGTGAATCGTGGCTTATTACCCTTTTATCTGTGCTTACTTGTACGCATTCGTCATTATTAAAAGCATATCTGGATTATTTGCTATCATCCTAGTGCGGCAGACCAATCTTTATGTAGCTGCACGTTATAATACTTGACCATCTCACCGGAACACCGCGTGGTTCCTTCACGTTCCGAATGATCATTTTCGCAAATCGCAGTGGGTAGTCCCCGCACGGCCCATGAAGTAAGTCATTCTCCTTTAGATAATCCAGAAATCTCAATATCTCCCACAATTTTATCATACCTAACGTTCACAAGGTCTGCTGTACATTTTGACATACTCGAGATGGTAATATAAACAGGCACCAGTTAATACGTATGAGCCTCACGACACCATCTAAGGAGAAAGGAAACCAACTACTCTGCGAGGTATGCCTATCCACTACCCACTATGCGTAATGCCATTCAGCTTAGCGAATCTATAAAGTTTAACACCAAAGCTGTTGCTCTGTCAGCTTGAGATAGAAACGATGATAACCTCTTCTTGCCTCTAGGAATGGGTTCCAGGGGATCTGCCCCCTGCGTTGCCAACGGCTTCGTATTTTCACTTCCAAGGCAATGCATCCCGTCAAGTTGCTGATTGCTTTTTAACGGAACTTAGTGGCGTTTACAGTAAAACGGGACCTAGAATGCGGAATTTACTCTATTTCTCCGGAAATGTCTTATTCTTATTGTTATAGCGGTGGTAAGAAAGTTTTGCCACTCCCCATTGTTTTGTGAGTTCACCACACTCACCCCTATTCATCCCACCCTCTTTTATGCTTCCCCGCATAAGTGTTTCTGTGGCCCCACATTTGTGATGAGCTTGTATTGACACGGAATCATATGCTTATTTGCTTTGCTCATACTCTGTGCATTCCGCTTGTTCACAAAGCACTGTATCTATCCATTGACCTTGAATTGACCACTCTTGATTGATCGACTGTTTTTTTACACGAATTGCTGCGCGTGTTCTCACTACCGTTAGTGGGTGAAATGAGTCGTGGGGCCGACATAATATTTCTGGCGACGGTATAACACGGTATAACCGCCATAACACTTATATGGCGAGCAGCTATTGGTGTTTTGTCACCGAATTTCACTGCTCAGTCAACCCGCTACTGGACTTCAAAAGTACAAGAAGAAAAAAACATTTCAGCAGAATAACTAAATTCATTTTACTTCACCTACCAGCATTCTGTCGCTAAGGTACTAATAATGAAAAATTAAAATGAACCGGGGAGACAGGATTTATATTGGGAGTCGACAGTCAGCTGTATCAGTGGGTGTATGGGGAAAATCATGCACCCTACCAAGGTAGAACGAGGCTACGCACATGGTCAACTTGTTTGTATATGGGTGGCTTCACGTGCCGGATGGCAGAAGCCTCATTTTCTGACTAATTTCTACTAGTAAGCTTGAATAACTTCCGGGGGGGGGGTTTGACTTATTGCGCAGTGGAACAGGTGCCGGGTTTGCAAGTACTTCAGTACCAGTCACAACTAGGTTCCACGAGATGCGCTCCGAAAACTTGTTAGATGCTCTTCTCTCAGTCCGGCCAATGTACATGCTACCGCTTGCACATTTGAGCTGGTAGACGCAAGAGGTGGTAATGTGAATGAGGATTGTCCAAGTCGGAAACGTGCAGCAGCTTTATGGTTTGGTGCAACAGATGCAAAGCAGTCTTCTTATTGACTGGCGTAAGCGATGACAAAAGCTTCTATCGTTTCGTTTCCCTTACTGGGAGATGTAATGAAAACCATCTTCTCAGGAATCTAAGCCGGTTTTTCTATCGTTAATCCTTCCCACACTTGGCGATAAATGTAGCACGATAGCCATTGTATTTCCTTCTCAATGGACGTTTCCGGACAAATTCACCGGGGTTTCACCAAGGAAGTAACAGGCGTTCTTAGTTGGTGGGACAGTAGCTGTTGAAGCTTAGGTACTACACCATCCAATCCAAGTTATGGCAAATCGATCTGACGAGCGAGCCTCTCTAAAGTTTCAGCAAAATGGTGGAACTCGGCTAGTTATTCGTTTTCTATGGTGAATTTGGCCCCTCGATGATGTTAAACGTTTCTAGCGTGTTATCCGTTTGCTCAGCGAAACCAACAACCACAAAAACAGCTGCACAAGCAGGCTTCTTGTACAAGCTGACGCACGTTAGTATGCTCCAGATGGACTATCAAGATGTGAGACTAATTGGCCCAAGGGGGCCATCCATCACTACGCGCTCTATTGATCCGTAGAAGTTTCCATCGACGCAAAACCGAACATACTTTGTGCATATGCAAAGTAACGCTTTTAACAAGTGAGCTGCCCTCACTTACCTAGTCCCATGTACCTGGAAACCGAATCACCATTATAAATAGCTGACACACCTCATGCTCATTTTTTCGACGATTAGCGAATAGATAGATCTCCATTTGAATTGCCTTATGTATGCCACAGGTTCGATGCTTTGTGGTCGCAATCATGTCCCAGGCAACCACATTAGGGCTAAGAGTGAGAAAGCACTTTATTCTAGTTATCATGTAATCAATAGACCTGTAATTATAAAGCGGTTACGGATCAGCATATTTAAAGAAATCCAGGAATGAATACAGACCGAAAATCAATATGTTCGATGATACGAGCAACACTGGACATTTAGTAAGCGTGTCCGGCCACAAAAAGGGACTCTTTTCCTGCCACACTATCCCCTCCTTCTCCGTCATACTTCCCCAAAGAGGCAGCTCCACATATCTGAAAGGTAAAGCACATTAGGTAACGTTAGTTTTACATCACAACAAAAGTGATCCCGCTGCTGAGATGCGATTGTGAGACATACTATCGTGCCTTACCTTACATCCGGATAACACCACAAAATGCACTTACTGGTACTCCAATAGAATATATCTCTTTCGTAAACGTCGCACTTGAACCAGGTAGGGGGTAAGACACACGACATCAACACGCGCTCTTCTATCTCGATACCGGATACAACTGACATCAGCAAGTTCATTAAAGTGGTCCACTACTCTACTAAACCTGTATAGCGTTACAAATGCTGTACCCCACAAGTTTAAGCTTATTAGCGGATAGACCAAATCATCTTTTAACACTTCAGGACACCGTAATAACTGACACACAATGTGGAACTCACAGCTGAACACCTGAGAAGCTCGTGCTGTCCATTGTGAATGTTTTCCGCTTTTCCCTGCCACGCAGCCAACACCGAGGCTTGCAAAGCTCGACCGTAACTGAAAGTAAGTCTCCATGGTTTCCGCCCCTCAACTCTGTTTATGGCATTCAGGTTCACAGCTGCTTCCTCTTCTGATTGGCCACCCGACAAAAAGGTGATTCCCGGAACGGCGATGGGTACGGTTCTTCTAAGCGCTGTCACGGTCGCCAACGCAATCTTGGAGCGTTGAAAAATAGTGGGTCAGAGAATTGGTTTGAGGGATGTTAGAGTAAATCATGAAATGGTGCCAAAGGAAATCCGTTCATATGCCCGTACTGGCCAAATATACGGTAGTCAGCTAGAGGACATGTTCAAACTACGATGAATCCCTACTTTTCGTGTTATGTTGGGAATCGCATTAAACAATGAATCCAGTTGCTAGATGCCTCACAATCTCGGATAACTTTGGAAATAACCAACGGATGTGTGTAGGGGTTTCAAGTAAACCCGGAGATTCCTCCGGCTTTCTAGAGTCTAATGTGTGTTTCTTACAACCCAACCAACTGTCCTGAATTCATGCGGGTAAATGTTCTACTCTGCTCAACCATGTACATGATAAAATGTATGTTCAGAGCCATGAGTGGACAGTTTAAGCAGATGGGTGTGAAAGTAAAATGGGACTTGAACTTTATATCATGAAACATAGTTGGTGCGGATCGGGAAGGTATCATTTCAGGAGGTTTTATGAACTACTTACCTTACACATGGGACAATATCTCGAAATTTCTCTATCCACATGTGCTCATTGCTGTCACGGTTGGATTTCAACTGGCGATTCTATGCGAACTCAGTCTCGACAATATAGGCTCACTGATGACTAGAATTCACTGCACCAGGTTGGAGTTTGCATAAACCATTATGCTAAAGGTAACAACTGTTCTCCCATTAGGTAGATTAACACGACTGGAACAAACATCTGATTAACCGATGCCGGTACCAACGCTAGTAAGTGAATGGCCCCGGTTCCTCTTAACAGGACTGCATTCACTTAAGCGGCAGTTTTTCATGAATATATTTGTGGGAACACTTGGTCAGCGCTGATTTTATACGATACATGGATTGGACTGAAATATTCCATCTTCTGCCTTACCGTCCGGTCCGTCTTCGTTGGTTCGTTAAAACAGTGTGAGCTCTATGTCTCCGTATGCTCCGTGGATTAACAATCGCGGTTGTGAAATTACAAGCGCATCTCTTCGCTTACCTACTCTATTTGGGGAGAACAAGTCCAGGTGACAGGAGTGTGGTGTTGTCACAGTACAGTCGAAATCGCTTTGTTACCAACCCGGCTTATAGCCCACCCCGCTTTATTGCCCATTTTATTCAAAATACAGATCCTTTTCTCGTAAATATGCTTAGTTTTCGCCGTCTAATTGCCCATTGCCGGGGTCGTCCTACCGGTTAATTGCCCAGCTGCGTGGGCTGTGCACTTGTCGCTTTGTCAATTTTATGACCGCACTGTGACTATCTTTTATTACGATAACCTCACAGCTAGCCAGTCCGATCGACTCAAGGACATCACAGACTTCTGCGGCGTTATTGACAGATCAGAAAACGTTACCTACGTTATTCAATAGGCGAGCAAACTAAATGCATAGACAGCAGTGGGCAATCCTTCAACCCTATGCAAAACTCGAGAACTGAGCAAAGTGGGGTAATCTTTCCGCGCCACATTTGTCAGTACCCTATTGGGTACAATTCTCTATTGGTTACAATATGGCCAGTAACAGAAAGGATTTCTACCGATGAGAAAGGATTTGTCCTCAACAGAAAAGTTGGACGTTGTGCACCAATTAGAACTTATCCAGCGGGAGCATCGCAAGCGAAGTTGTCGCGTCGTTTACACATTTCTGGTCGTGCCATAGCCACGTTGATTACCAGCGAAAAGGAACTCCTGCACAATTCGTCGCATGGCATTGCAAGCGCTCAGAAAATGAAGCGATGTGGAAAAGATGAAGAGGTTGAAACTGAATTGAAAGACTGGATGGCCTCGGTTCGTGAGCACAACCAAACAGTTACAGGCCCGCTTCAGAAGCAAAAGGTAGAAGAATCCGGGTAAAGACTTGGACAACCTTTGCTGCCAGAGAAGCATGGCTGCAAAGATGGAAGAATAGAAATCAACTAGTGTATAAACGTGTGCATGACGAAAAGAGTTTCGCGAACAAAGCAGTCTGTGGAAACTGGCTGAAAGGTCGACTGCCTGAACTTTTAAATGCATTTGATGGTGAGGTATACAATGCAAACTCAACCGGCCTTTTTTATCGGGCAACTCCAGAGGGTTCTTTGGGTTTTTCTATCGACGAGCTCAGTGGATCGGAAAAAGATCAATGGATGTGATCACTCTCATGTGCTGCGTGACTATATCAGGCACGGATAAAAGGGAAATGATTTTGATTTGAAAAAGTAAGAAACTACTATGTTTTCATGTCGTGAACGTGAAAACACTCCTCTGCGTTGCTGCCTACTTTCTCTTCTAGTCGGTTCCCTAGAATTTTACTGACGAGTTCATGTTCAACAGTTGTCAGATCTGAGTTACATCCCAAGCTGTTGTCAACGGCGACGAACTCTTCCGCATTGATGACTGGGATTATGCAAGTGCTGATCTCGCCCTAAGCGATGACGGCATCATCAGAAATTGCATCGAAAGCCAGTCGACTGAAGCCAGCATGCCAAAAGCAAGCTTTTATTGTTGCACCGTTAGCCTGTCTCCAACTTTTTGTACTGAACTGTATGACATGGAGCACAGAAATTTCGGCGCTAGCATCCACCGTCAACTATGAGCCAGATAGCTGTTGAACTGTGCGCTGAGCTTGGCAATTTTGTTGCAAACGTTTCGTCACCAATCGAGGTGACATCATCAGTGCGTAGTGGAGTGGCATGCAATAGCGTAGAGGAGCGTAGAGGAGCCTCGGTGAGAGTGCACTCTCACTCTCGCCATCCACGCATTTTTGTTAGCTCTGTAAGTCACGGGAAGTATTTCCACATTCACGACATGAAAACATAGTAGTTTCTTACTTTTCCACATCAAAACCATTTCCCTTTTATCCATGCCTGACATATTCACGCAGCACAAGAGAGTGATCATATCCATTAATCTTTTTCCGATCCACTGAGCTTGTCGATAGAAAAACCCAAGAACCCTCTGGAGTTGCCCGATAAAAAGACCTGTTTCGTTTGCATTGTACACCTCATCATCAAATGCATTTAAAAGTTCAGGCAGTCGATCTTTCAGCCAGTTTCCACAGACTGCTCTGTTCGCGAAACTCCTTTCGGCATGCACACGTTTATACACAAGTTGATTTCTATTCTTCCATCTTTGCAACCATGCTTCTGTGGCAGCAAAGGTTTTCCAAGTCTTTACCCGAATTCTACGTTTTGCTTCTGAAGCGGGCCTGTAACTGTTTGGTTGTGCTCACGAACCGAGATCTTCCAGTCTTTCAATTCAGTTTAAACCTCTTCATCCTTTACACATTGCTTCATTTTCTGAGAGCTTGCAATACCATGCGACGAATTGTGCAGGAGTTCCTTTTCGCTGGCAATCCAGGTGGCTATGGTACGACTAGAAGTGTGTAAACGACGCGACAACTTCGCCTGCGATGCTCCTGCTGGATCAGTTTTAATTGGTGCACAACGTCCAACTTTTCTGTCGAGGACAATCCTTTCTCGTCAGTACAAATCCTTTCTGTTACTGGCCCTATTGTAACCAATAGAGCATTGTAACCAGTAGAGTACTGACAAATGTAGCGCGGAAAGATTGCCCCACTTTGCTCAGTTCTCGAGTTTTGCATAGGGTTGAAGGCTTGCGCACTGCTGTCTATGCATTTAGCTTGCTCGACTAGTGAATAACGTAGGTAACCTTTTCTGATCTGTCAATAACGCCGCCGAGGTCTGTGATGTCCTTGAGTCGATCGGACTGGCTAGCTGTGGGGTAATCGTAATAAACGATGGTCACAGTGCGGTCGTAAAATTGACAAAGCGACAAGAGCACAGCCCACGCAGCTGGGCAATTAACCGGTGGGACAACCCCGACGGTGAAAACGAAGCATATTTATGAGAGACAAATCTGTATGTTGAAAAAATGAGTAATAAAGCGGGGTGGGCTATAAACCGGGTGGGTAATAAAGCGATTTCAACTGTAGTGTGACAACACCACACTCCTGTCACCTGGACTTGTTCTCCCCAAATATAGGTAAGCGAAGAGATGCGCTTGTAATTGCAAAACCGCGATTATTAATCCACCGAGCATACGGAAAGGTAGAGCTCACACTGTTTTAACGAACCAACGAAGACGGATCGGACGGTAAGGCAGAAGATGGAATACTTTAGTCCAACCCATGTATCGAATAAAATCAGCGCTGACCAAGTGTTCCCACAAATACATTCATGATAAGTCGTCGCTTAAGTGAATGCAGTCCTGCTAAGAGGAATAGGAGCCATTCCCTTACTAGCGCTGGTACCGGCATCGGTTAATCAGATGTTTGTTCTAGTCGTGTTAATGCACCTAATGGGAGAACAGTTGTTACATTTAGCATAATGGTTTATGCAAACTCCAACCTGGTGCAGTGAACTCTAGCCATCAGTTCTCATAGAATCGCCAGTTGAAATCCAACCGTGACAGCAATGAACACATGTATGTAGAGAAATTTCGAAATATTGTCCTGTGTGCAAGGTAAGTAGTTCATAAAACCTGAAATGATAACTTCCCGATCGGTACCAACTATGTTCCATGATATAAAATCAAAGTTCTGTTTTACTTTCACACCCATCTTCTCAAACTGTCCACTCATGACCCTGAACACATTTTATCATGTACATGGTTGAGCAGTGTAGAGCATTTACCCGCATGAATTCAGGACAGTTAGTTGGGTTGTAAGAAACACACATTAGACTCTAGAAAGCCGGAGGAATCTCTGGATTTACTTGAAACCAATACACACATCCGTCGGTTATTTCGAAAGTTATCCGAGATTGTGAGGCGTCTAGCAACTGGATTCATTGTTTAATGCGATTCCCAACATAACACGAAAAGTAGGGATTCATCGTAGTTGGGACATGTTCTCTAGCTGACTACCGTATATTTGGCCAGCACGAGCATATGAACGGATTTCCTTTGGCACCATTTCATGATTTACTCTAACATCCCTCAAACCAATTCTCTGACCCTCCATTTTTCAACGCTCCAAGATTGCGTTGGCGACCGTGACAGCGCTTAGAAGAACCGTACCCATCGCCGTTCCAGGAATCACCTTTTTGTCGGGTGGCCAATCAGAAGAGGAAGCAGCTGTGAACCTGAATGCCATAAACAGAGTTGAGGGGCCGAAACCATGGAGGCTTACTTTCAGTTACGGTCGAGCTTTGCAAGCCTCGGTGTTGGCTGCGTGGCAGGGAAAAGCGGAAAACACTCACAATGGACAGCACGAGCTTCTCAGGTGCTCAGCTGTGAGTTCCACATTGTGTGTCAGTTATTACGATGTCTGGAAGTGTTAAAAGATGATTTGGTCTATCCGCTAATAAGCTTAAACTTGTGGGGTACAGCATTTGTAACGGTATGCAGGTTTAGTGGTCAGTTGTATCCGGTATCGAGATAGAAGAGCGCGTGTTGATGTCGTGGGTCTTACCCCCTACCTGGTTCAAGTGCGACGTTTACGGAAGAGATATATTCTATTGGAATACCAGTAAGTGTGTTTTGTGGTGTTATCCGGACGGAAGGTAAGGCACGATAGTATGTCTCACAATCGCATCTCAGCAGCGGGATCACTTTTGTTGTGATGTAAAACTAACGTTACCTAATGTGCTTTACCTTTCAGATATGTGGAGCTGCCTCTTTGGGGAAGTATGACGGAGAAGGAGGGGATAGTGTGGCAGGAAAAGAGTCCCTTTTTGTGGCCGGACACGCTTACTAAACGTCCAATGTCGCTCGTATCATCGAACATATTGCTTTTCGGTCTGTATTCATTCCTGGATTTCTTTAAATATGCTGATCCGTAACCGCTTTATAATCACAGGTCTATTGATTACATGATAACTAGAATAAAGTGCTTTCTCACTCTTAGCCCAAATGTGGTTGCCTGGGACATGATTGCGACCACAAAGCATCGAACCTGTGGCATACATAAGGCAATTCAAATGGAGATCTATCTATTCGGTAATCGTCGAAAAAATGAGCATGAGGTGTGTCAGCTATTTATAATGGTGATTCAGTTTCCAGGTACATGGGACTAGGTAAGTGAGGGCAGCTCACTTGTTAAAAGCGTTACTTTGCATATGCACAAAGTATGTTCGGTTTTGCGTCGATGGAAACTTCTACGGATCAATAGAGCGCGTAGTGATGGATGGCCCACTTGGGCCAATTAGTGTCACATCTTGATAGTCCATCTGGAGCATACTAACTTGCGTCAGCTTGTACAAGAAGCCTGTTTGTGCAGCTGTTTTTGTGGTTGTTGGTGACGTTGAGCAAACGGATAACACGCTAGAAACGTTTAACATCATCGAGGGGCCAAATTCACCATAGGAAACGAATACCTAGCCGAGTTCCACCATTTTGCTAAAACTTTAGAGAGGCTCGCTCGTCAGATCGATTTGCCATAACTTGGATTGGATGGTGTAGTACCTAAGCTTCAACAGCTACTGTCCCACCAACTAAGAACGCCTGTTACTTCCTCGGTGAAACCCCGGCGAATTTGTCCGGAAACGTCCATTGAGAAGGAACTAAATATGGCTATCGTGCTACATTTATCGCCAAGTGTGGGAAGGATTAACGAAAGAAAAACCGGCTTAGATTCCTGAGAAGATGGTTTTCATTACATCTCCCAGTAAGGGAAACGAAACGATAGAAGCTTTTGTCATCGCTTACGCCAGTCAATAAGAAGACTGCTTTGCATCTGTTGCACCAAACCATAAAGTTGCTGCACGTTTCCGACTTAGACAATCCTCATTCACATTACCACCTCTTGCGTCTACCAGCTCAAATGTGCAAGCGGTAGCATGTACATTGGCAGGACTGAGAGAAGAGCATCTAACAAGTTTTCGGAGCGCATCTCGTGGAACCTAGTTGTGACTGGTACTGGAGTACTTGCAAACCCGGCACCTGTTCCACTGCGCAATAAGTCAAACCCCCCCCCCGGAAGTTATTCAAGCTTACTAGTAGAAATTAGTCAGAAAATGAGGCTTCTGCCATCCGGCACGTGAAGCTACCCATATACAAACAAGTTGACCATGTGCGTAGCCTCGTTCTACCTTGGTAGGGTGCATGATTTTCCCCATACAACCACTGATACAGCTAACTGTCGACTCCCAATATTAATCCCTTCTCCCCGGTTCATTTTAATTTTTCATTATTAGTAGCTTAGCGACAGAATGCTGGCAGGTGAAGTAAAATGAATTTAGTTATTCTGCTGAAATGTTTTTTTCTTCTTGTACTTTTGAAGTCCAGTAGCGGCTTGACTAAGCAGTGAAATTCGGTGACAAGACACGAATAGCTGCTCGTCATATAAGTGTTATGGCGGTTATACCGTGTTATACCGTCACCAGAAATATTGTGTCGGCCCCACGACTCATTTCGCCCACTAACGGTAGTGAGAACACGCACAGCAATTCGTGTAAATAAAACATTCGCTCATTCAAGGGTGATCAATTCAAGGTCAATGGATAGATACAGTGCCTCGTGAATGAGCGGAATGCACAGAGTATGAGCAAAGCAAATAAGCATATGATTCCGTGTCAATACAAGCTCATCACAAATGTGGGGCCGTAAAAACACTTATGCAGGGAAACCATAAAAGAGGGCGGGGTGAATAGGGGTGAGTGAGGCGAACTCACAAAACAATGGGGAGTGGCAAAACTTTCTTACCACTGCTATGACAATAAGAATAGGATATTTCCAGGGAAATAGATTACATTCCGCATTCTAGGTCCCATTTTACTGTAAACGCTACTAAGTTTCGTTAAAAAACAATCAGCAACTTGACGGGATGCATTGCCCAGGAAGTGAAAATACGAAGCCGTTGGCAACGCAGGGCGCAGATCCCTGGAACCCATTCCCAGAGGCAAGAAGAGGTTACCATCGTTTCGATCTCAAGCTGACAGAGCAACAGCTTTGGTGTTAAACTTTATAGATTCGCTAAGCTGAATGGCAATACACCTAGTGGGTAATGGATAGGTATACCTCGCAGAGTAGTTGGTTTCATTTCTCCTTAGATGGTGTCGTGAGGCTCATACGCATTGACTGGTACCTGTTTAAATTACCATCTCGAGTATGTCAAAATGTACAGCAGAGCTTGTGAACGTTAGATCTGATAAAATAGCGGGAGATATTGAGATTTCTGGCTTATCTAACGGTGAACGGCTTACTTCATGGACCGTGCGGGGACTACCCACTGCGATTTGCGAAAATGATCATTCGGAACGTGAAGTAACCACGCAGTGTTCCGGTGCGAGGTTCAGGTACTATAACGTGCACCTACATAAAGATTGGCTTGTCGCGTTAGAACGACAGCAAATAATCCAGATATGCTTTTAATAATAATGAATGCGTACAAGCAAGAACAGATAAAAGGGTAATAAGCCACGATTCACCTTTGGAGATTGTTGCAAAACTCAGTCCTTCAGAGACGAGCGGTTTATTCAACAAAGCCATCTCAGCAAATCTCAAAGCATTATTGGTCTTTAGAAGCCTCGACGAATATAATTAGGCCGCTTCCACAACTAACAATTTTTCTGCATTCATGAGGTTCGTCCTTGATTTCAGTCAAACATGTTCACTTCAGCTAAGCCGAATAGTAACTTGTCGGCTTCAAACCTGCTCCGTTACTTTGCCGCAATCGAGCTACTTACTTCATCACGTAAATCTGTCGTCTTCTTCTGGCTGCATATACTTATCACATCCGTACTTCTTTCGTGATTAGTAGCATCAGTATCACTGAAGCTCCGTACCTAATACCGATCCTTGTGGCTTCCCATACTGTTATGACTTCGCCATAAGTCATCTTTTGCAATGTTTCAGGTCCACATTATCATTCCTTTTGTCACGGCAGCTGCAATCGGTTCCTATTGATTACCTTCCCTCCAGTATTGACTTCACAACTTACTTACTTTTACTTTACTGCGCTTGCTCCTGCGACAGGATGAGCCGGCTTCATGAATGTCGTGGATTGCAGCTGCCCAGGCACGGCAGTCGCCTGCAAGCTCCACGCAGATACTAATCCAATGGTTCCTCCAGTGACGAGCGCCATGCACAACATGGAGTCCCAGAATATCGACATCAATTTCACTGCAGTGAGCCACCTTTTCAATTGTCTACGACAGTGACAACGCCGGTCCTGGCAAGACGAGGGTGAAACTACGGCCCTAGTGAAGTCAGTGTCTGGTCTGCGGAGGATGTGACCGAACCACTGAAGTCTGCAGCGTTGAATGAGCGTTGTGAGCTTCGAAACACCGTACCAACGCTTACGGAGTTCGTCATTGGTGATGAGCTCATGCCACTGCGTTTTCAAGATAAGCCTTAGACACCAGTGGTCGAAGAATTCCAGCTTCCGAGTTTCTATGGATTGCAAGGGCCATGTTTCGCAACCATAGAGTAAAAAGGCACGAATGGTCGTTCTCGGACTACTTTCCGTCCTTTGCCAAAATATGTTTTTCAGTTGTAAGAAAGCTGTTCTAGCGCAGTCAATACGATTCCGGATTTCGGATGTAGCCTGCCTATTGGGATATAGTGGATCCAAGATACTTGAACTCAGGAGGGGATTCCATGAGTTGTCAATGTAAGGAGAGCGACGAGTCGGACTGGATGGAAAACGATGAGAAGTATTTCGTCTTGTTGGGGCTGCTTTCGTGACTGACCATGGTGACTAATTGGTCGAACCGATTTAGCAGCGACTGTAATGATCTAACATCTTCCGCAAGGATAGCGATATCGTCAGTAACTTTGAGATCTGACAGTCAGAAGTCAGAGCTAACTTGAACACAACGATAGCTCTCATGGTCATGCCACATAATCCACGAAGTTGAATAGCACTGGAGAAAGTAGTCAACGCTACCGGACTCTAGTATTGATGTCGAATTCCTCCGTTTCTTCTCCATAGAACCGAATCCGGGCATTCATACAACGGTAGTATGATATCATCAAGTTAACGAGTTTAACCGGAATGCCATCGGCAAGTAGGATTTCCCAGAGTGGTTCACGTCAACTGGGTAAATGGCTGCTCAAAAATCAACAAAGCACAAACGTGGGCAGCTGGAACTGGTAGCGGTGTTCGAGTACTCGACGTAGAGTGAAGATTTAGTCAGTGCATCCTCTGCCTAGACGAAAGCCACTTTGGTTATGGCGAGTTCGCAGGTTCCTCTCATTGGCAAAACGGGAAAGCAAGATTCGTGTTAAGGTTCTGGCAGCCACATTGACTAGGCAAATCTCGCGATAATTACCGCACACAGTTCGGTCACCTTTCTTGGGAAATGGTAGTAGTACTGAGGTACTCCATGAAGAAGAAAAGATTTCGGTCGACCAGAAGAGCTCGTGCAAACGGCCAAGGGAAGCTGCTAGACAAGATTTGTAGATTTCCACTGGAATCCCGTCTGCTCCAGGAGCTTTCTACGGCTTCAGGCGACGAACGATAATTGCAAGTTCTGTGGGAGATAAGAGTGAGCAATCTACGTCATATTTTGACTGGGATAATGCTGAAATGGGTGCGGTGGTGTGTAGTGGGCGGTTTACGAGATTGCTAAAATACTCTACCCATCTGGAAAGTTTTTCTTCCGCATCGAGGATGATTTAGACTTCCGAATTGCTCAATATCGGTTGTGATGTATGGCGCTTGCCGGAAGTTAAACGGACGAGAAGAAAGAGAGGACCCAAATTGCCAGGATTTGATGCAGCTTCCATGTTGTCTGAGAGATCTGACCAGAGGCAGTTGCGATCATTCCGTGCTGAGCTGGTTGCCTCACGTCTGGGAAATTCATGAGACTTGCTTCTTTCACTTTAGCGGACAAGCGAATGGTATCTTCAGTGATCCAGTTCTTCACAGGCTTAGAGCTACAGCCCAGGGTAGATAAAGCGGCGCGTTGAACTGACGATTTTGTCCTAGACCAACCAGCGTCGACTGATTCATCTTCTGCAAATACGAGGTATGGTGCATTGGCCGAAATTTCTGCTTCTATTGCTGCCTCAGGTTATCGGCAGCAGTCAGTATTTTTCAGCGGGGCAGTGTTGTTACGCTTTGGTGGAAGGGTTTTTCGGTGCGTTGTCAAGCGTAGTCGGAATTTGGCGCGCAGGAGTACGTGATCCGAACCACCTTTATAAGCTGTCTCATCCCTTCGGTAAGCTCGACAGTCATCGATGGTGGCGATTCACCGGGATCGGGTTAAGATGTAATCTATCAGGCTTTCTGTACGACCATCATTGGAGTACTGCATCAGAAGATGTTTCTTGGGATGCTGGAAGCGAGTATTCGTTACTCACAACCGGTTAAGGTCAAGGAAGCTATGCAAGCGGTCTTCATTATCACAGCGCTCTCTAAGGGCGTATCTCCCGAGTATGTGACGGGCTTGCTCGTCCTTAGAACCGGTTCGTGCATTCCAGTACCCAACCATAATGAGGATGTCGCGTTCTGGAACATGGTTCACCACTGTCTGTAGTGTATCGTAAAACTCGTCTTTGTCCATTTCAGCTGAGGGGATGGTTGGTGCGTAGACAGAGATTATGGTCAGATTCATCGGGTGATCTTTGTAGCGTGCAACTGCTATTCTAGCTGCTACTGGCTTCCATGAAAGGAGAGCGTAGTGTGCCTGGCAAATGAGAGCCATGGTGACCCAATGCTTGACAGAATTATCTTCCGGCCCACCGTGGTAAAGCCGATATGAGATGTCTACGCCAGGGACTTTCATTTGTCGACAGCCATAGCCGGGTATTCGAGATTCTGATAGGCATGCTATGTCGATCTGGTAGCCATGTAGGGTGCGCATTGTAAATGCTTGGCTGCCGACATCCAACTGGGTTCTGACACTCCAGCATCCAATGAATAGTGGCCTCCGGGGGTTGAGGGACCCAGCTATCTTACTTGTTGCTCTGGCCACTAGGTTAGTGCAGGGCGCGTCGCCTACCGGGAACGCCGTAGCAAGAGGAGACACGCGGGTAACGGACATGTCATGAAGTTGCGTGGGGATTATAGGTACGTATGAGGAGTCCAAACTCATCCAGTTTTTGTTCGGGGGTTCACCTCTGGCCTTTGCACAGCCAAGTGCTAATTGCAAGCCAGCATGTATCTGGGAAATTTTCTTAACCTCTGTCCGTTGGCTCAAGGATCGATCTCTTCCGCCGAGTTGTCAGGACTGACGTTGCATGTGGGTACGAAGTCACCGCTAATAGTAATCCCGGCTATCTTCACCTGGTTTAACCCGCCTTCCTGACGGCTGACCGGGGTGTGGCCGCTGCAGCAAGCAGCTTTTTGGAGTCACAGGTGAGAGCTGGGTGACAGATTGAGACCAAAGATAGGCGGACTACGTCGGAGGGTAAGCTAAGTCCCCTACCAGAGGTGCTACTCCTCCCTGGCACCCCGTTGAATTCATACGCGCATTCTCCACCCATCATGCTCACTACGCCTTTTTTTCCGTCTCTTGTTGACACCCGGTATTGGTTGAATCCCCACTTTCATGCTTACTGGTAGCTCAGGTAACACCCAGGTACCGAGGTTGTAATACTCTTAGTAATCCGTCACCAATTTGCTTAATTTCCTTTTCAGTTGCTTACGCGGTGACAAAGCTGGAATTAAACGTGCAGCCAAAGCAGGCATTCGGTTTATTCTTCCGCTGTACGGACATTAGTTTTGAACTGATACAGATCCTCATGAGCAGCTCTAACTTTCGGCAAGAACCTCTTGGCTTATTGTACCGCAACGTCTGTTCAACTCTCTATCATACCTGTTTGTTTGTCGACGCAAAACTCTCTACGTGGTTACAAAATTTCTGGAATGCAGCGCTTGTAAACTATGGATCGTTGTTGATGACCAGCAGTTCCGGTAGTACGTGTCAGACTACCTAACATCTGAGCGTATTGATGACTGCTTCAGTGATAGTAGCGGTGAGAAGACCAATAGCAAAGTTGTCACTGTAGTACTACACTGCGATTAAATAGTCTCGCCCTTCATCAATTTAATAACAATAATACGTATTTTGCTCTTCAAGTGAGAAGCTGCGTCCATATTTAACGTACACCATATATGTATGGGTTGTACCATGAGCTCGCATGAGTACTATGTAGCTGAGGCATATAAAAACAATGGTATACTCCTCGTCCATGTGAGGCACAGTGCAAATGGATGGTACGATTCTTGATGTACGGCGGACTCGCGGAGAGCAGAAGTTATATTCTTCAAATTTTTCAAAACAGTTCTTAAACTATTTTTGGGAGCATGGCTCATCGATCGGTTAAAACTTTTGGGAAGATTGAGAGGTTATCAAAAATAGTAAGTGTAGATAAATCCAAATGTACAAGTGAAGTAATACGGCCATCCATGTAACGGTCTCCTGGGGAACTGCATCCATGCGCGTTATTCCCTGGATGCGTTTCATGCGTACTTCCACGCCCATCTGGCCGCGTGCCGTTGTGACTTTAAAACAGGTAAGCCATTATCTATCTAAGTCATATGTAGGGCTGTTTTTCTGTATATAATATTTTGGTACTCAAGACATCTAGTCCGGACCAGCAAACATTTTTTGAGTCAAGCAGTTTTTCTCGCCGGGGGACCAATGGCAATGCACCTTGCAAGTGTATTATTACACTGTTCAGCGTCACCTTTATAACGGAAATGAGATATGGTGTTGCTAGTAATACCACATTGACTGATTACAAATATCACATCGGGTACTTGTTTAACCTTATGTTTTCTTTTCAGCTAAACAGTGCATTCCATTCATCGAATGCTCGCCTATGATTGACCCATTGGCTCCCAGTGATCCTATAAAATAAGTAATCTTGGTTATGGGCCCAACTAACACTGAAATTCGATTGAGAGCTGTGTTTCCATAATTATTATCTTGATCATGACTCAAGCACACTGGTGTGTGAATGACAGAAATCATTTGTGTTACGTCTGTGGACAGTTTACTACACAGTCGCAGTGCAGACCCATTTCTCCACTACTGAAATCTGCCTATCACGCAGGTTTCGGGTTGAAACTGGGAGATCAGGAAAAGAAGTGGGGTCACATCTTGTTTGTGTGTCTTGCAACCTTCATCTGACTCAGTGGCTCAAGAGCAAAGGCAAGACGCCCGTTGCAATTCCCATGGTGTGGAGAGAGTCGTAGGATCACACGACAGTCTGCTACTTCTATCTAATAGTGTCATTGGATTTTTAAATCGTAACGAGGACAAAATTCCTTACCCGGATCTTCCATCAGCTATTCGACCTGTTCCACATGATTGCACCTTACCCATTCTAGTGCCTCCAGTAAACATGTCACGGATGATTAGTATTGCTCCTGCATCGTCAACTTCCCCTGATAGTAACACCTATGAAAACTCTGTAGCTGATGATGTCAATCCACATCTTATCGAATCATCAGAGCTGAGTGACTTGGTATGTGAACTGGGCTTGCTTAAAGACAAAGCCGAGTTGTTAGCATCTCGGCTGTAGCAGTGGCGAGTAAATGTTTCGAGCACTAAAACTACCGTAAACAGAAAGTGAATTGTTAAATGGTTCGGTTTCCATGATACGAAACTTATTTTTACTGTTCCGACGTAAAAGGACCGATGAAGCAGCTAGGCGTGCGACATATTAGGGATGAATGGTGTTTGTGTACTGTGTGTATTGTGTGCTGCACCTAGTAGTCTGTTCGCTACACTCGAGACCGTAATCTGCAGTCAGCCAGCAATAGTGAACAACCCGGCAACGTACGCATCGGTTGCCGCCAAGCAAACACCGGAAAGAGCACCGGTAACCATTGTGCACGGACTAGAGAAAACAAAACTGCCGCAGCACGGATGGTACACACCAATGCCTTTCACAAATTCAACAAAAACACCGGATACTAAGCCTCCAAATCCAAATCCAAAACCAGTAGCCACCAGGCTCAAACATGTGCCCTAAACATTGTATGTACAAATGTCCCCGAATCCAAATCCAATACAACTAAGGGTAACTTGACGGACGATCGAAATCAGTGGGGTTCCATCTGTACGTCGATCGGTGTCCATGCTAATCCCACGAAATTAAGAAGAATCTCGCGCCACCCAAACGCGTTGCACTACGGCGAACCCCGGTTACTTCGAGTAACACTAAACTCGGCGGACGAGACTGAGGCCGTTCTGCTCTCGGCGAGTCGTCTCCGCAACGACTCAAGTGGAGTGCGCATGCTACCCGAAATCCCGTGGAAAGAACGTTCAGGGGATCCCGCTAACAAAGATAGGTACAGAATAAGACAAGATAAGAAAACAGTGATTGCTCACGGTGTTCCTGAGCTTACTGACTCCTCTTCCGACGATGCCCAGCTGCATGATCGCGAGCAATGGCACTACATCCGGGAGGTTCTTTCTCTCGAAAATGCGGTGGTCACCTCGTTGACAAGGATCCCCATATCACCAAACTATAAGGAGTGCTGTCTCAGACAGTTAAAACTTGCATTACAGTCAGAACTAATGGCACAAAGGCTACTGGCGAACTGGATTAAATTCCGTTGCAGATTGCCAACAGAAATTCGGCTGAAAGCAGCAGGGACACCAACACCTTCTAATGCCCATTCAGTAGAGGCACAACTCTTAGGGAAAACGCCAACTGCAGGAACCGACTCGGGGACGGTTTCAAGAGTAGCCATACTATCCGGAGTGGCACAGCAGAGCACGAGAAAACACCGGGATTCGGCGCATCTGATACCTGCTTACATATCAAATACTTCTCGAGAGTATGAAACCCATCCAAAAAACGATTAGTCGCCGACCCTTTAATGGTCGGCGTAAACTCATTTGCTTCATCCATCCACTCTAACACACTCTTGATCTCCGAGAAGCTCTCATTCATGTACACAAATGCCCAAGGTCTACTCAGCAAATTAGCAGAATTGAGACTTCGACACGCGTCTGTAGCTTGGGATCTCATCGCAGTCACCGAAACGTGGTTGCACTGCGAGATAACGGATGCTGAGATTGCACTAACGGGCATGTCTGTTGTCCGGAAGGATCGATCCAGCAAAGGTGGTGAAGTAGCTCTTTATTTTCATAACAATATACAATGCGAACGCATAAACGATTCGGAAACTGACGTACCTGATACCATTTGGTGTAATTTCCAACTAGGGGGGAACGATCTTGGCCTATTGGTTGTTGTTTACCACCCACCATCGTCTACTCCTGAGATGGACTGCAATTTGATGGCTGCGTTGAGGCAAGTGATAAACAGGAAATACAGTCACATTTTAGTCACCGGTGACTTCAACTTATATGCTCTCGAATCCCAGGCCACACCAGGAGAGCAATTCAAAGCAGAGTTGCAAGATCTGGTTTCAGACTACCCTCTTTATGGCCATGTCACTACGCCCACCAGATTCAGGGGAACTGACATGCCATCTATTTTGGACCGAATATCCAACAATGAAGAACTGATGGTCGAGAGAGTGATAACAGATACCCCCTTTGGGCCGCAGTGATCATGCGACGCTATTGTTTCATTACATGTGCTACGCGGATTATCCAATAGAGCACACCGAGGAATATCGTATCGTAACCAACTTCGAAGACCTGTCCGACCTAATTGATGCAGCAAGCTGGTCGTTCTTAGCTGAATTAACCCCTGAGGTGGCCTACGGTGAATTCGTCAACATATTTACTAAGCTCGTGGCAAGGACATCTGAAGCCAAACTCTACCGACCTAGAAGGATGAAGTCCTTCGTAAGGAGCAGGAGCCGTAAGTGCATGGCATTAAGGGACTTGGCATGGCACACCTACATACCCTCCCCGAACGACCATACCTGGGAGGTCTACACAATACAAAGGAACCACTGTGTCAAACTCGTCCGGGAGGATAAACTCAAGAACCAACAAGGTTTGGTGGAAAAGTTTTGCTCCAATCCCAAACTGCTTTACAGACACGTAAACAATTTGCGCCGTGTTAAGCGCGGTATTATTGCTCTGCACATAGCATTCTGGTTAGCCCAAACCCCACAAGAGGCGGCCAACGTCCTTGGACAACAATTTAGCCGTACCTTCCAAAGCGCGCAATCACCATACATCCTGCCTAAGCAGATAACGCCGCCATCAGGGCTTAATCACATATCGTTTACCTCCGAGGCTGTACTGAAGAGGCTGATGTCTCTGCGCGAGTTCAGCTCCCCGGGTGCGGACGGTATTCGACCGATGGCGTTGAAAGTTGCTGCCATGAGTTTGGCAGGACCATTAGCAATTTTCTTTCAGCTATGGTTGAACGAGATGCACGTCCCCACGATGTGGAAGCACGGAATCATCACGCCTATCTACAAAAGTGGTAGCCGTGCTGAACCAGCAAACTATCGCCCGATAACACTACTGCCTGTGATCTCCAAGGTTATGGAGTACATTGTATTTGAGGCTTTGATAGGGTACCTGGAGAACAACCAAATTCTCGTTCCGGAACAGCATGGATTTCGCCAAAATCACTCCTTTACAACTAATCGTTTGACAGCTCGTGCAAGCTGGACGGAATCCGTGGACGCTGGTGTAGGAGTCGACGCGGCGTACTTGGATTTCTCAAAGGCATTCGACCGCATAGACCATCGCATTCTCCTCCACAAACTCCAGAAATATGGGATCGGCAATCCTGTTCTGGGCTGGATAGGAGACTTACTCCTGCATCGTCACCTGAATGTGAGGGTTAGAAGCAACCTACCAGAATCCATCGAAGTTCAGTGCGGCGTACCTCAAGGCTCGGTACTTGGACCTCGTCTGTTCCTGGTCTTCATAAATGATCTCGCGAGTGTGCTATCTTTTAACTGTTTGCTATTTGCTGATGACCTAAAGGTATGGCGTACTATTGCTGCAGTGGAGGATCACAGATTCTTACAGGAGGACCCGGACAAAGCGTACACATGCTCCATCGAGAACATGCTGCATTTCAACGTCACCAAGTGCAAAGTTCTCAGTATACGGCACAAGAGTATGCACAACTACCGCTTAGGACCACAAATTCTACAGCGGGCTTCTCACGAGTGCGATCTCGGTGTGATAATTCAAGATGACCTCGGTTATTCGAGGCAGACTGAAAAGGCAGCTAAGTAAGCAAACCAATACATCGGCCTTCTTCGTAGAGCCTTCGGGAGGTTTGACCCTTCAGTCTTCCCAAAAATGCTTAGTGCGTACGTGAGGCCGCACGCGGAGTACGCTATTCAAGCGTGGCAACCCTGGATCGAGCACCATCTCACCGCGCTCGATACTGCTTAACGTAGGGCAACGAAAAGCGTCAGAGGTTTGACCAGCCTCCCCTACCCACTCAGGCTGAAGACCCTCAAAATATACAGTGGACGTTATCGGCGTCTAAGGGGCGATCTCATAATGGTGTACCTAATCCTGAGAGACCCCAACCACCCATGCCATTCCCTTCTAATACTCAGTCAAAACACCTCACTAAGAGGTCACCAGTTTAAGTTAGTCACGCAGTACAGCCGCCTGGAATGTCGGCGAAAGTATTTCTCCCTTCGAGTGGCACAGCCTTGGAACGCCCTCCCGGAACATGTAATTAATGCACCTACACTATCCCTTTTCAAAAAACGCCTTGACGATACCCTGTCACATTTACACTACGTGTTATAGCTCATGACCACCAGATGCTGGCACTAATGCACAATAGACAGGGGATAGTGCTATAACCCTACTCGAGAATGAGTCATTCCAAACTCCTTGCACGAAATATGGTAAACGCTACTACTACTACTACTACTACTACTACTACTACTACTACTACTACTACTACTGCTACTACCTACTACTACTACTACTACTACTACTACCACTACTACTACAGAAACTGGATTACTGTATCCTGTCGACCCAAGACAGTTGCACACGAGTAAGCGTTGTCCCTGCTACCTTTTTTATTTTTCTCGCCTATGGTGTGAACAATAACCACTCCCCTGTTGCTTTGCGTGCGTACATTCTCAGCTCAAACTCCCTTTATACGACAGTGCAGTTACATCTGTAAGCGCCTGAACTGAAGACTCCATTATCCCTTCGCTATCTTTTTTATCACGCTATACACCCTACGGGGCATGTCAAGCACCTCCTTTTTTACCCATTATAAATCATTGTTCATTTTCATTGACCCGTCCAAGCGTAGTCTTAAAACCATACTGCTCCACAATGGAAGTGTGTACCCAACTGTACCTCTGTTGCATGCCACTAATTTAAAAGAGACTTAGGAAAGAATGCAACAGATACTCGCTGCACTGAACTTCGACAAGTACTCTTGAAACATTTGTGCTGCCTTCAAAGTCTGCATTCCTAATGGGTATGCAAGGAGGCTTCACAAAATATTGCTGTTTCTTGTGCTTCTGAGGCAGTAGAGCAAGTCAGAAGCACTACATAATAGAAAAGTGTCCAGAGAAGATGCAGCATGCTTAAGAGAAAATGCGTGTAAAGCACAAACCTCTTGTGCAACCTGATCACCTCCATCTACCATCCATGCACATCAAGTTTGGTATGATTAAAAGCTTCGTCCAAGCCCTCAAGGGAGATGGTTTTGCGTGTCTGCACCTGGAACATTTGTTTCCAGAGCTGACCGACGCGAAGCTCATAGAAGCGATACTTACTCGGCCTGATATTCGTCAGATGATGGCAGACATTTTCGAATGCCGGGTGCTTTCCTTTGGGTTAGATGAGTGGAGATCATTCAAAGCAGTGTGTACAGGATTTTTGGGTAGAACGAAGGTAGAGAATCAAAAAGACATTATAAAAGATCATTGTACACTAGCAGGCTGTTGGTGCACGAATGTCACACAAGGTTCAATTTCCACATTATCACCTTGTATTTTTCCCTGTGAACTTAGGATCGATTAGCGATGAGCATGATGAGCGCTTTCACCAATACATTACAGTCATGGCGCGCGGCTCCAGTGGCAAGTACACACCTTCTACGATGGGTAACTTGCTGGTTTCTGCAGCTTGAGGGAACTAGATCATACAAGCGATGAACTTTAGTCAGTAGTTAGCGGCTTGTTGCAGTGATGTTTTAAGCGCATTCGCCACATACATGTATACTGTATATAATAATACTAATACTAGTCGTCAGCTGTATGCTGTAACGGAGCAACCACTAGAAGTCGCGCATTGGCTGGGTATAACGCGAGGACTTCCACTCCTACGCGGATTTGAACCGCTGACCTCATGCTTGCTGACCTGGCGCGCAGACCATTCCGCCATCGGCCGATCATGCATGCATACTGTATATGCTTTGATTCAGTACATTTACTTATATTTCATGCGATCTAGACTGGACATTACTGAAAATAATCATTAGCTTACAACAATGTAAGCATCGGAATACGTTTCTACGATCAGTAGTGTGTATTCTAGAAGGTGGAGACATTGGCATTTCGGTTATAAAAAGAAACAATATTTTTGTTGGACAGTGTTATTTGCGTTGGCGACTTTGAACCGTCACCTCAGGAGATCGGCACAGTCGTAGCAAATAATGAAGTAATGAAGGATATAAAATATGTGTAGAAGGATAGTAACAGTGATTATATCCAATAAAGGAACAGCATGTTTTGCTTCTGTGCAAGAAAGACCAATCAAACAATTTGTACAGGGGAAGTGTCGAAAACGGATGACCAATCTAATTATTAATAATCGAGACAGTTCTGAAATGAATTGCCAGGTTCATCATCATGTAGTGCGTTCGGAAAATACAAAATTGATACTGCTGAGCCATGAGGCTTGCGATATGCTCCTGGGCTGTCGTCTCCAGGAGAGAAAAGATCACATTTAAAAGTACAATACCAATGTAAAAATATAACTTATAAGTAAACAAAAATAAAGCAATAGTTTATGTCCCGATAGTGCTAGGTACGGACCATGTGGTTAAGCGGATCACATTTGCAATTGGATCGTCAAAATGACTGCATTCAAGAAAAGTGTGTATGAGTCGATGCTTCAGCGTTTCAATCATATGGGGCAGCCGAGGTGTGTAGGAAGTGATATCGACGGGTTTCATTAATCACACATTAATTCGTTCGTTGTTATCTCTGGACAAAACAAAGAGTTACTTAGAAGTGGGTAAAAAGGATATTTTGTGACAAAATATGGTAGAGGTGGGTTGACTTCGAGTCAGGGGATGTTGTCATTTTCCATATGGCACACGGCCCTTCCTCATACAGTGTGGCTATTCTTATGTCTATGTTGTGCATGCCACTTGATTTATTCACTGTCAATTCCGCGTTAAGTCTAGTACAAACAACACTCTTGCCAAATTCACTGGTTGGTGACGCTGTTCCGAAACATATCATGCCTTGTTTGGAAACTATTTGAATAACACTGCACAAAAACTTTGGTTTTCGACAGTATTCTGTGCATAAAAAGGACTCCGAAGTCCTAACATACTCGCAATATCTTGTGGGTGTCTTCATTGTCACGACGCAGTCTCCGTGGAGTCACCTTACGGATTGCGGCTTGCTACTCCCTGCATACGCTGAATAATCCATCACCTGCACGAAAACATTTGTGTAGACACTGTCCTGTTTGAAAAAGTACACCATCTTAGGTACCCCCGGTGAGTTCAAATCAGTGCGTACATTTCTCTTGCTGTATTATCCGACTTTGCTCTCGCTATCTGCACTGTAGGCCCTCGCAAGCCGGTCCTCACCTTTTCGTTGTTCTTACCTTTTATTCGTTGCTGTCCAAGTGGTTAGAAACGTTCTTGATGTGTCTCAGGTTCTCAAAACAGCTGATTCAGTTTACCTATGAGGCTTAGAGAGATGATCTATACCTGTGACCGACTTGTCGGGTGGTACGCAATGCGATGTTTGCGGTTGATGGTTCCATGTGGCATACACCAGTTTGCCTGCTGATCAGTATGCTACCTTGGTAAGCATTGAGAGATTACTTTATAGCTGTGAAGAATGTTTTAAGCTTAAAGCTCATCAATGTGTAACCACGAAGAATTGCTTCGATCCGCTCGTTTCCAGATTGACAAACATAGAAAGTATGTTGTCTTTGCTGTTGACAAGATTGGATGGGAAAATTTGAGGATTAGTAGATCGCTTGACACCATCCGTTGTTCTTGACTGGTGAAATTAGCAGATAGTAGCACGCAAACAGATTCAGTCGACCTAACGCCCTATCCAGCAACAGATTGTGAGGTAGTTCGCGCAAAACAGTTGGAAGAAGTACTTGATTCTACAGCTAGTAATGAAATATTGCAGACCACGCCAGCAAAACATAGGCGGAGCAAAAAGAAGGAAGCTGTAACTTGCAAAATGCGGTATTATCGGATTGTACAGAGGATCAGGTTAGCATGTAGCTTGTAGAGCCTTCAGTATTGAGTTCTTCGGCGTCTCCTCCCAAAGCTTCTTGCTACGCAGCTAGTGCATCCATCCATATATATATATATATATATATATATATATATATATATATGGTTGGCGGCATCCGGTTTCGGATTTGCCTGTCACTGTGGCAAGCCACAGGACGCCTGCGCCTACAGAGGGACCATGGGTGGCTTGCGCCGCACCACCCACAGCTCCAACCACACACCCCATATCCAGTGTAAACCCGAAGGAATAAGACCGGGAGGCATGTGGATGGGAACCACGTTTCATCAACGGAGCCGGCCCACACACCTTCACAGGCAAACACAAGCACACTGTATTTGGGGAATCAAGCGCACACAAGGCGGTGGCTGGACCGTAGTCCGCTCCACACTGAGTGCATGGAACCACTCTTCGAGCCTAGCACGGCCACAAGGACCGTGCACCCCGTCCCCCCCCAGCAACGACCAACTGTCTCCTGGAGCCAGTATGGACGAGGTAGTGGGTAATAGACAGGTAGGCACCTTGTCAACATGCACATCAAGCGCAGCCACACCAGGGATATCAAGCAACAGCCAATCACTTGAAACGACAAAATGAAATAACATAAATCCAATAATGCATACAGATACGGTGGCATAACTCTTCGCTAAGTTAGCATATGAAGTAAGTTGGTTAGCAATGAATCCGTGATAAAGAAAAAATGTCCACAAGTTACTCAAAAATGCTACAAACGCAACGAAATTGCCGAAGATAAGCGCAATTAGCGTAAGCGACGTGACCAGCTAATAGAAGACTATTCAGATAGGCAAAACTAACCAAATAAACTGGAATGAAATTTATGCAGCTTAAAGAGACCCAGTTTAAGTGTAAGTTGGTTTAGCCCAACTGTGGTGAAGAAGCATCAAGAATGCAACATCAGCCTCAGCATATATATATATATATATATATATATATATATATATATATATATATATATATATGTATATATAAGGCGGGAGAGCCTATGGTGCGCTGAGGCTGGTGGTGGCTAGATCCTGACAGATGCTCTACCCACTGCTGCTACTGTTGCGCCATAGTCTCTACAATCCGCATGAGTCGGCTAACTGACCATGTGCTAGACCCGCTGCCTTTCGGATGTAAATTTAATCGAAGGCTTTGGCTGAGGACCCGGGTCGTTCTCCTGTCAGGTGTGGGCGCCCTGCCAGTATCCTAGTCCATCCTCTCCGGAGGTTAGGAAGTAGTCGATGGCCCTCTTTCCGTAAAACCTAGCAATGGGCGACAACAAGTTAACGGGTTATAAGCTCACAGCTCGATTGGCGTAGAGCATGAGTGCCACGCATTTTCTCTGACGGTGGGAGGACACCTCCGGGTGTTCAATGGTTTGCTACTGCCCACCTCAATCCAGGCAGCCCCTGGTCAAATTGGTGCAAACCCGCCAAAAACCCACCTGCGTCTGGCCGTGGTCGCAGGTGTATCCTATTAGGGTCGCAAAACATAATAATTGTTCCAGTACCTCAAAGGCTGCGCGTGACGGCCGTCAAGCAGATCCCCGTCTGTCTCTACAATCACATTCCCGAGCTGGATCTGCTCCCCACTACCTTGTGGGTCAGGCTATTGAGCCAAAGGCTCCGGGCGGAGTCCCTTAAGCAAACCTCCAAACCACCCACTGCCTTGTGGGTAAGGCTATTGAGCCAAAGGCTCCGGGTGGAGTCCGTCAAGCAAACCTCCGAAGCACAAGGACCACCTCGTGTGCGAATGCCCACCAATGCAATCGTATGTCTGCGCGCAAAGCACTCAGCATCGGGTGCTGGAACATGCGCACACTACTGGACCGGAACTCCAGCGAGCGCCCCAAGCGACGCGCTGCACTCGTCGCGATGGAACTGGCGCGCTACAACATCGATATTGCGGCGCTCAGTGAAACCCTGCTCGCTGAGCAAGGTACGTTGCATTAAACAGGTGCTAGTTACACATTCTACTGGGTGGGCAACGCCGCCTCAGCACCACGTGATCATGGGGTCGGATTTGCAATATCCGATCGCCTCCATGGCCAGCTAGTGGGTGAACCAACAGGCATCAGCGCGCGACTGATGACTGTTCGCCTACGACTCGGAAGAGGTAAGTTTGCTGCTTTTATAAGCACGTACGGTCCGACCATGTGTTATCCTGATGACACGCGTGATCAGTTCTACACTCAGCTATCCTCCGTGATACGGTCTGTGCCGAGGAGCGACCGACTATTTCTGCTGGATGATTTCAACGCGCGCGTTGTGCGTGATGCATCAGCGTGGACAGATGTTATCGGTCTGCATGGCATTGGTTCAGCGAATGCGAACGGTGACAGGCTGCTCTCACTGTGTGCGCCACTCATGGCCTGACGATCACGAACACTCGGTTTGCACTGAGTGCGAGTGATATAACAACTTGGACGCACCCAAGGAGTGGTCACGCTCACCTGCTCGACTATGTCATCGTAGGTCAGCGTGATACGCCTGAAGCTCGAATGAAACGTGTACTGCGTGGAGCTGAATGTGGCACTGATCACAGATTGGTGCGGACCAAACGGTACATATATTTTCGTAAATCTATGTATTGCACTGCCGCCATGTATTGGCTTAAATTTAACATTCCCTCGGTACTGTGGCGTGACGTACTGAGCTGGAGAAGGCAATGGCTGCACGCCTGTGTAATGTGGACTGCATAGCCTCAGTGGGCGACCTGTGGCACCACATTCGCGATCAGGTGACAGCTGATGCAGAGGATACCATCGGGCACGCAAACTGTAAACGGCCTGATTGGTTTGATGACAACAATGCGACGATCGGCGCATTGGTGTCGGAGAAGAATACAGCTTTTGCAGCACATGTTGCAGACCCCAGTGACTTGGGAAAGAGTAGTCAGTTTCGCAAACTTCGACGGCGACTGACCCGAGAGCTCCGTCACATTTAAAATGCATGGTGGACGAAGAAGGCGAAGCAGATGGAATGCTACGCCGAACGCCGCCAACACAAGAAATTCTTTGACTCCTTAAAGGCGGTGTATGGATCGCGACTGCATACATAATGCAGATCTGGCGAAATCACTTTGACTGTCTCTTGAACAACCGTTCAGAAATTGGCTGGCCTACATTGAACGGCCTCAAGCAGCGCGATGTGAGGGCGAGCCTGGCGGACACGCCGACACTGGATGAGACGCAGAGGGCCCATGGTCAGCTGCG
>OX104065.1:67173387-67197670 GCA_944474145.2 Dicrocoelium dendriticum | reverse complement strand
CTTTATTTCAGGCGGTGGGTTTTCAATTTTGCCTTAATGCTTTTCTTTCTCATATAAATGTCTACCTGTACTCTATTCCATTAACTTGCACACCTCGCTTAAGCCAATTGTATTCAATTTCCATAACAGTTTTGTGTTCGTGGCATTTCCGTATTGTATACTTTCTCACCTCGCGAACATATCTAGGATCTGTTTGTAAACAACTTATTTCATATGCTCATTAACTTATGGTTTATGTCACCGTTTCCTTATACATCAATCGAGTGATTTTCTTTCTTTCTCTCTCTCTCTCTCAAGTGTTTGGCTGTTGTTTGATATCCCCTGTGTGGATGCGCTTAATGTGCATGTTGACAAGGTGCATACCTGTCTATTACCCACTACCTCGTCCATACTGGCTCCAGGAGACAGTTGATCGTTGCTGGAGGGGACGGGGTGCACGGTCCTTGTGGCCGTGCTAGACTCGAAGAGTGGTTCCATGCACTCAGTGTGGAGCGGAATACGGTCCAGCCACCGCCTTGTGTGCGCTTGGTTCCCCAAATACAGCGTTCTTGTGTTTGCCTGTGAAGGTGTGTGGGCCGGCTCCGTTGATGAAACGTGGCTCCCATCCACATGCCTCCCGGTCTTATTCCTTCGGGTTTACACTGGATATGGGGTGTGTGGTTGGAGTTGTGGGTGGTGCGGCGCAAGCCATCCATGGTCCCTCTGTAGGCACAGGCGTTCTGTGGCTTGCCACAGTGACAGGCAAATCCGAAACCGGATGCCGCCAACTATATATATATATATATATATATATATATATATATATATATATATATATATATATATATATATATATATATATAATCTTGGTACAGATATTGTGCCATCGGAAGCATGGCTTAGTAGGAAAACATTATGAATAATAAGAAAAGAGCGGCAACAACAAAAGCTTTTTTGTCTAGTTTACCACTCACAGTTTTTGAATTATTTTCAGTTTGTTCTGTTTAGGTGAAGAAGGGACACAGCAACACACCGATGCACACGTCAGCCATTGACATCGATCTTTAGCCATGTCTCCCAAGGTCTTCAACCAGCAAGTATCCTCATCTCTCGGACCTGAACCAGGTAGTTGAAAACAACCGGCCAAGGCCAACTGTTTCGTCAACTTTTTCATGCGGATTCTCCATGTTTTAAGCTGTCCACCAGACCGTCTCCTCCAGCCCTGTGCAGCAACTGCAAACAACGCACGCCACGGGTATCGCTGTCTAACTTCCACATTGCTTATGTGGTGCTGTCACCACACACGGGCAATGGACCGTAGACAGCTGTGCTCGAAGACGGATAGCCTACACAAGTCATCTTTACTAATGGGCCAGGTCTCACATCCGTACAAGAGTACAGCACGTAAGGTTGCACAATAGACCCGCCCTTCGATGGAGAGACGAATGTCGTGGCCACGCCACAAATGCCTCAGCCTAGAAAAAGCGAGGAGTGTTCTCGAGATGCGCATCGAAATCTCATGTCCAACAACCTCGCCAGCAGTGATGCAAGTCCCCAAGTAGACAAAGTTCTCCACAACCTCTAATGTCTTACCACCAAGAGTGAGTGCGGGCAGAGGCACCCGCCACTCTTGGAAGAGAGCCTTGCATTTGGATGACGAAAAGTACATACCATACTTTGATGCTTCAATCGCCAAGCGGTTTAGTGAAAGTTGGACGACGTTTGAATCGTCACTCAGCAAGACGATATCATCAGCATAATCCAAATCAACAACTTGACTACCTGGGAGGAGCTAACCATCAGCGTTCAACGAATCGCCCAGAGCGTTTTTCAGGACATCCTCAATGGCAAAGTTGAAAAGGGACGGATAGGGCATACTCGTCGAACTCCACTAGAGACCACAAAGGTAGGTTAAAGCATGCCATAAGCGCTAACCCTGCCCGAGGTCAGACTATATAGAGCGCGCAGTATGGAGACGAACTTCTCGGGGACACCATTCCTCAGAAGGCAGTGCCACAGTCCTGTACGATCGACAGAATCAAAGGCTGCACGGATATCCAGAAACACAGCAATTGTTGGCCTTTGATACACATGGCGGAGCTCGAGGATCCGGCGAAGTGTGAAGATTTGGTCGATGCAGCCGCGACCAGGACGAAACCCAGCTTGTTCTTCTCGTTGCAACGATTCGCGCGTTGGGGATAGCCTGCGAAGCATGATGGATAGAAGCAGCTTGCAAACGACGGGGACTAAGCTTATCCCTCTGTAGTTGGAGCAGATTTTGCGCAGGCCCTTTTGAAGATGGGGACGACTATCTATTCACCCCAAGATCTTGGAACTTTCTCTTTCGACCAACTTTTCGAGAACAAAGTGGTGAGCTCTCTAGCCAGCGAAGCTCCACCATCTTTAAATAGAGCTGGAGGAAGGCTATCAGGGCCGAGGGATTTATAACGCTTCATGTGCCGGAGCTCCTGCTCGAGTTTTTGGTAGGAGGGAGGATCTGTGGGAGTAGACCACTCGGCCCCAGCGCGAGCGTCAGAGGTAGCAGATGGAGTTGGGGGATAACAATACTGCCAGCCGACATGTTTGGTTCATCGCTCCAACCGTGGTTGAAGATTGGTGATTAAGGTGCCATCCTCTTCGCATATTGTTTCACTTATACCAGATCGAAACCCTTCGGTGACTCGAATGAGATGAAAAAGTTTCCTGGTATTACCACAGAGACTAGCAAGCTCCATCTCCCTAGCACGTTCACACCACCAAGCTTCGCGGTCCATTTAAAGACTCCTGCGCAACTCTCGATCAAGAGATTGGCGTTCTTCATTGTGTCTGGAATCCGACGGGATCAATCGGCGCTTGTCCATCAGCGACAAGGAGACGGCAAAAATCCAATGCCTCGATGGGTGACGAGCAAACCCACAAGTGTCGATACTGGCAGAAACTAAGGTGTCTTCGATAGGCGCCCACTGCAAGTCGCGATCACAAAACACTGGATCCAAGCTACCAACCACCCAGTCGTCGGCTTCTGTGACTGTGGCGCGTGTAGTAGGAACTCCCCGCCGCAGTGCCTCTTACACTGATAGCAGTGTCATCTTTATGAATGTCACGTAGTCCACCGCCGCTCTTCCAAAGGAGCAAGTGCTTGATGATATACAATGGCTTAAGATTTGCGTTTCCAAACTGCTACCGCCCGGGTTTCCAGACGTAACTGTACGGAAACTCATTAGGCTTGGATCTGTGCCCGTCGAGGTATCGGACGTCAAACCCCGTTTACTGAGAGTCGTTCTTTCAACACCGGACGAGAGCAATACGCTTCTGCGTTTCGCTTTTAATCTTAAGGGTTCTGGGGGCAGTATTCAACCTGACTTCCCATTAGCTGATAGGTTGCAACTGAAGGCCGCCATAAAGAATCTCAATGTCCGTCTCGAGGCGGGTGAAACGGGTCTTCGATTGGTGGATTTTCGGGTGGTGAGCGGGAGGTCTACTTCCGCTTTTCCAGAACCCGTTCTGGTGGCACCCGATCCCCGGCTCACGGTCCCAATTTCCCTTAATTGATCTTCAGCAACCTGCGTAGTCTAACAATATATGAGAGATTGGCACTCTTGTAAAAAGATCCCGGCCAGGCGTATTTGCTTTCACTGAGACTTGGCTGTTCTCCTACATCCTGGACAGTTAAATGTGTTTGCTTGGCTATACCCTTCTGCGAGCTGATCGCACCTCATGTTGTCACGAAGGTGGAGTTGCTTTGCACGTCAAATTCACTTTCACCACTTCGGGAACATATTTCTTCAATTCCCCTGATGCAACTTCCCAGGTTCTTGCGGTGGATGTTTGCGCTTCTTCCACGCAATTCAAAATTGTGTTAGTATACAGAAGCCCCCAAAGTGTGTCAAGCGGGCTCATTCATTTCATTCGTACTCATACGACAAATAGATGTCTGATTATGGGTGAGTTTAATGTTCCTGAGGTTGATTTCAGCAATTTCTGCCCATCAGCGTCTGGACGTTTTGCTAATTATCTGCTTGACCTATCCTTATAAGCATCCCTTCAGCAGTTTGTACAGAGGCCAACTAGGTTCATGGAGGGCTAAAAGCCTTTCATTTTAAACCTCTACTTTGCGAAATCGATGGACTTTGGACAAGCTGCAGTGCATGATTCCCGCGTGCGCTCTAGTGATCAGGTTTGCCTATTATTCAAATACGCCTTAAGTCGGGGCCATGAAGAGTGTATTATCAGGAGGCCAAATATCTGGCGCGCTGATTTTTAAACCATCAGGGACAAGGTTACAAATCAACCCTGTATCGTTTCAGAGGATGATACCGTCCAGGTTGCTTGGGACAAGTTCAAATCCGTTATTTGCGACATTTCTCTCCCCACATTCTAGTCTCACCGAGGAATAAAGTGGGGAAAAGTCGCCTTAGTTTGACTCTGAGGCGCGCAGAGTGCTCAGTAGGCGATCCAGATGTTGGAGGACTTACGTATCAGCTCCCTCAGAAAGTATCTATCATGGCTACCGACGCATGCGAAATGCATGTAAAAGCATCTGCTGGTCGCACACATGAGGTATGAACAACCGCTGGTTCGATCCGCATCAAAAAACCCGAAACGGTTCTTTGGCTATATCAAATGGTGAGGCAATACAAATTCGTCTATCCCAGTGCTGTTTGGATCTGATGGCACTGAAGTATCAAGTGATCAGGTTAAGGCCTGCTTAGTTGCGGAATAGTATGCTAGATCGTTTGTTCATGAATTCCCGTTGCCTATTATCGCATTACAGGTAAAGATACCAGTAGATTCCTTTCCATTTTAGAACCTCAGATACTCAAGATCCTGCATGACCTGGATCCCATTAAAACTGCCGGGATAGATGCCCTCCATCCAAAACTTTTGTCCGAGCTGGTTGAATTGCTGTGTAAACCGATTAAGTGTATCTTTGAGAAGTCTCTTCGTAGCTGCTCCCTACTTACTGACTGGAGAGATGCTATCGTGTGTCCTATTTTCAAAAAGAGTGATAAGCACCTACCTGAAAATTATAGACCGGTTAGCCTAACAAATGTACTAGTGAAAGTACTAAAGAAGCTGGCAAAAGATGCCCTGGAGATGCACTTGGCTAAGTTTGATTTGCTCAGCCCGTCTCAACGTGGGTTCCACAGAGGCCACTCCTGTCTGACTAGTATGTTTGTAGCCCGAGAGTGCTAGACTGAGGCTGTGGATGAGGCGGCGGATGTTTTGTTCATCGACTTTTCTAAAGCGTTTGACAGCGTACCGCATTGAACTCTTTTGTTAAAACTAGAATCCTATGGCTTCTCAGGCCAAATACTGAAGTGGATTTTGGCTTTTCTGTTAGGAAGAGAGATGAGCTTTCGAGTGGGTTCCGGACTGTCTTTCAGACAAGCCATCTTGAGTAGTGTTCCTCAGGGGTCGGTTCTCGGACTTCTACTGTTTGCATAGTTTATCAATGACCTCCCTGAGAAGCTTGAGGTACCATCCATTATGTTTGAGGATGAGTTAAAATTTTGGAATACGGTGAGCGATTCTGTTGGATTCACAGCTTTGCAGACAGCTCTCGACAAGCTTTGGGAGTGGTCAGAATTGTGGCAGCTGCCAGTCAATCTTGCCAAGTGTTCGGTCCTGCGCATAGGATCAAGCACTTCCACAACTCTTTACCTACTTGGCGGAAAGGTAGTGCATCAAGTGACTTAACAAACCGATTTGTGTATCTCGCTATCCTCTGACTTCAAATGCTGTACAAATACTACCCGCAAGGGTTTCCGAATGCTGTGGATGATCCACAGGTCGTTCGGCACCATAACAAATGAAAGATTTGTTACACTGCTCTCAGCCTTTGTCAGGCCATACTTGGAGTACTGCGTGCAGGCCAGTTCTCCATGCTTGGTATGCGACAAGATGACACTTGGACCAGTTCTGAGAGTTGGCACAAAAAATGGTACAAGGATTGAGGCGTCTCTCGTATCCTGGTAGGCTGCTCAGGTTGCAGATGCTTTCGCTGCGCTACAGGCGCCTTCAGGGTGACCTGACTCTTATGTATCGTATATTGACCGGCAAGTTTAGACCTGATCTAACTTGACTGTTCCATTCGACCCAGATACCATCACTTCGTGGTCACCCACTGAAGCTGCATAAGCCCAGATCTGATCGCGTTAGAGATGACTTTCGTTTATCACGCAGGATCATCGGCACATAGAACGTAATACCAAACGAAATATTATTAGCACCAACGGTGAAGGAGTTTGAACATCGACTCGACGCCCTTGTGTTGCAGTCTCAGACCTTTCCGTTTGGTTCTTAAATTCCACATCTATTTCCTTGGCTTCACACATCTACTACTATTATTGTCTTATCCACACATTCTCTCCTGTACTACAATTATCATTATTCTGTTTTTGTTGATTCCCTTCTCTTCGCCTTTCTTCTTATTCACATGGCCGGTACAGCGGGGACTGCTAGTGCAGGCCGCGTGGACATTGTTTGGTTGATCGTGATGTGATTCGGTATTAAATCACTCCCACGAACTCCATCCTGGTTCAACGACGCATTGAAGAAGAAACACATGGGAATTTCCTATCTTTCCTGTCCAAATTGAACTTGAACTAGAGTCACACTTTCTCAGATTCTGCGGTAACTGGCTTCACGTAACTGAGTAGCGGTAAAGAAAAAAAATTCGATCTTAAGCTATTTCGTGCTTTTCGGATCTGTAACGTGTTATGTCTATTGTGTTAATAATAATGGTTACATTTCTCTTTAAATAAGAAGTTGCGTCCATATTTGGCGAAGGTCAAATATGTACAGGTAGTACCATTCTCTTGCATGGGCAATATGAATTTGTGGTGAATAAAAACGAAGGTAGATCACGCTTCGGTGCGAGGTACGGTCCAACTGGATATTACGATTTCTGGTGTATGGCAAAATTGCAAGGAGCAGACGTTATATTTTGCGGCTATTCCAAACAGTCCTCAAGCTTTTTGGCTGCCATGGCTAATCGGTCGGTTAAATATTTCGAGAGGATTGTGGAGTTTTAAAAGATAACATGTATAGATAAATAAAACATATGTGAGGTAATACGACCAATACTGGGACCGCCTCCTGGGGATCTACTTTCATGCGGGTTATTCTCTCGATGGATTTCACTCACACTTCGTTGTCCCCATCTGGCCGTGTGCCGGTGTGGCTTTCAAAGCTGGTAAACCATCACTTATGTAACTCATCTTTAGGGCTGTATTTTTGTGCACATAGTGTGGACATTCAAGCCAACTAGCCCGTATCAGCAGCTGCTTTTTTCAAGTAAAGCACTTTTTACGGCCAGGGAGCCAATGGCAATGCATGGTTATTATTATTAGCGTTGGAAGATTAAATCCGTCACCTCAGGAGATCGACCCAGTCGTGGTCAACATTGAGGAAAAGAAGAATATAAAATATGTGCGCAAGAGAAACCAGCCAAATTGTGCAGGGGAAGTTTCAAAAACGGAGGATTGTTTAAAGTGTTGATATGCTAGACAGTTCTAAAAAATTTTCAGGTTCATCATTTACTTGCGTTCGAAAAGTGCGGGAATTGATAGCGCGGAGCAATGAAACTTGTTCTTTGGTCCTGGACTGTTGCCTCCGCGACAGAAAAAGTAATGTCACATTAAAGTATGAGTGTAAACAGATAGTTAGCAATAAAAAACTAATACATAGTTTATGTCTTGATATTGCGTGACACGGACTATAGGGTTAATCAGATCATATTTGTAATTGAATCACCAAGAAGGGTTTGCGTTCAACCCGATCGGATCAGCCTATGTGTGTAGGAAGTGATATCGACGGGTTTCGGTAATCGGTCCTCAATTTGTTCTTTGATTCCTCCGGACAGAAAAGACAGTTAGTTAGAAGTGCTGAACAAAGTCGTTTTATAAATAAAATTGTGGTAGAGTTGAGTTGACTTCGAATCAGAGAATTTTGTCATTTGCTATATGGCTCTCGGCCCTTCCTCATACAAGGTTGCCGTAGTCACGTCTAGGTTTAACACATACTTCACTTTATTCACTGTCAATTGCCTGTTAGTTCACACGTTCGCAGATTCTGCGGTAGTTTGTTCCACGTCACTGCATAGCGGTTAAGAAAGAAATTTGCTCTTAAGCTAAACCTTACCTTTTCGGGTTGTAATATGCTATCTCTATTCCTTATATTGTACTTGAGGGAAGATTGAAGTACAACCTCAATGTCTGAGATAAAGAAGCGTTCGTGGGTTATATCAAACATGACGTTCAGGTTAAGTTTTAGTCCCCGTAACCAGAGAGGTTCTACATTCATCTCACAGCAAAGGTCATAGTAGGTAAGATCACCTGGGTTTCTCATTAGGCGCTTCGTGAAGTAGCGTTGTACAAATTCTATTGATACTGATCAATGTTTCTCCGATTAGAGAATATTAATGCGCAGTATTTGAGTAAGGGACTAATACGGGTTTTATACAGGTAGATTTTGGATTCATTTAATAGGAATGATTTTAGTGTTAGCTCTTCTAGTTTACGGACTTTTACAACAGTATACTGCATCCATTCGAGGAAATTAAACTAGCTCGAATAGTTTTTCCCAACATCACAAATTGTGTGACAGGTGGACAGTGCTTTGCCCTCTCAGCATCAAATAATTCGGTGCAGTACTGCAGCGATAACATATGCATCTGAACTTCTCGGATGAGAGTTCTATTTTCCACTAGCCGCGCCAAGATTTCTAGTTTGTATGGATGCGCTTGTATACCGGCTAGTAGATTAGTAAAATTTCCCTAATCAAACTGGTAGACACTTTTAATGTCTTCGGCAAATGCATGTGGTTTACCATGTGTTATGGCATCGAAGGCATTGTTACTGTACGTTAAAAACGAGGAGGCCCTAGAACAATTCCTTGGGCCAGAACGCGTGACTTTTCTACTTGTGTAAGTGTTAAATAAGTAACCAAATAGCATTTCGAATGCCTGATGCTAACCAGAAAGGTACGATGAAATCCAAGAATGTAAGTTGACAGTTATGCCGAAGGAATGTACTTTCGATAGAAGACTTCCATGTGGTACCAGATAGAATGCTGTAAGCATATCGAGAAATATGTTGATCAGACGCTTACCACGGTCAATGGAACGAGTAACGAAGTTTTTATATTGTAATTGACAGGTAATACATGACTGTACTCTCAGAAATCCGTCCTGGAAAGTGTTGGTCGAATTCCGAAATTTTAGGAATTCGACGATTTTGGCCTTTATTACCATTTACTTTGTTATACAAAGCATTGAGCTATGGCTGATGGGCCGTCAGCTAGTGTGTATTTGACACTGTAGCGCTTACTAGCAATTTGCTTAATTTTATTTTTAACGCGTCCACATTTCGCTGCAGTTCATGTATAGTTTTGCTTTAATTAGCTGCATTTGCAACGACTCCTCCAAGCTCGTCTTAACGTGATACTTCCTTGCTTGCCACCGGTTTGTCGTGATTATGCGCTCTGCTGCCTGACTGATCCATCGTAAGAATATACGTGCGTATACCTCGGCACATCGGCGCCGAAGTGGGATGTATGCAGTGGACGGCATGCTTTTACTGAGACACATGAGATGGCTCGGTCATGTGAGCCGTATGGATTCGACGCGGATACCGAAAAAACTCTTATACGGTCAGCTGAGTATTGGGAAGCGGCACGTGCGGAAACCAAAGTTACGATACCAGGACATGACTAAAGTGAGCCTCACACGTTCTAACCTTGATTGCAGATCATGGGAATCGAAGACGGTTGATCGGCGTGCATGGCGCGATCTAATCACGAAGGCAGTTGCTGAAGTGCGGGAGAAAGCCCTCATGCATGTAGAGAAGATCCGGCAATCGCGGAAGCGGCAAGCACCGATGAATTGTACTCCATCGACATCAAGCGTATGGTGCTGTAGAACATGCGGTCCCGAGTGTCTTAGTCAGGCATGCCTAGTGAGCCATGAGAGAGGTCACTCTGGACCACTACCGAAGCGATGACGGGTCCTGTAGAGAACGTAGGCAGAACCGGCGCAGCGTTGGTAGGTACGCTGCATTCGATTTGCTAACCGCGTGCTTGCATACTAAGTCTCTTTATTTCAGGTGGTGGGTTTTCGGTTCTGTCCTAATGCCTTTCTTTCTCATATAAATGACTAGTGGGCCATGAGTTAGGCCACTCGGGGCCACCTCAGAAGCGCCGACGGGTCCTGCAGAGAAGTACGCCGAGCCGGCGCAGCGTTTGTAGGCACGCTGAACTCGAATTACTAACCGCGTGCTTGCATGCCAGGTCTCTTTATTTCAGGTGGTGGATTTTCAATTTTACCTTAATGCTTTTCTTTCTCGTATAAATTTCTACGTTTACTCTATTCCATCAACTTGCACACCTCGCTTAAGCCAATTGTATTCCATTTCCGTAGCATATTTGTGTCCGTGGCATTCCGTGAATTATACTATCTGACCTCGTGCACTTTTCTAGGATTTGTTTGTAAACAACTTATTACATATGCTCATTAAATTAAGGTTTATGTCACCGTTTCCTTATGCATTAATCGAGCTTTTCTCGCTTTTCTCTTTTTTCTCTCTTTTTTCTTTCCCTCTCTCTCTCAAGTGTTTGGCTGTTGTTTGATATCCCCTGTGTGGATGCGCTTAATGTGCATATTGATAAGGTGCATACCTGTCTATTACCCACTACCTCGTCCATACTGGCTCCAGGAGACAGTTGGTCGTTGCTGGAGGGGACGGGGTGCACGGTCCTTGTGGCCGTGCTAGGCTTGAAGAGTGGTTCCATGCACTCAGTGTGGAGCGGACTACGGTCCAGCCTCCGCCTTGTGTGCGCTTGATTCCCCAAATACAGTGTGCTTGTGTTTGCCTGTGAAGGAGTGTGGGCCGGCTCCGTTGATGAAACTTGGTTCCCATCCGCATGCCTCCCGGTCTTATTCCTTCGGGTTTACACTGGATATGGGGTGTGTGGTTGGAGCTGTGGGTGGTGCGGCGCAAGCCACCCATGGTCCCTCTGTAGGCGCAGGCGTCCTGTGGCTTGCCACAGTGACAGGCAAATCCGAAACCGGATGCCGCCAACCATACCTCGGCATAGCTTGCGACTCACCATCCTGACCCTAAAGAAAAGCAGGATATGTTTTTGTGAGGTGAACCTAATCTTTAACTGATTTGCTATTCTCATTGAACGGTTTTTACATGTTTGGTGACCTCGCGTTTTTATTTACTTTTTGTGTAAATCTTTTTTCTACTTTCTCGCACTGCCTGACTAAGCGCCCGTTGTTAGTGCGTCGGTACATTTTCGTGGTCTTGCGTTGCCTTCATTTGGGGTTTCTAACCCAGAATTCCACCACAGCTATTTCGACGTTTGCGTTCACTTGTCGGTTCTTTCATCTTGGACGATTCCATTCTCCGTCAACTATGGACTAATTGTCTTCCCGCGAATACGACGGCTATTCGAGCTGTGCTCACCGACGGTCTCCCGCTAGACAAGCTGGCAGCAGCTGCTGAGAAAGTTCACTTGCGCTTCATTTAAAAAGTCTAGGTACCATGTAACCGCGGCTGGTACAGCCAACTCTTCAAGAACTACAAAGCTTGATTTTATCAATGAGAGACTTTCTAACTTGGAGCTCAGTTTGTCTTATCTCAGACGTGATCGTGTTCCCTCACAAAGCTCCATTACTTGAATTAGGCGTCGTAGTAACTCTTGTACACGACAGTCACACAGTTATAGTTAATATAATCACCGCTTCGGAGACGCAGTGCGTACTTGCCGCCCAGGATGTCAACACTCTAAAGTCTTTCCAAATCCTACGTCAGGATACATCAGCCAGCCAGTAATGGCGACGGCTGTCACTGGCCAGATCATAAGTCGCCCACAGTACGTATTTGATTCCACAACCAAAGATTACTTTTTGGCTGACACTAATGCAGTAGTCAGCGTTCTAGCCAGTTCCCTGGAAGAATTCCCCTGCAACCTTTTCGTCTACTGCTACAGGCAGTCAGTCAAACTAACTCCGCGACTTGCGGCCAGAAACTACTTACCTTAAGCTTAGGACCATGAGATAACGTTCCCTTTATTTTCACCATCGCCGATGTGCAGAAACCCATCGTTGATATCGATTTTCTCAGCTAGTTCCGTCTTGTTATTGGCCTGCGTTGCGGGAACTTACGAGGCGATATCACATCTTTAAGCGTACCCTGCAAACTGGCTTCAGTATTTTCCCTTCGGCTTCGTATTCTCATACCTGACTGCCCGCAGTACTTTTCGCTGCTCCGGCAATTTCCGTCACTAATCCAAGCAGGTAAAGACACATCCGAACCTAAACACAAGGTGCACCATCACATCGTTAAAACCGCTCCGCCAGTAACTGCTATGCCCAGACGCTAACGCCACGACAGACTTCAAGCGGCCAAAAATGAATTCGAACACACGCTTGCTCTCGGAAACCTTCGCTCTTCAAACATCTGCTGGGCATCACCTCTTCATCAGGTGTCTAAAAGATCCGGTGATTGATGACCATGCGGCACTACGGAGTTTTTAACGTCACTTTTCCGGATAGGTATCCAGCATTTCTCGCTTGGACTAGCCGGAAAGTCAGTATTCTCCAAACCCGACTTAATCGGAGCCTATCAACAAATTTCTCTAGCGGGGGAAGACGTCGTGAAAACTACTGTGGTTACTTCCTTTGGCCTATACGAATTTCTTCGTATATATTTCGGCTTCCGTAACGCAATACAGTCTTTCCAATACTTTATGTATCAGGTCATCCGTGGCCTTGATTTCATCAATGTTTACATAGATGATGTTTTGATAGCAAGCTCGAACCCTGACGAGCATTTAGCACATCTCGGAATGGTTGTTGAACACTTTGAACATCAAGGAATAACCATCAACCCGGAAAAATGCACCTGTGGTCAACTCACCATTGAGTTTCTCGGTCACAGAATCGATGGTGATGCAAACAAAACCACTTCCGGATACTACCCAAGCGATCATAGACTACCACGGGCCACAATCTGTCAGAAGTCTAGGCCCAATCCTCGGCAGGATCAACTATTACGGCTGATTCATACCCAACTGTGCTGACGTACTCCATTCGCTTACCTATTTGATGCAAGACAATTTAAGAACTTTCACAATAACCACAGAACTTGAAGCCGCCTTCACTACGGTCAAGCAGAAGTTCAGCGAGGTCACATCTATTCACCAATGGAACACCAACGAGGATGTTATAGTTGTCGTTAAGACAGATTATTCAAGTTCCGCTGTTGGTTCAGTCTTGCAATAGTTATTCGATAACGAATTTCAATCAATATTCTTTATCTCGCGGAAGCTAACCTGTTCAGATCAGGTACAACACCTTTGGTCTTGAACTTTTCGCCATGTACTTGGCTGTGAAACATTTCCATCACCTACTGCAGAGACCCCGTTTCATTGTCCTGACCGATCACGAAACACTGGTGTAAGTTTCCGTTCTGCCTCGGACACACCATGAAAAACGAGTCACTTAGACTACCTTTCACAGTTTGTGAAGCCGTTCGTTACATCGACGGTCCCAACAACACTGATGCAGTATCGCGTTCGCAACTGAATCGACTGTCACCGACACCCATCGACCTGGAGAGGAAATCCGCCGCACAAGCCAGTGATCATGAGCTTATCCAACTCCGCTCAAACGACTCATTAAAATTCGTGCATTTACCAGTGCTTAACTAATACAAAAGGTGAATGTGATATTTCAACTGGTAAGCCCAGACCTTTTGTCCCACAATCGCTTCGATGAGCCATTTTGATTCTATCCATGGTCTATCACACTGGAGCATCCGGTCTATTGTAAAGCTCATTACTGGCTGATTCAGTTGGCACAGTATGCGTACGGACATTCGACAGTGGGTTAAACATTGTCATAAATTCCAGACCAGTAAAATTCTTATCCACACTCAATACCCCAAGTGCTTTATCACTCCCAGATGCAGGTTTCAGACACGTTCCTTTGTAAATAGTTGGGCCATTACCTCCTTCCAACGGTTTCACTTATCTTTTGACATGTGTTGACAGTAGTGCCCACTGGCCACAAGTTGTTCCTCTCCGTGATATGTGCACTGCATCCTTTGCACTTGCCTTCGTTGAATTCGAGTGATCCAGATATCCATAACGAAATTACTGCGTTGCTTAAAGCAGGAGGATATAATCGACTCGGAAATACTCGAATACACGAAACCTAGTGGAACAGTGATTCCAGAATTGCATAACTTACGAAACGTACAAGAGGAAGGGTTAACACTATAGCCGGTACTAGGTATGTGTAACTCACCGTATCATTAAACCCCTAAGTTGCTCATAAAATGGCTGGAACCAGTCAGAAAAGTCATGGCCAGATACAGTCACAAGAACAAGTAGGATTTGCTTGACTCAGTGAAACAACTAAATGTAGCCAGGCGACTGATGTTCTCCCTAGAGGTGGTGTCTCTTTGTTTCAATGTTCCATTGGAGGAGACCATGGACTATTTGTGCGAGTTCATCCAGCTGCACAACATCGACGTTGGTATCCTCCCAGACCGACTGAGACAACTGCTACTCATGTGCACGCAAAACGTTCAGTTTCACTTTAATGGAATGCTATATCGACAAATAGACGGAGTGGCAATGGGTTCACCATTAGCACCGTTGCTCGCAGAAGCCCACATGAGCAAATTGGAGAGCAACCAGCTGAATGAATCCATCAACCGTTTGGTCTATAACGGTCGAAATGTGGGCGAGATATTTTGTATGGAGGATAATGAAATATGCGTAGATGATCCATTGGCAAACGTTACATCTGTACATAGTACCATAAATTTCAATAACGCGCTAGAACGTTGCGATGGTAGAAGCAGATCAGAGTGAGCAGATGGACCAACCGAGCGAGCCAGACAGCTAATGGGAGGCGGACGTGACGGATTCGATAACTGGACTCGGATTGGCCGATATTCGTATGAATGATTCACCGTTTGCTTAAATGAAACAAAGGAGGAACATCAACGACTCAGAGGGGTCGTTAGTTATGGACTTGAACCTGCAATTCATATAGAGGAGTTTGGCTCGCTAAACATGCTGTAATTTCCACTGAGCTGTCATTGCGGAATAAATGCTTGTTCCTGAAGCACTGCATTCTTGGACCAAAGTAACGACTCATTGGCATTTTTGAGGTCCAACTCAACGGGGCATCAGACTTGTCAATTCGTAGGAGGGTGCAAGGAATGGTAACTTGGAATGGACAACACATCTACTTCGCTAGTTTTGTTCCGGTAATTCATGAAAGGAACTTCGTCCGTTGTTTAACCGAGAGAGCGCAGAGAATTTGTACAGAAGATGCGCTTTAGATGAACTGGGCTTTATTAGAAGCATATTCGAACGCAATGGGTGCCCTGCAAAATTCCTCCAGAGGCACATGGAACTGCGACTGCCTAAGCTCCATCCCGTCTCCGCGGATTAGCGGATGATATACTTTTCCTTACCAACTAAGAGTGACGCGATAGCAGTACGGACCACCCGGAGACCTTGCTTAGCATCAGAAAGAACTATTTCGTGCTGATCTGCGCGTAAGCTTCACCTTAACACCGTTTGTGTGCCAACAAATTAGATAGGATACCTCAGTCGCAGACCTTCTTCTGTGTGTACAACTTCTCTTGCTCGTATCGATCAAGAAATATTAGAAAAACGACCAGGCGTCTGTCCGTTAGAGGTCGAAAGCATTGCCCAGATTGGTTCTACAGCGATGCGAGGAAGAATGTAACAAGTGCAGTATTGCCGCACCAAGTAGACTCGGATCACATACCAATTTCATGACGCATTCACACAAATCTACTGTGTCCCCGGACGCTACATATGGGCAGTCAGATGTCGTCTACTGTCGACAGCAAAGGCGATCGCGATTCGACTCCATAACCTGGATCCATGTGCACAGAAAAAACTCGTCTGTACTTTAACCCTACCTTGACCCCAACCTAATGCTACTAACAATGGAAGTCACGCCACTTCACCTGGCTTCAACTCAACCAGACCAATCACATAGTCATACCGATTAGTTACTTTGCTTCAGTGACACACCGAAATTAAACCCATTGTGTCTATTCTAGCGTGCTTGGTGGTAGTTGTAGTAACCTGACGATGAAACCCTTAAAACAAACTTGTTCGCTACTTATTTTTCTGAATTCTGTTTTTCTCTTTGGCGTTCCAGCTACCATCCTTACCGACTTAGGTAGTCATTTCAGTTCCATATATTTTCGGGATGGGATTCTTTTGTTAGATTGTGCTCCCCCACGAACAACAGTGTACCATCCAGCTGCCAATGGTTTCATCGAGCGCTTTCATCTACAATTAAAGCGACCATAATGGCTAGTTCATCAGATTCACGTTTATCTGATCATCCCCATGCGGTCCACCTTGCCATTCGCGATACCATCAAGGAGCACACTGGATGCTGCACTTCTGAACGCGTGTTCGGTACGACCCTCCGTCTGCCTGATGAAGTGGTACTTGACTCTCGCATCACCGGAGAATTAAACGCCACGTCTTATGCTGAGCGTCTCAAACGACATTTCCGATCCATCCGTCCGACTTCTACGCGACCTGATGTGCGCAAACAACACATTCACCTCGATTTGCACAGTTGTCTGTTTATCTTCATCCGCGTTGACGCCGTCCTAAGAGCCTTGAATCCGCCCTATGGAGGCCCAAATCAAGTCGTATCTAGGAAACTATAGTATTTCGTCTGAAAGCAGAATGGATAAAAGAATCCGTAATCATTGATTATCTTAAAGCAGCTTACGTTAAACCACCCTTTGGTAATACCTACCCTGGTTCATCCCCCCCCAGAACACTGCCGTCCCCATCTCATTACCCCTACCCAACAATCTACTGGCGCCGGTACATCGAATCCTGTGTGCCCTCCGATCACAAGCAGCTCTACACGCATGTTCCGGTCGTGTTGTTTCTCTTCCACTAAAACTTGCTCAATACCTTCCATACGTATCCCGTTACCGTTTATTCCCAGTGCTCTATGGGGGGAGTACTGCAACAATTGTAAGCGCTTTGCTTACTTTTATTTTTAACGCGTCCGCCTTTCGTTGAATTTCATGTATAGTTTTGCTTTAAGTAACCGTGTATACAACGACTCGTCTAAGCTGGTCTTCGCGTGAATTTTCTTCGGTTGCCACCGGTTTGTCCTGATTGTTCGCTCTACTGCCTGGCTGATCCATTGCCGGAATATACGTGTGCATACCACAGCATAATCTGTTATCTACCGTCGTCCGATGCTGGAAAAAACCAGGACATCTCTGTGTGATGTAAACCGAATCTTTTAGTGATTTGCTATTCTCATGTAACTGTTCCCTACAATCTGGATCACTTTTATACCTTGGTGCAAATAGCGCTTTGTTCCACACATCTGGAACAACCCCAGACTTCATGAATAACGTAAAAACATTTTGCAGGTATGTTGAATCCAGAACCTTCGAAGTTGAACACAGCAGCCAACATTCTATCTGGGTCAGGATTAAACTCGATCGCGTTGGGTTTATCAGTGTTTGTGTGTCCGAGTGCTCAAATTCGTGAATACAGATGTAATCCTCAGTTTTAGTATGGATGTTTATCATGGGTAATATGCACGGCTCTGTGAGAAAAGAGGAGAAGTATTAATTGAAAGCCTCCTGCATCTGAGCCAGGTTTTCTGGAAGACTGTTGTCAGGCAGTATAATGCAAGGTGGTACGTCATGCCTGAAGTTACTCATGATCTGGAGTAATCTGGTCATTTTCTTTGTTTTATGGTAGGAATCTAAGGGACTAGGCTTGTCGCTGATAAGCTTTGAGGATCAATAGTTTGTAAGGATGATATTATTTGAGTTTGCTGAAGTGGAAGACAAAAGTTGTTAGTCTATTCGAAAGATTGTCGTAGCTTCTTCAGCTTTCGTGTTTTATGCGACGGGATGATGTTCTGATTCAGCCTGAAGGAAGTACGCCTGTGACGCATCGGGAAGAAGATATCAATGCATGCGATTGCATTTTTTTATGATTTGTTAGCTGATTGTTGGGATTCAGTGGAGAGGGAATACTCATCTCAGTCTAGATTTCGCAATTTGATTGCAAAATTTCTGCAGGTAGTATTTGATAATCAAGAAAACATAAATATGTTCGGTACGTCATGTTTGTAGGCGATTCCTTCGAAGCGGATTCCTGCTAGCTTCTGGTCACTCCAATGAAGATCGAAGAATATGCACTTACTGCAAAGACGTATGCCTTTCGTTAAGATTAGATCTAGCCAGTTTTCACCTCTTGTTTGTGAGGCAATTTGTTGCTTCCAATCAAACGTTGACATATGTTTAAATTGAGGACCACTTTTACAATCCTCGGGCCATATCTTCCATTTTATTTTGGCGATCGGCGCAGCCCCGAGATTGATTACTCTATGACATTTTCCAGGGAGAAGGTCTCGCGAATGTACCGCCATTGCTCCTAGTCGTGAGTGGCCGCTTCGCGCTAATCATGACTTCCAGTCTCGGGAACACCGTGTACAAGGATGGTCCTGGTTACGGATTCCTTCCGGTTCTCGTCCAAGTAGTGCTTCGCCTGTCTGCGCTCGCTCCACGGAATATCTGGGAATAAGCGGATGGAACATGACCCATTCTAGAGGCAAGCTGTTGGTAACAGAAAAGCTTCTGCTTCGTTGGCAGAAGTCAGCACAACTTGGAGAATCCTTGATTCACCGTAGTGCTGTGAGTTGAGGTGACGGGCAACGCTTGTTAAATTTACGGGCTTAATTACAACACCTATAGTGTCACAAATGGGGTTTCACTGGTTCACGTCATCGAGGTGTTTTTCTTTTAAGGAATTTGATGTCAATTCTGTAACGTTGGTACAGATTACCGCTGGTATACCACGTGCAACTCTGGTTGTGGTCAAGCGACCAGCTGGTCTGTATACATTCGATGGAGGCTGCTTGGCTACAGCTTCGTTTTCTTCATTTACTGTGGGTCCAATAGGAGTGGTCGAAGATCTAGGTTTCCGTTCACCTTTGGCAGCAACCAAGTTCCAAGCACCACTGGTGTCGAAGCCCTTCTGAATTTTCGGAACCGTTTGGAAGGTGGACGAGGCTCTGACCGTGCTCATTGCAATCGGACTGGCGGTGGTTGCTTCAGGCATATTTGAGCAACTGATCTTATTGGCATTTAATGCCTCAGGTGGTACGTTTTTAGTGCGCTGCCTAGCCTTCTTCTTCAGTGTTAATGCGGTGCTGGATGGGAATGACTGAAATTTACTTTCTGTCATGATTTCTACAAATGAATCGCTTTTGATCCTCTTCATTTGTTCAAACATTGCCACTAGTCTTCCGTAATTCTGGGATAGTTCATGTACAATCTTTACCAGTAGGATGACTATACATACTGAACAGAGCCACGGTGAATCTGGTTTCCTATTGTGTAGCTACAACTGGTTCACTGTGAGCTTGGAACATTTGCGATGGAACTTGCCTTGGCAAGTGCTCCAAGGAATACCGATCCGTACAGTTTTATGCATGAAAGAAGGCCACAAACTACTGTCCATCTGGATGCAGTAACATGGGCCTTTGATCGATCGCCACGATCCATTGCGTCGACCGATGATAATCCCAGAGAGACCCGAGCGCTTATGGTTTCCTGCCGAACGCATGTGCGCTGAATTGTTTGCATGTTAAAGGTCGTCACCTCTGCGTCTGACCCAGGCGGGGCAGGTTTGAGCGGCTAGATCGTTCACGCGGCAAACAGAGCGACTAAGCGATACGGACACGTGTACGATAGCTAGTTTGATGATCGGTCCACAGCTGTGGTTGCTGATTCGTCAGATGAAACGTGTAGTTGGCTTTCGTTTGAGACCACAAATATTTCTGTGTGGTTCGTGATTCGGAAAATTCCTCGATTGTGTTTTTGCGAGAATAGCGCAAACACCACAATGTGGAGATAAAAGACGATCCACACAATCTAGATCCGAAACATGGAGTGCAATAGAAAGCGCAGGTGAGTCTGGGTCGAATGAGTGTGAACACACGTTTGTCTGAAAGAATACAACTGAGAATGGCAACAAAGCAACGTGTTCACAGGTGAGCTATTGGAAAGCAGGTTTATTCAAGGTCGTTCAAACACCGTTAATGTGAAAAGAACGCTTACTCATCCTAAAGACGCGAAACTTGCTAGGAAGCTTTCACGAAACCGGAGACTTTTCAAAATATTGCAAGTGCACTAATGGACCACTAGGACCATACATTTACAAGCGATGTGACCCAAAAGCGAGGAAGAAAATACTCTAGGAACGGGATGTAAAGTAAAGAAACTCGTCTCTATTCTTCGTCATGGAAGCAACAGCAGATATTCTCCTTTCATGGGACTCTTGGATAAAGACGGTATTACCCTTACCGAACTACTTGCCAGTTGTGAAGCGGTTAGTTCATATTTTGCCCCTCGATTATTTTTCAATCAGATCCAATACCTGAATGCCCTCAATGCATAACGTCCAACAGCCTATGCAAAGTCGAACTTTTACTCAACAATATTCAGCAGCTACTAAAAACCATCAAATTTTTTCTTATGATGGGATCCAACGGCATCCTTTTAGCTGACATTATAATGGGTGGACCAGACTTATCATTACTTCTGTTAACTATGGTCACATTTTCGCCAAGAACTAGCTATTTTCCCGAGGAATAGAAAATCTCCTTAATCACACAACGCCCTAAAAGCGGTCCCAAACAAAATTTACCATTTGCCGACCAATTCACTGAAATTCCAACATTCTCATTTCGTTTGAAAGCTTAATCAAGAAAACTGATAGAATCCCTAATTATCTGCACTAGTTTAACACATGTCAGCAGTTGTAAGTAGTAGGGGGATTTATAAGGTTTTTGTATAGATTCGTCGCAGTTAGACACAGACAGACAGCCACCACACATCCAGGAAAGCGCTAGACGGCCGTTTCGTCCTATTGGGACTCGTCAGTAGCGCGCACCCGCCGAATCCTGCTGGATACGAACCCACGACCTTAGTCTTGCGAGTCAGCGACGTATGCCACTGAGCCATGGGCGACGGCAGCGGACCGCCATGACTGATATCTAACTACGATATAGCGCGGCTCATCCTCCACTGTCTTGCATGTTCAGAGGACAGGGATGGCCCCCAGAGCAACGACTTCCTTTGCAAGCCGCCACCAATCGAGGTGGCAAGTATGCTGCTAAGGCGACTACTGATTATTTGTAAGTAGTACTACTTACTACTCTGCACTACTACTAGTACTACTCTGTACTACTTACTACTCTGCGCGCGAGGACAAATTAGTACACTAGCAGAGTCTAGCGAAAAAGTTTGGTGTTAACAAACTTGGAGTTCCCCCACTAACCTCAGCGGATGAATGTCCTCAAACCACCGAGGATGCAGCCAACGTCCTACGGCTGCAATATGCCCCAATTATCCGATGTGCTCCAAGCATCTGTAATATACCTGCCCCATTCTCACAGATGCCAGTCTTTCCACACGTCACGTTTAGCTCAGCGACCATTTTGAGGAAGTTGCTATCGTTGCGCACCCATAGTTCCCCGGACTTGACAACATTCCGCCGAAAGCACTGCAGGTGGCAGCTACTAGGATAGCTGAACCATTAACGAGATTTTTCCAAAGATGCCTTGACGAACAGCAGATCCATAACATGTGGAAGCAAGGCTTCATTACTCCGATTTTCAAAAGTGGTAGCCGTTCAGAGCCAGCCAATTATCGCCCAGTGACTCTCCTCCTACTGCTTTCTAAGGCGATGGAATCGATCATATCTGAGGCTGTAATGGGCTACTTTGAAAGGTTTAATAGTATAACACCAAAGCAACACCAAAGCAAAGGATCCCGTCAGCATCGGTCATGTACTACCAGCCTACCGCCTGCCCGTGGCAGTTGGATCGAGATAGCCAACAGTGGGACTGGCATTGGTTATCTACGCAGCATTTTTCAAAGCATTCGACCGCATAAATCACCGCACCCTCCTCCAAAAGCTGCAAGCATACGGAGTTGGGAACCCTGTCATTAGATGGATCGGAAACTTCTTCTTTCAGCGGCGCCTTCAGGTTCTAGTTCGAGGTTCATTTTCTGATCCAATTTGTGTGGACTACGGTGTTCCACAAGGGTCGGTGTTGGGGCCGCGGTTATTCTTGTTCTTCATTAACGACCTTCCGGCATGAAATCAAATTTCCCGCTTCTTGCCGATAACATCAAGATATGGATGGCAATCGACTGTCAGGAAGATCACGATATGTTGCAAAGTGACTTAGACTGCACTTTTGAATGGTCAAAGTTAACTGTACTTCTGTTTAACACGCAGAAACGCAGAAGCGTGCATGTCCGCCACAAATCTACGTACGCATATAAACTTGGAGACGATATGCTGAACGCGGCCTCACAAGAGTGAGACTTTGGGGGTGGTAATTCAAGACGACCTCGGCTGTTCGGCGCAGACCTTGAAGGCGTCCAAAACTGCGAACCAACATGTTGGTCTGTTACGGAGGGCGTTCAGGAGGCTCGATCCCTCCATCTTACCCCAAATGTTCAATGTGGCCGTGAGGCCCCATGCAGAGTACGTGATCTGGCTTCCGCGGGAACTATTTTTCTCTTCGGGTTTGTCGACCGTGGAATGTTCTTTCGACCTTTGTCATTTCAGCTCCCACGCTACCCATTTTTTTAAAACTACTCGACGATACTTTACACCATTTACATTACTTGGGCTGATTTCTGTTCAATGAGTGACGACAAGACGCAGACAAGCATTATGCTCACCAACCCCACGAAATCGGGTTAGACAGATATACTTATGTGTTAACATGGATAAGATGGTTAGTCCATAGAGGAATTTTTTCACTTTTGTGTAAGTGCAATGAGTCAACGTTATTCGCAAAAACTGTCCCACGGGAATTGTCAAGCCTTTGCTTTTTTGTCCGTATTATACCATTGCTTTGTATTATTAGAGCCATAGACAGCATATTTACTCTGCGGAGTAAGATAGGTTATTGAGTAATGGATGTTAGTATAGAACTGTGCTAATTTTAGGCATTGTTGGATAGGACAAATGCATCACATTCGGAAGATCGGAAGAAAGTTTGAAGGTGTATCCAATCACTTCCTGGATGGAATATTGTAGGATCGGGTATAGAATGAGATTTGAGCTGATATCCAAAAAAACCTGTACTATTTCGGTCACTAAGTTGGAGTCAATACAGCAGCTTGACGTTTGCGTCGACGATTTCTAATGTAACTATTAAGTTAAGTACGCTAGTTGACCTAGTAGGTTCTGTAACCCATTGTATCCATCCTCCAGCCATCATAGTTGGCGGGAAATCTGTAGATGCAAAGTAATATGGATTTGGAGACCAAGCTAATTTTGGGGGAAATGGAAACTCCAGCTATTATTTTCTGTTTGTACGGCAGAACTAATGCAAAATGTAATGCGGAACAAATAGTTGAGGCATTCGGAGGATTGCAGTTGCGTCCGAGATGTATATGAAGGGGAGTCTTAGTAACGAATAACCACATAGATTACGGGACGTTTTCTAACGCGCGTTAGTCAAGAGGCATCGCTGGGAATGTTTGAAGCTCTGTGCAACGATCTGTAGGAAATAAAAGAAAACACTTTTGCGAAGAGTACGCTTTTCGACAAATCTCCTCAGGCATTTGTAATTATAAAATGAACGTAAGAGAACAAATAGCTAATGAAGCCAAAGAGGTTGGAGTAGTGGAATCACGACAAACAGAAACTCGAAAGTCTTGATCGATAAAGTAGACTAACAGCACATGTGACAGAGCACGTGTTGGTTCATCGGTGAAGTGCCAAGCGCATTATCCGATCATTGTAGGCACACGAAGTGATAAAAGTTGATACGCTAACTAGGGCCAAGGTAGAAGCCCTTGCAGCAAAGCCTTTTGTTCGTATAATTCCGGCTGAATTATCCTAATCGCGATCGCTTCGGCAGTACGTAAGATTTGCCTCATAAGACCTTTAGTGTACCGTTGTACTACAAAAAGTACTAGGAACGCATCAGCGGTACAAATTTGGTGTGTGCTTTCCACCAGATATTCCAGGACGGAACTGTTGGGGCGACTGACGATGCCGCAAATCCGCTGGACAATGCTCCGCAATGTGTTTATACAGACGCCTAGTTGTGTGTCCCACGTATCTCGGTTTCGATAGTGATCTTGTGGCGCCCAAAAAGATAACTCTTATCTTTCATGTACAATTTATTTGTTCACCGATTGTACATTAT
>OX104065.1:67110127-67173326 GCA_944474145.2 Dicrocoelium dendriticum | reverse complement strand
GAACGTTTAGCTTCTGTGCAAATAACTCGAACAGTTGCCTCCGGGATTCCTCGAATTGTACTTGCTGTTGATGGAGAAGACTCTGCATATGATCAAATGAAATGGCCAGTATTGTCCAACGCCTGCGTCACCAGAATCTGTAGTGATGCCCCCAGCCGGTTCCACCACGCAAGGTAATGAGGACGCCAAAAATCAGCCGGACCGAGAATTTCAACGCGTTGGAACATAGTAAATTAAATAGGATGATGCTAAGCAACTAACCACATCATGACCAGTGACAATATCAAAGGTGCTGATTACTGTCAATTAACACTACAGCCACCTGACCTCTCCCAGCAGATTTCGAACTACTAACAAGCCGTCGAGACTTGACATTGTGCTCACCAACGAAGCACTCATGGTCGACGGAATAATTACGAGCACAACACTGGGTTGCAGTAACCATATCGCTCTACTGTTTACCTATCTATGTTAGGTGGAATATTCTGAGGAAAGGGATGATAAAGTGTATACAATCACGCATTACAACGTGTTATCCGTGTTTGTTATGGAGGCAGCATGGACCTTAACTGAATGCCATCCAGAAATCGCCCGGGACACTTTCACAAGGACATTCACCGCACTGTTAACGCACGCGTGAGTAGAAATCTCTCCATCGTCAAAGGAGAAGCAAGTCATTTCTGAGGAGCAAAACACGTAAATGCATGTCTTTGAGGGACTTAGCATGGAGAGCTCACAAGGACTCCCGGAGTTCCGAAACCTGGACTGTCTATGTGATGCAGCGTAACTTCTGTGTGAGCTTGATAAGCGATGACAAGGTGACGCATCAGCAGGAGTTAAGGAAGCGATTTTACACAAACTGCAAACGCTTATTCAGGCATGTTAATGGTCTTCGTAAGGTGTAACGAGGAATTCAAGCCCTGGTCACGACTGACGAATACATGCGATCAGCAACGGAAGTAGCCGATCTCTTACGATTCCATTACTTACATACGTTCCAGAGAGTGACGGGCCTAATGCTTATCCCTGTTTATTTTGTCCCACCGTCAGCGTTATCCAATATAACTTTTACTGGAGAAACTGTGTTAAAGTAACTGCTGTCGCTGCGTATCCACAGTTCTACTGGTGTCGATAACATTCGACCGAAGGTTTTACAGACAGCAACCACTGATCTGACTGAATCTCTGGCTGTATTCTATCAGCGCTATCTGAAGGAGAACCATATTCCAATAAAATGGAAGTGATGGATCATCACTTCTATTCATAAGGGGGGTAGCCGCACTGACCCAACTAATTACCGTCCCATAACGCTACTCCTTGTGCTTTCCAAGATTATGGGGTCTATCATCGCTCATGCTGAAGCTGGAAAATCACAAGATGATAGCACCAGGGCGACATGACTTCCGACAAAAGCACTCATGCAGAACGAACCTGTTATTTGCACTCAATAGCTGGACTGAAACATTTGATGGTGTGACAAGAGTCAATGTCATTTATCTGCAATTCTCAAAAGCATTTGATCGCTTGGACCACCAAATTCTCCTCCATAAACTTCAACTCTATGGCGCTGCTGACCCACTGCTGCATTGGATAGGCAATTTCCTGCACGAACGTCGGTTGGAAGTGAGAGTACGAGAATCCCTGTCAGATGCAATTGAGGTGGATTGGGTGGTACCACAAGGCTCGGTGCTCGGGCCCCGTCTATACTTGATTTTCATAAACGAGCTAGAGAGGAATATTAACTCCGATTTCCTATTCTTCGTGGATGATATCAAGTAATGGCGAGTGATCAAAGAACCGAACGACCATGAAAAGCTCCAGCGTGACCTCAACACGATTTCAAACTGATCAGTTCTGAATACACTACCGTTCAATTGGAAAAATGCTGTTCACTTGCGCCATAGGCATGACTACGTGTATAGGCTTGGATCACATGTATAGCAAACAACTTCCCAAGAACGCGACCTTAGTGTGCTGATTCAAAGTGACCTTAATTGTTGAAAAGAGTCAGAGATAGCTATGAAAAGAGCCAACCAGCACGTCGGCTTGCTGCGGAGAGCATTCGGTAGTTTCGACCCAGTTATCTCCCCAAAAATGCGCTCTCACGTTGAATACACCACGCAAGCTTGGCAACCTTGGTTGAAGCGCGACTTAGAAGTGCTAGAGAAATCACAACGAAGGGCAACAAAGAACGTCAAGGACCTACGATACCTGTCCTACCGGCAAAGGCTGAAGTCACTAAGGGTTTTCAGTGGCCACTAACGGAGACTGCACGGCGATCTCATATTAGTCTACTGAATATTGTGTAACCTTAACCACGTATGCCGTCACTTGCGGAAACAGCCATAAAACCAATCTCAGAGGTTTTCATCTGAAATTGAGTGAACAGTATAGCCGTCTAGAATGCCGGCGGAATTATTTTGCTTTCCGGGTTTTTCAACCCTGGAACGCTCTCCCAAACTCAGTTGGTTCCAACCCCACCTTGGAAATTTTCAAAAATGTCCTTGGCGCCAAACAATTCGTTGCTTAAACTGTGTTAGTTTAGAATATATTAATAATCCCTTTAAGCCGGCTTACTATTCTACATAAACCTGAGGAGACGGTACAGTAGTGAGTATTCATGTTTTTACTTTTCTCACGGAGTACAACTATAACTGCCTCCATGTTTCCTGGTCGCTCACATTCGATTCCTACTTACAGTACTATCATTCAGCGGGGTAGCTGATCAATAAACGTTCGAACACAAAATTCATATATCCTTTGATATTGTAGTTTCATCCCTACCATCCTGCGAGACTGACCAAGCGACTGCTTTTTTACCCGGCATAAATCATTGTTCAGTTTTGAGTTGAACTTTGCTATTGAACCCCATATAGATTAGCGTTCAAACTCTCATTGAGTGCAATACCGCAAGGGTTGATCGATCCGTGATTCGCTCACCTCGTATCCTAAACAAATTGACGTGTATGCGTAGAGGTGGAAGCCATTTCCATCTAAAGTGAGGTTGTTAAACGGTTGGTCGATTGCAACCAATCGTGTGTAGGTTGACAACACTTAAATAACATGCTTTTATTGTGCGACCTGATAATTCTTGGTAAACCACTTTGATGAGCACAAAGTCCAGCGAACCTCAATCAACGTCCATATGTTCACCGTTGAAAAGTCGCAGAGGGAATCAGATTGCCACAAAGGCACCTAAACAGTTAGTTAGGTAGAGTTGGAACACACTGTACCTGAGATCAATGGGATGAGCAAATACAGCAGCGCTAAAAGTAACTTTCTGCTGCCTGCTTAAGCAGTGAGACCAGTGTAAAACTTTAAATCACCAAGTACTGCTACCATAACGCTCCACAGAGCCTTGCATTTCCTATGATGACGAGAAGGTGGGTTTTTGAGAAAGGCATCCAGCAACATTATCGGGTTATCGGAAGCAAATTTTGCACACGGTTACTCAAGACACCACTCTCTCACAAACGATCCAGCCCTTGCTGTTACACTTTCGGTGAGTCAAATGGAATCATGTCCAACATGGGCTTAAAACAGACAAATCTGGCGATTTACTCATGGAATTTAATTCACCAAACTAAGGAGATCGAGGTGCTAATCGCAACAAGGTCGTTTCTTGGTATGTATGCACGTGGAGCGTTCTGTGGGTGAGCGATATGTGGATAGAAACATAACCACGTTGACAGTGCTAAGTAAGTTGACTGCTCAAAGTTACCGTGGCAGTTAGGTATACCTTGCTTTTGATGATGCCCTAGTTTGCATCTTGTAGGTTTACTCAGATTGCAGCGGAGCGCTTGATGCAGGTTGCAAACGTATCAACCTGTTCAGGTGCAACTAACTCGGTGGCCACCATTTTGATCTGAAGCATGTAACGATCCTGGCGTACGGGAGTACGAGGCACATGTGGAGGTTTTTGTATGCATGGTAATCTACAGCGAGTTCAATCAATAGACACGTTGATACTGTCGAAGGATCGCCAGCTCGATCGATTTAATTCGGCGGAACGTGGCACTAGACAACCAGATCTGGCGACAGACTTGTTCACAAGAGCAAACAGACGAAGGTTAGCAAACATATATCGGAGGAGTCAAGTTCAAAGGTAATCTGTCAATCGAACAAGCAGAACGCGGATCGAAGTCTCAACCAACAGGATTACCCGTCTCTACGGACAACCACGACGGTAAAAAACAAACGCGCGCACACTACGCTCAGTGCATACTCATGGACGCTTCTCTACGCTACTATACGCTATGTAACCATGCACTGATGATATACCCTCGGCTGGTACCGAAAGCTTTGCAACAAAGTTGCCAAACTCAGTGGAAAGTTCAACCGCCACAATTACTTTCCTACTATCTTCCGTGCTACACCTTGCATTACATTTGTGCATTACTGACCATGTTGACGCTAAAATTCGCTACTTCCTGCAAAACGAGGTCAGTTTAGAAAGCAACTGTGCTCACCGGCATCATCTAGGTACGTCTTTTCAGACACTCCGTTACTAATTAAATGACGATGGGTTCCACCATCAAAATACCGTGAGGGAGCAGACTCGACAATAGTTCACAGGCCTTGGACTACTGCTTACGAACGAAATGGAGCAAATATACCCTGTTTCCACGTAGCGGAAATTTGTCACTCATCCACATACCCTTAAAGGAATTATTATATTGTCAGTACGAGATTCAAGATCGTCAACACTAGTGTTTTCGGGAAACCGACATTTTTCCACGAGATAATTGGTTTCATAGAAAACCGGCCTCCGAATCGCAACACTTGAAGTAAGCGTGGAGTTCATAAGTCCTTACGTTAACGTTACTAATAGAGTGCACTCGTAGCATAGTGGAAGATGGAGCGTTTAGCGACCATAGATCATCGGTCTCATCATTGCCACGCAGTGCCTCCCTATCTGTTGCTACCAGTGAAAGAATCACAAACTGTTTTGTAACCTAACCTACACTTGCAGTAGAATATTCACGTCATGATTTTTGATGAGCCAATCTGCCCTCACCGATCAATTGCGTAACGTAGATCACCTAATCGCACCAGTTTCAAGGAGCATAACAAGTAAACTAAGGTTTCCGCGACACGCTGCATATTACTATGCATCTTCGAGTCCTGGTTCTGATAAACAGTGGGGATGGTATGAAACAAGAACCACTTTCCTGAGACATTAATGATCAAGTTATTTTGCATGTAATCCACTTCTACCCAGGTATAATGGAGGAAAATGTATCAGCAATACGCCGGTACTTTGTGTAGGCGCTTCGTTACTAAGTGACAACTAGTAGTCTTCTGCTAGTTAGTGGTACTGTGAGATCGCCAGCAAATACACCCATTTGAATTGCTAACCTATGAATTAAAGACAGAAGCCTTAGCCCACACAGACATCGGGCACATGTGAATGGAAACTTTAAGATACAATCAGTAAGTGGTTGACTCGGGGAAATCAGTTAGAAAGTTGTAGTATTTATTTCCCTGTGGCTCTTCGTTGAATTGCTTTAGGCTACGCTAAGCTACACACGTAATGATGCAGCTTGGTTGAGTGAGCATTGAGCCATAAAAGATAGGATATTATCAGCTCGTCACTCAAGGGCTCATTATTTGTGTGTACAGGGTCTAATAAGGACGCTTGTTTGATAGTACGTAACCAGTAGGTGAGCTGAAATGTCAAAACGCTTGGGACGATTCTGTGTACGTCGAGCTTGAAGAAAGTGGGCACAAGAGTATGGGTGCAACATTATTGCACATCAGGTGATTATTCACGTCTGATTTGCACGTCAGAGACAATAAATAAATGCCTCAAACCCGTGTCATGTTCGCCGAACCGTAGGTAACAGCATGGTAACTAAGTTATCCGGACTGACTGCCACGCAAATCATCGTTTTTCAGATCACCGCAGTGGGATCCGGAACGCAGTAATCTGTAGACAGACTTCGGTAAATAACTCCTGTGAAACGTATGGTGTACAGCTGAACGTGCTAATTATCAGCTACAGTAAAACGCCGTCCCAATAGAACGAGACGGCCGACTAGCGCTTTCTTGGAGGTGTTGCAACGGTTTAAGTGTTAAAATTTAGTGGTTTCTTGGCCAACGTTTACTAAACGTCCTATAAGTCAAGTTGGAGGGGAATGGTGGTCTTCATTCCTTTTAATCGATCACCACCTGTTGACACCCTCAGCGAAAGGTTGGAAATTAAAGACGAGAACAGTTGTAAAATCGTTGCTAAACACTAGGGATAATCGCAGTCCAAGCACTGAACCGTGGAACACCACATTCCACCTCAGGCGAGTTGGAAGGTAATCTAACAAGCACATGAAGCCTCCGTTAGTGAAGGAATTGGTCGAACTGTCCAAAGATCCCCGATTCCACAGCGCTGTATATGGCGAAATAGGATGCGATGAGGCAGGCTGAGGAAAGTTTTGGAAAAGTTCAGGTAATTGGCATGGATCCCGGGACTACCATCTTCCGCTTCTGTCCAGCTACCTCCTGACAAAAGTCTTGTAATGACTGAACCATGCTAAATATAATTACGTCGCACAAAACGTACGTAACTTAAGATAAGTATACGCACGGTCTGGGTAGTAAACGGTTGAGGCAGAATATTTTGTAATGTAACCTTGAAAACGTGGTTCTAAGGGTAGAATAATGCAAAACACTGAACAAATGATTCAGTCGGCAGGGCGGAAACAGCTAGTAGTGTCAGTTTTGTTAATGGCAGACTAATGAAGGTGTGCCTTTGTGTTATGAAATGCATGCAAATGGAGTGAATGAATAAAGATACTAGTTTGAGAATGAAACTTTCCAAAGGGAGATACGCGTGCTACTTGTTCGGAAAAAAAGAACTAGTTGGAAATAGGAGTATTGAGCCATCCAGGGGAAATAATCAAATAAAGTTCTTTCGGACTTTCCAGACAGGTTGATGGTGTGTGGTCAGTGCTGACGGAAGCAGTGCTGTTCCAATGTCATGAAGTTGTCACTTTCAAGTAGTCCAAGAGCGCATCGAGGTAACCCCTTCAATTACTTTAGATCTCCCAGGGAGGAGGATCACTTGGTGATAGTAATCATGATGTGAACTGCTGCCGCCTTTAAAAATTGGAGTGATGCTGCCATGATTGAACCTCGTGGTGTAGTAACAACAGATGGCGGTGAACTTAATCAGCAGTTGGCAGATACTACGCAACGCACTGCCTTCGGAACTACGACTGAAAACAGCAGTTAGAGAACCACAGCTACTCGCTGTCCTCGCGAAAACGACAAAACCCGCGGCTCAATATAATCCCAACAGCGGTTCAGAAAACTGTGCACACCGACCCGTAGCTATTCAGAAAGCTACCGATGAACTACATACTGCAGGTGCAATTGAGACCAAAATCAGATTGCATTCGTATCGAGATTTGGCAAGTCACCCAAAAATGGTTACTTGCCGGCCCGTTATCGGTCGGCACAAATCCATATCCTTCATATACTCATAATCAAGAGCTTTTGATATACAAAAAGCTTTCCTGAACGTACACTAACGCTCCAAGTTCACTTACTTACTTTCCGAAATGCGGCTGCGTCAAGGATCGTAGACGTGTGACCTCATTACTATAACGGAGACATGGTTACGCTCCGACAAAAGTGACGTGGAGATCGTACTGCCAGGCATGTCCATTGTTCGGCACGACCGACCCAGTAAAGGAGGAGGGGTAAATAAAAAAGGAATAAATCGCGCTTCGCTGCCGCACGACCAGCACCAATCGCACGTGAGCTGAGTATACCGCGCGGACGCCTTCCTCTACGCGGATTAGAACCGATGACCTTAAGATTGTAAGCCAGGTGTGAAGACCACTCGGCTAGCGGCGGACAAGGTGCAGAGGTGGCTCTGAACTTCCGCAGTGACCACCGATGTGAGCCCATAGAAGATCCGGTCAGCACGGTTCGGGATTTCCTTTGGTGCCGTCTAAGCTTAAATGGCGACGACACCTGTTTGGTGGCGATCGTTTACCGCCCTCCCTCCACACCCGAAATGGACTACTATCTGGCCTCCGCAGTAAGGCGGGTGGTAAACAAGAACTAGACACATTCTTATTACGGGAAATCTTAACATTGTACGTCTTGGAGGCCCAAGTCGCTCCTGGAGAATAGTTTAAGGCAGAGCTACAAGAGTTTGTCTCCAGTTTCCCGATTTCTGGCCACACCAACACTCCCATCCGACTCCGAAAAAAGATAAGCCGTCTAAACTGGATCGGATATGCACCAACGAAGAACTGATGGTCGAGAGGGTAGTCATCGACGTTCCACTGGGCCGCAGCGATTGTGCAGTCCTACTCTTCGAATACATTTGTTATGCAGAATATCCCGTGGAAACTGCTGACGCAACACGAACGTCTATACGCTATGATTAGGTAAACATTCTGGCTGACGAAGCACCGGCTGACGCATAGAAACAGTTAGCCAGCAAGTGCAACATTGGTTGCCGAAGCATCGGCGACTAAGATCTTCCGCCCGAGAAACATAGTCTCATTTGTGCGAAGCAGGACACGCAAGTGTATAGTGGTGCGAAACTCAGCTTGACATATCAACAAACTCTCTCCGAGCACCGAGACCTGGATGGCCTATGCAACCCGACGTTATCACTGCACTCAGCTTGTTCCCGAGGATAGAATGGCATGCTAGCAGAAGCTTGCCATGCGTATGGCCTGAAAACACAAGTTTACATATCAACACATAAACAGTCTACGCCAGGTGAAACGGGGAATTTTCCCTCTTCAAACAGCGGACGGACTCACACGGAGACCGAAGAAGGCGGCGAATACCCTGCGCCTGCAATATGCCGCAAAATCTCAGTGCAATCACTGGCCACCTAACGGTATGAAAAGGATTATCTCACCCCCAAAACTCACTCATGCTTCACGGCAGAAGCTGTATGAAGAACCTTGTTAAATATGCGCAAGCACAGCTCTCTTGGATTTGATAAGATACAACCGAAGTCGCTAGCGGCAGTAAGAAAGGGCTTAGCTGAGCCTTTGGCTCCATTCTTCTAACACCGTTTTGACGTAACGTAAGTGCCCGAGATGTGGAAACATGGTATGATTACTTCTATTCACAAAGGAGGTAGTCGTTACGATCCAACCACTTACCGTCCCATAGTCTTACTACCGATAGTTATAAAGATAAAGTAAGCTAAGATTTTTAATGCGCTAGCGGCGTACTTGGGAGCAAGTCACTAGCTTGCACCGGAACAGCAAGGATTCTGACGAAATAGATCAAGCACCACAAATCCACTACTAGCACGATCCAGTTGGACCGAGGCAATAGACTCTGGCACAGTTGATGATGTGGTATTTCTCGACGTCTCAGAGATGTTCGACCGGTTAAACCATAACATCCTCCTATACACACTCAGAGCATTAGTATTACTGACCCGCTCCTAAGGTGAATCAGAAGCCTTCTTTTACAGCAGTGCATGGAATTATGAATGAGTGAATCCTTGTGCTTGGGATAAAGTAGGAATTGCTTAGGAAAACCACTATTTTAGCGATTAATCGATTATTAACGATTATTGCATCAATTACGAACCTTCCAGACTGTTCTAGTTTCTGCACGTGACTTCAAACCACATGACACATCGGCAAAAGATATGGGGAACCACTAACCTTGGTAGCTGGCCTTCCAATTCTAGAAGTCGAAGATCATTAACAGGCCTATAACTACAGCCGAGGTCCGCAGTATTTGTACAGTGTTTGTTGACGGGGATTAATACGTTATTTTGTCAAGGTCATTGGCATTCTGCTTTTACCTTCGGTTTGGCCAGAAGCAGTAAAGTGTCAATTTCGGAATCGCGTCTAGTGAGAAGCTTATAACAAATGGCGACGGAGGAAATTGGAAATGTGATGAACTTTTCTGTTGAACAATTTCAATAGCTGCTTTTCCAACAGCAAGTTCAAGTGGAGGCACAAATGAAAATGATCGAAAATCTGACACAGTGCTTGAGTTTTCAGACAACAGGAGCAGTGACGTGGGACATGCAGGCGAGTTCGGTCGATTTTTTCACGAAAGCAACCACTGAATTCAATTTTGACGCGGACTCTGGATACACCTTCGAAGCGTGTTTGAAGCCCTGGGAAGACATGTTCCGGACGGACTTCATTCCTCAGCACGACTCATGGAAGGTGCGATTGCAACTCCGCAAGCTCGGAATAAGTGAACATCAAGGATCGCAGACCACATTCTGCCCAAACAGGCGAAGTATTTGATGTTTGACGAAGTAGTGTCGCAGCTGAAGGAAAGTTTCAGTGAGTCGGTATCTTTGTTTAGTATTCGCTATCAATGACTGAAAATTGTCTAACAGGAATAGGACGACTTTGGGGCCCTAGCAGACATGATAAACCTTGAGTGTGAACGTTTCAAACTACGCTCTTTCATGGGCGATCAGCTTAAGTGTCTCTTTTTCGTCAGCGTTCTACAATCTCCCATTGATGCTGAGATCCGCACGCGGCTTTTAGCTAAGCTGGATCAGGATCCTGATCTGACACTTAAGGCCCTCGTAAGCGAATGCAAACGGCTGCTCACTCTAAAACACGATACAACCAAGGTCGAACGAAATGGTCTCGCGCCACCAGATACCGTGCAATTCGTGAAAATGGCCAGAACTGTCAGCCGAAGCAAACCCTACAAGACGTCTACGAACAAACCGCCCACACCATGCTGGTCATGCGGCGAATGGCATTTTGCGCGCTTTTGTCCCTCCAAACGTCATATTTGTCAAACATGCCATAAACGTGGGCATAAGGAGGAATGCTGCAGTCAGGTCCGGTCGAAGAAAGTGAAACCTTATCGAAAGGGGAATTCTAGGAAGGATGGCGCAGAGTCTCTGCCCATAGTTGCCGCATTCCAAAGTGAGTGTAAACAGAGACGACGATTTATCAGGGTGCTGATCAATGGGATCCCAACGAAACTGCAATTTGACACGGCCTCGCATATTACAATTATTTCCAGGAGCGCATGGAATCACATAAAGATGCCGAAGATGGTCGAGTTTAAGAAATTTGCACATGATGCATCCGGCGGTGTGTGAAACTTAGTAGGCGAACTCAATTGCAAGATTGCTTTCGAAGGTGTGGAAAAATTGGGGACGTACTACATGTCAGACAGACTGAATTTGAATCTTCTTGGTCTTGAGTGGATTGAACCGTTGCAACTCCTCGATGTTCCCTTGAATCAGATCTGCAACCGAGTTCGAGTAAGTCCAGACCCATCATCAAAGTCCGTTGAAGGCATGACACGTAAGCTGAAACGAAAATTCGCCTCTGTCTTTCAGGATGACCAAGATCATTGTACGAAATTCAAGGCAACGCTGTGCTTGCGATCAGGTGCTAAACCAGTGTTCAAGGCTAAAAGAACGGTACCATATGCAGCCATGTCAACCGTTGATCAAGAACTCGAACGACTGGAACGTGTCAGAGTCATCACAGCCGTCAACTACTCATCATGAGCCGCACCTATTGTCGCAGTGAAAAAGGCAAATGGCAAGGTAGGCGTCTGTGCTGACTTCTCAACTGGCCTCGACGCCGCGCTAGACGACCACCAGTACCCATTACCTTTACCGGAAGATATCTTTGAGAAACTGAATGGTGGTAAGTACTTTGCTAAGCGTGATCTATCCGACGCCTAAGTTGAAGTGGATGTTGAAGAAGTCTCGAGGGAGTTGTTGACGATCAACACGCATCGTGAGGTATTCCAATACAACTGCTTACCATTGGGTGTAAAAACGGCGCCGGCCATTTTCCAACAGTTGATGGATACCATGCTAGCGGGCGCTTCTGGAACCGCTGCATATCTGGATGATATCATAGTGATGGGTCGAACATCGGAAGAGCTATTTAACCGCCTGGAAAAAGTGTTTGGTTGTGTACAGTCGTACGGTTTCCGGATCCGTGAAGATAAATGCACATTTTTCACGCCGATCATCAAATGCCTCGGTTTTATCCTCGAAAAGAATGGACGTCGACCAAATCCGGAAAGCATAGAAGCCATTAGAAAAATGCCTCCACCAACAGAACTACAGTCCTCACGTTCCTTTTGTGGGCTCATCAGTCACTACAGCGCATTCTTGCCTGAGATGTACCTCCTGCGTGCCTCTTTAAATAAGCTACTAGCCGAAGCCTAAACTTGGAATTGGACATCAGAATGCCAGAATGCCTTCGAACGGGTCAAGACGTTTCTGTCCTCAAACTTGCTTTTGACTCATTTTGATCCTATCAAAGAGATTGTCCTAACCACAGATGCATCAAGCCATGGGATTGGCGCAGTAATTTCACACACGTACACCGATGGATCTCAGAAAGCAATCACTCATACCGCCAGAACACTTACGAAGGCCGAGAGGAATTACAACCAGTTTGAGAAAGAAGCATTGGCCATAGTGTACGCGGTCAGGAAATTCCACAAAATGCTGTACGGCCACCGCTTCAATCTTCTGACAGATCACAACGCCTTACTGCCTAGTTTTGGTTCGAAAAAGGGCATCCCAGCCTATACCGTCAACAGGCTACAATGTTGGGCTCTTAAGTGGGTATGATTTCGAGATCCACTACCAGTCGACAAGTCCCATTGGTCAAGCGGATGCGCTGTCACGCCTAATTGATGCTCATCAGCAAGAACATGAGGACACAATCACTGCCTCGGTCGAAATCGAACCTGACGTCAACTATCTGATAACTGATGCATTGCACGCCTACCAGTTACCAAAGAAGCTGTACGAACCGAAACGCTTCAGGAGCAAATACTCGAGAAAGTTCCACAGTTCCATAAAACAAGTTGGCCACGTTCATGACCATATGTCTAGTTGCAGCCGTACTTCCAGAGGCGACACTCGCTCGCTATTGTAAACGACTGCATACTATTTTCGGAAAGAGTGGTCATTCCCAAAGCACTTCAGGAGCGTCTCATTCGGCAGTTCCACGCCGGGCATCATGGGATCAACCGGATGAAGTCGATGGCCTGCAGTTAGGTAGACTGACTCTTCATGGATAAACAGCTAGAAGAAAGAGTTAAAAGCTTTCAAAAGTGCGTCAATGTCTTGAAAGCGCCACAAAAATCAGAACTATATTCATGGCCAAAAGCTACTAAGCGATGGTGCCGCATCCATGTCGACTTTGCAGAACCGATCAACGACAGAAGTTTCCTTATTATAGTCCACTCATACAAAAAGTGGCCTGAAGTATTTCTCGTGATTAGCACAACCACCAATGCCACTGTATCAAAACTGCGCCAAACCTTTAGCGGATTCGGCTGTCCTGAGACCATTGTAACTGAAAATAACACATAATTCACTTCGGTAACGTTTACGGCGTTCTGCAAGCAATGCGCCGTCCAGCACATTCGCTCGGCGCCGTTTCAACTACAGTCAAATGACCAGGCAGAAAAGTTTGTCAATAGGTTCAAGCGAGCTCTCCACAAATCAAAAAGGGAGGGACGTATAGAGGAGGTGGTTGACCGGTTCCTTTTTCTCTACCGATCAACACCAAATCCACAGACGCCAGATACATGCTAAGATGAACAGGAAGCTCCGCATGCCTTTCGACGCCATCCTACCGCGCTCGGAATCCTCTGTTCGTAAAAGAAACCGCAAAATGAAACAGAATGTTAACCGGCGGCATGGAGCAAAGAAGCGATCCTTTACGCTTGGACAGAAAGTGCTACTACTTGACTATCGGGAAGACCATGCGAAATGGACGCCAGGGACGGACAAAAGCAAGCGCGGAAACGTCATATATGACGTGATGGTTGGCGCACAGATCTGGACATAGCATGCAAACCAGTTACGGCCCACATTGTGCCAACCAGAACAAGCAAGGCCTACTTATCTCCCGTCCGATTTATTGGTGGAAAGTTTCAACTTGACAAAGGTTGCAGCGGATGAGTGCACACAGTCGAGCAAAGAATCCAGAACACGGACATCGGAACACAGTTCTCAGGCCCTTCCGCAGAAGAGATGGACCGACTGGCAGAGAACACCGTCCCGAAGACTGCAAGTTAATCCTAGGCTTTCGTCCTATACCTTGGACGATATCTCAGGTGGGGAGTTGTCCAGGAGAAAGTAAGAATTGTCTAGGAAAACCACTATTTTAGCAAGTAATCGATTATTAACGATTATTGCATCAATTACGAACCTTCCAGACTGTTCTAGTTTCTGCACGTGACTACAAACCATCTGACACCTCGGCAAAAGATATGGGGAACCACTAACCTTGGTAGCTGGTCTTCCAATTCAAGAAGTCGAAAATCAATAACAGGCCTATAAATACAGCCAAGGTCTGTAGTAGTTGTACAGTGTTTGTTGACGGGGATTAATACGTTATTTTGTCAAGGTCATTGGCATTCTGTTTTTACCTTCGGTTGGGCTAGAAGATTTGTGGAGCAGTAAAGTGTCAATTTCGGAATCGCGACTAGTGAGAATATTATAACACCTTGCCAGGTCCCATCCGAGTTGAACGTGGAGTACCACATGGATCGGCACTAGAACCGCGGTTAATTGTGGTGCATGTCAACGATACCACACATGTCATATGCTCAAAATGCCTGCATTATGTTGATAACATTAAGGTGTGGAGGGCGATCAAGATACCAAATAATATAACAATGCTACAGACCGATCTGGATAGGTTATACGCGTGGTCAACCCAAAATCTACTTCGATTCAACGTGGACCAATATAGAGCGGTGCAGCTACGGCACAAGTTGGTACATTACTACAAACTCGGCAACCAGGAGCTTCGAAAGTCCTCTGGCCAGAAGCCTATGGGAGTTTTGGTCCAGGCCGACCTTGAATGTTCAAATCAGGCTAAAGCGGTGTCAAGGTGGGGCATTTAACACATGGGCCTCTTGAAGCGCGCGTTTGGACGATTCGACCCACCAATTTTCCACAAGGCAAAGGATTAAAAAGTGACCCACCGTTGTCGTGTTTCTTGACTCAAAGGTTACTTCGATTCTGTGGATCGATGTACCATTTGGGACTGAGGAAAGATGTGTCCAATTAATAAAACTCATCAAAGCGCTGTACGCGCATAGTTCGGTCAGAGTCAGGGTTAATGGCAAATTGTCGCCACCCTTTAGTATCACCAGCGGAGTGAGACAAGGTTGCCCGCTGTCACCCTTCCTCTTCAACTTCTCTATTGATGAAGTCATGGAAACAGCGTCCGCTGGACACGACCTAGAAGGTGTGGAGCTACTTTCTGGTGAACGGCTTATTGACTTGGAGTATGTTGACGGCACTGTCCTAAGCAGTGACAGCGCCCAAACGTGCCAGGGTGCACTGGACCGATTAGCACTGGCTGTTAATCGTTTTGGACTGTGCTTTGTTCCATCAAAATACAAAGCTCCTCTCTAAAATTGGCAGGAACCTACCCATGCGCTGACCCTACGTGGTGATTAGCCAAAAGTTGTTCAGGAATTCAAGTATCTAGGCAGCCATAATAGCGCCCGTGGGATCGATGCTAAGATTACGAACCGTATAGTACAAGTTCGAGGTGATTTTGCCAGTCCCCACCACCTGTGGAGCAGACGCAACATCACACTTGTCCTGAAGGGCAGAGTTTATAATGTAGCCGTCCGTTCAATCCTCTTATACTGTTGTGATACCTGACCCGTCAGATCAACAGACAGAGGCTTGTCACATTCGATCGTCACTGCCTTCGCAGCTTAGCTCATGTCTGGTGAGAGCATCGCGTGAACATTGAGCGCGTTCGGCGTCGTGTAGTTGGTGCAGGAAGAGCGAGCGAACAGCTCAGCACCATTATATCATGTACCAGGCTCCGATGGCTCGGCACGTGTTGCGCATGTCAACATACCGACTCCAGCAACAAACACTGTTTGCGCGCCCGGGGGTGCGGTTGGAAGAGGAAGAGGGTAAGCCAAGCAATGATTTAGTTGAGAGAAACGAAAACCCTCAATTTGAAGTTGGCGTCAGTTGGTGTATCACGACAGCCTGGCTGGGGTCTTAAGGACGATAAATACGTTTGGTCGGACACACTTGCTGATATGGCGAAGAGCCGGACACAATGATGCTTGTGTTGAGTTCCTTTGTCCATCTTCCCCCTGCTTAGCCCAACACTCCAATCAAGATCTTCATTAGGCGTAACATAAATTTCTTTTTGAGGCACGATAGCCGGCCGTTAGCTCTCCGGAACGATGCCCATCCGTTAGTGGGGACTCAGCCGGCTTGCCGCTATTGTCTTTTTCTTCTTCTTGTCTCTTTTACTGCGGCACAATGACTGAGGTGTTTTCCGCCTGCAGCTAACGTGTCTAATGATGATGATGATGATTTCACAACTTCTTGGCTCATACACACGTCCATACGTAGAGTACGCAATCCAGATCTGGCATCCATAGTTGAACAGACATCTCACTCCTTGGAGATACCCAACGCCGGGCAACCAGGGTTTGTGTAATTTTCCGTATGAACGTAGGTTTTGAGTGCTCAGGGTCCTCAGCGGACAATATCGGCGATTGCGCGGGAACCTATTTGTACCTTACCAGATTTTGAAAGATCCCTACCACACCTGCTGCCAATTGCTAGAGCTCAGTCACAACAATAAATTGAGAGACTATCATCTCAAGCCGGCACTGCAGTACAGTCGTTTGGAATGCTGTCGGAATTTCCTTTCCGTAAGCGTTTGTAGCACGTAAAATGCTCTACTGGAATCTGTCATCTGTGCTCCCACGCTGGCAGGGTTCAAAGCCCGAGTTGGCCGTGCACTTATTTCACTGCATCAACTCGCATGACTCGGTACCCACGGATAAACACAGCTGTTTGGTCAACTCACAGGATAGATACCACCTCTTTTGCCTCCAGTATATATTCACTAGGATGAGGTACGGTTTGTTACCAGCGTCACATTTCTGGTTATTCCCCATGGATTTACACTCGATTTACAGTTTGTACTACGTATACCTCAGTGAGTTCACCAGTGTAAACTTAATTTAACTGGTAATTTTTCTATCTTTGGTAGTTTCAGCATGAACATCCTACGGGACTTGGTAAGCTTTAGCTTTCCTACTCGTATAAAACCATTGTTCCAATATCTTTGGAAGAACCGCTACGTAGGCTCAGCTAGCTTAGTGCGAGTAGACTTCAAAGCCTTGGGATGAATGTTATGGGCTCTAGAAAAGCAAGGATCGCGCATTGGGAGCAAATCCCTTAGCACAGATACTGTTAATTATCTGGTTAAAGCCTGGAGTCAGTAAGTGTATGAAGGCAAGGGACAAGGGCATGCTACGAGTTTGAAAAGCTGGGCCAATTGTAGCCACGTGCTGCATCGGCGCTTCATGCGCTGCTGTATGTTGCGTAAAGTGGAGGGGGATGTGTAAGTAAGAACACGAACAAGCAAAAGACACAGCTGTAATGTGTACACACGACCAAATCACTGGTTCGCTTGATATATATATATATATATATATATATATATGTGGTTGGCGGCATTCGCTTTCGGATTTGTCTGTCACTGTGGCCATGCGCTGGATGCCTGCGCACACAGAAGGACCATGGGCGGCTTGCGCAGCACCACTCACACCTCTAACCACATACCCCATATCCAGTGTAAACCCAAAGGAATAAGACCGGGAGGCATGCGGATGGGAACCACGTTTCATCAACGGAGCCGGCCCACACTCTTTCACAGGCAAACACAAGCACGCTGTATTTGGGGAATCAAGCGCACACAAGGCGGTGGCTGGACCGTAGTCCGCTCCACACTGAGTACATGGAACCATTCTTTTAGCCTAGCACGGCCACAAGAACCGTGCACGCCTGTCCCTCCAGCAATGACCAACTGCCTCCTGGAGCCAGTATAAACGATGTAGTGGGTAATAGACAGGTAGGCACCTTTACAACATACACATCAAGCGCAACCATACCAGGGATATCAAACAACAGCCATTCACTTTAAACGACAAGCTGAAATAAAATAAATCCAATAATGCGTACAGATACGGTGGCAAAACTCTTCGCTAAATTACCATATGAAGTAATTTGGTTAGCAACAAATCCGTGATAAGTAAGAAATGTCCACAAGTTACTTAAAATGCTACAAACGCAACAAAATTACAGAAGATAAGCGCAATTAGTGTAAGCAACGTGGCCAGTTACTAGAACATTATTCAGGGAGGCAGAACAAACCAAATAAAGCGGGATGAAATTTATCCAGCTTAAAAAGACCTAGTTTAAGTGTAAGTTGGTTTAGCCCAACTGCGGTGAAGAAGCATCAAGAATGCAACATCAGCCTCAGCATGGGGCACACATACATACATGGTTGGCGGCGTCCGGTTTCGGATTTGCCTGTCACTGTGGCAAGCCACAGGACGCCTGCGCATACAGAGGGACCATGGATGGTTTGCGCTGCACCACCCACAGCTCCAACCACATACCCCATATCCAGTGTAAACCCAAAGGAATAAGACCGGGAGGCATGCGGATGGGAACCACGTTTCATCAACGGAGCCGACCCACACTCCTTCACAGGCAAACACAAGCACGCTGTATTTGGGGAATCAATCGTACACAAGGCGGTAGCTGAACCGTAGTTCACTGCACACTGAGTACATGGAGCCACTCTTCGAGCCTAGCACGGCCACGAGGACCGTGCACCCTGTCTCCTCCATCAACCACCAACTGTCTCCTGGAGCCAGTATGAACGAAGTAGTGGGTAATAGACATGTAGGCAGCATTAAGACAATATAGCAAACGTACCACCTGAAATAGAGACTCGGCGTGCAGGTACGCGGTTAGTAAATCGAATGCAGCGTATCTACAAACGCTGCGCCGGTTCTGCATACGTTCTCTGCAGGATTCGTCGTCGTTTCGGTAGTGGCCCACAGTGGCCTCGCTCATGGTTCACTAGGCCTGCCTGACTAAGGCACTTGTTAACATGGGCATCTAGTCACACACACATGAGTCACGTACATGGCTAAACAGACCGTGGCTCGTGATAACCAATCACAACAGTCCTCCATCGCTGGATTAAGGGTATCCAGCTTGATAGTGTTCTACGCTCCGCTTCTCATGAAATGATCACCATGTCTGTATAGGTGTCGCAGCGTGGTCTTTATTTGGCAATACTTCTGGTGCTATTTTCAGGGGTGCAGGCGATGGACAATTTACTTGTACCTCTTCTGGACTCACAAGCTGCCGTTTCACTTGGTCCGACTGACGTTGAAGTATTCGCCAAACTTCTAATTCCGCTTCCACTGCACTACCTGTTGTCGATCTCGTAATCTCTCGGATCCAAATGTTATCCACTGGCCTTAGGTTAACATACGCTCTGTTGCCTACCCCAATCACATGATCCTTCGTTTTTATGTCATAGTGCTGTTTCATCACAGACTAGCGTTTACTGACCGTTCGATGCCGATTGGGTTTAATCAGATCCAACCGTGTGCGCAGACGTGTTCTCATCAGAAGTTCACACGGTGGATGATACGTGGCAATGTGTGGCGTAATGCGATGCTCCAATAAGTGGGTTTTTAAAGTTCCGGACTGTTCTTTGGCTACATCCTGTTTGATTGTTGTAACCACTCTCTATGCCAGACCATTTCATGGTCATAAGGTGCCGAGAGAACATGCTCGATTCCATATTGACGTAGGAATTGTCCGAATTCGTCACTGGTAAATGTCGGGCCGTTATCTGAAACAACCGCACATGGTACACCATGTGTAGTGAATATATTCCTTAAGATGTACACAGTGGTCCATCAAACCAGGGATGCGGTTGCCCGAGTTTTGATCCATTTGGAATGTGCGTCCACTACAACCAGAACCATGACGCTGTCGATGGGTCCACAGAACTCAATGTGTATTGTGTCCCACGGGAGCGAGGGTCATTGCCATGGAGACATGGGCACATGTTGTGGGGATGGTTTATTTTCTTGACAGGCAGCACACGATTGTACGAATTGTTCTATCTCTTGATCGACTCCCAGCCACCAGATGTAGTTACGTGCTAGTCCCTTCATGTTAGAATTTCCTTGGTGACCCATATGAAGTTCTTGCGGGATTGTTTGACGACACCGTTTGGCGACGATGACACGAGAGCCCCAAAGTATGACACCGTTCACGAGACTTAATTCATCTCTTCGACTGTAAAGTACTCTTAGATCTTCATCTACCGTGTCCGGCCAACCTGTTGTATCGATTCTCTCAAAGCTGGCGTGTGGCTCGGAACCCCTGTAATGGAAGTCGGCTGAGAGCATCGGCACAATGATTCTCCTTCCCATAGAGATATTTCACTTGATACTGATAGCCAGCGAGTAGAAAGGGCCAGCGAAGCATGCGGAGCGATGCCATTTGGGGTATCGCTTTTGATTCACAAAGAATTCCCAGTAATGGTTTTTGGTCTGTGTGTATTTCAAATTTCTGCCCGATTAGGTATTGGGGAAATCGTACAAACCCAAATACGACCGCCAAAGTCTCCTTGGCAATTTGGGCGTAATTTCCTATGGTCTGTGATAGGGTCCGAGAGGTAAATGCAACTGGTTTGTTTACTCTGTTCACGTCAGTTCGTAACAAGGCAGCGCCGACTCCGTACGATGATGTATGTTAGCGTCATGTAAATTTCGGGGTCAGAGTGGGCCAAAACGGGTGGACTGGCCAATGCACTTTGAGCTTAATGAAAAGCCAATTCCTCCATCTCAAACCACACCCACTGAGTGCCCTTGCATAACAAACGATACAACGGGTGTATCACTATGGCTGATTGCCGAACAAACCTTGAGTAGTTGTTGTACGTTCCCAAGAACGACCTCAACTCGTGTTGATTTCCTGGTTGTGGTGCCTCAAGGATAGGCCGGATATTTTCCTCGATCGTCTTCAGTCCTTCATCACTCATACGGAAATCCAAATAGTTAACATCGGGAACCAAGGATATGCAGCTTTCACACTTCAGCCCAAAACCATTTTCCTTTAGGCGGTCCAGAACAAATCGCAGTTTGTAGATGTTCATCAATTTTCGTCCCCATAACCAAGATGTTGTCTAGATATACGAAAGCATTAGGCAACTCTGTTCTGATGTTCTCTATTGTTCACTGGCACATGGCCGGAGCCGAATTTAGGCCAAATGGTAATCTGTTGTACCTGAACAAACCGCGATTGGTGCTGATCATCGTTATTGTTTTGGCGTCTTTGTGTACTTCGAGCTGCTGATAAGCGTTGAGAAATATCTGCTGATAGCGACCTGCGGGCAAACGTCCACAATTTTTAGGATCGGGTATTTTTCAGCCGGTATACTGCAATTGAACGTAATTTTATAGTCCACACATATACGAATCGATCAGATCTGAGTACTGGAACAATTGGTATAGCCCAATCTGAAAACTGTACTTGCTCTATGACGCCGCTCTTCGGTAGGCGATCACATACCTCTTCTACCTTCGGTCGCATCATCTATGGCAGCGATCGAGCCTTGATGAATCGCGGTTGTGTGCCAGATAGAAGGTAGATATTAACTTGTCCCCTGGTGAACCTTCCTTCCTCCTGCATTTCCAATACTGGTGTACACTGCTGGAACAGTGTTTGTATCTCTGATGGTAAGGAAAGATGGTCTATCTGCGGAGCTGGAAGTTGACTGATCCAGTCGCGGCCCAGTAGGTTTGGACCATCTCCAAGTGCGAAGGCTGTTGACATATCTGTACAGTAGTTCGTTGTTTACCAGAAACGTTTATGTCAGGCACAGTTGATTGGAAAATTTGTCCTCATGGACATGCGTTGCATTGGATCAGGAAGATCCCCAAATCCCCTGGGTTGTGGTTAGCTTTGTAAGTAGGCAGTAGGGTTTCCCTTATTGCTATACATTTTCGAGTGGCACTGGTGAGAATTGATGGCACTGTTGCAAAAGAAAGTGGAGTGGCTTCGGATGCTTTAGTGACCTTGTTGCTGTCTTTCAACCTAGTCTTTCCAAAAGCAAGTAAGGGGATTGTTGTCCGAGAACATCACAGCGGATACATCGACGAGTTCTTTAGGGCGTGAGAGCGTGCAGTTGTGAGAATTCTGAATGTTTACACAGGTGCAATACATAACGAACGTTGTTAAACCTAATGACTATATGCCATCTGAGACCTAATGGGCTCTACAGTAATAAGTTGTTGAGTATTAGCTCCTCATTTATGAATACAATCTCCGGTACAGGCGGTTCGATTGCTACTCGGCGACGTGACGTGGGAGTTGCAACGATAAATGTATGCAGACCAACTTTCAACTGTTCATTGAGGGATGCGGATGCCTTCAGATCGTGCATATTAAAGTCACCTGAGATAGGGATATGATTGTGCTTAGAGCGTGTTACCCTGCTAAGGATGACTAGCAAGCCGGAATTGATTTCCGGAGTGGATTTTGGCGGAGGCAAGGCGACAACCAGGAAGCTGTGCCTTAATCGGAGATGGCACCAGAGTGAGTTCGTGACATGAGTATCTGGAGCACAAACCATAACACACTGCAGGTCGCTGCGGTAGTACAGAAGAATCCCACCTCCCCTGCGGGGATGCTTGTTCCGGATGAGTGGCATTCCTTGTACATGGATCTCAACAGCAATAACATCTTGGTGCAACTAAATTTCGGTAATAAGATCATAAAAGCATTCGCGACCTGACGTAGTCGAAGTTCGGTAGGTATATTGAGGAGGCTTTAGGCGCGAGTGTTCATACATGCTAGCTTCCCTGATTTCAGCAAGACGTCGGAAATGGTGCAATCCAGACGTGAGGTTTCGCCGACCGGTGAGGGGCAGGCGACTAACCGTTTTTTCGGTGGGTAAGTTGCAAATGGTTCGGTATCAGATCCGGCGGATTCGTAAGTAATCCCAGACATAACCTTAAGTGTACCGCGTAAGACATTCGGTCACTAGCTTCATCAGCAGCACTGCTGGTGCACTGTTTGAGTAGAATCCCCCTGGAGTCGGTTTCTTTGGGAGATACCTTGTCTTTTGGGAGCATGCCGCTCGCCGTCTTCGGACGAAGCACAGATTGAGGCCTATAACGCAACATGAGCCAGCTTTTCATTAGCTGTGCTGTTATTTAATTGGACTGAAGGAGAACCTTTATCATTTTTAGGTCTCATAATTTGTACTTCGCTGATGTTTATAACCGTGACATTTATTTCACCAGTACATCATCCAAGGAGTTTCTGACAAATGTAACATCATTAGTCCTAATCATGAGCTGTTATTTCATGCCCATCACATGGTTCCATCTCGGGAATGCCGTGAAAAATGATTGTTATTGCTAATGTAGCCTTTCGATGATATTCTTGTTGCAACTCTTGACACCATTAGGGCCTGGCCCCGCTCTGCATGGATGTACTTGCAGGTTGCCGATCCTTACTCAATGTGGATGATCTGCTACGTATCACAGAGCTCTTTAAGACACTTATCTAAAGATCATTTTACTAATTCTCTTCGCATAACTGTTGTACTCAGTCACAACATCTCAAAATGAGCAGTTGTGAGCAAAGGAAAATGGCTTATGCTTAACAGTTTCAGTAGATTGGTAAGGGATAGAGCTGCAAACTCAACGACTACACATGTGAACAAATTAAAGTGCGAATCCGTGAAGCGAAAGGGAAACAGCATGTTAGAACGTGAGTCGTGAGAATGGGATGGCACTATACAAAACGGAACAATATGTTCATACGGTTTATGGCCAGTATAGAAATACGAGATGGCTCACACTCGTATAATGATTTGAGTGTATCATATGGATTTCAATACCAAAACTCGCTAGCCGGAGTAAATTCCGTTCACATACAATGGCTAAGTAGCCGAGTGCAATATGTAAGCGTTTTCTGAAAATGGCTAACATGAGGATACGAATAACTGAGGTTGGAAGGGCGTTCCATAGGTGACACAGCCGCGGGGAGAAATAGCTTCGTCGATAAACTGAACTACTGTATTGTTAGCTTAATTTCTACTTAATATCTCTCCATCTGGTGTTCGGACTGAGTCACGAAAGGTGGTGGGATGCATGATTGGGATTGCCCAGTATTTGGTATACGATCCAAGGTCACCACGTAGCCGCCGATAACTTCCAATGAACACTTCGAGGTTCTCTAGTCATTCCTGATAAGGAAGATGGCGCAAACCCTTGACACTATTTGCCCGACGTTGTGGTGTATCGAGAGGAGCAAGGTTAGGCTTTAGCCAAGTTTGTCCAGTCTGGATTGCGTGTTCGAGGTGGGGACGCACGTAGATGTTGCGCATTAGAGAGGAGATAGATGAATGTAAACTCTCAACTGTCCACTGCAAGAGACCAACATGATGGTAGCCTAACTTTCAGATAGGCTCAGATTGTCTGGAACACCCTTGATCATGTTTCTGAGAGACGGTCATCGGATCTCGCTCCCTAAGTCTGTAGATGTAAGCGAGTTGATGGCTGATGTACCCAAATAGGCGTTTGTCAACATTGAAGAGCAGCGCGCTCTTCGTCAAATCTACATCGCATTGAGGGGTCGCGTGATTGTCAATTCCTATGATCGTCCGTCAAACCTTTAGGTTATCCGCAAAGACTAAATGTTTGCGGTGCTAGCTCTCGCTAGACCGCTGATGAAGACGGAACAGCGGAGGTTGAAGTGCCGAACCCTGCTGTACACTGTTATCTACTCGAACCAGGTCGGAAAAAGACGTTCGAAGTTTACTCAATCTTCGTGCATGGAGAAAGTTTTCAATTCATCCCAATACTGGGTGAAGCCTTGCTGAAGCCTGTGAAGAAGGGTGCGATGATTCAAGCAACTGAACGCTACTGAAAAGTCCAAGTAGATGACAACGGTTCCTTTGCCCTCGCCAACTGCGATCCGCAGGTTAGTTGTAAATAATCGATGCTGACAAAACCAGCGCTTCTCCAGCTCGATTGTAACATAATCTCTCAGGTAGCTCAGCAATACACCTACATTTATCACTTCAATGACCTTGGTGCGCACAAGAAGAAGCTTTATTGAGCCGTAATTGGCAGGCTCTGATCGTGTTTCTCTCTTGTGAATGGGGGTCAAGATCCATTGTTTCCACTGATGGAGCTGCGTTTTCTTCAAGGTAGTGCTAACATATCCAGCAAGTGATTCGTCTAGGTTCATGGGTGCTATCTCCAGTGCTTTCACGTGAAGGTTATCCACTCCTAGAGCGTTGTATGTGCGCAAGGTGAGCATCTATTTCAGCGCCATTTCCACAATGAAAGTGACGCTGATTAAGTCTTATGGTTTCTTGTATTCCTTGGAGGGTAAAGGAGTGTTGGATCCGTAAAGCGTTAGACGCCTCTTTTGTTGTAGGTTTGTACTCACCAACAGTAATGAGTGGCGGTGCGCTGCACTTTACGAAGGCTGTTGTGGTTTCTGTAAAGAAGCATGGGTTTGGAATAGAATTGTTTCCTCGACTCTTACTGGTGTGATAAATTATCTGCGCTAACCAATCGCACACAGTAGTTGCGTTGAGCTGTTAAATATCTGGAGCTGGAGGAAATTTTGTAAAAGCGTCGTGTCTGATCCTTTATGGCCATGTATTTTCATACACTGCTTCGCAAAACTTACTTTGGTTTGAGTAGACGATAGAAAGTTTGTGGCGCGGATGCTATCGCACTTAGTGAGGTGCAAGTTTCTTGGAATACGTCCCCATACTATCTGTGGGCTGCTCTCCGTCATGGATGTCCAACTAGCGTGTTCGACGAATACGGGTAGTGCATAATAGGATGCGCACGTTCGGACACTCCATCGGGATAACCGGCGCAATAAGTGTCATGGAGCAGTAGAATCATAATAAACGTTGCGACCCAGAGGACTGCACAAGTCTAATTCATCTCGCTTGTGAGCAAGATGGTGGGAATTGGGACGTAATTATGCAATAATATGCCAGAGACTATTCCATACAGGTAGGCTTTGAACCGTTCACTGTCTCAGTTGAAGTTTCCAGACCTTGCATGCTGAAAGCTTCTGCAGTGAGGATATGGTTGTAGGTCTCATTCATCCAAATCCGCAAAGCCGATGTACGTCGCAGCGGATTTTCCAAGTAGACAAACTACGGATATCAGACAGGTGACATTTTCCTTCAACCCGTGCCGGTACCAAGGAGAATCGGTGACAAAAATCATCATCAACATCAGCAGTACATCAGCTATTTGAACTGAGGCTTCGCTGCAATACAACCATGATGACCTATGAAATAAAGAATACTAAGAGATAGAAGGCCAGCAGTAGCATGTTTTCGCTTATCCGCCCTGCTGTATGCAGCAGATAAGGCGACTCTTGATAATCTGCGTGACGGCCGATGCAGGATGAAGTTTATGTGTGAAGGAAATGTCATGGTTGTATGTGCGCTGAGATACTGGCAGGGCGCCCAAACCTAGACAGGAGGACGATTAGGGTCCTTGACCAAAGTCTTTGGCTCAAAAGCCTGCCCGCAAGACAGTGGGGAGGTGGCAATGATTTAGTTTTACAGAAATGGACGCCATCGCATTTCAAACACCCAACCTGGAGGACCAGGAGACTGAATTTGTCTGACCTCTCACCATTGCCCAACCTGGTAGGAGTAGCTCTCAGGGTGCCCGGAGACATCACCCAGTACAGCTCAATGGGTCAAGGAGGTACGCAAACCGTCGCGCCAAGTTAAGGTCCAGTTTCGTTGCAACGGAGAGAATCGGTGACACACTTTTATGGATCGTGTATGAATTCAGAACGGTTAGTATCGCAACAGATGATTACTCGCCCTCCCCTGCCCGTTCTGTGCGACCTAAACTTGTCATCTCAGCCACGTTTCGGTGAGGCATTGTGGCTTTGAACTCTGACGGTATCGGGGTCCGATAAGGTTAGGCCTTGTGCGTTGGTGTACAAGCAACATAGTTGCGGGATTACCAAAAGTGAGTTGGTGAATACTTAATATAATGTAAGACTGTGTGGACAGCGGAAGAGTATACCAATACCTCAAAATTGGACTTGGAGAATCCACTGTGTGGTTGGGTTGCTACAAGCAACCTCTATACCAATAACTGTTTATCTTTGAGAAGACATTGTACCTTGACATTTGTTTGGGTTATACGGTTGCATGTGCCTGTCCGAGCCCTGATGCTTTTTCGTATTAAGTTGTATTCCGTCGGATGCTGAGGTTGCCATCAGGTCAATCCCTTCACATAGCTGTATGGGGGGGGGGAGGCAGATTTATAAGTTGGTCGTATCCAATGAGTCGTCCGCCACCCATGGTCATGCACCCTCTGCCTTTAGTCAAATTGCCGTTGGCAAACTCCTGCAAAATGTAGACTAGTTTTTCAAGATGAACGATTTCATTAGCATAGGCTGAAGCACCACATGCATCCGTTAGGGACGCTTTCCCTTGTAGTTTGGTGAAACTGAATTATTGTCAGCCGTTTAGCGGTGATATTTTCGAGGGCGATGTTTGGCGGATGTAACAACATGGCTCCCGGTCATATGCCTCCGCAGCCGTCGATCCGAATCGACGCACTTGCCCTTTTGTGGGTCGGTGAGCTGTAGGAACTGCGGTACCGGTGTTGCTCGATGAGATTACAAGAAACACGAGTGAACTCCTCGGCATTTGCATGGAGGCAACGGATGCGCAAGATGGCCGGCTTTTCTCGCTAGTGGGTTGGATATGGTTCGGGGTTTCCATTATCCCCAGTGAAGCAACGTGTCCTGCACCACTGAAAGGAATGTAGGTAGGCACGCTTGATTCTTTTACTTTTATGGGAGTAAGGTGGGCCAGAGGATTTGTAAACAAAGAGGTTGCTGTGAGATTGCAGGGTCTGATTCCCTTTGCCTAAAGGCGGAGCTTGAATTGGCCGGTTGAAGCAACATCATGGCCATATTCATTTTCGAGAGTGCAATCCTGGTGTTTACCAAATGATGTAGGTCGTCCAACTCAACATATCGCACTTCTCCATGAACACCTATAAATGGTTGACAACTGGGACAAGCTGGTATATTTTACAACACTGAAAGGCATCCATTGCTTTGTTGTGCTACCTCGCTTCTTGAGCCTACTTCCCTACACATTCAGCATGCAATGATTCAGTGCAACCAAAACGCGTTTTCCCCATCTTAAGGGTTTTACTGCAGTTCTTTAAAGGACGCATGCCGCGTAGCATCATCTTTGGACTGCTGCCTGTAGTTATCTCGTTACCTGCCGAACGTAAGTATCCCAGCAACTTCTGGGGTCAACACTGGGAGGAAGACCAATGTCCAACACAGGTTGGTTGTGTGTACCCGCGCATGCATCTGACTGATGAGGGAGATTGGTTCACTGGTTGATCGGTGTGAAGCTTGCCAGTGATCGCGTAAAACCCAATGTGGATGAGTACAAGTTGGATGGAAAAGACCGCATGTGAGGCAGTCCAGACTTATTAGACAACTCCGAAATTTGTCTATCAAAGACGGTACCACAGTTAGCTAGGTATCCCAAAGGTAATAATATTGAACACGAGGTCAGTAAAAATGGCTAGAACTGCTGGATACGTAATCCGTATGAAATGATTTCGTGTAAGATAAGTCAGGGGATAGTGCAAATTGGTACACTATGTGAGAACACATGCGGTTTCGTTTCCTCACATGATTTTGCGCCGGAACTGACAGTTCATAATGGGTGTGAGCTACATGTCTTACCAGCAGTAATTTCGTGTAAATAAGTAGCGTAAAAACAATGCAATTACAAGGCAGGTGTTGTGTAAAAGAAAAGCAAATGCCCATCTCGGATCACACAGTAGACTGCTTTTAGCGAGTTATGCAACTGAATAGTTTCACCAGTATTTGCAACTAATGTACTTGGTACTACATAATGTTTCGTAGTAGTAAATATATACCTAGTTTTTGAGTGACTACGATTCTTTAAATCGCTCAGTCATATCGCGAGAAATGTTACATGTTCCGCAGACCGATTTTGGTTGCCGTATTTGTGTGATGTTTAAGCATAGTCAAAAACGCGTAACAAACACCCGGGTCAACTACGTCGGGTGAACATAGGTTAACCTAACAACAGACTTTATAACAAGCATAAAACTGTTGCGTTTACGAAAGTGTTTAAAACTTTAACATCTAATTGTGGCAGGGAGACCTAACTGAACCCGGTAGGCATGAGTTTGACGCTCAAACTGAGCAGCGAAATCAACTGCGTTTGGACAGAAGTTGACTAGCAGCAGAATGAGATTCTGAGACTTAAATTCCCTATATATGCTCACAACGCACGATTCATGAACGCAAGTTAGGCGAGGAGATGTATCCATATGGCATTCAGTGCGGCAGCCTCTATTAACGAGAGTGATAGATGAAGTTTCTGACGAGTTACCCCGCGTAGACATATATATTGGGGCTACAGAATTTATTTGAAACGAGATGTGTGTGGATTTTGGCACAGAGCATCAGGAAATAGCAACTAGATGGGGTTGAATCTTACAGTTTCCTTGTAGCATAGGGACAAATTAGTGTTGGATGAAACGCCGACTGTTCATCGGTGTGAATAGTGATAAGTATCTGTAGGTTGCTGACCACCATGACTAAGTAAGTCAGAGCATATAGCCCCCTAAGACTGAGTGGGCCGCCGTAAAAAGCACGCCTCCGTTGAAGGCGATTGGGTGTTTGGGAAAGCATTGTCCAGCTAGGATTTCTACCAGCGCTATTAACTTCCGTCAAAACTAATGGGTGAAGTGGAGCTGCGTTCGTTCAGATTCGACTGGTTGCAATTCCCCGTCTTTTGGTGACTTCACATATAGCTTCGCTTCTAACAGTTTGTACCAACATTGAAGATAGCCGCGCATCACGACCTGATCATACTTTCCAGCACTTGTTTTAAATAACATCACATTTCCTCTGGAAAGTCTGTGTCAGTAAAAGTCGCTCGTCACTAAAATACACCAGTTGGTTACTGAACACTAATTGTGTGAATTTGATTGGCCATAGCGGTTGTCAGATTACCAAACAGCACTGAAGTTCAATGAACCATGTTTCTACCAGTTCATAACGAACTTGTTGTCAGCTCATTCATATTAGCAGTGCGCTTATGTTCGTCAAAGTATCGGGAATACTGTGGTCGTCGCTACGATTGGGCTAACACCTTGAAAGTTTCGTCGTTGATCATCCGTCTGTATGCTGTAAAACCTTCCAGTGTGGCATGAATCGCACGATTAGTCATAGAGTGTACGGTGTCTATCAGCCTTTCCAGCAGGTATTCTCTGAGCTCTAAATAGAGTCCACATAATGAAACATTCCCAGAGGAAAGTGACGTCGAATTGCTCCCGACAACTGCAGCGCAGCTCATCTGTACCGAAGATGGTGAACAATGAACAATGATACGGGTTAAGAAGCACTGTTTTACAAGTCACGATGGGTGGTCTGGTGGGTTATCATAAAACGTTGATGAAAAATGCAGTTGGTAGATATAGTGTCAAAATAATGGACTTATCGTATGTAATGCAGTAGCACTCGGCCGGTAGCCGCGTGGTATGCGCGGCTGGTTTGCAACCATATGGTCACCGGTTCGAATCCGCGTAGGGGCAGGTGTCCTCGCGGTATACTCAGCCCACGCGCGACTGGTGGTGGTCGCGTGGCAGCGAAGCGCCGTTACAGCATACAGCTGGCGATTTATTCGTTAGTGTTTATTAGGGAGTGGGATGGAGAGTAGTGCCGTTACAAAATGTAAGTGGCGAAATGTGTCACCCAACCGGCTTTTATATATGGCTAGCGGGGGTGCAGTAAAGAAGTACTCATATATCTATCCAAGACATTGATTTACCCTGTAATCTCTCCTTGCTGTTTCGATGCATTCCTGTGCGACATAAGCAAGTTCCACCTCTCGTGGACGCACATGGTCTATCATATCAGCCAATCACTGACGCTGTTATCACTTATCTTAAGGTAGACCAAGTATTTGAGTAGGCTAACTGGCTTAATTGTGACGAAATTTTGCAATGGAACAATAGTGTAATGCGGACAAAAGTGTTAGCGCTTGACAAGTTCCTAGGATCAGCTGTGCGAAATACACAAGGTCAAAGGGAAACAGTTACTAGCAAAGTAAAAACTGTACATCTGTGGAACAGCCATATTACTTACATAAACACAAATGTAAATCCGCCCAAAAAGATTTCACGACAGGCTGGGGAGCACAGTCTTTGTACGCGTTTTGACGTCATCCGATGAACAAGTGTCGTGTTACGCAAAGTAAGTGGTACAGTGAAACAGCGGAGCACACTGTCCGAATGTCATCTGTAGAACAGCAAGTTGCTTCCCGGTTTGGGAAAACTTCACGAATGGCTTCGAACAAACCAAGTGTTAAAGCTTACGCGTGAAAAACTAACGCAATAATACTGAAAATAGGGCGTTAGAACGCATATATCTATGTTGTTCCATCGTAGTTAGTTTGGGCACGTGGGCCGAATCCCGTCACGGGTACCCGCGCGTTTGTAGTATATTTCAGATGCTCGAAGAGCTATGTCGGCGTGATGTGCCCCTAATTCTGTAACCTGCAAAATAAGCGTCTATGGATTATTTGAATACCCACACCAATTTCGTCCCGAATATTGTCTCTGCCAAACTGTTCTGTGCACCAGTGTTGCGTAATAATACCTTTAACGCATTATTCGGGTTCACATGGTCATCATCATCATCATCATCAACAGAAATATATCAGCCATTTGAACCGATGCTTTGCTGTCATACAACCATGAAGACCTATACAATAAAGACTAAGAAGAGAGAGAGAAGCGGTACTTACCTGAAAACCTTAATGCCCTAAGCAAAAATTCAGGGTCAAGGCGCCTACACCTTGTGTAGTCAACATACTGTCACAAGCAGCTGGCTATCGTGCAAAGATTAGGCGGCATCGGCGAGACAGCTTCCTTGCGGCTTTCATTGCCACGCGTCATAACCAGCCATTACACCGCAGATAACCCACCATCAAACACACTGTAAACTGGCAATCCGAGTAGGAGACGACAACAGACGCGTCACTAATGTCAACTGCGAGCCAAGTCCTGTAACGTCTAGAGCGAAGGACAAGGCGAGTCACCTCGACTCCAGCCCGGGAGGCGAGATGGGCCAACGGCACCCAGTTTGGTCGTCAGTGACTTCATTTCCCGTTGCCAAGTCAACTTCTGTCCACCTCGAGCCTTGCGCCACCCTACACCAGGCAAACTAAACAAGGCCCTCCTAGGTAAGCGGTGACCAGGCATACGTAGCACGTGCCCAAGCCAACGCAACTTATTCAATGCGACCTGTTGTTCTAGAGAGCTAGCATGATTATCACTACCTAGTACTCGCCTACGCACATCATCACTGCGGACACGGTGGTGCCATCCGACACCAGCAATGCTTCGTAGACAGCAATGATCAAAGACTTGAAGGCACCTCAGATCTTCAGACCGAAGGGGCCAATTCTCACTACCATAGAGCAGGACGGCCCTCACTGTGGCCTTGTATACACGGCCTTTCAGACGGAGAGAAACTCCCTTCTGTCGCCAAAGATATCGCAGATTTAAGAAGACAGCTCTGGCTTTTGCAATGCGTGAGCTCACGTCACTTTCTATGCGCCCATCACTGCTGATGTAGCTACCGAGATAAGTGAATTGATCAACCGCCTCCAGTTCCTCGATAGCAAAGGTCAAGGAGTTAAAAAGTAGCTGGTGGTTCTGAAGCAACACTTTTCACTTTGAAGGGGCGAAGTGCATACCAAATAATGGGACCACTACCGAGAGGATATTCAGGTTTGATTGTGCCGCTCCAACATCGTCGGAAAGCAAGACGATATTGTCCGCATAATCAAGATCAACTAACCTTTCAGCAGGCAGCACTTCAACGCCTGCATCGTGAGATTCCCCAAGGGTACACTCCATGATCGAATCCATAACGAAATTGAGCAAAAATGAGGAAATCGGACAACCCTGAGGAACGCCACTTGTGGTCGGAAAGCTATCCGAGAGATTCTCACGCGGAGTGTAGTGTTCGAGTATGGGGCACGTAGGATGTTCACATATTTCGTGGGAACACCTTTCCGCGCAAGGTTTCGAATAGAATCGATCGATCGACGAACTCGAAAGCACTCTTGAAATCGAGGAACACAGCTATTATCGGTCTGCCGTCTGCGTGGCGCTGCTCTAGCACCTGCCGCAAAGTGAATATATGGTCTACACAGCCACGTCCTGGGCGGAAACCGGCCTACTCTTCCCTAATCCGAGAGTACCATCCCATAGTGAGGCGACGAACGAGAATCGAAGCCATTAATTTTGTCACAACTGACGTTAGGCTAATACCCCTGTGATTAGAACAGTCTGTGCGACTGCCCTTCTTGTATATTTCCACTACACTAGATTCGCTCCAATTAGCCGGGACACACTCTTCCTTTTAGAAACATTCGAATAGGGTGGTCAGTGGTTTGCAAAGGACCTCACCTCCATCCAGAAATAGTGCAGGTTGGAGGGAATCCGGGCCAGCGGCACGAAAACGATTAAGGGCTGTGATCGCGTTTTGTACCTCGGCCTTCGACGGAGGCTCCAAACTAACCGTCCACGGCTCGTCCTGCTTCACCTGAGTAGGAAGAGGTCCGGGAGCAGGGGGACAGCTGAAATGATCTTGAAAGTGTTCCGCCCAACGAGCCATACGGCGCTCCTTATTGTGTATCAGTGCACCCGCGCTGTCTCTGATTGTGTCACTGACGCCTGGTTTTCTGGGACCAGTGGTGCGGATCAGCTGGAAGACCTTGCAGTAATTGCCTGCTGCTCCTGCCTCCTCCATTTCTTGAGCCCGACTGGTCCACCAGGCTTACTTGTCAGCACGAAGGCGCTGCTTTAGTTCACGCCTAATAGCCCGTCTGGCTACATTGTGATCAGAACCAGCCAGGAGATTTCTTCTGAACTGCAACAGGTTCACCGACCTCTCGGATATCCAGTGACTGGTGCGGTGACGACAGATAGTGCCACAAGCAGATACTCCTGCGTCGTGCATGCCGGCCGAGATCCTATTCCACTGACGCTCAGTATCATTAAAACATGACAACGGAAATTCGGTATGCAGTGCGTCTTAATACGCTTACCTGACCGAGGGCTGAGACAATTTCTCCGTTGCCAATCGTAGGGGACGCTTGGTGCGCCTCCCGGTAAAGTTCATGGAGAAACGACAGCGTACCAAGGCATGATCCGAGTCGATACAGGTACTCCAGTACGAGCGGCAATCCAAGATGGAACCACGCCATCTGTAACTTATAGCTATGTGGTCAATTTGGGTCCATTGCTGGCCAGCTACAGGAGGACGCCAAGTGGCACTTCGACGCCCACTGTGTCTAAAATCAGTGCTACTAAGAAACAACTGGTGCTCCGCACATAATTGCAGCAGACGCTCACCGTTGTCAGTGCGTTCGTAGGTAAGCCCATAATTACCACCCTTCTGAGCTTCTGAAGAGCTCAAACGTCCTACTTGTGCGCTCACATGGTGACCAGTTGTAAAGAGGTGCTTGGCGATAGGTGATGACGAACTCCGGTTCATTCTGTGGGGCGCTCCGTTTTGTTACGTCATTATTTGTTCTACCCACTTTGGTAAGTGTTCAGAGACCTACTGAGCCAACAGACGGTCAGTTCTGTCTACGTAAACGTCACTGCAACTGCAGGTGAACTGGTAAACCACGTGAGAGGCCGAACTAGCAGAAGAGTTGCTCTGACGGTCATGAAGAACGAGATTCCGGGTAGTGTACATGAGGCGCAAATGGGCAGTGGTGTACGAGAGCGTTAGGGTGGACTTGAGCTTGTGTCCGATATCATTTGTCACTTGGTCTCCATAGAACGGCAGAATTAAGTAAACGGCTTTTTTCTCTGCTATTATCACCATTGGAAACTCGAAGCAAAGACGGTGAGCTATCCGCTTTGGGCCCGGTACCACAGACTTGTGCCGTCCCCGCGAGTATTGCTTGGTGCGCACACTTGCAGCAGCGACATCAACATAGGGAAGTGACCCAGATGCCATTTCCGGTGCGTCATTATGAGATCCACTCGAAGAAGACAATACGACAAGGTGTACAGCCCCAACCGTCTACATCGGTCTTTGTACAAAAGGAGTATTTCCTCGTAGCCGAAATGATGCGAACAGAACACGCGGAGCTGAAAGCACGTGTCATGTATTATAACAAGAATCATGTACAGCGCATGAATCAAGTAGTCGAGACCAGCTCGCCAATGAGTGGGTGCGCGATAGACAAGCCTTCACGCGCATCCGTATGAACAGTCAATTCTGGATGTGTGAATGTTTTAGTGACGATGATGATTCGCGCAACACACCCCTCTTCCATTTACTGTCCACTGTCCTAGTGATGATCAACTGGACAGCGTGCTCTAGCTGAGCGACAAATTTTTAGGCTTCAGGCTGCGTTGAATTCTGTGTGATGCCCTCGTCTGCTGGCTCAGTGGGCGGGAGTAAATAGGCTTTGTCTGGCCCGATTGAAACAGAACGACGACTCAGGTGGTCCATGTGCTTGATAATCACCCTGCCGTCCGGTGGTGCGAACACCGCTAGTTGAACCTCAATCTCGCGTAACTCTGCACGCTATCAAGTCGGTTCGTGAGGCAGTTTGACCCAAACCAGGTTGTCCATCCAAAGTCTGCGCTCTAGTAACTTCCGGTTGCACATCACCTTAGATACCTTTTACAGAGTCTCGGCGCACAGTCTCCGACTAGAAAAGAGGTATTAGTCCTTGACTGAACATCAGTTCGTCTGGATTCTTGTCTGTCTTTTCACTCTGTGTGGATCGCTAAGCGAATAGCAAGTTCATGCAGGCATTTCCCTTCACGAATCTCAGTAAGACAAGAAGGAACCCATTTTTATAGAATTCACCGAACTCAGCAATTGCGCGTATTCTCCTCAGCTGTTTACATACAGTTAGTGGAAAACAGTGCGATGTTAACAGCAAAAAATTCAAAGCGATCGAAGCTCCTTAGGCTCACGTGGCCCATTCCGAGGAAAACGCAATCACTAGCCTCACCAGGGTAGGGCCAGCGTGGTCACGAAATCCGTTTGCTTGCACCGATTTGGCTTCAGCCACCTAATTGCCTTCGCCTCCGCAAACTGTAGTAAGCGGGGATTAACTTGTTTGTTAACTATCCTGAAATTGCCACGTGGGTTTCGGCATTCAGAGCAGTCAAGTTTGTGGCGGGCAATAGAGTTAGTCGGTAGCTTCGGACCCTTAGCGATCATGTTTCGCGGAACTGTTTGTAAACAGCTGATAAGAATACGCGAAATTGCTGAATGCAGTAAATTCTGTTAAAATCTTGTTTCCTCTTGCTTCACTGGAATGGCAATTTGTTTACCTTCGTTCGGAGTAGAGCGGGGTCTTCTTTTTGTAGTCCGATTACCACTGTCTGGCCTGTTATTTTCGCTGGTCCGTATGAGGCTGTGTGATAAGGTGGGATTTTCACATGTCTGATGACAATATGTTAGAAAAAGCTATTGAGGTTTCTGGCCAGGTAATATTGAGCCGTAGTTCCATTTACGTGTGTGGAATTCCGAATGTACTAGCACATGTTCGTATGCATGAAACCGTTGACTTCGAAGTTACATGTATCAGCAAATATACCTCAATCAATTTGAAGCAGGCATCCACTATATGAAAAATCAGCTTCCCATCAAGCGGACCAAAGTAGTCTACATGTATACACCCCATGGATTGTCGGGTCATTACCATGGACTCAATATCACCGGTCGGCCGTTTCTTTGTGTCCTCTGACTTGCTTCACAGTGTCTGATAAACTTTTCGATGTCGCTACCAATGCCAGGTCACCACACATAAGACTGCGCCAGCCCCTTCCTTCTGGTAGTCCTCGGATGAGCTTCATGCAGCTCTTTCAGCATATGTACTGGTAACCAAGGTGGTATACTAGTTCCGGATCCGCTGGGAGGAAGACGTCACTGAGGTACAGTTCTGTACATCGAGTGAAGTAAGGTTACAATTCCGGGTCACATTTCTCGGGTCACCCTTGGTAGAGCGAACGTTAACATTGCAGTGATGTACTTCATACTCCGTTTCACAGGCAGATATCTGCTGTAAGCACGGGCATCGTGGTTAATTGCTGCACCAAGTGGACTGATTCATATGATTCCAATTCACAAATGGGCAGGTAATTCAGCGGTGACTGCAATTTCGTTTCCGTTTCCAAGCACATAAGGCATCATGTAATTGTAAGCCAAGAGCACTAAGGCTTAAAGTTGCATATCATCATCATCATCATCATCATCATCATCATCATCATCATCATCATCATCATCATCATCATCATCATCATCATCATCATCATCATCATCATCATCATCATCATCATCATCATCATCATCATCATCATCATCATCATCATCATCATCATCATCATCATCATCATCATCATCATCATCATCATCATCATCATTATACATGTCAGCTAGAGATGGTAAAACACCTCCGCTATTGTACCGCAATACATAAAGGAAATACATACATACATACATACAATACATAAAGGAAAAATAAATACGACAGTTGAAGGCCAGCTGAGCTACCAGCAACGGATACGCATCGTTCCGGTAAGCTACTAGCCGGCTACTAGGCAAAAACAAAAATTTAATTACGTTTTACCCTACGAAATAAGATCGTAGATGGAGGGGGAGGCTAAAGGGATGGGGAGGGACAAAGAAACTCACAGCAGGAACGCCACTGAGGTCGGCTCCTTGCCCTATCAGCAAGTGTAACCAGCCAAACGTGTTCACCGTCTTTTGGACCCCAACCAGGGAGCCGTGAAGCTCCGAGACCAGCTCCGAAGTGAGGGCCTTCATTCCTCTGGACCAAGTCATCGCTTGGCCACCTCTCCTCTTCTTCCACCCACATCCCCGGTGAGCAAACAACGCACGTCGAGGGAGTCGGTGGGTTGGCATGCGCAACACGTGGCCCAGCCATCGGAGCCTGGTGAGTGAAATGACGGTGCTGAGCGGTTCATTCTCTTTTCCTAGGCCGTAAACAAGGCGTCGAACATGCTCGTCACTCACGCGGTGTTCCCACCAGATGTGAGCCAAACTGCGAAGGCACCGATGGTCGAACGTAAGTAGCCTCTTCATGTCCGCCGATCTTAGGGGCCAGGTTTCGCAACCGTACAGTAAGGTCGAACGTACCGCTGCATTGTACACTCTACCCTTCAGAGCGAGAGTAATGTCGCGCCTCCGCCATAGGTGGCGAAGGTTAGCAAAAGCACTTCGAGCTTTCGCTATGCGGTTCGTGATCTCGTCTTCGATCCCAAGGGCGCTGATACAACTTCCCAGGTAATTGAATTTCTGAACGACTTCTAGCTGATCCCCACCAAGGGTCAGCACAGGGAGCGAACCCTGCCAATCCTGGAGGAACGCTTTGCACTTCGGTGGTGCAAAGCAAAGCCCGAAGCGACTGACAGCCAATGCTAATCTGTCCAGCGCGGCTTGACACGTCTGGGAGCTGTCACAGATGAGGGCAATGTCGTCTACATACTCTAAGTCAAGAAGTCGTTCTCCTGGGAGTAGCTCCACACCTTCCAAGTCATGTCCTGTAAATGCAATCTCCATGACTTCGTCAATAGCGAAGTTGAATAGGAAAGTTGACAGCGGGCATCCTTGTCTCACACCGCTGGAGATATTGAAGGGTGGCGACAGCTTGCTGTAAGCCCTTACTCTGCCCGTGCTACGCGCATATAATGCTTGGATAATATTTACATGTTTCTCGGGCACACCTTTCCTGAGTAGACAATTCCAAAGGGCACACCGATCAACCGAATCGAAGGCACCTTTGATGTCGAGGAACACGACTACGGTGGGCCGCCAATATGTGCGACGATGCTCCAACAACTGACGCAAGGTGAAGACGTGGTCGATGCAGCCACGACGCCGACGAAACCCGGCTTGCTCCTCACGAATCTGGCTTTCACGAGAGCCGGTCAGTCTGTGGAGAATTATGGACGCGAGTAATTTGGAGGCGATGGAGCTCAGACTGATTCCTCTGTGGTTGCCGCATTTCGAGCGCGAGCCGCCTTTGAAGATGGGACATGACATCTGGTGGCTGCCTTTGTGTTCACCAAAACAAAAATAGTAGAGGTTTATGGTCAGTAAATATATCGAAGCATCTCCAGATAGGCTTGCCGAACAACTTCCTCGTGGTGCCAGCTGGGTGGTTCGGGATTTTCCTGTTCCAGCAAATGGTTCGGTGGCAATGTTCCAGGACGTGGTGGGTTTTCGCCTGGCAAGCGTTCTCCCTATAAAAAGCCACATATGTCCGTTTAACAACACTGTGACGTGGCGGTCGTGACTCGCCACTAAATAAAGTCACTGCCCCTTGCTTCATCCTGGCAAAGCATTGTATTCCAGCAAGTTGATGCTGTAATTTCGAGGAGCATTGGGCCCCTGTTTGGCAAAGGAACAAACGAAAGGCGTATGAACTGATCAATCAGTCACCGGCTCCCAATGGGCGCGATTCCCTGAATTCGCTCCGCTGCCTTGCGGACTGGCTATTCAGCCAAAGGCTCGGGGTGGTGTCCCCTAAGTCAACACCCTACTTCGGCTTGGGCAACCGGGTAGTATTTCGCCCTCTGACGAAACCGTGGATATTGTTGTGTTGTGTTGTGTTTTCTTTTACTATTTCTGTACCTTGTTTTGAGTTCCATGGTTTCCGATAGTGCAATGTCTATTCATAGACTGTTGCAAAAATATATAAATATATATATGTATATATATTATTGACAAGGTATATAACTACCAAAACCACCTAATCTAGTTCTGCGTAGTTCTTCTCTGCCTGCGCTAAATTCATAGAGGTAAAAACGATGGGCCTCTGCGCATTTATCTTGTGGAACAGTACGGCACAGAGCTCTGATACCATTGTAAGGTTTCCCTTCGCATCTGATCTCTGCGCCGGGGACGAAAACAGAACACCGAAGTTAGCCAGACCGAAGTGTATTAGAGATACAGCATAGTTACTTTATAGGTCACATGCACCCAATTTGACTGTCCGTTACTGGGGTGATTCACATCACTTGTCTAGACAGATTCAAACCTGGTAGCGGCCTCCACTGTCTAGCTGTAGACACGATCACGTCCAAAGCCATAGCAACCCGTGCGACGATGATGGACTGAGCGAGTCCGCTGAGCGCGAGATATGCCGTACGCTCAAGTCTCGTCTCGAAAAGTTGTCGCGCCGTTCATCCGTTGCGGTCGCCTAATAGATAGACATCGCATTGGACAGTTGTTGGCCTTCTCGGGTAAAAAGTTACTAGCAGTTTTACCTTGTTTATCTCTCGCTTGACAGAGTCAAAACCACTCTTCTTTAGGCCACCACTACCATTTGGCTTTTTCGAAGTAAAATGTATATGGGTGTGAGGGTGGTGGTTAAGCTTGTTAGGAAACGATTGTATTGTGCCATCATAGAAAAAGGACTGCATCTCATTGATGTTACCTGATGTCGGTGGGCCAAGAATGGACTGAATTCTTTCCCGTAATGAGTGTAAACCTTGTTTAACTGAACGAAATCCCAGGTATTGAACACTGTTAGCGTAATATACGCCTTTAGTTCCATTCAGCTTGAGTCCACTGTCTGAAAGACATTTTAAAACTGATGAAACTGGTGACGTCCCGTGCTCGTGATGAATGCGGCCAGGAATTAAAATGTCATCTAGGTAACCACATACACCCGGTACTCGATTCCTCATATTGCAACAATCCTCTGAAACACTGCCGGTGCCGCATTTATTCCCACTGAAAGCCTACTGTAGTGGAACAGACCCAAGTGCGTACTGATGATCCTCGGGTCCGCAGCGCATTCATGGAGCGCCTCAAGTGCTTTGCTAGTATTAGCACGTAAAGTAGGCAGGATCGAACTCATTGCCAGTTCAGGCAGTGTACGATTGTCGAACAGCTTGCCCGAGATCCCGGCATCAAATTCCAGGTGCACCGGTCGGTCTTCAGTCTCAGAATCCACTGTGTATTGAGATATTCCGCGCACATGCAATGTTTTAGTACGTGAAATCAAACAAGATATGGGCTCGTTGGAATTCGCCACGGTCCGGATGCTATTTGGTGAAGCGTGATCTATAGGGTGAAAGATATCCCACCTTGGATTATTTGTGTCAACAATCAGCCAGTTTTTCGTGTCGTTCGCCACGCCTGCAGCACATAAAGCAACGCCTGTTGTTCAGTGCCAATCAAGGTTTTTCCACGTGGAATACGTTTGCGGGGTGACCGCGTTGTTATTGTGTTGCTCATCGAATCACATGTTCCCTTGGCAACACCAACCTACATGCGGCTTCCCAAGTAAGTTTGAACGCGTCTTCCGACAGTAGGTGTTCTCTGGCTTCGTTGTCATGAGTACTAGCCAGTGGACAGTGGATAACAATGATCTCTTCGAATCTCGAGAGCGAACTCTGGTTACAACAGTCATCAGACAGAGAGCTATACATTTATTAACACATTCTTCTACCAACTGCCGTAGTTGGGAAAAATTCAGTCTTGCAGTAAACACATGCTGTCGTAGACCATAAAGCTCATTTGGGGCATTCAGAGTCAGAAAAGGTGTTTTCCTACAATCAGATGGGACTCATGTCAAGAGCAACTATGACAAAGCGTGTGTGTTAGCGAGTAGTATTCAAACGTCGTTGTCCGTCAAACAAACACGCCATGCAGAAAAGTAGTCGCAAAAATTCCTGAAGCCTCTTGTCTGGATGAAGTCAGCCAGAGGGAGCCTCAAATTCTCAGGTTGCCGTGGGAGGTCAATTCAACTAATGCTTCCGGCCAGATTCTGTTCATGCTAAAATGACGCATGAATTGGCAGCGGAATTCAATGGACCTCCGACTTACGGGGTCCAGAAGTCACACAACAGATGTGTCTTGCCTCCCGAATGGAACGAGGCTGTGGTCTACCCGATTTTCAAATACGGTGACAAATACCTACCAGGTAATTATCGGCCTGCCAGCTTGAGTAGCGTGGAGGTTTAATTACTTGAAAAATTAATAAGAGACTAAATGAAGAGCCACGCGACTAAATTTAACTTGTCTAGTGTCGTGCAACATAGATTTCGCAAAGGATTTTGGTAGCGCGCGAGTGTTGGGCTGAAGACGTAGACAGTGGACGTGCAGTTGACATGCAGTTCATTGACTTCGCTAAGACATTCCAAAAAGTTGGGATATCATAGGATATCTGGTTGCACCCTACAGCATGTATTCGTGTTCTGAATGGACGGGAACACTGGGTACACGTGGGAAGCAGTCTTCTGTTTCGACATGTTGTCCTGAGCGGCTTCCCGCAGGGCTCTGACCTCGATCCGCTGCCGTTCGCAGTCTACCTAAATGACTTGGCTGGGGAGCTTGAGGTGCCATCACGTGCCATTACTGATGAACTAAAGCGCTGGAATTTATTAGATGTTCCTTGGGGTCCTGAGTCTCTTCAACGGGATCTAGGTAGACTATGGGACTAGTCTGTCTTGTGGTTGTTGCCTATAAATCGAACAATGTTCGCTGCTGCGTATCGGAGCACCTAGTTCTTACAAGATTTATGTGATCGATGGAGGTGAAATTCCGCACGTGACTTGTTGGGTTGATTTAAGTGTCATCAACTGCTCCATTCTTTGCTCCGGAGACAACTGGAAGAAGGCGACTAGCGAAGGATTTTATATGTTGTGGTTTATCCGTCGTTATTTCGGGACCCTAACAACCCATCTATTTGTGAAACTTTTCTCAGCATTCGTGCGACCCCACCTAGAATACTGCCTCCAGACCTGTCCAACATGCGTTTCCTGGGATAAAATGATACTAGAAAGGGTGTTGCGAATCGGTACTAGATAGATTGAAAGGTTAAGTGGACAGACGTACCCCGAGCGCCTACCTTGATTGGGGATGCATTCAATGGACTATCGACAGATTGGAGGGGATCTAATCCTAACTTACAGTATTTTAGCTGGAAAGTTTGGTCTTGATTTGTCTTGGCTATTTACTGTTGCTAGATTGTCTGGTCTTCGTGGTTATTGCATGAAGCTGGACAAGCAGTGTTTCGAACGAATTAGGGTGGCAACTTGGCTATCGTGTTGTTATCGTGCGCTGAAACTCGCTTCCAGAAAACGATTTCAGGGAATCTATGGTTAAGGGGTTTGAGCTTAAACTAGACGCCCTTGAGTGGCAACACGAAACCTATCTCTGACCGACTCCCATTTTCACACTTTGATTCTATTTTCTGTACCTTCCCTCAGCATTATCATCCTTTTCTTTCAAGTGATTTTAGTTACACCTTACCTTCGATTCCTATTTCTATCTCTTGTTCACTTTACGCAACTAGCACAGCAGTGAATGATAGTGCAGGAAATCTAGATATTAATTGATTGATCAGCGCGCAATTCGGGTGTTCAGCTTTAGGTCTTTCAAGAACTCGGAACGTTTTCGTAACTTCCGTTCCAGTCCAACCAGAACTTGAACATACATCGAAATGCCTATGACATTATGCGCCCACGTGTTGTCTCAACAATTTAACAGATAAACGGTTAGTAATACTGGTGAGGATTCGTAGTTTCGAAGAGTCCAAGATAGTTACAAAATATACGCTTTCACCGAGTCCGAACTGCAAGAAGTGGCTTACAAGCCGTTTTACCCAAATTGGATCAGGTGGAGCAAGCTGGCTTACTACGAATTTATCCAGTCATAGCAATGTTAAATTTTATGTAATATTGGCTAGTACCGGAAACGAAACTAATTTAACAGAACACTCGGAGCTGATAGCATGCGTCGTGTATCAGGACAAGTATCATGTACAGCGTATCGATCAGGTAGTTGAGAGCATCTCACCAATGAGTGGGTGCGCGATAGACAAGCCTTCACGTGCATCCGTATGAACAGTCAATGCCGGTGTGCGAATATCTTACTGGCGATGGTCACTCATACGCTATAAGAGAACATCCTGAATCATTACCCCAGGGTCGCTCTGCTGTGAGTTTGTCTCCAGGTCTGTAGGTTATTTGGATGGTGGCGTACATGAACTAGCTTACGCTTATTCGCGTTGAACAGGAGTACATCCATATGTGACTATCAAACCATAATCCTGGTTTCGTTGTAGCAGGTCGTGGTCTTTCTAATTACCAACAGTTACCATAACCTGATGTGTTCGGCAACAGCGAGGAACGCGAATCGATGAGAAGCCCGATGTTATTAATTAAGGCTATGTATATTGGACCTGACCTGTTAAGGGAATTTTAGACAAATGCACTCTGGCTTGTTGGTCAACGTCACTGAAAATTTTGTGGATTCGATGGCAACAGAGGGCAGTGCATTTCTCAAATTCCAGCAACCGTGAACTGGAAGCCTATTCGGTTCTGCTGTTGTGAACGTGAGACTATATTTTCAAGCGAACGATGAGATAGCATCTGTAGCGATACGCTTAGGGCGTGCATCTAGGACAGCGAATTCACCAGCTGAATGTCCTGTTTCCCTCGCTACAGTCGCCTCGCTAGATCTAGTGCCATTTGTCTTGGTCAGCCCGTTCAGTGCACTTGAGTAGATAAACACCACTTCCTTTTAAATTTTGACCTGGACCGTCCGAGTTGACCCTAAGCTGTCGGTTTGAACATGTGGAGTACATCAAATGCCGGTCTCGAGCCAAGATTAACGGAGCAACCATGAACATCAAGTCAAGAGTGCCAACATCCTCTTGTTGATCAAGTCGAAGTAAAGTACTGCTTTATTTTACTTGTACTCAAGAACTGGAATAGTGAAATTCTTAAAAAATACAGTAAGATGCAGTGAAGTCTAATAGGTTTGTCTAAATTTTTGTCAGTAGCCCGCCAAAATAAGTTACCTAAGAATGCGGAAACTAAGTTGTTCTCCTGGTCGACTAATTGGCTTGCAGACGTTTTTTGATAGGCGAGGTACTATCAACATTGTATTTTCCACGGTCTGGTTCGTGGAGCATCGTAAGCAACTTCTAAACCCAAGTACTAATTAGCCCAGTTCTGTCATGAATGCCAGGTCTCGAAGAACTCATACACTAGTCGGATTTCTACTCTTCCGGGGATTTCAATATTCTCTTGATATAACATTAGTGATTTCAGATTGCAAAGTGGATTGCTAGGCTATGTTCATACTACCTTGTGCCAGGCTTCTCCTTTTCATTCTACGTAGTATTTATCACAATTTAGGCAGTAGATTTCATAGACAATTTCTGATGCTTCTTCATTAACACGGTTGTGTTTCATTCTAAGGAGTTTGTATCGGATTGGTCCCGCCGATTAGTGGATAAACTTGACTCCAAAACGCAATAAAAGGGCCCCCAGCCATTTCTGAGGTTCCGTGGATGCATCATAACTTAGCCATCTTTTCAGCTGTCGGATATGCTAGGGTATGTTATGGTGCAAGGCAGCGCAGAATGAAGGCTTTTGGGTACGAGTACTGTTTCAGTAGACTGGATAAATTATCCTCCTCTGCCGGCCTCAACTGCGGTGCACCACAGAATGTTCGGACCCAATGGAAAAGAATCCTTACGCATATACGCCTGCAGCTTGTCCGATGACTGCTGCCGCATTTCAGGGTCTGATTCGTATGGGTTGTTTTCGATACACTGCAGTTTCCAGTGGCCTAGTAGTAGTCAGCAGTGACAAGCAAATCCGGGACCGGATGCCACTAACCAGTGGCAGTCTTTTGTAGGAATGATAACTACCCATTGTTATCCCGTTCCTCGATGAAATGGATAAGTTGGTATATCCCCTCTAGCTTTGAACGATTGAGGACAACGAAAGTGTGGCACGCGTAACCTCGATGACGAACTCAAAGATCGGCCATGCCATTAGTGTGCCTCAGCTGTAGGTAAAATCATGAGTTGAAAGTGAGAAGTGTTAAGAAACAGAATTCCAACAACTCCGTTGCTTGGGTGGCGTCGATTCTATTGTATGTATTAGATTATATGAGTGTTTTCAACAGGATTGCAATTGTTTGTTCAGGTCAAGTCAAAAATTTGCATTATGCACAAATGAAGGGTGAATATTCAGCTCTAACTTACACGCCACGGACAAGGATAAATAATTAAAACGAATAGAACGTGAGGATAGACATAAAACCACAGTCGTTAAGAAGACCGCACAAATATCACTGGAGTACTACACTAACCACTTCTTGAATGACACTTTTTATCGTTCAAAAAAGGGGATAGGCAAGGAACTACTGATGTGCCACAGGCAATTGTGCGGGCGCACAGTTTCATAGCTCTGCCTGGTCAAGGAGGTTTATACGCATTCGGACAATGCTCTGTGGGGGGGGGGGACAGGGATGGCTAACATCGATATTTGACATGCAAGTTCGCTATATGAGCTGACATTGCTGTCTATAATAATGTTAACAAGTTCCAGCCCTGAAATGCCACTACACCAGAATAGATGCTTCACTGAGCTGGGAATTACTTTGAAGTCCTTACTTAAAAGATAAGGAAAGTTCGCAAGAGAGTAATAGATCCAGTAGGGTAACACACAGGCAGTGACGAAACGCTGGTTCAGAGATCGGGGTACGGCAGAAGACCTGAGACGTGTAACATACGAGGAGAGCCTTCTAACTTTAGGGAATGTTTCATTCACGTGAAGGGAACACGTAAGCCCACTGATCAGTGTCATTCCTAGGTATTTTACTGAGGTAGAAGAGGTCAAACATGCACTGTCAATGCAAAGTTGCGGATAATGCGTTAGGATCTGCTTGCAGCGAATGCCTTTAAACAGCAAAAAAGGGACATCCCTGCGTTTTGAGGTATTGCACGGTAGCCAATGGGATTTGACCAAGCTGTGAGGTTGTCCAGGAGGGTTTGTAGTTTGGCCGATAGCTCCATGCTTGGATGACGGACGCCGAGGATTACGTCGTTCGCATACTTCAGCAAGATGACTTCTTTATGGACGGGGATTGTGGCAACATAAGTGGAAAATAGCAATGGGGTAAAACATAGAGTTCGTGGTGATTGAAGAAGAGTTTTTCCCATTAACCTGGTAAACTGGGTTCGCCTGGTGAAGTAAACTTTTAACAGAAGAACAACAGCATTCTGAACTCCAGAAATTAATAGATCTCACAACAGTAGTTCCCAGTTCACACAACCGAAAGCGTTACAAAAATCCAGGAAGCAGATGCGTATGGATTGTTTATTATCCAGTACAGTACAGTATGTATCAAACGTGCGACTGCATCTAAGGTGGACATTAAGCTACGATATGCAAACTGATGAGAGCCATCCAAATGGGTCTGGGCTGAGAGCCCTCTAACCCTTTGTGTCCTGGCAGTACTTAGAAGTAACACTTTGTTTAATGTGTAATACTACTTCAGGGCAATCGTCGTTCGTTCAGGTACTCGGGTGGATACGTACAATAACGTTCTGTCAACAATTAAATAAGGGCCAGAACTCCGATACTTTGCTCTACAGTGTGTGGAGTAAACGTTTGTGGAGCATGTCGATCTATAGGTAAATTAATTCAAGACTCAAAGGGTTAAGAAGCAGGCTCTCAAACATCTTCAAAGCCACCAACATGCAAGCGATCGTCCGATATTTGCAGGTACTGGTGTGATGTTTGCGCTTCGCCAACTGTCAGCTATCTTGTGCTGTTTAAAGCACGGTATGTACATGTGGACGGGCGGCTATGCCAGGTAGTCTGCACACTCTTTGAGAACTACAGAAGACAACTTATCCGGACCAGATGCTTTGATCACTTGCAACTCGGTTACTTCCCTTTGTACTTCTAGGCTGTTCACAGAAGGAGAGTTATCTGAGGCTAGCTGTAACAGCAGAGGATATCTCAAACAAGGAAGTGCTATCCGGGTCAGAAAAAATTGAGGTTTGGCTTTTCCACATCCGGAGTCAAATGCCTGACTTCGCGGGTGACTCTGCTTAGTCGATGCCAAATTTTACCTATTTTATGGTAGTTATTGTTTCCAAGTATGACGTGTTTTGCCAACTTGATGTTCACTGGTGCGAACAACCTGGCTACAGCAAAGGGGACCATCAATTCGTCCTGTTTTCAAGACATCGTTTTGAATTTTGCATGGGGCCGTTCTGCCAAATAGTTGGGGTACCCTGTGCCCCTACTTAGATACCTTTGTCGTTTCTAAAGCTTGTTTGAAAGTCGATAATTTAGTGTTTGAGTAGGCGATACGGCAGTAAGAAGAAGCGCTCCGCTTTTGTGTGCTTTTGGCACATCGTAGAAAGGCGATAGCACCGGATCTCCCGGTATCATCCTTTTGTGTGCATTATTTTGATCTGCCCTGTTTGTTTCAACCTTTGCTGCGTGTATTCACTGTTGCATTCTAAGTGTTATGTCGGGTCTTCAGTTATTGGCTAATGAGTGTTGGTATCCTTGCTATGCGTTAGGCATGTAATCAGTCCCGCCTGCTATAACGATGGACCTCCGTTATCCACCGGCTAGACTGATGTTTCTTAGCCTTGCAACGAAATGTTTGCAAACTAATAAGCCGGGTTAGAGAATAAACGAAGTCCCATATACCTACCCAAACTAAGGTATTCTCAGAAATTACCCCCGGATTCAAACAACCAGTCAATTGTTGATACCATGGACCGATTACCTTGTACAGAGTGCACTCAGTGATTGGAGGAAGCTTTTGCAATCGTTCTGATAGTGGATAGCTGGGAAGACCCACAAACCCAACACGAAACAACGCTCAGATGGACACTGATATTGAAGCGGGAAACAAATGTACCTAAACTTAAAGGCTGCAAAATGTTACAAATTCCATAATGACGCTGCAAAATTCCTTCTATTGTGCAGACGAAAATCAGGTTTCATGCTGGTCACCTTTGGCTGCAGAAACGAGAATTACTACTTAACTGGTATGCAGGCATCCTTCCAACCCTCCGGGGTAGGGGTGCGAAACCTGGCCCTTCAAGTCGACGGATATAAAGAAGCTAGTTACAATCGACCACCGCTGCCTTCACAGTTTGTATCATTTAGTGGGAACGCCGCTTGAGCAATGAGCGTGTTCGGAGTCGCCTATTTGGAACAGGAAGAACGAGTGCACTGCTTAGCACCGTGATATCACGCACCAGGCTCCGATGGCTGAGCCACGTCTTTACACTTGATGCTTAATATGGCACTAAGTACCATAGTAAGTTTTTTGTTTTTTTTGTTGTATGCTGTAAGTTGTGTATCTTCGTTTTGCTTCCATACATCTCTTTTTTCTGCCGCGGCACATTAGTTGATTCGTGTTTATTATATTCGGTTTCCATGTATTGAGGATTAAGATCGCGCTTGACACTGATGCAAAGGAAAGAAGCAAAGCTTATATTAATTATCTACCCGGCTAAGAGCGAATGGTATTGTTTGACGTTACCAAAGTGGTGAAAGGTTTGTTTTTTCCGCAGTAGAAACACGGGTTATGTTGACAAGTCCTGTGACTTTTGCATAGTACCGTAAACGATATCGTTCCCTCATCTGTCAATAGGTTTCGACCTGGTTTGACCTCCTTGTCGAACTGACGAGCAGCGATATCCTGGACTGACAAGCAACCAGGTCGATTCTGAACTGTTGAACAGACTTGCTCAACGATGTTTCATAATTAAATCACCCAAATGGACGTTGTCATCCCTCAATTCGAACTGCAGGTTCACACTACTTTAGAAGGCAATGGAGTGGGAAACGGAAAGATGAAACTGCGTCTTACCTGTTGACAGATGGAAGCATATCTCGCCAGAACGTTGGCATTTTCCATCATCGCTTGATAGCTGGGAGTATGTGGTCCGATTTTCAGAACGCATCTCCATTTAGCAAACCTGGCGCCATCCTGATAGTATTTCGCGCATCGATCAGCCAAACCATCGAGGCCTGTACAAAATGCACAATATACCGAACATGTCATATATAGAATATCAATACAGTGGCATTTCCAAGGCAAACAGTACTCTCGAGTATGTGGCGAAGTGGATGTGACAGTGCCCTTGTGGTGCGTGAAGGTCATCTAGGTGGTTTGCTCGTCAGAGTCAGTGATGACTAGATTTGCACATACACGATTGACTAATATCCCCGACGTAGCTGCGCTTTTATGCGAATGCTGACAAAGTGCCTACCTGTCGAAAAACCACTTCTTCGATTATACTGAAGTCAGGCGACAGTTGGTCGTTGCTTGGGGGAGACGGGATGCACGGTCCTCGTGACCTTGCTAAGCTCAAAGAGTGGTTCCATGCATCCAGTGTGAAGCGGACCACGGCCTAGTCATCACCTTGTGTTAGCCTGGCACTCATGATTCCCAACTTAGATGGACAGGAATGCTGCAACTGTGCACGTTGGAGGACAGTGGACTGGCTCCGTTGATGAAACGTGGCTCCCATCCACATGCCTCCCGGTCTCATTCCTTCGGGTTTACACTGGACACGGGGTGTGTGGATGGCGCTATGGATGGAGCAGCGCAGGCCACCCATGGTCCCTCAGTACGCATGGTCCTTCCGCGGCTGTTCGCAACTCAGAGACAGGCTAATCCTGAACCAGATGTCGCCAAACTCATAGTTTGATCCTAGGCTGTGGATTTAATGTGATGAAGTGGCTGTAACTGGAACTGCGCACCCACTGTATTCCGGCTCACCGGAATGGCCTACAAAGACTTACTTCAACTACGTGAGGTTTAACGCTGAAATTCTGTGAAAGAGCGACTGCGACTCAATTACTTTTTGAATGCAAAATCATACAGTTAACGGTACAAACGGCTTACATATGTGATAAGGATGGTGTACGCGGTTAATGCTAACTCATGGGTGACACGACAGGATCCAACCATAACAGTTGACTTTCCAAACACGTCTCATGCTGCCTGGTATTAAAACTTACTGAACGTTAAGAGGATTTTCGTGCACCGGTTGTTAACACTATTCACGTAGCACGATGTCGTTCCAGGTTTTGTCGGTGATGTGTGCTTTTTACTTTTACGTGCATGCCACACCTTACCACAAGATGTGATGCATTGCAGCGTAACAAAAATTTCAGACTGAATCAAGGTGTGTGCAATGAACCGCTGACACAGATAAACAAATGTCATAAAATATTTACTCATTCCGAGTTGGCGGCGGAATGGCGTGCCTGACCGAACGCCTTGAAAAACATAATCATGTTTTGATCCGAGTGTGGTAATAACTAGTCGATAAGTGATGTATGCCGCGCTGTAAGGAGCAACACGATTTCGGGGTCTACGCGCAGCATCTTTATCTGCACACTTCACTTTTGACCATGATCCTTGCATAAGTTCACTTACTTCACTATATTGAACTCATCTTCAAATTAAATGTTTTAGATGCATCTCTTCTTCATAGCGCGCCGCTCTCCCGCCTCATCTAAAACACATTGAGCCAAACGCCACTGGCAATTGCGAACAACTCGTTTGAACCTTTATGAACAAGGGAATAGAATGGTAATCTTCGTCGCTGCATCCAGTTAGGACATGGAGATATGGGACTACCGCAGAAGATTAGCATCCACATGGCACACTCCGTATGAATGCGCCTCGACAGGGGTCATACCATCGTGTACTTAGGTCTGGTCTACGGTCGCCAGAAGGTTGCTGATATTTCATGCTGTGGCAATATATCGCTTCAATGCAATCGGAAGTTAAAAGTTTGATCAAGGCTCTGTTTGATCTTGGGGTTTTCAATGCCCTCCTCCAGTCTATGTGGGTAAGCAACACTGTTAGTTGCAGTGGGTGTCTTGTGGCTAAGTTTGGTGTTAGATGGATCACTCAGAACACAGTGGACCCTCTTAGCGATCCAAAAACAGCGTAACGAGGCGATGAATGATTTCTTGCCATCATATCATATTTGACATATACTACGGTTTCACTGATACCGATATGCCTTTACCAGGGTCGACACGCAGAACCATGCAATTCTGCTGAGCCACGAATATGAGAGCTTATTTGACTCTACGGACGATGGTTGCGTCCACTACTACTGGGGTGAACTTCAGCGCGCAACGCCCACACTTCCTTTGGGCAGATGCTTTGGAGCTTCATTTGAGTGTAGCTTGTTCCAGTTGTACAACCGCGGGGAAAAGCATGTGTATACGCCCCCACTTACTACGTCGAACACGATAAAAACTTGCTCGTGGACTGAGTCAACGACCTAACCGGATTTGGGTGAACCGTACTTATCATTCCCTTAAATCTTAGAGGAGTGCACCAGAGTCACCATAAAATATTAATTAAAAAAGTAATAATAATAATAATAATAATAGGTAGAAACACACCACATGCCATAGCGGCTAAAGCCAAATTAAAATTAGGACTCAGACAGCATATTAATGCCCAGTAAATCGAAGTCTTTAAGCTCGAATAAAGGGTTAACGTAACGCATACAATAGGTTATTGATTGCCAAGTAAAATACATACGATTTAAAGATAACAACGCTCGTGTGCCCATCAAACCCCGAACCCCGTGAAACTAGCGTTCACGCCAGATACAAGGGATTATGCGAGTTACAAGTGTATTTTGTCTTATTGGTGTACTTCCCTAAGAGCGGAATTGGCGATGCAAAGCACAAAAGATTTAGGGTTATCTGACGAGATTTTCGGCTATGTCCCAAGGTATGTTTTGATTGCTACCACCGGACGATGCTACGCTGTTGAGTAAAATTCAAGCAGCTTTGCACACGCTTGCATATTGAAGTGACGTGGGCACACAATTTCAAGAAGGCATTGTCGTTTACGCAGTTATACTAGCGTCCCTTCAATCCATTCACCCAAGTTTCATCTTTCCGCCTCCTCTGTCATTGTTGAAGTACTTACACCAGACTAAATGTTTGCATGCTGTTGCGTATCGGGGTCGCAACGTCTGTAACTACGACGCGTGTGCTCGATACACGTTCCGTTACTCCGATGCCTTTTTACTTCTGTGGACACAACAATGACGATCCAACGTTAGGTGCATGGCCGCAAAGTACTGTTATTCCGCAATGGTTCATCGTTTAACTTCCAGCAGTTGGGACGGAACCAAATCCGAGGTGTCCTTATACGTATTCAACTGTTTCATACTACTTTTCTCTTTTTCTGTTCAACTAACTGTTTGAAGTAATCAAGGGGACAAGTGATATTTCTCTTCTCTGCCAATCCGTCTCAAAATAAATTTTCTAACACTGTTGTAGGCGCTGCTCCCGGAGTTTGGTGACCTAAGGGTAGGTTTCGGGAACCGTGACTCCTATGGCCAAATACGCGACTGACTACAACTAAGAACGAGACGGGTCTCCTGCAGCCAAAATTCGAAATTTGTTTACGTTAGCTGCGCTTTTTGTGGTCAGAAGGACGAAGATTCTATCCGAGGTTTCCATGGTCCAAACAGAAATGGCCCTTACCAACAAGCGCAGACGACATGTGTTCCAATACGCAATATCATATCCCTAGCTGATGTGCAAAGTGGTTGCCTATCGGCTCGGAATTCTAGTGGTGCAGACGTTTACCACCAACCTCGAAATCCAAAGTACGAGTAGCAGTGTCGGTTGTCTCTGCCTACGGTGACCAAACGAAAACGAAACTAATCGCGAAGTGTATCCCTTGGTTAGTCATCGATACAGGAACTTCATTCTGTCTTGAGTGCATTGGTCCTTAGGCAACTCCTACTCCGTGACACATGTCTCCCTATCTCGCGTGATCTGTTATGCCGGAAAAGGGAGACTTGTTAATGGAAACCGATCCAAGACCTTAACACATCGGCTGTTGCGCAGGACCGTTTCTCATTGCTGTATCGTTTGTATGCATTTGTGGCCCATGAATAAGTGCATGGATAAACACCATTTGTTCTACGCCTTACACTTTCTTAACCGAGTTTGAGTGTTGAGCTCCCAGCGGATACTCAGTCAGCCCGCTATGTCCAAGTGTTAAGAACCCTTTTACAAATCACTGGTCACCATATACGTTAAACAGACGTAAGGTTACCGCTTGGATTTTCATTCAGACTATCTGAATTCGGGTAGATTAAACAATATGACGATGGGCACGGAATCGTGCGTTTTGAAATTGTAATAAAGGCACTATATATCATGGCTCTTCCTTAAATTAGGCCGCATGAGCGCTTCACACGTGTTCTAGGCCTCATGTAGAATGGATGTAATTCTGCAGACAAGAAACGACAAACTATTTCACAGTTACCTTGGGTGGTACACTCTTCGAAAGTCCCGGCTAGCGGGACCACGCCTTTGTCCACCTTGATTCCCGGAATGATACCTTTCTTCTCCAAATGCTCAACCAAACGCACACCATCATCGGCCACGTGATAGAATGTTTCGTGAAACAGAATGACGCCGGAAATGTGCTCAGAGAGAGAATCATCCGAAGTGAACAACAATTGGCGGTACAACCGCCTGTTTTCTTCAGAATTCTCCACACCGATCTTTTTGAAGCGACTTCCAATGGTTCCTGCAAAGCGATTGATATGTGCTGTATTTGAAAACTAGCAAGAAGCTCAAACTACCTAAAAACCATAAAATCAAATTTATTTAGACCAGTCAACACACAAGCGATTGAAAACTTGGAATCACCGCGACTGGCCGACTTTGCAATCTTGAGCAACTTTGTTCTTCTGTGAGCTAGACCGTCCTCCCTAACTCTAATGATAAACACAAGCGCTGCAGGTGGGATTAATGGATAGGCTGTTGCTCAGCATATATGCATTCAGTGTGGTCGATGTATACGGCAGTTTTGGTGCTGGAAGAAAACGCCGAAGATAATTTTCACAAGGGGTGAAATAAGAACTCGGGAAGGAGTGAGCGAGACAAACCATTACATCCAAAATTCACAGCATTCTATTCGTGAATTTCAGCAAAATTACAGTGCACGTAGATGTATGAAATCAACCACGTCGTTCGTTTCGATTTATTCAAATCGTACATAGCGGGAACAGTTCCCAGCTTAGCCGTTTATCAATGAAGTGCTATCTTGTCTGTTCTCAGTGTCTCTGCATTTTGATTTGTGCTGGTTGTTATCAGATTCTTTTAACTATCGTTGTTTTTACCCCTTTTGCGATACTCCGCCTGAATGAACCTGAACGATTTCTGGCTGTTATCAGTTCCGAAGTCTGGTTGAAACAAAATTGATGGTGAAAAAATCAATGGAATAGGTATGTAAATGAAAAACATTGTTAAACAAATGACGCTCACATTCGCAGAGCAAGGGTTGACAATCGTTTGGAATATTTCAATGAATGTCTAAACCAGGGGTAAACAGATAGGGCTGTGTGCTGTGCGAAGACTCCTACTCAAATTGCAACACATCTGCCAACTGGTGGAGGATCGGCGGCTTGCTGAGTGGTATCACCTGTGTACACAACTGCTTCGGTACAATGAAGGACGATTTGTATTTCTGATCGGTGGCATATAAAAGCTTATGGGAAACTGGAGGAGTAAAATAAAAGTCCGGGTGGAATCCACTACTGGTGCAAAAGTTGAACGCAGAACAGTGAGAACAGCCCGGATGCGAACGAATCAAAGAGCTACGCGTTTAATCGGGTTAGCTGAAGGTTAAAAAGGTAGTCTGACAGAGTCAAATTACGAAACACATTGTGATAACATCATGTAAGAAATCAACCAGCAGTTACACAACAAAACTACTGGGACTACAGCAACGGAAGGAATAAACACATGTTCAGTGTACAAATATATATATATATATATATATATATATATATATATATATATATATATATTGCCCCATGCTGAGGCTGATGTTGCATTCTTGATGCTTCTTCACCGCAGTTGGGCTAAACCAACTTACACTTAAACTAGGTCTTTTTAAGCTGGATAAATTTCATTCCGCTTTATTTGGTTTGTTCTGCCTCCCTGAATAATGTTCTATTAACTGGCCACGTTGCTTACACTAATTGCGCTTATCTTCGGTAATTTTGTTGCGTTTGTAGCATTTTAAGTAACTTGTGGACATTTCTTACTTATCACGGAATTGTTGCTGACCAACTTACTTCATATGGTAATTTAGCGAAGAGTTATACCACCGTATCTGTATGCATTATTGGATTTATTTTATTTCAGCTTATCGTTTAAATTGAATGGCTGTTGTTTGATATCCCTGGTATGGTTGCGCTTGATGTGTATGTTGACAAGGTGTCTACCTGTCTATTACCCACTACATCGTTCATACTGGCTCCAGGAGACAGTTGGTCGTTGCTGGAGGGGACGGGGTGCACGGTTCTTGTGGCCGTGTTAGGCTCAAAGAGCGGTTCCATGCACTCAGTGTGGAGCGGACAACGGTCCAGCCACCGCCTTGTGTGCGGTTGATTCCCCAAATACAGCGTGTTTGTGTTTGCCTGTGAAGGAGTGTCGGCCGGCTCCGTTGATGAAACGTGGTTCCCATCCGCATGCCTCCCGGTCTTATTCCTTCGGGTTTACACTGGATATGGGGTATGTGGTTGGAGCTGTGGGTGGTGCAGCGCAAGATATCCATGGTCCCTCTGTAGCCGCAGGCGGTCCTGTGGCTTGCCACAGTGACAGGCAAATCCGAAACCGGATGCCGCCAACCACCATGTATGTATGTACGTATTCAATAGTCCAAGAGATGGGAATGAAACCCTCAAGGAACCAAATGAAAGAGGAGTACAAAATATAGAACGAAACATTTTTAGTTTGTTTTTCACATGCGCATTTTTACTTTTCTTTCATTTTCAATGTCTAAAGCATTCAACTTTGGAATCAATACAATTCAGTATGCATTTCTTCTACTGATTCCGGTTGCAGACCATGTCTTCAAGCGTGCTAAGCGATGGGTGCTCATCCTTGGATCGACATCCTGGAAGACGCACGGGTCCAACGATGGCTAGACGCGATGTTAGCGATTTCACGTGCTATCCCTAAGTGGAAGGCGGACCGACACGCGATAGCCTCCAGCTCGGCACTTGAGGAGCGAATAGAGCGCGACGCGGTAAATGCTCAGACGCCATACGTAGAACGTAAAAAGCTATCTCAATTGGGACAGCAAAACCAGCTAGTTGAAGGGAATATTCGCATTCCCCACGACGCGACGTCGAACGTCATCACTGTAAACCCGATGTTGCCACCACATATGAACGATCCTCATTAAACAACCATTGTCGAAGGCAGAAAGACGACACATGTCCCCACCAAATTGACCACGACTCGTTCCCATACAGCGACAATGAACGAACAGCGGCATCGTAAACACGATCCTTTATCGAGAACCAGACGTCATGACGAGGCCACAAGTGCTTCAGATAGACAAATTCTGATCTAACTTTAGTGATGTAAAGAGAAACATGACAGTGGAGTTTTGGAGAACCCGCTGTGTGTCTTGGATTGTCACATGCAATCTCAATTGTTGCTGTGGTTGACGTTGAAGTCACCCTGTGTCATTCTCATCACTGGAATTGTATCCGACCGAAGTGAAGGGTTTTGGTGTTGCACTCTCCCTGCAGTAGAGTGCAGAGATGAGAGAGTGCAATACTGAAACTCTTCACTTGGTAGAGAAACTTCCTTGATGATAGTGCTGCCAGCAGAAGTGCAGCTCTCAAGGTAGTCGGAACCATCTACTTGTTCCAGTTGTGCACCTTCAAGGGTGAGCATAGGAGCATCACCATTATCATACATGTTAACTAGAGGTGGAAAACACCCCTGCTATTGTGCCGCAAAGCAAGGGAGCAGGTGTCCGTCGATCTTTGAGCAACACTTTGCACCACGATAGGGCGAAGCTCATGTCATTCTTAGATGCTACAAGCGTCAAACGATCCAAAATGAGTTGCATACCATATCGATTGTCACCAAGTAAGGCGATATCATCAGCGTAATCTAAGTCGGTATGGTACTCATCCGATAGAAGCTCTATGCCGAAATTTTGGAAACCTAGGGATCTCAAAAGGATGTCCTGGATTGCGAAGTAAAAGATGAATGGGGACATAAGGCAGCCCTGCCGCACACCGCTATTAAAAGCGAAGAGCGAGAAAAGCCGGCTTCAAGCTGTCGGAGACATGAAGAAATGTGCATGTAAAGTGGCGGTACAGTTCGCTGGCACTCCGTTCTTCAGCAAGCATCGCCATAAAGTAGGTCGTTGAACGGAGTCGAATGCAGCCCGTATGTCTAGGGATGCGATGACATTGGGACTGGGGAAATGTGGCAATGTTCGACGAGTTGGCGGAACGTGAACATTGGATCCACGCATCCACGGCCGGGACGGAAGTCAGCTTGTTCTTCAACGTAGTATGATTCATGTACCGGGGATACTCTACGAAACAGAATGGATGCCAATAGCTTGAAGGCAACCGAAAGAAGACTAATCCCCAGATGATTTGAACACGAAGTGCGAGCGCTTTTCTTGAAAATCGGGACGATACCTGATTCGCCCCAGGAGGAAGGTAATTAGTCTTCATGTCAGATTTTTGCGAACAACGAGGTCAGCCGATTAATGACCGCCACACCGCCGTACCTGAACAACTCCGGAGGAAGTCCGTCCGAGCCGGCAACCTTGGATCGCTTCAAGCGATGAATCACGAAGCAGACTTCCGCTTCGCTGGGTGGATACAGTGGGACGATCTAGGCTAGAAAATAAGGTGTACTGCATGCACTAATGCACGGTTCAAGCCAATTAAATTGTGAGTGAAAGTGCTCGGTTCAGCGTTCCAAATGTCCCTGTCGGTTGGTACTCGAATACACGTATGATTATTACCCACCGTTTATGTCCAATTTCACGGCAGCCCAAGTATACATAATTCCATAAATAAAGTACAGTCTCTCAGGGAAAATATTGGTATGGAAATCGACAAAAACTGCCCAAAAGGTTCTTAAAACCCTTACTCTCGCCATAACAAAACGTATTGCAGCCTTATTCCAGAGTTTGCTTGATGCCCATACACTCCAATCTGGGTGGAAAGGTGAAACCATTACCCCAATATACCAAGGAGGTTAGCAATCGGATCCTGGAATCGGTAATCGCAGGTGAACTGACGCGATATGTTGAAGGACTGCAAATAATTTCCAATGTCCAACATGGTTTCAGACGCAGACGATCTTGCCTCACCAATCGAGTTCATACTCGAAACTCATTGCCCATAGCAGCTGATGTAGGAGCCCCCATAGCTGTGGTTGAACTAGACTTTTCTCAAGCATTCGACAGGGTCAATAACTTCGTTCTTCTCCAAAATCCTGCTTACGGTACCAAGGCATCCCTGCTCGTCTGGTCGGAAAGTTTACTACAAAAACAGCCAACACTCACTCCGAAAGCCTGTGCATCTTCAGTGGTGCACCACAAAGATCCGTCCTCAGCCAGTTGCTGTTTTTAGTTTACATAAAACTTCCCAGCAAACATTTTATCCCCGATGCAAATATTTTCAGATGCTGCTAAAATATGTACAGCAATCCGCTTAGCCAATCTTCTCGGCCGGTGGCCGAGTTGTTTGCTCACCAGGTTTGCAAATATAAGGTCACCGCTTCAAATCCACGAAGGGGTAGGCGTCCTCGCGGTATACTCAGATCGCGTAAAACTGGTGGTGGTCGCGCGGCAGGGAAGCACCGTTACGGCGTACAGCTGACATATTATTTTTTATTTTTAACCAATCGGCAGAAAGGAACCAGCTCCCATTGAACCCAGCAATGTGTCAGCCGCTAACAGTGCGTAGTAGCTTCAGCAACACATATCCTTTGGGACAGCAAGTTTTGCAATACGTGAATAGTGAACAAGACGTATGGTATCATCATTCAGCGACGTCTTGGTCATTCGCTCCAATGTTCGAAAGCCGCGGATGTGGCGAACTTGAACTTGAGACGAACTCTGGAGGATTGTGAGCGACGCCTAGTACCACCGTTGATCAACACATATATTCGTTTTTATGTTGAATTTGCGGTTCAGGTCTGGCACCTATGGTTAAAACGAGAGAAGTATCACTTGAAGCAGCCCAAAAAACAGCCACCACAGTAACACATGGACATTGCAGTATCAGTTACGAAAGGTGTCTTCGTGTACTTCGTGTGTTCGCTTCAGATTAGTGACGGATACGCAGAGACCTTCATCATCATCATCATCATCATCATCATCATCATCATCATCATCATCATCATCATCATCATCATCATCATCATCATCATCATCATCATCATCATCATCATCATCATCATCATCATCATCATCATCATCATCATCATCATCATCATCATCATCATCATCATCATCATCATCATCATCATCATCATCATCATCATCATCATCGTCATCATCATCATCATCATCATCATCATCATCATCATCATCATCATCATCATCATCATCATCATCGTCATCATCATCATCATCATCATCATCATCATCATCATCTTCATCATCATCAGCAGCAGCAGCACCAGCACCAGCATTATTATTATAAACTTTAGATAGAGGTGGGAAACACCTCAGCTATTGTCCGCAAAAGATTGAGGAAAAAAGGAGAGAAAATATGCAACCGGTGCAAGTCGGCTGAGCTACCGGTAACGGATGGGGATCGTTCCGATAAGCTACCAGCCGGCTTCTCTGCAACAAAAAAATTACTATACATAATTATATAAGGCTAAATAGTAAGACATCACGTATGACAGGTCACTTCGTACTCGTTTCTGCGCATTTATCTTTTTGGATCCCAGTCAAAAGAGTTTTTATTGTCTTTAGGGTTTTTCCCCGTAAAACGTGACACCAATCCAGCTCACCATAGGTGGTGAGCGTTAAGGCACCGGCGCACGAATCAGCCACATCAAAAACTTTTCCTTTATTTGTGTCCTTTTAATGCACAATAACAAAATTGTATTAACTCTACGCGGAGTCATCAGATCTATCCGGCTGAGCTCCTAGAATAGGAAGAATTTCCGCACTTCATCTTCCCATTTAAATTTCCCGCTTTTGGTGGAATTCCGGGTGAAAGCCAGGCACGACTGTCTTGTTTTTCAGATATATTCCCTGTCACTTACCCCACTTAAAGGACACCCCCACGGCTAATCGGCAAGTCCCATTTCATCAATACTCAAAAATTTTGGGTTGTAGCTACAGCCCTATTTGCGAATACTAACTGCAAGTCTATTCTTTTACTATCGGTCCCATTTCCAACGTGCAGATCACATCATATCCCAACCCAAGCTGCAACGTTCGCTACTCACCACCTTCTGTCATCTCAGCACTTGTGAATTCCACTCCACCTCGCGCAAGTGTCCCAACGAGAGTGGATCACGACCGCGTCAAATCGTCATAGGTTATTTGCTCTGGAGCCTGCACTCAAGCCATAGACGCATAGACGAAAAATCGGGATTAACGAACACGGCGTACAGCCGAAACCTGCGTTCCTGCCAACACATTTACACTGTCAGATGTCCGCTGACAGTCCGCCTCAGACTGTCAGGCGGTGCATTGCAAAATATTTTCCCACAGTCCATTGACAGACCGAATCATGTGAAATTGGGACTTATTGCAGAATCACGGCGACCTGTCGGCGGACTGTCGTGCTATCAGGAGTCTGACCTATCCTACCGAGCTTGAGATCCAAACAGCCGGCGCAACAAAGAAAGAAAACGAAATTAATACCGGTTGGTTTATATCGCTTAGTGTGTTCGAAACGGTGCGTCATGTTTACTTTAGCCGCTCTCCTGTGACTGTGCTACTACCCGCTCCTAGTGTGTAATGGCCGTATGTTCATCATCTTAACACTCTGCCAATTGGCATTTACTAGAAATGCTTGTTAGTACTGTGAGAAAAAGATAGTGAAGCCAAAAACGACTCAAACACATGGATGATACAGCCGCTAATCCACCCGTTATTGTAAGGAAGGCAATACGTTCATCATCCAAACTTTGAAAAAGTCGGACGTAGCTGTGAAATAGATCAACTCCGCAACCATCATCCCGATCGAACTACCAGTTGGTTTGTCGTTCTCAAAAAAGTTGTTACCACGCTGCAAGACAAAATTCATGAATTCAACACCAGTTATGATCAAGTTCTATCATTCTGTGAACTGCTTAGATTCTAAGCGTTAGAGGATCAGCAAATGTTACGCTGCCCCGCTTATGCACGGCTGGTTCCTCACTATCTTTTATCATAGCTGAGACTCAAGAATCCTTACGTAAATCAGAAAATGCAATTATTTTCAACTTAACCGTCAAACTAAATATCGGAAGCATTAAAAGTGCTCTTCTGACAGCATGCGATATGAATGAACTCATTTGACAATGCCTCAGATTGCGGAAGAAGAAATATATGACGTCAAGTCAAATACCGTTGAATTTTGCTGACAATACGAGAGCATTACAAATAGCGTGCATCCATAGACTAATTGTCGCAACACGAACTTAAAATATCTTTACGATCAAATACCTGTTCAAAATCTAATAAGCTGCAAGTATAGCCACTCAGCCACACGAACTCCTTATGTGCAGACTAGTGGAACCAGTAACAATGCATGGGTCAGTAATGTCGACCTTGACAAGTCAAGCAGAATAGGTCATGACTTGCGTCCCAGTCCTCATCCTAAGAGGTTCCGAAGCCGCAGTACTGATATGCCCTCCCTTTCAGTGCCAACCAAGCTAATAATTTACCAAGTCATGGGAAACCTGAAGAATACACATACACCTCTTATGTCCCTCCCACCAAATTCCGCAGTAGCTGTATATGCGACCTGTCAAGCTCCCAACCACAACTCAGCTCATCATATTTTCACCACTAAAATCAGCTAAATCCGACCAATGAGTAAGTGAATGCAGCGGGAAGTGTCCTCTCAGAACTCAAAGCTCAGCAACTCTGCAGCGACCACTACAAGAATGTATGGGTATCCAGCTAGTTGAACTGAGACAAAATGAATGATTTCAGGCTTACACTGACCCAATATTTACCCACTTCACCCCTGAGTATGACTCTAACTCCCGAGGCTCTAAATTGGCACCACCCTTGTAAATGAAAGGTCGAAATAAACAACGGTATGGTGGTAAAACTTACGAACCTACACGCACTAGGCCAACACATCTATGCGCCTCAACTCACTACCCACACACAAACATTGAGCTGTACCCACGGACGCCGCGGATTTTTGGATCAACGTGTGCTGGACACTAATTTTGCCTCAGATTACTGTGTTAGCAGCGTTTTATCTGTGTGAATTGTGCACCATTATTCTTCTTTTGGCGTATTTTTCAAGCAGTGCAAATTTGGTGGCTATTCTTAGCTACTTCCGGAGATTTCATTGATTTGCCATACTGCCATCTCTGTCCGCCATCTTGGATTTGATCT
>OX104065.1:66822196-67109678 GCA_944474145.2 Dicrocoelium dendriticum | reverse complement strand
GACTTGACGAATGCTACACAAGAAATTCGTAGCCCGGTAAGACAGAAGACGGCGAGATATAAAGATTGTCTTGAGAAAACAGCACAGTACAATAGCTATGTGAATATAGCTTGAGGACAATGGGAGAAAATGGTGAAGCAATGAGTAACACCACGTAGGAGCGCAACAGCCGGCAACGCGCGGGCAAGATGGCGGACCTGGTTCAAAATTGCAGTCCAGTATATATAGGCTTTGGATGGGTGCAAAGTAAAACAAAATGTGTACAAGTCTGAATGTTATGTTTGATGGAGTAAATGTCATGGTCACTACACAGGCCTCCCCCTAGAAGGCCGAGGGACGAGGACTTCGATCGTTGCTGGCTTGCAGATGTAAAAAAGGCAGAACCATAGGAGTAGGTTAGTATTTAGATTATTTATTCTTCTTGTGGATTGGGATGCATCATCGGTGGGCCGTCCCAGTGGGCACACCGGACTACAAAAAAACTGGATAATCCAGAAAAAGGGCCGGTAGGACCTTCCACCGCTGCTGAAGGACGGTGCGCTTGGGAGAGATCACTCCCCCCACCGCATTCCAATCCACTGCCACAACGAAGCTGAAATCCTGTTCGTACCGGCGAGTCGTGGGGGACCAAAAACAACGAGCCAAGCACACGAGCAACCAAAGCCAGGAAGGCAAGCTAGACAAACGACCAAGGCGAGCCAAATTGTGCCAAGCAGACCACGATCCAAAGGCCAACGTGGGCGGGCGAGACGACAAAGCGTTGGGGGTAGACCAAAGCATCCAAACGACCAAAACAATTGAGAAACAGCCAACCATTGAACGGACGGACCCAAACGTGCCAGCCTCATAACTTTACCTGATAGATGGGGAAAAAACTCGGGGAGACAGATTCAGATATTTACGGAAAAGCATAATACAAACAACGAGAGAAAATGGAAAAGATTCATGAGGTGTGGATGAATTCGACAAAATCGGAGAAACGAACAGGTTTACGAACTCTTCTACCGTGACTGGTATTAGTTTGCGGCGAATCTGATGACTGGGATTGTGGTGGAGCTGTGAAGCTGGGCGTCGTTACAGTTGGCTCTGTAGATTACGTTAAGGTCGATGATGGAACAAACTGTTGTTCATCGATGAACGCAGGCTTGACGCGATCTATCGAGACGGTATCCCTTTTACCCCCACGGTCAATCACCAAAGCTTTTGAAGACCGTTTAATAACACGGTATGGACCTGTGTAAGGTGCGGAGAGAGGCTGTCTCACTTGGTCGACACGTAAGAATACGTGAGAACATGTAGAAAGGTCTTTCGGAACGTGCACTGGAGTGCGTTGTTCCCTGGGTCTCGCGGGATGCAGCTGACGCATGTGGTGCGTCAGACGAGCTATGTAGCTCTTGTAGTTCCATGCCCTCTCCGGGGTTGGGGCGACTAATTGTCCAGGGAGACGCAATGTGCAGCCATAAACGAGTTCAACCGGAGCAGCGTTAATGTCGGCTTTGACAGTATTTCGTAAGCCAAGTAAAACGGTGGGAAGCGCTTCGTACCAGTCTGCGTTATCATGTGCACATAGTGCAGCTTTCAGCTGGCGGTGAAAACGCTCAACCATGCCGTTAGCGGCAGGGTGGAATGCAGTCGTTTGGACGTGACGGCAGCCGAGGGTCTGAAGAAGGTGAGCAAAGGTGCCTGCGAAGTGCGAACCTCGATCAGTTGTCACAACGGCAGGACAACCAAAGTGTGAGACCCAGCGCTCTAGAAAAGCGCGAGCGACAGTGTCTGATGAGCAATCTGGCATTGGGATGGCATCAGGCCATCTTGTAAAGCGGTGGTGAAAATCCATCGAAAGGGATGTCGTAGTCCGAGGTCAATGGTAAGGGGGCGTTGACCGAAGACTCGAATAGCAGTGCCGTTAGCGGCACGCAAGTTAGTTGTCTTTGGCTTAGTCGCGTCGCCTGGAACCGGTGGGATCACGCTAACTTCCGCCCCGGTATCAACCAGGAACATGATCCCGGTGTTCCTATCAACGATTTTGAAGAGGCGACTCGGACGACTTCGGCCCACGACGTTCGTCGCCACTACGTGTCGGCCTGTCCTTTTCCCGTTACGGGAAATTAGCATGGCTTAATACAATTTCTGGCGGACCTTCCACAACGTGCGTGATAACGGCAAATTGGGCGTCGTGTTCGTCTCTGAGATGGGCTAGGGGAACGGGATGGAGAATCACGTGGGTGCCGCTGTAACTTCAAGCTTTGAACTTCTTGCCGTAGCGCGGCTATCTCTGCTAAGAGCTCGCCAGTCGAATGTGGAGTAGCGGTGTCGATGGTTTGGACCGAAGGGTCAGCAGTCAAACCTGCGTCAGGTGAGCGAACAGAACTAGACGACGGACACGGTGGCCCGGTGAAACGATCCATCATATCATCAGCAATATCTGCAATTTCTGACAAAGCCTGGGATTTAGCAAGCGATAGCATAACTTGTACGTTTTCAGGCAAACGCTGAAGCCATAACTCTCGAAGCAGCGACTCGTCCATATGTGATCCTTGAAGAAGACCACGCAGCTCTAGCAACAGCGCGGATGGCTTACTAGAACCTAGCTGTAGACCGGTAAAAAGTTTATGCAGGCGGGACTTCTCGGAGGGAGTAACACGCTTTATTACAGCGTTCTTGAGCAAAGTATAACGGTCAGGAGAACGAGATGTAATAATAAGATCACGTAGTGCTATAGTAATATCAGTTGGCAGGCGTGTGAGCAAGTGATTAAACTTTGCAGAATCGCTAGTGACATGCTTAGAAGTAAACTCAGCTTCTAAAATCATGAACCATAAAACGGGATCTTTTTCAATACATGGTGGAACTACAAGAGATACCGCTTGCACCGACTGTGAATCTTCACACTTTTTAGAAACTGACGTCATGGCTTGCGTGGAAAAACCAAAGAAATGGAACGAACTCACCGGAATGCGATTGGGGTCACCAATTATGTAGCGCCTTGACGAATGCTACACAAGAAATTCGTAGCCCGGTAAGACAGAAGACGGTGGGATATAAAGATTGTCTTGAGAAAACAGCACAGTACAATAGGTATGTGAATATAGCTTGAGGACAATGGGAGAAAATGGTGAAGCAATGAGTAACACCACGTAGGAGCGCAACAACCGGCAACGCGCGGGCAAGATGGCGGACCTGGTTCAAAATTGCAGTCCAGTATATATAGGCTTTGGATGGGTGCAAAGTAAAACAAAATGTGTACAAGTCTGAATGTTATGTTTGATGGAGTAAATGTCATGGTCACTACATTCCACATGGGCAACCTTGAGACGGTCGATAGAGACAGTTTCACGTTTACCGTGGCGGTCTATAACGAATACGCGGTCCTTACGTTTAAGAACCTTAAATGGACCTTCGTAGGGTCGTTCGAGTGGTCTGCGTAGACCATCGACTCGAAGGAAAACGTGAGCGCAATGCAGTAGATCTTGTGGAACGAACGATTTACGTCGTTGTTCTCGCACGTCGGTTACTTTGATATGGCGCATGCTCGTGGCTAACTGCCGAGCGTAATTCGCGTCGTAGCGGGGTGTTCTGGGGTTTCCAGAAAAGAAGTCCCCAGGTAGTCGAAGAGCTTGTCCATATACCAGTTCGGCGCTGGAGGTGTGCAAATCAGCTTTAAGAGCTGATCGGATACCAAGTAGTATCATAGGCAGTGCTTCGGTCCAGCTTAGTGCATTAGCGGCACTAAGTGAGGCCTTCAGCTGTCGGTGGAAACGTTTCACCATGCCGTTGGATTGCGGGTGATAGGCGGTAGTCCGGATGCGTTGACATCCGAGGACTTTGAGAAGATCGTTGAAGGTCGAGGATTCGAACTGCGGACCGCGGTCGGTAGTCACAGTGGCTGGACAGCCATGTGAAGCGACCCAGCGCTCAACGAAAGCGCGCGTTACGGTGTCCGCGGATACGTCGGGTATAGGTACGGCCTCGGGCCAACGGGTGTATCGGTCGATCATGGTAAGAATGTAGACCATTCCTCTGGACGGTGCCAAGGGTCCAACTATGTCGAGATGGACAGGGGCGAGGCGAGCTGAGACTTGCGGAAAACGACCAAGCGGAGCGGACACGTGCCGCTGTATCTTGGCCCGCTGACACGTTAGACAACCGCGTGCCCAGCGCTTAAGATCGCGTTGCATTCCGAGCCAAACGTATCTCTCGGATATGAGCTTGATCGTGGCTCGGATGCCTGGATGAGCGATGTTATGAAGTGTGTCGAAAACTAGACGTCGAAAGGTTTCTAAAACGACGGGTCGAGGTCGTCCAGTAGAAGTATCGCACAAGATTGTACCATCAGGTGACGGCAGTGGATGCGATGTGATTCGTAGCGAAGAATCTTGTTTGGCGTTCTGACAGTCAGTGTCGGTTAGTTGCCCGGTAGCCATGGCAGATAAGTCGATTGCCTGGCCAGCGGTGTGGATTGCAGAGGCGCGCGAAAGAGCGTCAGCAACGACGTTATTCTGACCTGAAATGTGTCGGGGGTCAGTAGAAAATTGAGCCACGAAATCCAGCTGACGAACTTCACGTGGTGAGTGTCGATCTGATTGATTTCGAAAGGCGTAAATAAGCGGCTTATGATCGGTGAAGATAACAAACGAATTACCTTCTAAGACGTGCCTGAAATGTCGGACGGTAGAGTAAACTGCCAGCAGTTCGTGGCTGAACGTGCTGTACTTGACTTCCGCCGGTTGTAAGCGTCGGGAGTAGAAAGCGAGTGGTTTCCAGCATCCCTCAGTGAATTGCTGCAGGACGGCGCCAATGGCGGTGTCCGATGCATCGACTGCTACGCTGAGTGGGGCTTTTGGGGTCGAAATGGTGAAGCATAACGGCTTCAGCCAAGGCCTCTTTGCAGGCCTTGAAGGCTTCGGTTGCAGCGGGCGTCAACTCGACGTTTCCGCTCTTGCGTCCACGAAGTAAGTCGGTCAGTGGACTTAGCAAGTCGGCACAACGTGGCAGAAATCCACGGTAGTAGTTGAGCATCCCACCAAAACGGCGGATGGCGGCCAAAGTAGTCGGAACGGGAAAGTCCTTAATAGCGCTGACTCGGTCTTCGAGCGGCCGTATGCCATGCTGGTCAGTTCGATGACCAAGAAATTCCATAGATGGTTGCTGAAAGATGCATTTGTCAGCGTTGACAGTAATGCTATTAGAGGCTAACCTCTCGAAAAGCGTCTTGAGGTGCTCCGCGTGCTGTTATCCGGAAGAACTAGCTACTTAGATGTCGGCTATATAAGAATAAACAAAATCGAGACCTCTCGTGACAGAGACTATGAAGCGTTGAAAAGTCTGAGCTGCGTTGCGAAGACCGAAGGGCATTCGCAAGAATTCGAAAAGTCCGAAAGGCGTGATGACTGCGGTTTTCGGAATGTCATCCTCGGCTACAGGGATCTGGTGGTAAGCGCGAACCAGATCGATCTTCGAGAACACACGGGCGACACGTAGGCTAGCCGTGATGTCCTAAATGTGCGGAATCGGAAAGCGGTCGGGGACGGTACCGTTATTGAGAGCGCGATAGTCGCCACATGGACGCCAGTCTCCTGACTTTTTAGGTACCATTTGCAGAGGCGACGCCCATGGGCTCTTAGACGGGCGAATAATGCCTAAGTCTAGCATATGCTCGAATTCGGAGCGTGCAATTTTGAGCTTGTCGAGGGTCATGCGCCTGGCTTTTGCGAACACAGACGGACCTTTCGTAACGATGTGATGTGTCGCGGCGTCGGTTGCGGAAGGCAACGGGACGGCAGGACGGAAGGCCTGCGGAAAACTATCGAGCAGCGTTTGCCCGACGGGTGAACTAAGTTGAGTCGCGTACACGGGACTGATTGACGCGGTCTCGGTCAAAGTCCCAATGACTGCGAGATTCGTAAGGCGGTCGACTAGACGGTGTCGCTTAACGTCGACGAGTAGGTCGTAATGACGTAAGAAGTCAAGACCAAGGATAGGCGTTTGAACATCCGCAACGAGGAATATCCATTTGAAAGCGCGTCGGAGGCTGAGATTTAGCGTGCGCGGGCGTTGACCATATACGCGGATAATGGTCCCATTCGCTGCGCGCAATGAGCTAGTCACCTTTTCGGTCGGGTCGTTTCGATCACGCGGGAGAACGCTGATTTCTGCGCCAGTATCGACGAGATAGCGAACTCCGGTTCTACGATCGGTGACGAAGAAAAGGCGACTACGTTGACCAGCTACGTCCGTCGCCCCTACGTGCTGGTCCGCCCATTTCCCTGCTGCTGTCGTTTGAAGGAACAGGGCGGGCGACATGATTTAGCTTGCTGGCCGAATCGTTCGTGGTACCAGCAGTAACCGTTTCTATTCGGTGATCGCGAAGGAGATTTCGAATGTGAACGCGAACGGCTCCTAGAGCATTTACAGCGGTTATGTCCGGAGGCCAAAAAGTCTGCGAATTGTCGAGTCAATGTTGCCATCTGGGATTTAAGCGTGGCGATATCGTCGTCCGGTTTCGTCTGGACCTGCGAAACCTGGCCGTACGACTCCCAAATTTGGTCGGCTGTATCGGCCAGTTTGGATAAAGGTGCATCCTCACTAGCGCAGAGGATGTGTAGCATCTCGCGTGGAAGTCGTTGCAACCACATTTCCCGAAGAATCATCTATCGAAGTGGGTTTAGCTAGGCTCTGCATTTTTCGAAGCAGCTGAGACGGCTTAAGATTGCCGAGATCGGTTTCGTTGAGGAGTTTCGTAACTCGTTGTCGCTCGGATAAGCCTGTTCTTCTCAGAACAGCTGTCTTGACTGCATTGTAAGTCTTTTGGTCGTCAGGAAGATCTAGAATGTCATCAATGTCATCGACGACATTGAGCGGAAGCGCGGAAACGACAAGGTGGAACTTGGTCTTTTCGGACCTAATACCACGCAAAGAAAATTGCGACTCTAGCTGACCGAACCAAGACTTAGGATTAGTCTCGCGAAAAGGTGCGATAGGAAGCGTAACTGTGCCGATCTGAACGTCAGAATCTACGCGATCAGTTTCCATAGCGAGCAAAATAGCGAGCCAGCGAGGTTAAACCGGAAAATGAAAAGTGAAAATCAGACGGTTTAGCGAAAAAAATGTGGCCAACTCTGAAAAGAAAGGTTAGCGAAAACTCACCGGATAATGACCAAAAGTCGGGGTCACCAATAAAGCGAGGAGCAGGATCGGTACGCTTTAGAACCCATACGCGAATATAAGGCCAACCTCCGATGAGTGGAGAACACATAAAGTAACGCTAGGAAAAATTTATTAAGGGGGCGAAACGCTATCTAGTGCTAAAAATAAGGCACCGGAAGATGGCTAGCTAGGGGAAAGGTGTGGTCGCGTGCTCGGAGAGCAAAGATGGCCGCGGAGCCGATGAGCGTCGCGCCGGATGCTATGTTGACTCAAACAAACGCGAGCAACTTTCAAACAGGCGAGCGGCTAATTTGCTATGTACATCGAGAAAATATAATTTTGTGATTTTGTAATATTTTACGCAGCATGTGGCAGCCAAACAGGGGAATCTCCAGGTCAATACAGGCGTTTCCTCTATCATTCGTTGGGTCGATTCATCGGAGGACGAAAACTGGAGTCGTCGTTCGACTGTGGTTCGGCGTAAGCAACTTAGAGGTGGTCGATTGAGATGTTTGCGCCTTTGCCGTTGTGTTCGATGACGAAGAAGCGATCCACACGTTGTAGGTCCTTGAATGGACCTTCGTAAGGTCGTTCGAGTGGTCTGCGTTTACCATCAATGTGAATGAAAACAAACGGGCGGTGGTGCAGATCTTTGGGAACGTAAGGCTTGCGATGCTGTTCCCGTACTGCGGTCGATTTATTGCGGCGCAGGCTCGTAGCTAGCTGCCGAGCGTAGTGCGCGTCGGAGCGAGGAGTGTTCGGGCTTTCAGAGAAGTCACCTGGTAATGGGAGTGGTTGTCCATAGACCAATTCAGCGCTGGACGTTTCGAGATCGACTTTCATTGCTGATCGGATTCCGTGTTGCACCATTGGCAGAACTTCTGTCCAACTAAGTGCATTGGCGGCACTTAGCGAGACTTTAAGCTGTCGGTGTAAACGCTCCACCATTCCGTTTGCTTGAGGATGATAGGCAGTTGTCCAGATTCGTTTACGTTCGAGAACTTTGAGTAGGTCATTGGATGTCGACGATTCGAATTGTGGACCCCGGTCGGTAGTCAAATTGGCTGGTCTGCCATGTGAAGCGACCCAGTGCTTGACGGATGCGCGCGTCATTGTCTCAGCGCATACATCGGGAATTGGAACAGCTTCAGGCCAACGAGTGGCGCGATCCACCATGGTTAGAATATAGAAGGTGGCTTTGGACAGTGGAAGTGGTCCAACGATGTCGAGGTGGACGTGTGCGAATCGAGTTGATAGTGACGGGAAGCATGCTACCGGAGCGGCAACATGTCGATGAACTTTTGCTCGCTGGCACGTCAGACAGTTTCGTACCCAAAGTCTGATGTCACGCTGCATGTTGGCCAGACGTATCTGTCGGTAATCATCTTGACTGAAGCACGAATGCTAGGATGCGCGATGTTGTGCAGCGTGTCGAAGATTTTTCGGAGAAAGGCAGTTGATACTAGTGGACGTGGATGTCTGCTAGAGACGTCGCAGATTATTTTACCTGTAGACGAAGGAAGCGGTCTAGGTACCAATTTTAACGTGGACTCTTTGCAGGATGACATTAAGTCTTTTTCGGCTTGCTGAGCAGCGGCCATAGCTGACAGATCGAGCGACTGATCGGTCGGAGCCAGAGAGTTTACTCTTGAAAGCGTGTCAGCCATGACGTTATCCTTACCAGACACGTGTTGGACGTCCGTCCAAAACTGAGACACGAAATCTAAATGACGAACTTCACGCGGAGAGTGTCGGGGTGAAGGGTTCCGGAGGGCATAGACGAGTGGTTTGTGATCTGTAAAGATCGTAAAATGATTACCTTTGAGAACGTGTCGAAAATGGCGAACGGCGGAGTATACGGCGGGTAACTCGCGGCCAAATGTGCTGTATTTCGACTCGGCTGTCCGAAGACGTCGGGAGAAGAACGCTAGTGGCTGCCAATTAACTTGGGAGAACTGCTGTAGAACAGCTCCGAATGCGGTTTCCCAGGCGTCGACGGCTACACTGCTTGGAGCGTTCGAGTCGAAGTGATGATGCATGACGGCGGAAGCGAGTGCTTTTTTACTAGCTTCGAATGCTTTTCGTGCTTCAGGCGTAAGATCAACTTCACTGTTGTTGCGTCCACGCAGAAAATCGGTGAGCGGTTGCATAAGCTCGGTGCAGCGCGGCAGGAATCGGCGATAGTAGTTGACCACGCCGTTAAACCGTCGAATGGTGACTAGTCGTTGGGTGGGGAAAGTCGCGAATAGCCTGGACTCTGTCTTGCAAGGGGAGGATACCCTCGGCATCCAGTTGGTGTCCGAGGAATTCAATTCGCGACTGCATGAAAATGCACTTGTCGGGCTTGACGGTAATGTTGTGCGCCTTCAGCCGTTCGAACAAGATCCGTAGATGTGTTCGGTGTTCCTCTTCCGAAGAACTGGCCATCAGGATGTCGTCGACGTACGGGTGGACGAAGTCGAGTCCACGTACGGCAGAGTCGATGAAGATTTGAAATGTCTGCGCGGCGTTGCGCATACCGAATGGCATTCGTAGAAACTCGAATAATCCCAATGGTGTAATAACGGCGGTGTTCGGTTTGTCCTCGTCGGCGACCGGGATCTGATGATAAGCTCGCAGCAGATCGATCTTAGAGAACACGCGAGCGCCATGAAGACCGGCTGTAATATCATGTATATGAGTCATAGGATAACGATCCGGAATGGTCACGTTGTTGAGGGCGCGGTAATCGCCACATGGTCACCGGTCTTCTGACTTTTCGGGGCCATGTGAAGGGGCAAAGACCAAGGGCTGCTGGATGATCGCAAGACGCCAAGTTCGAGCATGTGCTCGCATTCTGCACGGGCGGTTCTGAGCTTGTCCGGAGCCTTCGGGCTTTGGCGGAGACGGGCAGACCCTTGGTAACTATGTGATACGGCCCAGCTGCGGCTGCAGTTGACAGAGACGATGAAGGTCAGAAGACTTTAGGGAAACTCTCAAGTAGCGCTTTTTCGGCCGGCAAGTTAGCAGTGACGCACACCGGACTGAGCGATGCTACATCGCTGGATATTCCAGCGACGGAAAGTTTCGTTGTCTGATCGATGAGACGATGTCGTTTAGCATCGACGAGCAAATCGAAGTGTTAAAGAAAATCTATCCCGATAATAGGATTTTGGACGTTAGCGACAAGGAATACCCACCGAAAAGAACGTCGCAGGTCGAGGTTAAGCGTGCGCGAGCGCTGACCGTAGATGCGGATGCTGGTGCCGTTGGCTGCGCGTAGAGAACCAGTCACCTTTCCGGTTGCGTTGTTGGGATCAGGTGGAAGGACGCTGACTTCTGCGCCAGTGTCGACGACATAGCGAACTCACGTTTGTCAATCGGTGATGAAGAATAGGTGACTGTGTTGATCATCTACGTCTGTCTCCCTTACGTGCTGGTCGGCCTGTTTCCCTGTGCGTTGCGTTTAAAGGAACACGGTGGGTGACACGACTTGGCCTGCGGGCCAAATCGCTGATGATACCAGCAGTAGGAAGACATTCAGCGCGGTGATTTTGATCGAGATGGACATTGGGGATTTGAGGATTGACATCGGCCACTACTCCGCAGTTGTGAAATCGATAAACTTCTTAGTGAGTGCGGCAATCTGCGCTTTCATCTCGGCAATATCGTCTTTCGGCGTAGATCGAACTTGCGAAATCTGGCAGTAGGATTCCCAAATTTGGTCTGCGATATCGGCCATCAGCGTTAGGGATGCGCCAGCATTTGGATAGAGGATATTGCACATTTCATGTGGCAATCTACGCAGCCACATTTTCTTGATAAATATGTAGTCCACCATGTCGGGTTTGACTAAACTTTGCATCTTTCGCAATAGCTGCGATGGCTTGAGATCGCCCAACTCCATTTTACTCGGAAGCTTCGTGATACGTTGACGATCTGAAAGACCCGTCCTTTTGTGAACTGCTGCTTTAATTTCCTCGTAGGTTTTCCTCTCTGCTGGCACATCATTGATATCGTCGAGATCATCGGTGACGTGCGGTGGAAGCGCGGAGACGACGTGGAGATATGTGATTCTTTCAGATCTAACGCAACGAAGTTCGAAAATGTCTCTACCCTAGCAAACCAATGTTTTGGATTACATTCACGAAAGGGCGGAGTGGCATTAGTGACATTTTCAACTTGGCCGTCGCTTACTGAGTGACACGTATCCATAGCAGAAAAAGCCACAAAGTAAGCGATATAGAACCCGAAATATGCACAAAAATGTGAAAATAGATCGACGTACCTCAAAACTGAACGAACTTGGAAAGAAAAATTACTACGTGGCTTACCAAATTTTCCGTCGGGGTCACCAGTTATAGCGAAATCGTTCGGTCGCCATATGACAGGTTCGTCCCGCCTCGAGGGAAAGCCGGAAAAAGACGGATATATCGGCAAGATAGACGTTTATTGCCGAAACGCACAATCTTGCTAGCTGAAGGCACCGTAAAATGGTTCTAGCTAGGAGAAAGGTATAGTTGCCAGCCGAGATACAGCAAAGCCTCTTTGAGCGGAAGAGCCAGAAGCGCGGGAATGCGATTCCTCTGGATGACTCAAACACACGAAATCATCGTGCGAACAGGCAAGCTTCCTAAGTTGTCTATATACAGCCTTAGATTATATTTTAATAATATTTTACACAGACAAACAGGACAATCTACAGGTCACTACAGACCGCCCACGGAGTAGGGTGATCACTGGCCGGTGAGCAATCGAATAATTCCGGCCGATTAAATTGTTTTTCAAAATGATCGGCTCAACGCTTTAAACGTGTTGACAAATTGTAGATAGGCTGTCCACTCATCACAAATTATTTCACTAACACCAAGTCTCTTGCTGCCCCTTTCCCGTATCAGACGGAATAATTTTCGATGGTTACCAAGGGCAGTGGCTACTTCCATCTCTGGCGCACGAAGAGACCACCAGTATTCACGGTCTCTCTTCAAGCTATCACGGAGTTTTCCCGGAGCTCTTTGCGAGTTTCATTGTTTTCGCTTCCAGCCGGAAGATACCGTCGAGCATTGATAAGTTCCAGAGACCGCAAAGAGACCCAATGTCCATGTTGACTGGTAGACTTACCACATGAGGATTTGCCTGTTGTTACCTTCAATTGTCTCCAGTGAGCGCTTACTCAACTCGCATGTCAGCGTACTACGATAGGTAGTCAAAACAGCTGGCTTTGTCAGTTGGCTGGTGTCAATGCGCTCACAGCGTCGTTGTGGGCGTCCGCCAAAACGCATCCGCATGTCAACACATACAAGTGCATGGTCGGCGTCCACACATGTGCTCCAAATCGAGCGACAATTCTAGATGCAGCCTCTCCAGCGGTAACTGATTGCAATGTGATCGATTCGCGTCTGAGGCTGGTTCGAGGCTGGTGAGCGCCAAGTCACTCTCCGGCGGGTGCTGTGTCGGAAGTTAGTGCTCGCAAGAAATAAGCGGGCATCTTCGCACAAAGAAAGCAACTGCTCACCGTTACCATTACCGGAGCCTACACCGTGCTGACCGCTCAGATGCATTTCATCAGTGGACAACTTTCAAACTTAAGCGTTCAGATCCCCCGACAGCACAACAGTATCCGTGCTTCTTCTATGGCGAAGGAGCTCGGTAAGTTGGCAGTAGAAGTCGTCTTTTACCGAATCATCACGACAGTTTGTGGGCTCGTAGGCAGCGGTGATGAATAGAGAACTATTAGTCCCGCGCGACTTCGAAGCTTTGAACGAGCCAGCCAATCGGACCGCACACATCCAGCTACTGACTGGGATCCAATCAACCAGAGCAGCTTCAGCCCGGGCAATGCCAACACCGGCTTGGCCGGTGCTCGAAGCTGCACCATCACCGGATAGGCGCAATGAGAAAACACTGCTTGCATCACCTGAAGGGGATCACAGAGTGAGCACAGAGCTCGAGTCTTGCAGGCGGGTCTCCGATAAGCAGCAGATATCGATGGAGTGGGTCTCCAATGTTCGGGCAAGTGCTGTCTGTTGAGTGATCTGAAGCAATGTGCGAACATTGAGACAGTCAATCTGAAGGAGGATCGAGGGCTCCAAATGGAAGCCGATGAACTAGAATGGACCGCTTCGTTGGACATGGGCTTGTCGACGGGAGAGGAGTGACACTCCGCGTTCATATGTGAGTTGAAACTAGAAGATAAACGCCTAGCAAAGCATGTTGGGGAGGGCCAAGAATCGGAGGGTTGAAAAATGGTGGATGAAAGTGAAGTTGGAACGGGACCAGAAGGGAGAAAAAGCGTAATAGGGGAAGTAAGAAGGCGGGAAGGCTTGAGCAGTAGCATCCAAACCCCTATCCACCCTGCTCGATGCGGCAGATAGGGCACCGTTGATTATCCTCTGCGGTGGCCAGAGCATCAGGAATTTGTTTGACAGAAGGTTCATAGTATTGCGTGGGTAGGATACTGTCAGTTTGACCAGGCCTAGACAGGAGAAAGATTAGGGTTCTCAACCAAAACCTTTAGTTCAAAAACCTGACCGCAAGATAGCGGGTTTGGCCTTGGGCTACAAGGAGCCCGTTTTAAGGAATAAGGTGCCACCCTCATTCCAAGCCCCAACCTGGAGGACCAGGAGGCTGAGTTTGTCTGGCCTCTAACCATTGACCAATCTGGTATGAGTGGCTCTGAAGGTGCAAAAGAGCACCACCCAGCACAGCTCAATGGATCACTGTGGCACACAAACCATCGTACCGCGGTAAGATCCAGTCTCATGGTTAGACAGCCGACCACCTCTCTTAGAGAAGCCTCTGATTGGACATAACTGTAGTAACACTTAGGATTTGTTTTCGCAAATTTGGCCAACCTAAGCTCATATGAGTACTTCGCCTGCCGCTGCAACTTAATAGCCATATTTCGACACTTTTTGTATTGCAGCCTATGTCGGAAGCCCCGAGTTTCTTGGTATTTTCTCCACACAGCATTGCACCACTTTGTCGCTCTGTCAAGTTTTCTCCTCCACCACCAGGGTTTCCCAAGGTGTCTCCTAGGGCGTAGGGGAGCAAATTCCTTTAGTAACTGCATGAGCCCACTTTTGATTAAAAGCCACCTCTGTTACAAATGGCCTGGACCTGTTTAGGGATCCAAGTGATTTGAAGGGCTCTATCGCCCAGCTTCGTAAAATCAATACGATTTAAATCTTTTCCCACTCGATGGTTCTCTGCAAGTCTCAGTGTGTTCAGAGAAAAGGTCAAGACGCAATTACCCATCAATTATGATAAGTGCTCCGTCCTCCTTATCGGTGCTCCGTACTCCTTTGGGGTTTATCACCTTGGTGATTTCTTGGTTATGAACGCTGCCTGTGTGAAGGACCTTGGCCTTATTGTGTCTCCTAATTTGCGCACAAACAGGACACATTGAGGAGGGTAGCGGCTGCTAATAGGATGTTATGTGTCATAAGGAGCTTTTTCCCGCATGATTCGTGAGGTCTTTTTACTTCCCATGTGCTACACTCAAACTGGGAAAATATATTAGGTGATTTCATATCCTCTCTGCACGAAGGCAACCGCAGATGGCCCTTCAAATTGAGTAAGGCTGCTAATCTCCAGTTAGCCCTCTGCAAAACGAAGTGTAGAAACCTCACGCAGCTGCTGAGGGAACTCCAATGCAATCGGGCCTTGGCGGGTTTTCACCGTATCTTTCCTATCAGTGCCAGAGAATAATGTGACGAAGTAAATTACGTATGCGTCTAATGCTCGCTTTCGGTTCATCAGCCCCAGTACGCATAAATGCAAGCAGAAACGTATATTTGGACAGCGGTGGTTCGAGAAACAGCGTGAACGGCCACTACTAAATGAGGTATGGTGCCATCAAGCAACTCTTTTTATAACTTTCCGAACTTATTTTTCTTTGTTTTGGTTTTCAAAAGCTTTTGAAGTACATGGACTTTCAAAAAGTTTACTGTTTTTGTGTTTGTATGGAATAGACCATAAAGACAAAATGTAAAACATTGAGAATAAAACTATTCTCCTAAACGTTCCGGTCAATGAATTTGCCTAGTTAACCCAGTGGACGTCTTTGTTCGCCCTATAGTGCTTTAGTTTAAGAAGTGTTGTCAGGTCGCTAAATGCAAGAAACGGCTAATGATATGTCTGTTGAACAATGAACAGTGAATTTATACGGGTTAAGAAACGTTGCTTTACAAGTCCCGTTGGATAGTTGGTGGGGCTATCAACATAACAATAATGATGATAAGAATAGTAAAATAGTAAATAATTTAAATATGAAAATGAGGACTTATCGTTTGGTTCGCTGTAGTCCTGCGATCCTCTTAGATTCACGGCACCCACAGTTAACAACGAATAATTCCATGGTAAACTCCAGGTGTAGGATGGAGACGTTGTGTTAAGTAACAAAGTGTAAGTGGATGAGTGCATCGTTCAACCGTCTTTTAAATACTGTTAGTGTCGGTGCAGAGATGACCGATTTCGGGAGAGCCTTCCACGGGTGACAGACACGAATGGAAAAGAAATTTCTGCGGTACGCCAGACGACTGTATTGTTCTGCGAGTTTTAATGAGTGGCCCCTCAGGTTTGTATTGCTGCTGAGTTGCAGTAAGGGGGCGGCACCCATGATGTGGGTCTCGCAGAATCAAGTATGCCATAATCAGGTCGCTTCGTAGTCTGCGATAGCTTCCACTGAACACCCCCAATCATTGCAGCCTCTCCTGGTGGGAAAGATTGCGCATTCCAATTACGTTCATAGATGCCCGGCATTGTGGCTGCTCCAGTGCATTATGGTCGTGTTTCAGCCATGGGTTCTAGGCTTGAATTGCTCACATACGCACTGAACATTTGCCGAAATATGGAGCTGCTTATTTGTCCAAACGCCCGTCGCAACAGCCCAACGTGTTGGTTCCCGGTCTTTGAGGCCTTTTCGGATTGCATGGAGCAACCCAAGTCATCTTGAACCAGAACACTCAAGTCACGTTCGAGAGTTGATTGTTGTAGTATATTCGTTCCGAGCCGGTATGAGTAGCTGCTCTGATGTCGGATGGAAAGCACCTTGTATTTACTGACGTTGAAATGCAACAAGTTTTGGGTCGACCATTGATACACAGTATCTAAGTCACTGAAGCACATGTTGGTCGGCATTCGCCTGGATCCTGCGCCAGATCTTGATATCGTCGGCAAACATTAGGAAGTTTGAAGCGATTCCCTATGCAAGGTCATTAATAAACACCAAAAACAAACGTGGACCTAGAACTCAGCCTTGCGGCACAACACGCTCAACTTGTATGAGATTCAATAAAGAGCTCCGAACTCTGACCACTAATTACCGTTGAAGTAGAAAGTTGGCGATTCAGCTTAAAAGAGGGGCGCTGATCCCGTAATGCTGCAGTTTGGACAGTACTATCCGACGGTCTAGACGATCGAAAGTCTTGGAAAAATCCAGGTAGATCACATCAACACCTTCTCCAGCGTCAGTTGCCTCGGTCCAACTACTGCGTGCAATTAGTAACTTCGTTGTACATGACCGCTGTCGACGGAAACCGTGCTGTTCAGGAGTGATGAGGTTGCAGTTTTCCAGATAGCACACCAGTGCATCGGCAACTATGGATTACATGACCTTGGAAAGTATAGGAAGTAGGGATACTGGGCTGTAGTTGGTGGGATCAGTTTGCTTCCACTTTTGTGAATCGGGGTTATTATTCCAAGCTTCCACATGGCGGGAACTTGGTTCTGGTCTAAGCAGTGCTGGAAAAACTGAGCTAAAGGTCCTGACAGTTGGCTCGCTGCTACTTTCAGTGCCTCTGGAGGAATGGTGTCGACACCCGGCGAGCTGTGTTTGCGTAGAGAAGTCAGCTTTTGCAATACAGGCTCCGGGGTAAAAGTGATGTGGGTTAGCCCTGGCAAGGAGAAGACAGCTTGATAGATCGCTTGGTGGCAAGACCCTTTGAAAGGTGGGGGCGTATTGTATCTGCAGCGCGTTTGCTGCTTCCACAGCCGTTCTTATTGGGCCATCAGCCGTCCTGAGTGGAGGAAATCCTTGCCTCACCTTTCGTAGGCTATTAACGTGCTTGTACAGCAGTTTGTGGTTAGCACTGAAGGTTTCTGCAATGTTCTGCTGATAGGCAGTTTTGTCTTCTCTTAACAGTTAAGTGCATTGGTTACGTTGGGCTACGTAATTGTCCCAAGTTTTTTGTACTGGAGCTCCTCTGTACACTCGCCATGCTGCGCTGCGTCCTGTCATCCATTTTCGAGTTCTGCTCCTAACGTAAGAAGCTGATTTACACTTATAGCAAACTATTATCTCTGAAGCCTCTGCAATCAGCTGACTGAATATTTTGACGAACTCGAGCCAGGCGACTTCCGGGGGTTCTTCGTCAAGTAACAATCAAGTTGTGGCGCTGACGAGCTGGACTAATCGATCGTAGCTTGTGATGGTTCGCACAGTCTCATCGTTCTCATTCAGATATTCTGCACAGCAGACGAAGTTGAAACTGATCACGGCGCGACCAAACGGGCAGTCTAAAACCCACACGTCAATCATATGCTCCTCGTTGGTAAGCACGAGATCCAGCACAGATGGCCTGTTACCTGTTCTGAACCGAGTGGGCAAAGTGATGTGATTGTGAAGTGGAACAGTAGTTAGTAGGTCTTGTAGATCGGCTTTGAATTGTTCTCCGATCGTGGCGGGAGTTTCTAAACAATGTACGTTGAAATCACCCATGACAAGAATATGGGTGTACTTTTGCCGTAAACTGCACCTTAAAGCAGCCATTAGGTGGTAGTCGGTTTCGGGTGTTGACTTTGGGGCGCGGTACACCAAGACAATAAGGCAAGCGTCTCTGCCTTTTAACTGCAACCGGCACTAAAGAGAGTCGGGGAACTGCGAGTCTGAATCCTCCACGGCTTCGCACTGTAAGTCGTTTCGGTAATACAGGATTACCCCTCCTCCTTTTGTGAGCCTGTCGTTCCGGATCAGCGACATGCCCGGTAACGAAACTTCAGCGTCCGTCATTCCCGTGTGCAACCATGTTTCGGTGATACCAATGACATCATACGAGCCGGAAGCTTGGCGATCTTTCAGTTCGGCCAGTTTGTTAGAGAGATCCTGAGCATGCATATACAAGCAGACCAGTTTCTCGGTCTCTAGGAGCCTACAGAGGGGTGAAAGGGTCATGTGTGGGAGAATGCCGACTGATGGGAGGTCGACAGTTACTCGTTTTTTGATGGGATAATGATACCTCGTCTGCAACTTGATTCGGCCAGGGTGCGTCCCAACCTTCGTTTAGACCTACGTCAGAGTCAATTAAATCAGCAGTCAAGTTACGCTTTTGTACATTCGTCGGTATGCTTGCTGCTTCAGTTGCTTTAATATTTGAGCTGTGCAAAGTGTTTGCGATCTTTAACCGAATTTCAGAAGGAAGATGTTTCCGATTTCTCCGTCATCGATCTAAAACATCCTGTGTTTGTTGCTCTGACTGAACCACAAGTTTTAGGATTCTAGGGCCGCATCCTCTATCCTGCTGAGCAATAGTGCTACAATATTATCCAAAGGAAGTGTTTCACGAATGAACGGCCACTGATCTAAATCTTGCTTTCCGGTCTCTTGAACATTGTTAGAAGGATGTTCTGGCACGCCATGTATGAAGATTGCGTTTAGGCGGTCATGCTTGCTGTGCTCCTCTTCGGTGTTTCGTTTTGATTGTCGCACGCTGCAAGAGAGATCAGGATAGATACGTGTCCCAAAGGATCCGTGTTTTAGCGCGCTTGCGGAGAGCAAAACATTTTCTACGTCGGTGGAGGATTCTAGAGTTACCCGAATAAGTCTGGGTTCTCCATAGTGTGGCGAGTTCGGATGACGAGTAAATCGTAATAAGTTTATGGGCTTAGCTTTGATACTCATCTGCATGCACAATGAGTTCCATTGGTCTTGGTCGTCTGATAACTTATCCCGCAATGTGATGGTGGTAGATTTAGGGACATTTCAGCAAACAGCAGTCCGGGCACTGTCGTTGGATCTCTTTTTCTTTGATCTACAAGGTACGGTACTCGTTTTTCCTGACCTGCTGACAAGTGTTGATTGTTTGCTGTTTGTCCCTCCATTTGCGTTAACGGTGTTTACAATGGAAGAGGCAGCAACGACGACCTCTCGGTGGATCTTGGCAGCAATTTCTGCATAGGTAACTGATGTTCTGGGAGGCTTAGTCTCGACAAGAGATATTTGAGCTACAGGTACCAAGGGTTGGTGTTCGGCTGCTTCATTCTTGTTAATACTAGATGTCAGGTCTAGTGGAATTTGCTTAACCAAACGTTTTGAGTGGTGCCTGATTTTCGTTGCTGTGAGTACTGTTTGACTCTCGTATGTACAGTCTGTTTTCGCCCGGCGTTCTACCAAAGTTGGAGAAGACAACGGAGATGGAGATGTGGCTGATTGCGGTTTAGGGGAAGCGGATTGTTCAGCATTCCGTTGCTTAGAAGCCGCTACGCTTCTGTGATGCATACTCGCTTCCATTGAAGTAATCTTATCGTTTATCCTCTGCTCTGCTTCTGTGATTAACCGGTCGCATTTCCCAGCTAGGATAAGCAAGCACTTAACGAGGGGGATGGTGGAACATGCAGTTCAGAACCAAAATGCATCTTGGGAACGATTTCGCTTCCGTGCCTGTTGTTGGGACACATTTTCACATTTCGTATGATACCATTTCAAATAGTGCGTGCAAGCCAGACCTATTTTAACTACTCAATGACATTCTCCTAATCCGCAAATGCCTCTCGCTTGGAGTCTCTTCGTTTTCGCATTTCTGCCATTCAATTTGGTATCGTTACCTGACCCAGTGGGTTGGTTAGCGTTCTGTACTTTTACAGCTTTGTGAGCGGCGCACATCGGTCAGGCGAGCGTGGTGGTTGCAAGGTCAAATGGGCGGTCGGCGTGGTCGCGCGATCCGTGTGATGGGTTATGCAGGCGCACTGGCTGACAAGGTCACAAGGAATGGCGGGTGACTGGAACCTGAACAGAGCGCTGAACACAGATTGACAGGTCACAAATTCTTTCACAGGTGTGTTGAGAAACACTGGATCGGAATAAGCTTAGGCTTTTCGGTCTGCCTCGAGAATTCTGTACCGAATGGTGTCACACAGAAAGGCAATCGGCTTGATTGAGTTAAACACTTGCACTTAATCAATGATGCCAGTGAAAACGGTTAGTGATGGCGCACCCTCTAATCGTAGAAGATATTTCCACGTATGATGGATCACTGTGTAGAGCTGGTAAATCCGGTTCGAATTAGCGTACAGTGACAATGCTGCGAGAAGATGGAGAGAGGATAGAGGGGAATAATCTAAATGAATCAGGAGCACGCACGTCACGCGTGTGTGGGGATGACCTTGAGTTGGAAACAGGCTGTGCTTATTTGGGCGTATATTGGTGACATGAGTATTCCAAGATTATAACACAAAGAGGAATAAACGTCAGTCAAACAAAGAAAATATCGGCGCGGACCTTTGAGGTATTACCAGCTTGATTAATTTTATAAGGACTTCCCAGCTGATAAAAAAGCTAAACGGTAGCATGCAAAACCGTAGAATCGACTAAGTAGACTTCCCAAGCACACAAGAGCACCGAGCTCGGCATACTGAAGGATAAAACCAGAACACGCTGGTGGTCGAAAAATGTTTATCCTAAAACCGTTAGTCAAGGCAAACTGTATAATACCAGTTTAAAACGGCGAGACAAAGAAATCTATAAGTACTGCTAGACTTCCTCCCAGAGTGCGAGTGGACAATGTACATGCTCTGTGCGAGAACCTCGTTGATCTTAAAACGCTTGTTTAGGAGGAGACCAACTGTACAACCGGAACGCATGCGTTGATGTGTGTTATTTGTGATGGTGCGGGTCGCAGGAGGCATCAGGGAAGGTACATTGCAAGCAAACATAATTTGAGTAGGAAACGTGCTAAGTGCTGTATTTTTATGATAGACAAGCGTACCAAGATATTGTTGTGATGTATGTCAATACTAACGGACTCTACAATGGTTTTGGTTTAACAATCAATAATTGTCTTTGCGAGCATACGCTATATTAGGGTGGTGTCGAAGGCTTTTGAACGGTGTTGATGCGCATTAAGACGTAGTGATGAACGTAAAGTTCTTGCTGAACCGGTTGAGTACCAGGTGTGAGTCGTGGGCGTGTTTGACGTACCCAGCTTAAATGAATTCTCAGGCATATGTCATAGCAAATTTGACCTACTTTTCCAGTGACAGCTGGGCGAGAAAGCTGCTTGTCAACACGCGTGTTTGCCACAAATCTTGCTTGGAAAAGACCCTGCGAGCGTATTGCCAGGGCCCAGCCGAAAGCTGACGAAATCGCGCATCAGACAGCAGGCGTGTTGCCAAGGCCTGACCGGAAGCTGATAAAATCGCGCGTCAAGCATCACGTGCGTTGTCATGCCCTGTGTAGGCGGACGAAGACTGGCGTACCCGAGCAAGACGGTGAACTGGCCAAACGGAGCGGACAAGCAAGTGTGGAGCGTAAGCTTACAGCCAAATCCGCCAGGTGATGTTTAGAGGATTGGTGAGACCGACCTATAAATATGATCGTTCTTGGTTCTGATACAACTCTGGTCTGCTGAGTCTTCTTCGGTCTTCCTTTCTGTCGGGTTTACCAAGGTGTCAAACAGAGCAGGCGTAAGGGCGCAGATTTACCAGCAGGCGTGAATCAGCCGATCGATTGCGGGCACAGCGTTATAACATCAGTGATCTTTGAAGCATAATTTCTCCAAGAAGTATTTTTGGGATGCCACTGACTGACTCAGCTCAGCAACAGCTTATAACTTCCTCGATACTATTAAATATACTTAGCAGAATGATATGTAAACGCTTGGATCATTACATGCTCGAATGCTAAGTAGTAACCGAAGTTTTATTTGGCATGGAAGCTTTCGATCAAATAATTAGCAGCTGGAAGCTAAAAAGTAAAACGCAAATAAAAGCAATCAAATAAACGATTTAGATCGCAATATGAAGAAGTATACTGTGGTCTCTTGTCCGTGGCAATTTTGCTAACAAAAGAAATCTATTTTTCGACAGAAAGTTTTGCTGCGAGTTCATAAAATCGTCTGGTAGTAGCACTACGTTTGTTTAACGCGTTTATAATGCATAGATCTTGCACTATATATCCAGTGTGAGTCTAAACGACCAACCGTTAGCGTACGGAGGAACATAGGAAAATAAGCTCGGGAAAAGTTTTATTGAACGGCAGCATGGGATAGCTGGCTAGGGAGGATGTAGTTGGGCGTCGAGTAGGTGAACGGAACGTCGTTCGCAGTCGAGTCGCGCGCGCCAAAGGCGGATATCTTGTGTTTCAAATAAATGGGAACAAAGTTCCGACAAGCAAGCCGCTAATATATAAGAAACCTATAATTTAGAACATTTTAGCGTAGTTTACACAATTATACGGGGAGTCTCCAGGTCACTACAACCCCCCCCCTCCTGGAAGAGAAACCGTGGGCAATCCTTCAATCTACGTGAGGACTTTCCATCGCGGGTCAGCCTTCTGCGAGACCAGGAAGTGAAATCTGATGCAGCTGCTGGGGGAGAACCAGGTGACCGGACCCTAGCGGGTTTTCACACGTGTGCTCCCTAAAGGTGCCAAAAGCACAACATGGGGGAGGTTCGTAAACGTCAAATGTTCGCAAGTTCGTGAATGTCAAGTGTTCGCTTCAGGCTCGTCATCTCCTCCGGTTCATACTTGGAAGGTAAACGGAAACATGATCAGTGACAGTGGTGACGAGGGCAAAAGTAGCAATAACACTTGTCGGATGAGGTAGGCGTCAAGTGAAACTTAACACTTTTTTGTGTTTTCAAAACTTTTTTTCCTTTTTTGGGTTTTCAAAACGTTTGGCATACTTTTGGGTTTTCAAAACGTTGTCGCCTTTAAAAGCTGCCGGTTTTTTCGGGTTTTCGTACGGTGTTGGTCAAAAGGGAAAAGGAAAGCGAGAAAAGCAATGTGGAAAGAATACTACTCCTTTAATCGCGCTGGCCAATGAACACACCTACCCGACCTAGTCGACTTGTGCGGATCGGAGGAAGCCTTCGTCTTAGACTATCTATCGGATCGCAAAGTTGGAGGAATTGATGAAGACGTGGCGGTTGGTTCGATGGGAAGCGCGGAGCTGTAGTGAAAGTCTTGCATGGAAGGTGGTGCTTGCGGTCAACGATGTTGGAAGCAGTCGAAGTTTCCATCATTGGCTGGGTTGGTTCGTCAGAAGATGAGCAAGGGTCTTCATCAAGCTCAGGTTCCACGTGTGCGACCTTGAGACGGTCAATCGTAACGGTTTCTCGTTTACTGTGACTGTCGATGATAAAGACGTGGTCCTTACGCTGCAGAACCTTGAATGGACCTTCGTAAGGTCGCTCCAGGTGTCTGCGGAGACTACCGAGGCAGCGAAACATGAACGGCAACGCTGCAGATCTTGTGGAACAAAAGATTCACGTCGTTGTGCTCTAACGTCGGGAAGCTTGTATTGACGCATGCTCGTGGCTAGCTGACAAGCATAATTCGCGTCATGACTGGGAATTCTGGGACTCTCAGAGAATAAATCGCCAGGTAAACGTAGTGGTTGTCCATATACTAGCTCGGTGCTAGGCGTATGTAGCTCAGCCTTTAGGACTGATCGGATGTCAAGGAGGACCCTAGACAGGACGTCAGTCCAATTCAGCGCATTGGTGGCGCTAATTGAGGCTTTCAGCTGTCGGTGAAAACCTTCCACCATGCCGTTCCCCTGTGGATCATAGGCAGTCGTGCGAATACCTCGGCATCCAGTGCTTTTAAGAAGATCATTGAAAGTCAAAGAATCAAATCGCGGGCCGCAGTCGGTCATCACTGCGGCTGGACAGCCATGTCAAGCGACCCAGCATTCGAAGAAAGCGCGAATTACGGTTTCCGCAGATACGTCGGGAATGGGAATGGCTTCGGGCTAGCGGATGCAATGGTCGATCATGGTCAAAACGTAGGCTGTTCCTTTGCAAAGGGCCGACAGTCCAACTATGTCGAGTTGAACATGAGCAAATCGAGCTGAAACGGAAGGAAAGCGACCAAGCGGAGCGGACACATGCTGCTGGATCTTGGCTTGCTGACACGTAAGACAGCTGCGTGCTCAACGCGTAAGATCGCGTTGCATTCCCGGCCAAACGTCTCTCTCGGCGACAAGCTTAACATTAGCTTTAGTGCCTGGGTGGGTGATATTGTGGAGGGTGTTGAAAATGATACGGCGAAAGGTTTCTGCAACGACGCCTCGATGTCGTCCGGTATTTGTGCCGCATACAATTGTACCATCAGATGACGGCAAAGGGTGTGGGGATATCTTCAAAGAAGAATCACGGAGCTCCGAGAAACTCTGGTTGTTTAATCGCGTGGCGGCCGTTGCAGACAAATCGGTTGTCTGCCCGGTGGGGTCGATCACAGGTACTCTTGAAAGAGCATCAGCGACGACGTTTTGTTGACCAGAAATGTGTCGGATATCAGTAGATATTTGGGCAATGGAATTCAGTTGACGAATCTCACGTGTTGAGTGTCGAGCTGATTGATTTCGGAATGCGTAGATAAGCAGCTTGTGATCGGTGAAGATAATGAAAATGTTACCTTCGAGGACGTGTCGGAAATGTCGGACGGTAGAATAAACGGCCAGCAGTTCGCGACTGAACCTGCTGTACTTGACTTTGGCAGGTTGTATGCGTCTAGAGTAGAAAGCAAACGGTTTTCAGCATTCGTCTGTATGTTGCTGTAGGGCGGCGCCAATGGCGGTGTCCGATGCGCCAACCGCAACACTGAGCGGAGCGTTCGGATCGAAATGGTGAAGCATAACGGCTTTGACTAGGACCTCTTTGCTAGCCTTTAACGCTTCGGCGGCAGCAGCAGTCAGTTCCACCTGACCTTTTTTATATCCACGAAGTAGGTTGGTTAGTGGACTTAACAACTTGGCACAGTGTGGGTGAAAACGTCGATAATAGTTGAGCATGCCGTTAAAACGACGAATAGCGGCTAACGTAGTCGGGACCGGAAAGTCTCTGATGGCGCAGACCCTGTCGTCTAGAGGCTGTATGCCATACTGATCAATATGGTGGCCAAGCAATTCGACGGAAAGCTTCTAACATACGCATTAGTCATTGTTGACAGTGATGCTATTAGCGGCCAGCCTATCGAAAAGAATCTTGAGATGTTCTGCGTGTTATTCTTTAGAAGCGCATGCAAGTAGGACATCGTCGATGTAAGAATAGATTAAATTGAGCCCTCTAATGACTGAGTCAATGAATCTTTGAAAAGTCTGGACTGCGTTGCGGAGATCGAAGGGGATACGCGAAAATTCGATGAGCCTAAACGGTGTGATTACGGCAGTCTTCGGTATATCTTTCTTAGCGACTGGAATATGGTGTTAAGCGCGAACCAGATCGCTTTTCGAGAACACACGGGTGCCGCGCATGCTAGCCGTAATGTCCTGAATTTGAGGAATAGGGTAGCAGTCGGGAACAGTAATGTTATTGATGGCGCGATAATCACCACATGGACGCGTCTCCTGACTCTTAGGCACCATGTGGAGCGGCGACACCCACCGGTTTTTAGACGGGCGAACGATGCATAGGTCAAGCATGTGTTCGAGTTATGCGCGAGCAATTTTTAGCTTGTCAGGGGTCATTCGTCTGGCTTTGGCGAAAACATGCGAATCTTTGATAACGAGGTGATGTTTAGCAGCATCAGTGGCGGATAGCAATGGTGTCATTGCACAGAAGACTTGCGGGAACTTGGTATCAAGCATCTGACTGATAGGTGAGCTCCATTGATTGGCATATACAGGACTGAGTGACTCAACGTCGGTCAAAGTACCTATAACTGTTAGATTTGTTTGACCATCGATCAGACGGCATTGCTTCGCGTCGACAAGCAAATGGAAGTGCTGCAGAAAGTCAAGGCCAAGAATTGTCGTATAAACATCTGCGACGAGAAAGATCCATTTAACAGTACCTTGTAGGTTTAAAGTAAGCGTACACGAGCCTTGACCATGAACGCAAATGATGGTGCCGTTTGCTACGCGCAATGAACTGGTCGCCTGTTCAGCAACTTTATTGGAATCATGTGGCATAACGCTGACTTCTGTGCCAATGTCAACGAGATAGCATACTCCCGTACTGCGATCGGTGAGACAGGAATGGTGACTGCGGCGGCCAGAAATGTTTGTCGCCCGATACGTCGTGTTCGGCCCGTTTCCCTACGTGTTTCGCTAGAAGGAACAGAGCGGGCGACACGGTCTGGCCTAACGATTAATTCGCTCGTGCTACCAGCAATAGGTCGACCTAGGCGGATATTTCGAACGTTATCTAGGACGTGTGACTACTGAAACGATTTCGGCGGTTGAATCCGGACTGTGTTACGTTCTCTAATCGTTTGGTAAGTGCCGCTATTTGCGCTCTTAGTTCGGCTACCTTCGTACTGGAAGTAGACTAAACCTGAGAAATTTGGGCGTTGGAGTCCTAAATACCGTCGGCAGTGTCGGCGAGCTGAGAAAGAGGCACATCATTTACATACAAGGTGTTACGTATGTCACGTGGCAGTCGACGAATCCACATCTCTTTAACGAAAGAGCCGCCAAAAGAGAGGCTTAGGTAGAGTCTGCATCCTGTACAGGAGCTGAGAAGGCTTTCGATCACCTAGCTCGGTCTCGCTTAGAAGCTGCTTAACGCGAGCATAGTCTGTTATGCCGAATTGCTTTAAGACGACGGTCTTAAGCTCGTCGTAAGTCTTTTGATCTTCAGGAAGTTCTAAGATGTAGATGTCCTCGATGATTTGCGGAGGAAGCGCTGCGACAACGCAGTGAAATTTAACACTATCAGACCTGACGCCACGTACCGAAAAACTTGATTCTAGCTGAATAAACCAGGACTTAGCATTAGTCACTCGGAAAGGCGGGATAGGGAGACTGAATCCACTAACTTGGTCGTCCGAATCTTGGTGAATGATCTTCATGGTGAAAAATACGGGTCCAGTTAAAGTGAACCAACATAGCAAAACGTAAAATTAGAAGGGTAGGCGGAACAAGTTACCGAATCTGAAAAGAAATATTAGTTACAAACTCACCAAAAACATTTTTCGGGGTCTAAGTGTAGCGCATAGATCGTGCGCTAAATATCCGGTACGAGACTAAACGATCAACCATCAGCGTACGGGAGAACGCACGAAAAGATGCTCGGGAAAAGTTTAACTAAGGCTGAAAGTAGAGCACAAGAGCGGAGCTAGCTAGGGAGGATGTAGTTGGGCCGCGAGTCCATGGACGGAGCGTCATATGCAGTCGAGTCGTGCGCGTCAAAGGCGGATATCTTGTTGTTCAAACAAAGGGGAACAAAGTTCTGACTAGCAAACCTCTTATTTTCTTAATACATAAGAAAACTATTATTTTAGATTATTTTAGAATAATTTACGCAGTGATAAGTGGAATCTCCAGGTCAGTACACTTAGATCTGTCAGCATATTTAGGCAAGTACTGAAAACTCTTGGAAATAGACAGAAAACCAATGTTGTTCATTTTTGAGATGAACATGGGATAACACGAACTACACACTGACAGCGATTGCACGGCGCTGTACCTGACAAGTGCTTCGCCTACTGTTGGATGTGAGAGCGCATGTTGTGCCACGCAAAGCGACCTGTGATTAAGTTGGTAGTAGCTCGAATAATTAACGGTGAAATTCACTGAAAATGGCCAAATACGACATGCCGGTATCGTTGGCGGACGAAAAGTCGAGGTTTACCGATGGACATGCAGAGTCCGAGATGAGGATTGGTGAAAGGGTGAATACGTTGGAAGAGTTTGCTCTCACCTGGACAAAATTAGTATCTTATTCCAGATCAATCGCCTAACATGAAAGTTCGTAAAGTCCACTGTGGGGCATTGCGTCGCTTTCGACTTTAGCGTCTTCCTTCCTTCACAATGCAGACAATATGCAGCCTTCTAAGTGCTATATACCGTATGCTGTATAAAGCGACGAGTTTCATTACTATTAATAGTCATTTATATAATACTTGGTCGTTTGGCGTTTGAGCCATAGTACGAAATAGCAATACTATACTGTTGTTGTCATTCATCTGACAGTATCCACGGCAACGTCTTAATAAAACTAATCGATCAACTGCTGCCTGCACTGTAACAACGCAGTCATGAAGATAAGTAATAGAATTAACTTCGTCACTCATTTGCTGGATAGCGAAACAACACGTAACTTTATGACATTATTTTTGCATGTTTTGCAACATGTACTTAGCGGATTCGAAGAAAACCATAGTAAGTGAGACATTCGCCGTCACCGACCCCAATAATGTTGCTACGATGGTTTTCATGGGATGTGTACTCCAATTTTATTCCAAGATAGACAGAAGGTAAACACTCCATGAACGGAATCGGTTTTTGTATACCTTTGCACGACAGCACCCGAACGATAGAGCTGATATCTTCATGGGTATGCTTGAACAAGGGAATCTAAAATCAGCCATCGCAAGTGTTAACCACTACTGCCGTTATGTTGATGACATATTTGTGATGTTTCAGTCCTCCCAGAAAATTGGAGATATCATCAACACTTTTAACCGAGCCCATAATGCAATGCATTTTACCTCGGAGGTAGAGAAAAATGGCTGTTTTCACTTTATGGACCGGGGGCCTAAAGACTCGATAGCGGGATATTACAGCGCCACGTCTATAGAAAAACCTCGTGGAACGGTCAGTACACCAACTTCCACAGCTTCGCCTTAGGCTGAAACGGAATTTAATTCATAATCTGGTCAGTAGAGCAGAAAGAATCTGATCGCACGATGCAATTGCAGGTAAACTACAGCGAATGGGCTCGTTGCTGCGGGAAAATTGTTATCCAAGTCACTTCATAAAACTCCACATGGAGAAGAGCATGAGCACACCGGTTGTTTTAACAGCCAACAGAAAAGCGGTTCTCTTGCAACTCCCTTACAAAGGGGAAATCGCTGCCGAAATTCGTACTCGCCGTCTATCACAGGAGCTTAGACGGATGTTCCCAGCAGCAAAATTACATACCTACTTCACCAGCGCACCGATGGTGAAGCTCATTCTCAAGGATGGTAGACCTGTCCACGACAACTCTTTGTGCATCTATTCTTTTACCTGTTCCTGTGGTTTAGGATAGATTGGTCGTACGACTAGGTGTCTATCCGAGAAAATGAAAGCACATCGTCCGACATGGCTAGCGACCGGATGCAGAAGGGTATGTAACTCAGCCATAGTTGTCCATCTTGCCGACACAGGCCATAACCCTAGGCCAGCCGAAACATTCCAAATTACCTACAAGACCCCCGATAATCGATCGAAGTATATGCGCAGACGGATACTAGAAGCCGCTGAAGCTATAGGAATCCGGTTGTACGAGCCAAAGTTGTGCACTCAGAAGCGATTTCTTCAAGCCTTGCTCTGCCCTGACCCGATTGAGTAGTGAATTTTACTCAGTTGGATCGTCTGAAGACTCCGACATTGACCTAATTACTGGCGATAGTTGACCTCTTGGAAACTGATTTTACCCCGTTTTAACGACTCAGCAGTCTGTCTAACCGATGTGATTGGTATATCATTGTACTAGCCTAATGAAGTATTATCGAAAACATATGTTCGCTAACATCGAATTTTAATAGAGCAATGGTTTACAATAGTTAAAAAACAAATACTTGTTAAATCTCATAGGAGATTTAGGGTAAAACTTGCTAGTACTTACGGTATCGGTAAAATAGCCTACGTGTTGCAGGACTAGCCGAGAGGTTTTTAGTGGCAAGCTTACAGCAACTGTTAATATCCCTAGCTGGAGTCTAAGAGGAGTTTTATACAGTGCACTGTTTGTTCTGCGTTAATGCCATGACTGATTAGTTACGGGCTATACACGTTATGACTGTGCCAGGGTATCTCACAGTCCTTTTTTGAGTCGTGAAACCTTCGGGAATTGCTGGCTTGCTCTGAGAGGAACTCCCAGGTTTTACACTGAGGGAGAAAAACATCGCAGACATTCCACTCAGCTTTACTGCATGGCAAGTTTAAACTGATGGCTCCTCAGTGATGTGTTTTTAGCTGAGTTTCCAAGTATGTTGGCAGATGTGGTTGAGGATTTTTAAACATATGATGCGTCGTGATACCACCACGTAGACTTTGATGACGTTCAATGTACACTTAGAGTCTCAGTCTAGGTTGGTAGAGGAGGTGCAACAAACACAACTTTCTTTGTCGCTGCACATTGTACAACCTCAAACGTGGTGTGGCAGCGCTTTTACCATGGCTGCCAAACTTTTATAGCGCATTCCACTTGTACTCAATAAATATAAGCGGAACGATTATGGTGTTGAACATTCCGAAGGCCCAATGCAGTAGAACAAGTATTTGATTTATTTTCCATGATGCCATTTCGGTCCGTCTCTAAAAGACACGGCAATCTCTCACGAACACGCCGACTGCTCTCATATAAAACACACTGCAGTAGTCGTGGCCTTGGTCGAAAGGAATGAGTATTTTGATGGCGTTAAACTGGAACATGTTCTCTGTGGCCCATGTGTAATTACTATCTAGATCACTATGCGACACTGGATGATTGCCCACTTCAGTGATATAGTGCCATTCCTTCAGTTCCTCGGCGAATGGTAAGTAAAACTGAAGAACGCACCCTCCCGGGGTCATCTATGAAAAGCATGAACAGGCGTGATCCCAGTGCGGAGCCTTTAGTCGCGCCGCACTGAATTTTGATTGGGTCTAATAGCATGTTACAAGCCCTCACCTTTAGATGGCATTGAACGCGAAAGTTGTCCATCGAATTCAGAACGAGATCGCCGATGCCATAAATAGTAAGTCTGTGAATTAGAATGTGCTTATCCAGTGGGTCAAATGACTATAGGAAGTCTAGTGAAACGGCATCTACTCTTACGTCAGCATTGACAGGCTCAGAGCAGCACGCATGAGTTATCGGTAGGTTAACAGTACAAGGTCGATTCCGACGGAGTCCGTGGTGTTCCATTCCTCCATACGTTAAGACAAGCTGGCTTGACCTACTAATTCTTCCTATGCTTGCCTAGTTCACACTTCTTCTAGTTAACACAGACGCCTTGCTTTCTGAACCATCAAAGTATGGTTGAACTTGTTTGAGGGGCCCTTTGGAACGGGGGCAATAGCGGTCATCCAACAAACTGTTCCACAGAGACCTAAGTCAGGGCTTAAGGATCCATGGCCGCAGGTGTTGTGGCATGAAGTGTGAGAGGGGCTAGCTTAATCACCTCACCAGATGTGGGACAATCGCGCTTAGTTTAGCTGCGGTATCAACCGGGAACGCGGGTCCATATTTGCAGTCATGAACATAAAGTAGATTACAGCCGGAGCTGCAACCGGTGACGTTTTGCTACTTAATTTGCAAGGGAAGGTGCATGCCGAAGTATATGGGTCAAAGCGGCAGTGGTACCAGCATAGCTTGTTGCGCGGTGGGCCACTGGGCTTGGCCGACTTGCTCTTAGGTTGTCTTAGGGTTGTCAAGTGCTGGAGTGTAATCCTGATTGTGGCATGATGCGGCTAATTCAGTAAGTAGTATAGCAGGCTCAGGGGTTATATAGTTAGGGACACATGATACCTACACGAAATAGGTGGGCGGTGAGAGACGCTGTGGCCATCCGGCGAATGTGTATCAACTGGAGTTATGCAATAATCTTGCTTAGTAAGTTACTTCATAGTTGCATGGGCCAGTTGTGCAGTTAGGGTGAGGGAACAGACCTTGGTTGATGCTACCACAGCTTGGGTTGCCTCAGGCAGATACTCGGATAGAGGTCTTTGGGGTTGGAGCCATCTATAATAGATGAACAAAAGCGTCTCTTCATCACTCTTAACTGGGTAGATGACCGTTAAACGCTAAGACGAACGTCGCGGAACTGGTGGTAGTTACACTGCACTTCGCCGCTGATTTCCAAACTGTTTGATCTCATCAAGCAAGCACCCGAACACGGGGTTTTTAGGATGTACTCCGGAACCGGTACCCACAGACCACCAAGCAGTGCGTAAAGCTAGTTACCATAGTAAATGGCTGATTATAGGGGTTATTTTGAAGCTCTTATATGGATGGGTTTCGTGGCGTAGAAACTATCTTCGAAGGTCACCTTGGTGATTTCGATCACTGGGACCGTAGCTGTAACAGGTGGGTGCGATGTTGGGATTGCGCATTGCAATCTCCTCACACAGAGAGTGTTTCAGAAGGAGATCTTCAATCTGCGAAATAACTATTCGATTCTCGCGCTCAGTGAGTGCTTCGGTTGGGTCAACATTTTTTGATTGGGTTCTAAACGATTTGTCTGTACAGTAGAGCTAAGTCCTTCGATAATCTTCCTGGTAAGTATATACAATTATATTGGTAGGAAATAACGTTATGCCCCGCATTTTATGTGTTAACACCATAATTAACAAGTGGGTTCATCAACTAATATAAGGGTGAGCAAGCAACGATGCTGCACTAAATGTTATGCCGAACCTATCATATCTGAGTTAATCATTGAGTATCACAGAAAACGCAATTTTCTTTGCTAGAGGAACGAGCTTACCAGAGATGTAGGAACCTTGCTCACAATAGGGGCAACATTTATGTAGTGCTACTGAGAAACTAGGGCAAAGCGGGCCAATTAAGAGAATACGGAGAACAGTGAGAGCAGCTGCATTCAACCTGTATCAGGAAATGTGTGAAAGCGAAAGCGATGGGATTTACAATAACACAAACACATGGCGGTTACCTGGTATAAGAACCACATAAATCCACAGTTGCTACATACTGGAAAGGTGAATACTTCAGTTTCCTTATATTCCGTTTTCTTCCTAAGTAACGTGGTTTCATGCGGAACAAGCCAAAGCTAGAGGGTAACTGAAGCTCTTTAGGCTATAGAAGCTATTTAAATGACCCATCATTTTATGCAGACGACTGTTTGTGGGACTGCAACACTACGCATTCTCATAAGCACAGGGTTGTGTTAAAAGATTTGCATTTGGCGAGGAAATAAAGTAACAAATGTATTTATTTATCGTCAAGCGGTATACGGCCCTAAGTGGTATCACGCATCTGTACGCAGAAGTAACGATATAGTTTACGCGACTAAAAAACAAATAATACAAATAAAAAATGAAGCATAACATTTTGGATCTTGAATTTCCCCTCGAATCATCGAGCCGATAACTCAAAATGCAAAAATATGGAATATTTGTACCATATTTTTTAAAAAGTTAAACGAAACACCGGAGCCGTCAAAATTAAAGTAAGGGAGAGTAAGTTGCACAAGCACGTGTTTACTTTCATGGGTAATGACAAAGAGAGGGTAAGCTGACTGTAGGCTACTGATAGCTCATATGTTATTTAGACAATCTTTCGTCAATATTTCTGGCAATTGTTGTTAGCCAAGTGTTTTTAACACATTTCATGTGGTGAAGGAAGTCTCTGCAGAATTTCAGAATATTGCATGGTTAACACTCGTAGGTATCTTTAGTGATAGTCGGTTCCGCAGATTGACGTATCTTGCTAAATCGAAAGTCGATCGGATTTTATGACTAGTTCGCTGAGAGGATAAGTAGCCACCACTACAGGTGGGATAGATAGCAGTTTCCCGTAGCTTGAGTGTGGTACTTTCCGTAAAAATCAACCTTTTTATAATGTTGCAGAGCAGAAGGGGATTTTCCTTTTATCGTCTCCGCCAAAGGGGATCTACTCTGCGGTGGCAGTAACGATCCGGGTAACTTATGGTTGAGCGGCGTCCCATGACTAGCTTGGCAAACGGTCACTGGACATTTTTCAGAGCTGTTCTGTCTTCCTTTCTCAATTGGCTGTGTATTATAGTACAATAGTCCAGAGTATGTCTCACGATGATTTTGAATAACTCTAGTCGTGTTTCAGTTAGGCAGAGTCTTATTAATGTCTTATTTTTGGGAATCGATAAAGTATATGTTCAGAAAAATTGAAGGAGTTGGTCTACCTAATTCATAACTCCTGTACTGAAAATCAGGGGTTTGGAGCACGTTGCCAGCAAAACGTGATAGAGCCTTCCGGGATGCGGCATATGTACCCAAGTACCTAAGATTTTCTTGCAGATAATTTCATTTATAGACCTTTACTAGAGATATTCACAGTGAGTGTCTTCGCGTATGCACAGTAGTAGTTGATCTGCTTGAAGTGAGTAGACCAGTTTGACGTAACCATCACACGGAAATTGGCGTCCGTGTTTGTTGGGGTCGCATATGTTGTTTATTTTGATTAGGAAAAATGGTGGTCCCAGCACACTTCCTTGGAAGACACTGCTAATTGTTCGTTTTTGGCGTAGGGTACTGCTGCCCATATCTGACTCGTTGGGTTCGATCGTTTAGAAATGAGTTGAACCAGCTTTGTAGTTTTTAATGCCAAATGTCTCTAGCACGGATAGCAGTGGCTTATGTGGCACTCGGTTGAAGGCCTTTTGCATGTCCAAGAGAATCATGATGATTGTCATTCCTCCGTCAGTCATAGTAGTAGCATAATCGAACAATTCTTGTTGGTACATAACGCGTGAGCGCTTCGAGAGTAAACCCTGTTGTGAAAGATTGATCAGGTCCAGTCATGTAAGAGATTGAAGCGTGTTCTTCTTAACTATTTTTTCTAGGACTTTACAAACAACAGATTTTTGATTTTTAAGCGGTTGTTTAACGTTCCATTTCGCGTACCATCATTGTGTGTAGATCTTTTGATGTTTTTTCCTACTGAGGTGGCAAACAATCAGTAGTTAGCAGAAGAGGGAAGAGGTTTAATATCGGCAGAGATATATTTTTTCCACCAAGCCTAATGACAGCTGGGGGGAATTCCATCTGGGCACGGGTAACTTGATGGTTACATAGTTGCAATAGCGTTCTGCACCTCTATCAGTGTCACATGAATATTGCAGAATAGATCGTCCGTTCTTTTTAATGTGGAGTGAGACAGCTGATGGTTAAGGACAAAAGAAGGGACGAAGCCAGAGTTGACTGACTCGCATATAGAGGAGACATCGCACGTTACTGAACCTCATCGTTTTAAGTTCCTGATGAGGTTTAGGATTTCTTCTTTTGGGTACTTGAATCAGTGTTTGTATTCTTTCAGGATTTTTAAGTGCCAGACTTCATTGATTTCGTCTGTCTGGCTTAAAGGTTGTAGTTACACTAGAGCTTCATGTACCTGTAGCAGTGTGGCGAAGTTGTTGCTTCTGCGATATATTGCTAAAGTTTATATCGTTTGGCTGTATGTTTGTTGAGAAGGTTGTGCTGCCGACCATGCTTATAGGTATCGCTTCCTACGAAGGTTGACAGTACATTCACACATGAGACAAAGTTTTGGGTTGTTAGTGACGTCTTCCAGTCCATGGTATTAACACATTCATTAAGTGCGTTCTAGTCAACTCGATGGAGGTTGCGAGTTGGTATTAACATTCCACTTCATGATTTAGGTGACTCAACAGCCATGTTACAAAGTATAGTGTTGTGTTCACAACTTGATAGTGGATTATGAACGGATACGAGCGCGGAAGCGATCCCCATCGCGAACACAAGATCTAGGGTAGTGGTACTTTTGGTGGGCTTCCTAACACACTATGCTCAACCAATCCGTTGATTACAGGAGATTAATACCTCAAGCCCTGCAATAGCCATAGGTGTAGACAATAACCAGTTAAGATATGTCATGTTGCAATCTGTGCGCATAAGTGTGGACTTGTAAGGGGTGCTGGACGCAGTATTGCTCACATCAATTGGCTTTTGGTTTCACAGTGAGGGGCTTTGGGCGGCCGGTAGACACAACCCACTGAAACATCAGTCGATGGGAGCAATAGCTATAGTGTATCTTCTAGTTCTCTGAGTGCGTCTCGATCAGGAGGAACCGCGATTTTGTCATTACGAACGTCTATGGCACAGCCACTGCTACGTTTGTGTGAACGTTCTTTGCGGAAAAGGTGATAGTCTAAGATGTTAAGCCGAAAGTCACTAATTGCAGATGTACACCACGTTTCAGTAGTAAAAGCCATACCCGGGGGATTTCTTAAAAATAAGCACATCTAATTCAGATAACCAAGTGCACATGTTAATAGTGACATAATTGAGGGAATATGTTAGCTTGGAACACAAATAGGGACAACGTTCTACTTTTCGTCACTGTAGCACAAACTGTGTGTTGAATCACACTGAGCTCTCCATTGTACTGGATTGTATGAATTACGTATTCTAGTAACTGGATAATTCTCTGACTCATTTTATTATGTGGTGGTGGCTCCATTTGTGCGATGGGTACGTGGGGGAATACTGTAGTCCAAAAGGGATTTACATTTGTAGTATCCAGAGGCGGTGGGATCCTACGGTCCAAAAAGTCGTTTTCGCTTGGATTATACTGTTCTCGAGTTAGTAATGAATAGGGTGAGAGACTGAGACTGAGACTGTATTTAAGAGCAAGTAGAAAGGTTTCTGTACAACTCTATCGAATTACGAAAAATCAAAATTTACTTGTGAATTAGCAGCAGTTGTGTCTGGTCCGTTAATCGTTTATCCTTGTTCGGTTAGAAATTTGTACCAGCGTCATTATTTCCGGACATACACTGTCTTCTTTTGGCACTGTATGTGCATCGTCTCACAAAAGCACAGGTTTCCAAAATAATCGTCGATACGGGTTTTAAAACACTTCACAGAATCGGCCTCTAGTAATCCTTCAGGTAGTGTATTCCATAAGTTTACGATTCTTCGTTCGATACAAAGCTGATGTGATACTTTGTTCATGCTGGGGACCCTGAGTTTGTAACGATGTACTCGGGTGTTACATGGTTCTCGCAGGTAAAATATTGGCCGCAGTATGGGGAAGTGGCTCAAGTGTAGTACTCGATGGGTCATAATAAGATCAATTCTTACTCGGCGATAGGATAGTGTGTAGAGTCCGAGCCTTTCACAACGTTTTTCATACGGAAGCTTTCGTAGACTTGGTATAATTCTAGTTGCGATATGCTGTATTTTCTCCAGCTTTTCAGTTTCCCATTGGGTTATCGGATGGTAAGCTGGGGCACAGTATTCAAGGATTGGTCTAATGAGCGAGGTAAATAGACGAGGGACGGTTTCTTCGGAACATGTGGAGAAACTGCGTCTTAATGCCCATAGCATACGAAGTCCCGCACGGTACAATTTCTCTGTATTTTCTAGTGATCTTAAATCATATCGTGAGAGAACTCCTAAGTCTCTGACAGATGTGTTGGGATGGAGCAACTGGCTGTCCAAGGTGTATGATCGAGTGACTGGACGTCTGGTGATACTGATGAACTCCGACTTGCTTGCGTTAAGAGGGAGTTGCCTTTCAGTGGACCACGTTGACAGTCGCTCTAAGTCATGCTGGAGGCGAGCGCAGTCGTCCTGGTTTTCAATGATCCTCCAGATTTTCAAATCATCTGCGAACAGGACACATGGTGACTGGAGCTGCTGCGGAAGATCGTTGATATGAATAAGAAATAATGCTGGCCCAAGTACAGTTCCTTGAGGCACGCCACTGGTCGATGGGAACCATTCTGTCAGATAGTCATTGACCTGTACTCTAAACCTTCGTCCCACAATAAACTCTTGTATCCACTGAAGTAACGTGTCACCGATTCCGTATGTCCTCAGTTTACGAAGGAGTACCTCGTGGTTCACTCTGTCAAACGCCTTACTAAAGTCGATGTACACCACGTCAACATCCTTCTGTTCATTGAGAGCTCGAACCCACTGGTGGTTTGCGTACATCAAGTTGGTGATGCAGGATCGCCCTTTCGTAAAGCCGTGTTGTGCTGGCGTCAATACGTCCATCGATTCGAAGAACGACAGCAGACACTTTTTCACAACCTTCTCGAGCACTTTGGATAATACCGAAGTCAAAAAGATCGGTCTATAGTTCTCTATTTTACTCGGATCACCACGCTTGGGAAGCGGTTTAACTATAGAGCATTTCCAGTCGTTCGGGACGGATCCTTCAGTGAGCGATCTATTGAAAAGGTTTGTCACAGCTGGTGAGATGATAATCGATAGGGACTTGAGTATTAGTGGGTGAAGTCCGTCTGGTCCGGGAGGCTTTGCACCATCGAGGTTGACGAGTAGCTGGTACACTTCGACTGCATCACATTGTAGGCTGTCGAGCAAGACTTGCGCAACCTGTGCCGGTACTGAAACCGCCGCCGGTTTACTGGAAAATACAGTGAGGAAGTGCGTAGCCAGGGCGTCCGCGCGCCCCGCGCTTGAAATGAGTGTCTTCCCGTCTAAGCTCTCTAAGACCGGTAGGTCGCCCCCAGGTTTCAGTTGACGTTTCAAGTAGGCAAATATTCTTTTGGGTGCAGTTGTAACCGAGGATGCTAGCTCCTCTTCGAACTGCCGGCGTTCCTTGATCTTTGCGGCGTTACATAAGTTACGCTGTTTCTTGTACACCGTGTAATCTTCATCACAACCCGAGCTGATGTATCTATCCCAAAGTTTACGACGTCGTCGCGCTAACTGTCTGTATTCCCTATCAAACCAATGCGGTTGGACAGGTCCGATTTTTGGATACTTAAGGGTAACGAACCGAGTACAGAGCGAGTTAAGCTTCCCCTTTATTAATGACCACCACGCCTCAAGTGACGCATCATGTGGTAGTGTCCAATCAGTCTGACTTGCGGCTTGGACGAGTCCGTTGAAGTCCGTCTTCCACTAGTTGAATGTCGGCTTCTGTTGATTGTAATATGGTAACGACAGTTCTAAGCTTGCTACAATAGAGCAGTGGTCACTGTTCGCCAGAGGTTTGATGACTCTGATCTCTTTTAGCTTCTGCTCGCAGCTTGTAAACATTAGGTCCAGACAAGATGCCGAGTACGGAGTTACGCGCGTCGGTTGGATGACATGTTGCGTTGCCCCGATTTCAGTAGTCATTTTAGCGAATTGAGCCTCAACATTGCCATGACCGGGAAGAAGTCGAACATCTGGCCAAATTATCTTAGGTAAATTTAGATCCCCCATCAGTAAGAACTGAGGGCGGCTCATGTGCTTCTGTACATGTGGTATCCAATCGCAGCAACGGTTTAATGGGCACCGGTAGATAACCCCCCCTATTAGTTCTGCGCGCCTGAGGCGGATTATGCACCACAATTGCTCGCATAAACTATCCTCACTCCGATAGGTACTGATAAGTTTGCCAGATAGTGACGATTTTATGTACAACAGAACACCACCGTGAGCCTTTGATTTTCGGTCGCATCGGAAACAAGAGTATCCTGACAACACGAGTTCTTGGGGTATGACGTCGGAGTTCAGGCATGTCTCTGCAAGTCCTAAAATATCCGGCCGCTCCGAGACAGCGAAGCGGCACAGTTCGTCACGTTTGTTCATTAGGCTGCACACGTTGGCGAATGCCACACGGAGGTCCTGGGAGGTACTGCGGGACGTGCCTGGAGGTTGAGCAACCGGTTGATACGGGTTCGTACACCCTTCTTGATCACCCGAAAATTTACAATTTGTAAGTTAGCCTCACCTTCCTCTGTACGGCGTTTGAGCTCAATGACCGCAGTCTTCAAACGATCCCTGTCTTCGAGTTCCAAGTCTCGGTGGATGTGAACTTTTATGCCTTTCAGCCTTGACAGACGAGACAGTATGAGCTGCGGCATATTAGGATTTGCAAAGGTGATCCTCAGAGGTCGACATGACTGGTTAGTTTTCTGGCTAAGTCGGATTACTTGTTTAATCGTCACACTGTCCTCGCCCACATCCAAGAGTCTATCGATGAGCCCCTGGAGGAACTCAACGTCGTGATCATAACGTATCTGAGGGTTTTCATCTTTTGACTCCGGTACGTGGAAGACCATGAGATTATGACGCCTCAGTGAAATCAGTGATGAACCTGTGGGAGCAGAACTAGAGGCGCTTAACTGATTGGGTTGTTGTTTATCAGCAGGTGACGCCTGAACTCGATTACTTGGGCCCTTGCGCTTTTGAGTGGTCCATGGATCCTCGGTGTTCAGTTCACAGACAGGCTCTGAGAAATTCACGGACCGATCAGTGAAGCGGCATTTCGTACCTTCTGAGTCTGAGTCTTCCATCGGTGGGAAACCTTGAATCTGGGGTTCGGCCGGGGTCGAAGACGCTGGTGGTGTTGCAGATCGCGGAGTGACAATAGAAGGCGAGGAGACAGAGGTACTTTCACGAGGGCGTTTGATCCCACGTGGTGAAAGTTTTGTTTCTATCTGAAAGAGAGATTTTCCTGTAGTTGTTTGCGCTCGCTGCGTATTCTGATGTCTTGTACCGCGACATTTATCACATATAACTTGAAAAAACCGATGTCGGATGTCGAGCGATTTTTGAAACACGTCAACGGATAAGCCAATGCATGGAATGTGGAACAAAACATCACAGCCGAAGCATCGAAGTGCATGAGCCTTATTTCCCACAACTTTCGAACACGAACCACAAATAGATGGAGACGGCATCACAAGCTAGATCAAATCCAAGATGGCGGACAGAGATGGCAGTATGGCAAATCAATGAGATCTCCGGAAGTAGCTAAGAATAGCCACCAAATTTGCACTGCTTGAAAAATACGCCAAAAGAAGAATAATGGTGCACAATTCACACAGATAAAACGCTGCTAACACAGTAATCTGAGGCAAGATTAGTGTCCAGCACACGTTGATCCAAAAATCCGCGGCGTCCGTGGGTACAGCTCAATGTTTGTGTGTGGGTAGTGAGTTGTGGCGCATAGATGTGTTGGCCTAGTGCGTGTAGGTTCGTAAGTTTTACCACCATACCGTTGTTTATTTCGACGTTTCATTTACAAGGGTGGTGCCAATTTAGAGCCTCGGGAGTTAGAGTCATACTCAGGGGTGAAGCGGGTAAATATTGGGTCAGTGTAAGCCTGAAATCATTCATTTTGTCTCAGTTCAACTAGCTGGATACCCATACATTCTTGTAGTGGTCGCTGCAGAGTTGCTGAGCTTTGAGTTCTGAGAGGACACTTCTCACTGCATTCACTTACTCATTGGTCGGATTTAGACGATTTTAGTGGTGAAAATATGATGAGCTGAGTTGTGGTTGGGAGCTTGACAGGTCGCATATACAGCTACTGCGGAATTTGGTAGGAGGGACATAAGAGGTGTATGTGTATTCTTCAGGTTTCCCATGACTTGGTAAATTATTAGCTTGGTTGGCACTGAAAGGGAGGGCATATCAGTACTGCGGCTTCGGAACCTTTTAGGATGAGGACTGGGACGCAAGTCATGACCTATTCTGCTTGACTTGTCAAGGTCGATATTACTGACCCATGCATTGTTACTGGTTCCACTAGTCTGCACATAAGGAGTTCGTGTGGCTGAGTGGCTATACTTGCAGCTTATTAGATTTTGAACAGGTATTTGATCGTAAAGATATTTTAAGTTCGTGTTGCGACAATTAGTCTATGGATGCACGCTATTTGTAATGCTCTCGTATTGTCAGCAAAATTCAACGGTATTTGACTTGACGTCATATATTTCTTCTTCCGCAATCTGAGGCATTGTCAAATGAGTTCATTCATATCGCATGCTGTCAGAAGAGCACTTTTAATGCTTCCGATATTTAGTTTGACGGTTAAGTTGAAAATAATTGCATTTTCTGATTTACGTAAGGATTCTTGAGTCACAGCTATGATAAAAGATAGTGAGGAACCAGCCGTGCATAAGCGGGGCAGCGTAACATTTGCTGATCCTCTAACGCTTAGAATCTAAGCAGTTCACAGAATGATAGAACTTGATCATAACTGGTGTTGAATTCATGAATTTTGTCTTGCAGCGTGGTAACAACTTTTTTGAGAACGACAACCCAACTGGTAGTTCGATCGGGATGATGGTTGCGGAGTTGATCTGTTTCGCAGCTACATCCGACTTTTTCGAAGTTTGGATGATGAACCTATTGTCTTCCTTTCAATAACGGGTGGATTAGCGGCAGTAGCATCCAGGAGTCGTTTTTGGCTTCACTATCTCTTTCTCACAGTACTAACAAGCATTTCTAGTAAATGCCAATTGGCAGAGTGTTAAGATGATGAACATACGGCCATTACACACTAGGAGCGGGTAGTAGCACAGTCACAGGAGAGCGGCTAAAGTAAACATGACGCACCGTTTCGAACACACTAAGCGATATAAACCAACCGGTATTAATTTCGTTTTCTTTCTTTGTTGCGCCGGCTGTTTGGATCTCAAGCTCGGTAGGATAGGTCAGACTCCTGATAGCACGACAGTCCGCCGACAGGTCGCCGTGATTCTGCAATAAGTCCCAATTTCACGTGATTCTGGCTGTCAATGGACTGTGGGAAACTATTTTGCAATGCACCGCCTGACAGTCTGAGGCGGACTGTCAGCGGACATCTGACAGTGTAAATGTGTTGGCAGGAACGCAGGTTTCGGCTGTACGCCGTGTTCGTTAATCCCGATTTTTCCTCTATGTGTCTATGGCTTGGATGCAGGCTCCAGGGCAGATAACCTATGACGATCTGACTCGGTCGTGATCCACCCGCGTTGGGACACTTGCACGAGGTGGAGTGGAATTCACAAGCGCTGAGATGACAAAAGCTGGTGAGTAGCGAACGTTGCTGTTTGGGTTGGGATATGATGTGATCTGCACGTTGGAAATGGGACCGATAGTAAAAGAATAGACTTGCAGTTATTATTCGCAAATAGGGCTGTGGCTACAACATAAAATTTTTGAGTATTGATGAAATGGGACTTGCCGGTTAGCCGTGGGAGTGTCCTTTAAATGGGGAAAATGGCATGGAATATATCTGAAAAACAAGACAGTCGTGCCTGGCTTTCACCCGGAGTTCCACCAAATGCGGTAAATTTAAATGGGAAGATGAAGTGCGGAAATTCTTCCTATACTAGGAGCTCAACCGGATAGATCTGACGACTCCGCGTAGAGTTAATACAATTTTGTTATTGTGCATTAAAAGGACACAAATAAAGGAAAAGTTTTTGATGTGGCTGATTCGTGCGCCGGTGCCTTAACGCTCACCACCTATGGTGAGCTGGATTACTGTCACGTTTTGCGGGGAAAAGCCGTAAAGACAATAAAAACTCTCTTTTGACTGGGATCCAAGAAGATAAATGCGCAGAAGCGAGTGCGAAGTGACCTGTCATACGTGATATCTTACCATTTAGCCTTATATACTTATGCATAGTAGTTTTTTTGATGCACAGTAGCCGGCTGGTAGCTTATCGGAACGATGCCCATCCGTTACCGGTAGCTCAGCCGACTTGCACCGGTTGCATATTTTCTCTCCTTTTTTCCTCAATCTTTTGCGGACAATAGCTGAGGTGTTTCCCACCTCTACCTAAAGTTTATAATAATAATGCTGGTGCTGGTGCTGCTGCTGCTGATGATGATGAAGATGATGATGATGATGATGATGATGATGATGACGATGATGATGATGATGATGATGATGATGATGATGATGATGATGATGATGATGATGATGATGATGATGATGATGATGATGATGATGATGATGATGATGATGATGATGATGATGATGATGATGATGATGATGATGATGATGATGATGATGATGATGATGATGATGATGATGATGATGATGATGATGATGATGATGATGATGATGATGATGATGATGATGATGATGATGATGATGGTCTCTGCGTATCCGTCAGTAATCTGAAGCGAACACACGAAGTACACGAAGACACCTTTCGTAACTGATACTACAAAGTCCATGTGTTACTGTGGTGGCTGTTTTTTGGGCTGCTTCAAGTGATACCTCTCTCGTTTTAACCATAGGTGCCAGACCCGAACCGCATATTCAACATAAAAACGAATATATGTGTTGATCAACAGTGGTACTAGGCGTCGCTCACAATCCTCCAGAGTTCGTCTCAAGTTCAAGTTCGCCACATCCGCGGCTTTCGAACATTGGAGCGAATGGCCAAGACGTCCCTGAATGATGATACCATACGTCTTGTTCACTATTCACGTATTGCGAAACTTGCTGTCCCAGAGGATATGTGTTGCTGAAGCTACTACGCACTGTTAGCGGGTGACACATTACTGGGTTCAATGGGAGCTGGTTCCTTTCTGCCGATTGGTTAAAAATAAAAACAATAATATGTCAGCTGTACGCCGTAACGGTGCTTCCCTGCCGCGCGACCACCACCAGTTGTACGCGATCTGAGTATACCGCGAGGACGCCTACCCCTTCGTGGATTTGAACCGGTGACCTTATATTTGCAAACCTGGTGCGCAAACAACTCGGCCACCGGCCGAGAAGATTGGCTAAGCGAATTGCTGTCCATATTTTAGCAGCATCTGCAAATATTTGCATCGGGGATAAGATGTTTGCTGGGAAGTTTTATGTAAGTTAAAAATAGCAACGGGCTGAGGACGGATCTTTGTGGTGCACCACTGAAGATGCACAGGCTTTCGGAGTGACTGTTGGCTGTTTTTGTAGTAAACTTTCCGACCAGACGAGCAGGGATGCCTTGGTACCGTAAGCAGGCTTTTGGAGAAGAACGAAGTTATTGACCCTGTCGAATGCTTTAGAAAAGTCTAGTTCAACCACAGCTATGGGGGCTCCTACATCAGCTGCTATGGACAATGAGGTTCGAGTATGAACTCGATTGGTGAGGCAAGATCGTCTGCGTCTGAAACCATGTTGGACATTGGAAATTATTTGCAGTCCTTCAACACATCGCGTCAGTTCACCTGCGATTACCGATTCCAGGATCCGATTGCTAAGCTCCTTCGTATATTGGGGTAATTGTTTCACGTTTCCACCCAGATTGGAGTGTATGGTCATCAAGCAAACCCTGGAATAAGGCTGCAATAGGTTTTGTTATGGCGAGAGTAAGAGTTTTAAGAAGCTTTTGGGCAGTTTTTGTCAATTTCCATACCAATGTTTTCCCTGAGAGACTGTACTTTATTTATGGAATTATGTATACTTGGTCTGACGTGAAATTAGACATAAACGGTGGGTAATATTCATACGTGTATCCGAGTAACAACCAACAGGGACATTTGGAACGCTAAACCGAGCACTTTCACTCACAATTTAATTGGCTTGAACCGTGCATTAGTACATGCAGTACACCTTATTTTCTAGCCTAGATCGTCCCACTGTATCCACCCAGCGAACCGGAAATCTGCCTCGTGATTCGTCGCTTGAAGCGATCCAAGGCTGCCGGCTCGGACGAACTTCCTCCGGAGTTGTTCAGGTACGGCGGTGTGGCGGTCATTAATCGGCTGACCTCGTTGTTCGCAAAAATCTGACATGAAGACTAATTACCTTCCTCCTGGGGCGAATCAGGTATTGTCCTGAGTATCAAGAAAAGCGCTCGCACTTCGTGTTTAAATCATCTGGGGATTAGTCTTCTTTCGGTTGCTTTCAAGCTATTGGCATCCATTCTGTTTCGTAAAGTATCCCCGGTACATGAATCATACTACCTTGAAGAACAAGCTGACCCCCGTCCCGGCCGTGGATGCGTGGATCCAATGTTCACGTTCCGCCAACTCCTCGAACATCGCCACCTTTCCCCAGTCCCAATGTCATCGCATCCCTAGACATACGGGCTGCATTCGACTCCGTTCAACGACCTACTTTATGGCGATGCTTGCTGAAGAACGGAGTGCCAGCGAACTGTACCGCCATCTTACGTGCACATTTCTTCATGTCTCCGACAGCTTGAGGCCGGCTTTTCTCGCTCTTCGCTTTTAATAGCGGTGTGCGGCACGGCTGCCTTATGTCCCCATTCCTCTTTAACTTTGCAATCCAGGACATCCTCTTGAGATCCCTGGGTTTCCAAAATTTCGGCATAGAGCTTCTATCGGATGAGTACCATACCGACTTAGATTACGCTGATGATATCGCCTTACTTGGTGACAATCGATATGGTATGCAACTCATTTTAGATCGTTTGACGCTTGTAGCATCTAAGAATGGCATGAGCTTCGCCCTATCGTGGTGCAAAGTGTTGCTCAAAGATCGACGGATACCCTGCTCTCTTGCTCTGCGGCACAATAGCAGAGGTGTTTTCCACCTCTAGTTAACATATATGATAATGGTGATGCTCCTATGCTCACCCTTGAAGGTGCACAACTTGAACAAGTAGATGGTTCCGACTACGTTGAGAGCTGTATTTCTGCTGGCAGCACTATCAGCAAGCAAGTTTCTCTACTAAGTGGAGGGTTTCGGTATTGCACTCTCTCATCTCTGCACTCCACTGCTGGGAGAGTGCAACACCATGACATTTCACTTCGGTCGGATACAATTCCAGTGATGAGAATGACACATGGTGACTTCAACGTCAACCACAGCAACAATTGAGATTGCGTGTGGCAATCCAAGACACACAGTCGGTTCTCCAAAACTCTACTATCATGTTTCTCTTTACATCGCTAAAGTTCGATCAGAATTTGTCAATCTGAAGCACTTGTGGCCTCGTCGTGACGTCTCGTTCTCGATAAAGCGTCGAGTTTATGATGCCGCTGTTCGTTCACTGTCGTTGTATGGGAGCGAGTCGTGGTCAATTTGGTGGGGACATGTGTCGTCTTTCTGCCTTCGACAATGGTTGTTTGATGAGGATCGTTCATATGTGGTGGCAACATCGGGTTCACAGTGATGACGTTCGACGTCGCTTCGTGGAGAATGCGAATATTCCTTTCAACTAGCTGGTTTTGCTGTCCCAATTGAGATAGCTTTTTACGTTCTACGTATGGCGTCTGAGCATTTACCGCGTCGCGCTCTATTCGCTCCTCAAGTACCGAGCGGGAGGCTATCGCGTGTCGGTCCGCCTTCCACTTAGGGACAGCACGTGAAATCGCTAACATCGCGTCTAGGCATCGTTGGACCCGTACGTTTCTTAGGATGTCGATCCAAGGATGAGCACCCATCGCTTAGCACGCTTGAAGACATGGTCTGCAACCGGAATCAATACGCTTGCAGACATGGCAAAAAGCCGACCTCAGTGGCGTTCCTGCTGTAAGTTTCCTTGTCCCACCCCAACGCTTTTAGCCTTCCCCTTCATTACGTAGCATAATATAATTTTAAGCCATAAATTTTCTTGTTGCCTAGCAGCCGACTGCTAGCTTTCCTGAACGATACCCATCTGTTGCTGGTGGCTCAGCTGGCATGCAACGGTTGTATTTATTTTCTTTTTATTTTATGTATTGCGGCACAGTAGCTGAGTTGTGTTACACCTCTAGCTAACGTGTATAGTGATGACAAATGATGCCACTCAAAGTCCAGCTGTGCAGCCGGTCTGGTAGCGCTTGCAGTCGGTCAGCATCCTCAAGTTCAAAAATCTCCAGCCATAGCTTTAAGCTGTTAACATATAGCAAGGAATCCGTCCGGAACTCTAATGAAAAGTCGTTGATGAATACTTCAAACAACTCCGGACCGAGGGTGGAGCCTTGCGGAACTCCACTGGCCATCAAAACCGGCTCGGAATACGTTCCAGTTACAATTGCTTGCAAACTACGTCCATTCAGAAAATCGGTAATCAAAGAGCGAACCACCCCAGAAACACCAATTCTCCGGTTTAAGTAGAAGCTGTTCGTGCGGGACCTTATTAAATGTTTGTCTTAATTCGATAAAGACGATCTCCAGGCGATTGCCGGCATTCAATGGTTTAACCCACTTTTCTCTGTCCACAAGCAGGTTGGACGCATTCAAGCATGCACTGCAAAAGCCAGGGTGTACGAGAGAGATGACATTCCCATTATCAAGGTGGCGATTCAAGGCTCTCTTGAGAATTCTCTCCATGATTTTAATATGGATGTTAAACAAACCGGCCGATAGTACCCAGGATCCTGACGATTTCCACCTTTGTAACTGGGCTTAACGATGCCAAATTTCCAAACAAGCGGAGACGTCCTGCCTCGAGAGCGCGCTGATAAACTTGACAAAGAGGTGTGGTGATGTACCTAGCTACCGTTTTGAGAAACAGGATGTGAAGCCCATCAGGACTACGTGAGGAGTTCGGATTTAACTGCAGAAGCAGTTTCGTGACGGAATCAATGCTGATTTTAAGGTGCGCACGAAAGGAGGGTGACGTACGGACAAAGTTATTGGGCAACAGTTCTTTAAGTAAGAAGACAGAAGAACACCACAAGGTCAGGACCTGGGCCTTTGCGTCCTTTTCATGAAGTATAATGCTATTTTCGACGGAAAAGTGGGCAGGTATTCCATTCGCAGGTTTGGTATTACGCTGCAGATAAGAGTAAAGAAGCTTGGGAGCGACTATCGGTTCCTCGACTAAGCGACGCTCATACTGCTCTCTTTTCTCGCGCTTCATTTCTGGCGGCTTTAGAACTGGAGTAATCTTACGTTGACTGCGTAGCTTTGAACTTGCCCCGCAGTTTGCGTTGTGGATTCTTCTAGTGAATGGGACAACTTGTTTAATGAATGACATGAGCTTAGGGTACAAAAGACCCCAGGCTTTATCTGGGTCTAAGTGCAGTGTTATACCCGTACCTATAGAGTCAGCAGTAGTTTTCAAACTACTTGCATCGACTAGCCAGAAATTCCAACGGTACACCCTTGGGTCCTGAATGGCAAGACGTTGCATTCAGTAAAAGGACAATACACAGTGACCGCTCGTACCCAGCTGCTGGAGAATAGTCAAGTCAGAAACAACATACTGTGTGAGCAAAAGGTGGAATATGTTTGGCTACTGACCCGCACATATCCCGGTAGGCTCTGCGGCACGCTGAAATAGGTGACATGCAAGAACTGCTTCAAGGAAAACAGCGTCAAAAGACGCAACGGAGTATGTCTCAATCAATACCAGCAGTGTTAGTCCCCTAGTATCAGACGATCCCTGCCGCCATTATGCTTATTGGCAGCGTTCAGCAAAGTGGCTCCGGAACCCGAGAGGGCTCTGTAGATAATACCATCCAAAAGAGACTGGCAACCATCATGGATCCAGCACAAAAGAAATCCAGATCCGCTATCACAGTTACAGATTTCTTCTACTAGATGACCTCTGAGTTCTTCTTCCTAGTAGAGAATTACACCACCGCCAAACCTCGCCCCAGCACGATCGGTCCGAGACAGGGGATACCCAAAAAATACACCTCAGTCAATGATGTCCGTTGACAACCAAGTCTCTGTGAAAGCCATTAGGTCCGGGCGACTATCAGAAGCAAGGATCTTATCAAGTTTGTCACGTAGGCTAAGTACATAGGGATACATCACCTTTAGTCTGTTTTTCAATATAGTCGCCGAGGGAAAAGAAAGACTGGCCTCCAGAGAACCAACAAAAAACCCGCAATGTAGAGGTTAATTTCACCATTTGCTCGGCGTATCTGTAGCTCATTAACAGCAGCTTTCATTTGGAGACGATCCTTAGGAAAAGTTTTGCAGAACATTGAACCTTTCACTCTTAAGACGTGGGATCCGTCTCAGAACACGACGACATTTATCTTCGTTTTTACAAACAACCTTGAGTGGACCAGCCTTAAAAGAGGTGTCAGGCTTCCTACCAGGACAAAAATCAGAGATAGTTGTTTCCAGTTCTTTTCAGCGCAAAGGAGAGAGATTAAACGTCCAGAAACATTTGGTCACACTACATTTTTTTCAGCAGGGGAGTTCTTGTTGTACTCAGAAGCATTCAAATTAATCAAGCAACGCTCACGGGGATAGGAGTTAATGCGCAAAAAAGGCTGGAGATTCGGATGGGCAAACTGTCATTGAGAGCTATTTCCAGCTGACACTTTGTCAAGGAGCAATTTTAGATCGGAAGAACAGGACTTTATTCTTGGTTTAGAGAGGCGCTTTGTCTTCCCCTCTCCTAGAATCGCAGACCTGCCAAGTGGTGTTGGTGACACGCTTCCACTAACCACGGCCACATAAGTCTTAGTCTTACGCACATTGCTACTATCCGAAGAAGTCAGTGGCTCCGATAACGACAAAGAGGAAGCACGACTTCCAGTACCAGAAGGAGTGGTACAGTCAGAGATGGGTATTGCTAAGACCTCGGAGAATTTACTGTGGCGCGTTCGTCTTTATGACTAGGAGTGGGACGCAGGTTGGGTACAAGCAAGCCGTTCAAAATACACCTATCAATCAGCACACTCCGACATGAGTCATAATGGAAAGTGACAGCCGAGGTGATCCGTTGGAAAAATTCCTAAAGAAACAAAGCAATATCTTAGCAGAAAACGTGGCTCAAACTGTCCCAAAGAGAGCACTGCACGGCGTTTGATCTGGAAGTAATGCCTTAACAAAATCTAAGCACTTAGATGCCATGAAAAAACGGACGTTAAACTGAAACCACCAACGTCCATGGAGCGTTCGGTATACACTCCGTGTCGCAGAGGCTCGTATATCGACTGCAGTGTTATTTTCAAAAACGCCACTAAGTCATCTGCTGTCCTCCCAAAAGACCGTATGCTAGATGACCTTCAGTGGTTTAGAATATGCGTTACCAAACTCCTGCCCCCCGGCTTCCTCGGCGTGACTGTGCGCAAACTAACCAGACTCGGTAACTTGCCAGCTGACAAGTCTCGCCCACGCTTGTTTCGAGCTGTTCTGTTCACTCCGGATGAGCGCCAAGCACCGCTGCGTTTTGCCTTTAAGCTCAAGGGCACTGGTGTCATTGTGCACACAGATCTCCCTTTGGAGGATAGGCTGAAATTGCGGGAAGCAGTGAGAGATCTTCGGGGGGTGAGCCGGCGGTTCACTTCCGCCCTACCAGAGCCGGGTCTGGTGGCGCACGATTCCGGACTCACAATGCTAAATCTGTAGTGACCTGGAGAATCCATGTATGGCTGAGTAAACTATAAATATATAAAATATATGCAAATTATAGCTTCCTTATGTATTAGTGAATTGGGCGGTTTGCCTGTTGAAATGTTGTTCCCGTTTGTTTGAAACACGAATACGATCTCCGCATTTGGCGCGCGACTCGACTGCGAACGACGCTCCGTAAACGCACTCGACGCCCAACTACATTCCACCTAGCTAACTCCCTTCTGGTGCCCTATTTGTAGCATTAGCTAACTCACTTTCGGTTCAATAAACTTTTTCCTTAGCCAATTTGTGTGCTCATTGCTTTTGGTTTATCGACTGGTTTTGTACCGAATATATAGCGCATAATCATCGCGCTATAAATCACTTCGTGATCTTAAGAAATGTGTGTAGCCTGCGAAACAAGCTGTGTGAAGTCGACGACTGCCGACTAGCTTTTCTCGCATTCACTGGAATGTGGTTGTCCACCGACGTCACGGACAGTAAAGTGTGCTTGTCAGGCTACGCACTGCTGAAATGTGACCGCACCTCTGATCGACGCGGAGGTGGCGTTGCTTTGTACGTTTACTCCACACTTACTGTCGTTAATATGTGTGGATTCCGAACACTAGCCGGTGATGTTGAGACACTCGCGGTTAACCTGTGTATTGCCTCCGCGCAACTTAAAGTTGTGCTGGTCTATAGAAGCCTCGACAACGTTGCTAAGGGGCTTGTTGATTTCATCCGCGTGCATTCGGCAAATAGGTGTTTAGTGATGGGGGACTTTAATTTTCCCGACATTGACTGGCAGTGACCAGGAGATTCCCTGTATGATTGTTTAAACTATTTTATATATATTTAAATTATAGCTTCCTTATGTATTAGAGAATTGGGCGGTTTGCCTGTTGAAACGTTGTTCCAGTTTGTTTGAAACAATATCACAATATCCGCCTCTAGCGAGCGACTCGACTGCGAACGACGCTGCGTCCACGCACTCGACAGCCAGCTACATCCTCCGTAGCTAGCTCTCTTCTGGTGCCTTATTTTTAGCATTAGCTAACTCGCCTCCCTCCCAATAAATATCTTCCCTAGTTTACTTTTGTGTGTTATACCCTTTGCCTTTAGTTGGCCGTCTAGTTTCATGCTGGAGGTATAGCGCACGTTCATCGCGCTGTGCACTGCGGTTTGACTTTGCATACCTACCCACTCTTCTTTGTAGCTTCTGTTAATACACATTGCGTTCGGTCAATCCAAATGTTCACCGTATTCCCGTACCTGGCACGCCTCATACGTACCATCCCATAAGACTAATGTCTAAGTTACATCAGCACCAGCAAGCGCACCGTGGAACCCAGCGCACAATTCACAAGCAGAGAAAAAGTAAGGTCCAACTTTTAGAATCAGCAAAACTAGAAGATACACGGAAAATGAAAGAAAATGAAGCCAACTACCGCATTACAATGATTCAGTTTATCACATAAGACTATATATATATATATATATATATATATATATATATATATATATCGTGGGACCCCATTAAGTCACCCGATTGCATTTCATGACGATTTACGAAGTAAACTAAAAGAGAATGTAAACTTTACTTAGTGTTATGTTTTCGATTAAATAGATGGATACATACTAAATAAAAAGTGGGATGAAATATGTGATATTCCATTAGTGAGGCATTCTTACCTATACTTTCATCTGCTGCGAGAAGACCCTTCCCAGGGGCAACAATTTTCTTGGCGACTGATGCCAATCTCTCTTTCTCTTCCGCTTTCAGATATGTCGCAAACGCAGGCATCTCGGTACACGCGAACTGAAGAATAAATTGAAGAGAACGCAAGTTTCAAAGGTCAGCTAACAAAACGTTTAGTGATTTAAAAGTCTTGTTTTAGATACACTACTTATAGTATGTTTGTATAACGGTATTGTATAGAAAGTTTCTGTTTGTTTGCTAACTGAGGGGTAATAACAGGAAAAATTTAAGCAATTTAAATGTGCGCAAAATGAGACTGCGTCCAGAGGCAGATATAGCCTCCAGCTCGTACGTCGTTGTTTGCAAAAATTCTCTCAATGGCTTACTCTTGCTAACTGAATGCAGCTTGCCTACATTTACCACCGCTAGGTCTCTTAATTTATCCCTACTCTACCCCACCCATATATGAAAGCACATTTAGCAGGGCAACATTGCACTTGGGCACACCTCTAATTCCTGCCAGACGTTGAACTTAGTATGCGCTTTTATTCGCAGCAAGCATATACCACTATAAAACTATGCATTCCAAAAACATCTCAGAGCAATGGTGAATAAAAGTATTTTCCCCGCATATACCTCTATATAATATGGCGGTTTTCTTGCAAGTAAAAAAACACTTTTTGGTCTAAACAAGACGAAATGAAAGATAGGTGCTAGAGAAGAAAATCTTCATACTTAACAACCGTATAACTTTGCCCTACTTGATTTTTTGAAGTTAGTTGCAGGCCAAATTGCAGCAATAAACACCTTGTTGATTAGCTTACATGTCATAGGGCTGATAGTGCATACATGATGCTTCTTCACCGCAGTTGGGCTAAACCAACTTACACTTTAACTAAGCCATTTTATGTGGATAAAATTCACTACATTTTACTTGGTTGTTCTGCGTACTTGATAATCTTCTCCCAATTTGCACACGTCGCTCATGCAAATTGTGGTAAACTTGCGTAATTCTATCACGTGATATTTTTTAAATAACTCAGGCGTTTCATACTTATCATGGATTCACTTATAAATAATTTCTTTTACATGCTCATTTATCGAGTAGTTTTGTCGTCATATTCGTTTACTTTATTCGATATCGACATTTTGAGTGATTGGCTGTTGTTTGACATCCCAGGTGTGGCTGCGCTTGATGTGCATGTTGACAAGGTGTCTACCTGTCTATTACCCACTACCTCCTCCATACTGGCTCCAGGAGACAGTTGGTCGTTGCTGGAGGGGACGGGGTGCACGGTCCTTGTGGTTGTGATAGGCTCGAAGAGTGGTTCCATGCAGTCAGTGTGGAGCGGACTACGGTACAGCCACCGCCTTTTGTGCGCTTGATTCCCAAATACAGCGTGCTTGTGTTTGCCTGTGAAGGAGTGTGGGCCGGCTCCGTTGTTGTTACGTGGCTACCACCCACATGCCTCCTGGTCTTTTCCTTCGGGTTTACACTGGATATGGTGTGTGTGGTTCGAGCTGTGGGTGGTGCAGCGTAAGAAATCCATGGTCGCTCTCTAGGCGCAGGCGTCCTGTGGCTGGCCACAGTGACAGGCAAATCCGAAACCGGATGCCGCCAACTATAAGAATTAAGCTCTAATTCCTGCAGCACCTGTTTAGAAGTTACATATTTGCCGGGCCCGAGCTAGCTGTTTCCACTTTCCTTTAGCTTTGGATGCGTATCAGCTAAAATACCCTGTTCTTCTAACCGGATCATTTGTCCGGTTTAGTTGCATACTTTTCACGGTAGGCAATTCTAGGTTATTTTATTCTGTTGGCCAGCTGAGGCAAGTTAGATGCATATGACCGTGCGTATCGTTTATTGTGTTAGCCTATGAAGCAACCACCAATTCTCGGTTTCTGCGCTATGTGCTGCAAACGGATCTAGTTCTAATTAGCAAGTCTACCAAAATCTCTGGTAATGAGTATTACATGGCCGCTCTCAACTGTTGACTGTGCTTGCTTGGTTTTCAGATGAAGATAAGTAGATGCATTACATCTAACATAACACAATATTAGAGTTGCTTAAGTCACCTTACTCAGTATTTCGCGGTTCTATAACGGTCCCCGGATGAAGTCCATTCGATGAGATTACCTTGGGGCAGCCACAGTGAATCTGACTTACACAGTGATACCGAAGGTCTGTGTGTTCTACCCCGACCTAAATATGAATCTTTTTTATGCAGTCAACGGGAATAGCCAGTTTGGCTTGCTCCGTTCTGTTCTCCTAATGAGGCTTATTTGGTATCGTAAGCGTAACGCCACCTGAGTCCTTTTGGTCTACATGACTGAATCCAACTCTGGTTTGTCCTGTTCTGAAATCCAGTGAACCTAGTATAACCGGAGTAATTGTAACCTCTTAAATGAAGCTACCTCGAGTTTGTCTTAGTTTAGTCCACAGATGAGACAGTTACGTTTCTGTCCTTAACCTGCAAACATGCGATCAACAAGACTGAAACCACATTTGGATAATCCTATTCTGGTTCCTAGACGAGTTTCCAAAGTTTCACCAAACCTGGCATTTGGTCTGTTCTGTTAGTCAGATAAAGTTAGTTCAAAGTAGCAACCATATCATGCGTACAATATATGTGGTCAGAGCAATTCCAAGCCCATAGCTGTTCTACTCTTGTCCTTAGATGATGCTAATTGGATCCAGTAAACCATGTAAAACGTAATTAAAACAGCCTATATCGCATCCGCCCTAGCACGATTGTTTTCCTTCTGCTCACGTATGAAGGTAAATCGCGGAAGTCTAGAGGAACCACCATGCAGTTAGTCGACGGGAAATAGCTTACTATTGGCAGTTCTAATGACCTTTCCACCCCCCAGTGGTTCCACGGTGGATGGCATCTGAGGATAATTCTACGCTGGTAGACTGGCATAACCTCAATGAATGATGTTTAGATAACATTTTGTTTACTTTACTTTCGTGTGGTTGTGATGAACATTTTCTCTCATTGTTTACCACCCCTTCCAGGAAGTGGCGGGTTTTCGCCTGGCAAGCGTTCTCCTTGTAAAAAGCCACAAATGTTCGCTTAACAAGACTGCAACATGCCGGATGTGACTCACCACTGAATAAGCCACATCTGAACATTTCACACTGACGCAGTCATCAGACTTCGACATACAACCAGTGCAACCGATTTTATTATGGAGAATTCTTTGATGGAGCTCTGAACCTTCCGAGTTTTTAATCAATACCGATTGTACCGAAACTTTGGTTTGTCTCCTGTGCTCATGAAATACCACTTGGCCAAACCACGCCGAACTTGAATATTGACAACAACAGCTATAACTGATTTTACACACCCCAGTGCCACCAGGTTCCTTGATCGAAATATTACCTGACAAACCGCACACTGGTATGGACTACATCTTTTCGGTTATACCTTTCATTAAAACGATAGGTTTTACTATACTGTGCGACGCAGTGGCGAGTCAACAGGTAAGTTGTCGTCAAGCATAGCCTGTATTCTAAGCTTCGTTTCCTCTTCCCTTTGCTTTTCTATTTCCGCTTCGGTGTTATTTTATTCTCCAACCATCGTACGCTTTTACACCATCCATCTAATCGCCTCATGCTCGGTCGTCTATCGGCAGCTGTGACCGTTTCGTCTAGCTAGCCACTAGCTGTGACGCAAGCACACCGTTCATTCTGCTCGACAATTACTAGGGGCTTCTCCGGCCACGTAGGAGGTATTTCCTCTGCATTTCAGCCGTCCTCGGTTTAATACAACCCACGTACACCCGGGACACAAACGCTCTTGACACTCTGGACGGGAAGCATAAAACAGTACGCATGATCAACACGATAGCTGGATCATCTAACTGTTGCTATGTAGTTGCTTTTGACAAGGGCCAATAATCTAGGTCATTTCAAACCGTGATCCATAATAACGGCAGCGTTCCACCAGTCCGTACCACAAGAGCTCAAATGCAAATACAAATGTGATAACGCTCTGCAGTGTACACGAAAATAGTTACGCTCTTACGCTGGATGAAAAACTGCAAAAGCTGACGTTTTTGTTGATGGAACGGTTGTCAGCATGGTAGTTGGCGTGCGTATGGCAGCAAACCACAGAACATGCAAATATGCTGCGTTCCCACAGCCAGCAATAATAACGTCTGGTAGAACTATAAAGTTATCTTATATTTACAACATATTTTGAACTCGTTCGTCTAAACAAAGTCAAAATTATTTTGAAGGTTCGTAGAGAATTTAGAGCAAAAGCCATTGCCACATTCTGAACGTTATATTCGTTAGCACCACCTGTATTTGATAAAATGTCCATGCTCAAATCCGTTTAAAAACGGACTTGTTGAACATTATTTCTAATTAGAACTATTAAGCAGGGATACTGGAGCAAATTTTCTGCCAATTATATGATAGTCTTTATGCATTCACTTTGCCTTTGCTGCATTTGTTTATCCTACTATCGTCAATAAAGTTTATATACGTGCATATTAAACCAAAATTTTTAAGGCTAAGCATAGCTCACTGAATAGCGTTACTTGTGCTATAAATGCTATCACTTAAAAGCAGCAATACGGCGCATCATGTACGTGGGGATGCCGTTGTTATTCATATACTAAGCTCAAAATAGCAGGGATACGAATTACGGCTCTGGAGACAATAGGCTAGGGTTGACCGTAATTTGATGACCGGGACAAATATAAGGCGTACCCTACGCGAAGCAAATACCATCCCTAGAAATAGGACACGACTTGGATGTAAGGTCAACAGAAATGAACCAAAATCGCCCAGTTAATAGGTACCTTTATGAAAGACTTCAATAAACCGGTGTCTGACGCCTGAGCAAACCCAGCAGTCCTCAAATCGCATCCTTTACAATAAACTGCTGATTTAATGCCATCAGTTAACTGCGGAAAATCTAGGAAATAAAGGAACTATGGAACAATGCGGGTAAAAGTGGGTAATGCTTAACAACTCCCCTAGGAATGTCGTGGTCAAACTTCAAAATGTAAAAGACGCTTTTAGCAGAATTGTGTATACACCAGTAAATTCACGGAAATGTACGTAGTACAGACTGTGAATCCCAGGTAAACAGTACTAACGGACAATGGAAGGTTACTAAAAATCGTGTCTCCTTCTGGTGTACACGAAAAGCTAAAAATCGCGGAACGAACCGAGAAATCGCGTACTGACATTTAAGCTTATCCATGGATAGCGGGTCAAGTTAGACGGCGCGGCGAAATGAGTGCACTGACAACTTAAGCTTTGAACTCTGCCAGCTTGGGAACACTCAGGACATATGCCAGTAGAACACTCCATGTATGGCGAACGTTTACGGAAAAGCAATTCCGACAGCGTTCCAAGCGGTTGTGCCGATCCGCCAGCTTGAAATGGCGGCATCGTACGGCATTGTACGCGCATCCGCTTCGCTCGTAATCAGTAGATAGAAAGATTTAAATGAATTTCGCAACGCGCAGTTTACACCGCCTGAGGTACGAACATAATCGGATGCTAGATCTCAGGCACAGTTATGTAAACCACTAGAATACGTACCTTACATCGGGAATTGTAACAGGTTAATATGTTATTGTTTAGGGTGTCGTGAAAAGATCAAAGTCTGGTCAGCTTATTCGGTTCATCACCAGATACCGCAAGGCGTTCAGTTCCTCTATGCACAAAAGTTTCATCCTATTTGGTGGCGCAAACGCGTCCCGCTCTTTTACCAATAAGCTGCATTTTCTCCGCCACTTTGTCTATTCCACTAACCCTCAGATAATCCTTGTCACTGAACCTTGGCTCCGCGACTAAACCCACGACACGTATTACCACAGCTTAGGCTATAAAAGCCACGCAACTAGCCGCTAGCACTCCAGAGGACGTGGCTGCATTATCTACAAAGAGGCTGAAACCACTACACAATCTGTTACCGGGCCTATGCCCAACAACCTCAAACTCGTCCTGGATTACCGTTGAATGTAATGAACAAAGCCTCCTTATTGGATGCCTATACCTACCTCACCAGAATAACTCTGAGGTCAACCGACTTTCAGGCGTGTTTCACTTCGTGTCGCTCCCCTCAGCCAACTACAAGCTAGTCGGAGGCGACGTTAACATGATCGACATCGATCGGCCTCCACACTTCCCCACCCAAGCTCCTTCAGTTAGTCTCTGCCAACACCACCCTCGGCTGGTGCCAGCATGCTTTAACGCCCACAAGGAAGTCCAAAGTAGTCGAGCTTATCTCCACTCTCGGGATATCTGCGGGTACCGCTAAAACAATAAACCCTCTGTCCGGCAGTGACCCCCATACGGTGAGGCTTGAGCACTTCCTACCCTTAATTGACTTTGTGCCCCACCAGCATGGAACTTGTTTCTGATAGTTTTATGACGTAGATTAGGGGAAATTTGAAGTCCTACTACTATCCGCCTATTGTGATTGCTTCTTCCTTCTACGGGTCCATGAAGGCCCATCAGAAGTGAGCTGTAACATTCTAGTACCCGACTAGATAACCTAACTCCCGTAATGCGGCATGCACGCCTTGCGTTAACAAATGGTGACATCGTGTCTACAGCTGGGATTCGGAAAAGGATTAAAATATCATGCGCATATATAAAACCCAGGATATCAAAATCCTCTTAAAACTACACTCCCTTTGCAGCAAACTCGAACTACGACGTTCAAAACAATGCCGAGAAGAGCAGCGGCACAAGCAATCCAATGATCTCGTCCAACTGCTTATCTGCAGAGGGCATATTGGAAACATTGTCGCGTCAATCTCTCTATCCTCCTCGTCCTCAACCGAAGACTCTTCAGTAATCCGCAACCATTTTAACCTTCATTTCTGCTCTAAGTTCAACACTAGCACCAGCATGCCATCACAAACTCAACTTACACCATGCACCAACGACCATTTCAAGACCAATGATTTCAGCATAACGGATGTCAGGAAATCAATTAGCTTAGTGAAACCAACATACTGGAACGGACCTGATGGCAGCCCTTGAGTGATTCTAAAACCAGGATGCTCAGGTATATCTTTCTTCCTTCAAAACACTTTTAATCTATCTATGCGGTCAAGTTGTGTGTCCTCTCACTGGAAGCATACAAGAGCGGCCTCCCCATATAAAATGCATTAAAGGTAAAGTGACTACAGATTGCCTGTAAAGTAACACATTAATTCTTCTCAAAATCTTGGAGATGTTAATGAGAAAGGTGAGCTCGAAATTTCTTCTGTCACGAAAACTAATCGGCAAGTCGCGGCATGGCTTTATCATAACTCGTTCTCGTCAATCATATTTGCTTGAGCCCTTGAACCATATCACCGACTCCCTCGACCATGGTAAGGCCTACATAATTATTTTCTTGAAATTGCATAAAGCCTTCGACCGGGTTTCTCACGACCTGTCCTTGGTCATCCTGACCGTATACGGTATACAAAGCCCTCTGCTCTCTGGGTTCAAGTCGTGCCTCGCCACCAGGTCTCAGGCTGTTCAAATCGACCATCAGCTATGAAGCCTTAGACCATTTAACAGCGGAGTCATCCAGAGCAGCGTAGTAGGCCAACTGCTATTCCTTATCTACGTAAACGACGTCATTGAGACTTTTGCACACGGCTCAGCACATCTGTTTGCTGATGATATCGAGGTTTCCTATATCTTCGACTACGCAAATCAGGATACTACGCTCCTCAACATATAATCAGGCCTCAGTGCCCTTAGAAAGTGAGGCATGAAATCTTAAATGAGCTTCTCTGCCGATAATAGCTACATTAGCACATGCAAATGTGACACACCATCTCGCCCCTTGACAATCCAGAGGTCACCTCTCATCCATAAACAACCAAGTCCGCAACTTAGGACTGCATTACTCCGATACACAAAACTGTTCAGAACGTGCAGTGTTTTTAGCGTCCGAAGCCAAAAGGTTAAATGCTATGCTACTTAGTTTGTTCGATTCGACCAGAAACAAAGTCGTGCTCTACAAGACGTGTACATATCCTGTACTGGATTAATGCTCCATTGTCTACTACAACAAAGGAAAGCTGATACCCAGGCGCTTGAAGTTGTTCAGCGTTCCTGCACTCGTCAACCTCTGGGTACGATACACAGACTCGGATACGCAGCTCGTTGCAAGCTACTGCGCCTAGATCCCGTGGGGCATCGAAGGCGGAAATTCACCTTATCGCTCCTGTTCGATGTTATTAACGGGCGGATTCATTCTCATGGCTTCGGCCTCGAAATGAGCCGCACTAAAACATCCGCAAAGCAGTTTCCACTCTGAAATCGATGTCGCGCACAAACCTGCGTGTGAACTTTTCTTGAACAGATACATAGCCATCGGGAACAAGTTGCTTTTATATATGGGTCCTGCAGTTCCCTATAGGTATTCCGACGTCATGTCAAGCGACTCAGCCTCTTACAGTCTACTGAACTCCTATCCTGTGATCTACCAGAATCCAAAGCCTAAAAATAGCTCCAGTGGGCAGCTACCTCAACGAGCTGCTCCGCCAATCTGTACACTTTGTTATTTAACTACCACCACGAGCAACTTCTGCTTTGAAATTTAACTTGATATTACCCACAGTGTTCCGAGTCCATTTGCCTATCTACCATTGAAACTGTAACTCCGCACCTTTGCGTAAAAGCCCTCAGGTATTTTACTATGTTGCCTACCTAAATCCCTCCACAATCTGACAGAAATGTCGATATTAATTATTCCTCTATTTAACTGTATCAGCACTGTATTTCCCCTCTCCACGTTTCCTCCAATCCTTAGCCTAGTCCTACTCTTGTTAGCATTTAGCTATGGCTTTCTTTCCGCTTGCGCACCACCTACTTCTGCTGCTCCATTATTGTGCCTTATGCACTGAAGCTTTGCAATATTATGCGTAGATCCTCAAGTAGCTGCCAGCGCTGTCCACCGTTATCCTCCCCAGCTATTGTTAATAATTTTAATTGTTGTTCTATTTAACCTCAACAACGCAGTTTTTTGTCTCTCCATCTCGCTCCACGTCCCTTAGCAAGTTCTACTCCTACTCTCCTCTCCACGGCTCTGGCCTTCGTTTCTACCTACCGACTAACTAAAATGGCGGAACCACCGACTAACCTTAGACCCTGTATCTACGCACATATATGCGAAAGCTCTCAAGTAGTTGCCTGTGCTGCCTACCTCAATCCTTCGCACAGCTGACATCAGTATCAATAATATGGGTCCCTCTATTTACCCTAACAACGCTGCAATTTTTATCTTTGCCTTTCTTCTAATCCCTCGTCTAGTCCTGCTCCCTTTTTTATCAATTTGCACTGGTCTTCTTTTCCTCTTGTGCAGCACCTACCTTCGCTGATTCACTGACTTACCTACGTCACTAATCTATTTTGCTCTGGCTCTCATTCCCTCTTACGCACCAGCAACCTTCGACGCTCCGCCGACTCAAGTTGGACACAGCAAGTTCGTAAAGTCGTATGTAGGACCTCATTATTTTGCTAAGTTTACCCCTGTATACTTAACACAAAACCGACCTCCACATCTCTGAGAATTTTTGCTGTATATAACCTAAATTACTCAGCATACTCCATCTTCACCTTGCATCTATCTCGTTTCCTTAGTGGTATACGTGAACATATGAGACAGGTATCCTTCTAGGCTAAAAGAAACCCAAAACTTGCGAGCATTCAGAAAGAAGATAAAAGGTGCCCTTGTGTTGACAATATACAACATAACATAAATATCTGCGGTTGGCAAGACCATCTTCGAACCTGACCCTGATGTAGTTTGAGGACGCAGACAATGTGGTGCACGACATCTTAGCACCTTAAGCTCACAACTCTTCCACATTCACTATCGTACCCGTCTTAATGCCTAAGAGGTTTTAGCGGTATCCGTCGTACTCATTTTCTAAGTTTTAAGATTAGTAGCCCGAGTACCAGGTGACTTTAGTCTTTGACGATCTCTTCTTGACCTGCTTGAGTTCCCCTACGGACAATTCTGCCTTATGACCGCAGTATGGGAAGAGTAGACGCCACCACAAAAGCATCCAGTAAAAAAGTATCGGTGGCCTAATCCCCATGAATTCTCTTCAGCAATGGCACCCTTGTTTTCATCTTATCCATTACCGCAATCACGACACCCGTGAAGTCTCAGTTGGAAGAGTCGCACGCATCTTACGGGTGCAAAGGTTATAATTCTGAAAGCCTAAGTTATTTAGCCAGTTATCAATAAATAAATAAATTTTTTAATAAATACTTTATTCTCGTTTTGCCGAGGCACACCAACCCGGGCATGATCAACATTTACGTGCAATTATGTTTCGCAACAAACGCGTTGCTATGTATGCAAACGGTAGTAAGCGGAAAGTTTTACAGGCATTGGAAATTTTAAAAGTAATCATGAGGAATAACGTCGTAAATGAATGAGGATACGTTGGGTTCTAGCGTGCGCAGTGCAAACAGACAGGGCACAATATTTCTAGTGAAAACGGTACATGTAGGCAGGGAATATGCAATTCTTGAACGTGTGGAGAGAATATTGCATTATGATTCTGGTCGACTTGCCACTATGCAGTTGTGAGCAGTGGCTTTATTAATTGGCGGGTCACATCCGCCACGTTGCAGTGTTGTTAAACGGACATTTTGGCATTTTATCGGGAGAACGCTCGCTTGGCGAAAACCCACCACGTCCTGGAACATTGTCAGAAATCCGTTTGTACACTAATGTACAACTGGCAGAGCAGCTTGCCGACTGAGTTCACCTTCGGTTATCCGCAGTCAATTGACTTCCAATTTCCTCTGTTAATGGCTCAGGTATCTTTGGTCAGGGCCACCATAATGACTGAGGCCAATGGAGGATGAAAAAAGCACGAAGAAGCGTCTTTGTGAGTGTCCAAGTGAGCAAAACGTCAGTTTGTTGCATCTGGATTTTTCAGGTTATATATAAGATTCAGGTGTGTGAAGGCCTCATGTCCAGCTATAATTACTGGACAACGGTCGTGGTAGTGAGGGCAATAGTATCCATTTGTTGTATGGCCATGTTCTTTGTAGGTCCTTGTGGGTTACTATGTCCTGTCCCGGGCAAAAACGGTTTCTCGGTCCAACCACCAAGAAGTTCCGGACCCAGAAGAAAGGATGCTGACTTGTTGCGGTTGCCTCACTGACAGGTAGGTCCAGACTGTGTGGACCAACCGGCATCTACAACCGTCTGTCTTCTCTATTTCAGTAATCACATTGTCCCTGTTTAAAAGTCTAAACCAACGGTGCAGTCTAACCCACTGAATGGCCGGTTGGCCAATCGGTAGGTGTTCCACAAATAGGATATTACAAGGCAATAACGAAGCCATCCGAGCAGGCAAACTTTACTCCTTACATTTATTTACACCTTCATGCTGGTCTTCAGCTTCACCAGTTAGCACTTTCCAAATCCTTAGACCACTGCTTCCGTGGAAAATTTATTAGGCTCATGACCTTTGAGGTACGCCTAGTAAAGGCATCCTATCAGACTTAAGCCTTGTATAAGATGCTGAATTGTATTGTTGCTGTCGACACACCCAAGGTCAGCATAACAATTAAATAACTACTTTGTTCTCAAATACTTCTTCTCGAATACTTCGAGACATATCGCATCTGGCATGCTACAGGATTTACAAGGGATTGTTTCGCAACGGGCACGTTGCTTTGCATGAAATACACTGGTTGCCCAAAAGACAGAAGCTGCCGAAATGGCGGATGCACAGGTCAGGAACGTACTCGTTAATGATGTGGACAGCCTTGGTTTAAGAATGTGTAACAGCGCATTATGGAGTGGATGCGCATACCCGAAAGAGGGAAGTGTCATTCTAGTGTATATATCCAAAATATATTGAGATGATGTAAAAGGTCGCTTTGGTTAACTGGCTAGTTTGGGTATTCGGGCAGTGACTTTATTCAGTGGCGTGTCACATTTGTCCCGTCGCAGTGTTGATGAACGGCTTTTTATAACGTACGCTTGCCAGGCAAAAATCCACCATGTTCTGGAACACTGCCGTCAATCAGTTTAAATGGTAATATGTAACTCGCAATTTATGCTACGGACCGACTGTACACTCGGCCATTCGCGGTCATGTAGGCACAAGTTCCCTGCGCTAGCTGCCCAAATTGTCTAGTCCAGGTCTCCCATTCACCGTAGAAATCGGTTGTAAGATGCAAGCTCCAGGAAAGGTAGGTTAATGATTGAAAAATAGCGTAAAGATTTCGATTTAATTGAATTTGTCTTTCCCTTTGTGGTATACTGGTCCTGGCATAAAGACTTCGCGTCCAGTTGTTTGCACTGAACATGTCAGGTGGAGAGTGCTGTCGATCCTTTTAACTAACTTCGTCCCAACATGAGAAAATGCGATTCCTCATACAAATGCAGGATCCAAAGGAAGTTCACATTAATACTTTTCAGACCATGGGTAGAATATCATAGTGCTGAGGCCGAAACCCTGAGTTCAGGCCACGAAAAAGCACAGATTATTCACAGAAGGGGAGCAAAGTTCCTCCGCAAGTAAATTATTGTCAACAGAAATTTTCTTCACGTCTATCATTGGCTACATCCTAAGCCATCAGAAATGCTCCTGATAAAAGACGTATTAATCGGTTATTGCGGAAATCTAAGGAGGCGAACTTAAATGTTCCAACACTGGTGAAAGGCAGCAAAGCTGGACATGTCAAGTAAAGTAATTGTGACAGAAGAATCTGTTTTAATATTGAAGCAAGTGATCCATGTGAGCACAATTCCAGTGAGTAGCTTGTTGCAATGTTATTTCGGTGGGGGTAAAGCACGCTGCTTAGATATCGTGCGTGCAGCATCGCTCCAAAATTCCACGGGTTGATCCTTTAAAAAGGTAAATGGAAGCAGCGGAAAGATAAGTTGCTGTTGGGGTCTCTGAGAAGACATCAATCGTTTCAAAGCGGCTGAATACTGAGCATGGATCAGTCAGTGCCAGATGATAAACCGTCATGCGCCGGCCGCCATATAGGTGTAAACCGATGAAAAAGAAGCAATGAACAAGAGGCAACCAGGCAGACACACAGACTAGAATGCATCGATACACACAATTAAATAGTTGATCGCATACAGGGGTACCTAGTATCCTGTAATATGTAATTTTGTACAGTATATATTAGTTACAGGTGCCTTCTTTCATCACCTCTCAGTTGTGGCCCAGACTACAACTACAGCGCACGAAGATGGTGCTGTAAAGCACAAGGTCTAAATCGAGCTAAGGGTGTTCGTGACGCTCAAGAAAAATAGCAGGTATTGGAAAGGTGCATAGGTAGAGTAGTGGAATGGTAAACGAAGACCTTAAGTATACTTGGCACAAGCCATCTGAATACGAGTATTAACGTAGGTGAATCTAAGGCCAACAGATTACGGTGCAAAGCAAGAGCAGTCAGTTCATTTAGTAGCGTACCAAAAGGGGAGCCAAATGCAGTATCGGTGATATAGAATAAAAAATCCCACGAGGTTATTCAAGTAACGCAAACAAATAGTTCGGTCAGCAAAAGAGCGAGGGGTAAGGCCTCAGGAGTTTAAGAAAATTCGGAAAGGAGGAGATATGGTGACGCACCCAAAAAATTGTCCACCGTTGTGACAACAAAACAAGCCACATAGCTCCATTAGCTGGACATGAGCGGAAGATTATCAACCCTTTTACAACCTACTAACCGGACAAATCATTCGTTGTCATGCACGGATACAAATTTTCCGAGGTTTGAGCTTTTGGGTTCAGTTTGCCTATCGCTATCTCTTCCATATTACTCTTGCCTGGAGAACTACTTTTGACTTCGGAAGACACATTCTCCTGCGACACAACGCCAGAACAATTGGTCATTGTGAGCTCTTCAATCCACGTTGACCGCTTAATTGGCCGTGCCTTCCTATGTTTCTAAGCAGCTTTACTACATACCCCGGGGGATGTGCGATTCTTTCTTCGGAACCATATTCTATCCTTCAAGCCTTCAACAACAATGCAACATATTTCAATGTATATCTCTCTGAAACTTTACGTGGTTCTGCAGAGGATAAACACATCGTGTGCAAAAATGGTTTAGTTCCCGACCTACCAATCGGGCAGAGGACGGGACTCAGGAACGTAATAGGCACCCGGCCATCGCATCAGCCGGCAGAAAGTGGGCCGCAACCTGCCTGCGAATAACCGAGCAAACAGACGTTCAACCAGAAACATAGCCAGTCACAACTTGCCATTCAATGGATCGGCGGCAGTGTTTCAGGACGTGGTGGGTTTTCGCCTGGCAAGCGTTCTCCCTATAAAAAGCCACAAATGTCCGTTTAACAACACTGCAATGTGGCGAATGTGACTCGCCACCGAATAAAGTCACAGCCCATATCTTCGCACTGGCAGAACAACTAGCGTCACCATTCTAGATAGGTACATTACGTTGGAACTTCAACATCTGCATATACTGTCATCTTTTTGCTTTCTATGATATCACAGTTGACCTTTGCGTTACTTGTGCACAAACTCACGGTATTGTCATATCACCCTTGAGCGTGCTCTTCAATTATCTTCCCATAGATCATTCAGGGTTCTCAATCTATTATTTCCCGAGGTCCCGGTTTCACGACAGCCAAATTATTATTTCGCATTTTCACCATTGTACAGTTCCAATCATGGACATATGAACCATTTTCTACTGTCATTGTTACAATTGCCATAAAATGTCTGTACATTGTACATATCTGATCATGCCTCCTTGGGCGTGCCTCGCATAGTCGAGAATAAATTATTTATTAATTTATTTATTTGGTGAAACAGTATTAGCCAGCGCATTAGATCAAGCAGTACAATAAGAACGGGAAAAGGTACAACAACTGTTGGTGAAGTAGTCGGGCAGGCTCTAGAATTAAGGAAAATATTGTATTGTGCCTGCAGAGTGAGTACCGCCTTACGCTCGGTAGTATGGAAACAGTCAGAGGAAAATAGACTGGTCAAGTGTAACCAGATCTAGGCAGAGAAGTGAGCGCTGGTCGTCCGGCGGAGAGGAGGAATGGAAATAAAGAGCGTGCTTAGAAGAATTACAGTCGGGATGAGAAGGGTGTATTGCTAAAGAGTGGAAAAGCCTGCGAGACTTTTCATGTGAAATAAACACAAAGTTGGGTTAGCCGAACCAAGGTTTGCAACATCGAAAAACTCAGAGTGAAGTCGGATATCAGGAGGTCGATCTAACGAGACTGGATTAGTCGGCGCAATGGAATGGTTGGCATCATCCGGTTTTTGAGTTGCGTTTCTTTGTAGTCCGCCACAGGACGCCTGTGCCCACAGAGGGACCATGGGTGGTTTGCGCTGCACAACCCACTGTTCCATCCACACACCACATATCTAGTGTAAAACTGAAGGAATAAGACAGGGTCATGTGGATGGGGGCCAGGTTCCATCAACAGAGCTTGCCCACACCCCTTCAAGACAAACACCAGCACTCTGTATTTGGGGAATCAAGCGTACGTAAGGCGGTGGCTGGACCGTGGTCCGCTCCACACCGAGTGGGTGTAACCCCACTTCAAGCCTAGCACGACCACAAAAACCTGCACCCCGTCCCCTCCAGCAACGACCAACAGTTTCCTAAAGCCAGTATGGACGAGGTAGTGGGCACTAGACAGGTAGACAGTTATCAACGTGCACAGCAAGCGCAGCCACACCAAGGATTTCAAGCAAGTGCCAGGCACTTGAAACGAGCATATGTAATAGACTAAATAGGCTAATGCTTACAGTTAAGATGGCATTACTCCTCACTAAGTTGGCGTAGAAAATAAATTGTTAATGAACGAATCCTCCATAAGTTCAGGAGGGCAGAAAACATATGTAAAGAAAATCCATAAGCGCAAAATTTTATGGAAATTAACTAAAATTTATTTCAGCGACGTGTGCAAGAGTATATAAGACAGTATAAGTAGACATTAATATGAGAAAGACAAGTATTAGGAGAAAATTGCAAAACCACAACCTGAAATAAATATACGTAGTATGTAAGCACGTGGTTAGTAAATAGAATGCAGCGTACATACAAACGCTGCGCTGGTTCTGCCTACGTTCGCTGCAGGACCCGTCATCGCTTCAGCAGTGTACCCGAGTGGCCTCGCTCCTGGCTACCTAGGCCTGCCTGACTCAAGTACTCGAGGCCGCATTTGTTACAGCACCATGCGCTCGATGTCGACGTAGTTCAACCCATGGTTGCTTGCCGCTTTCGCACTTACCGCTTCTTCTCTGCATGTGAATAAATAAATAAATAAATAAATGGTATATTCTCTGTAAAACGAGACACACCTCTAAAGGCATGATCAAATATGCATACAAGCATGGCTTCTTTGGATTATTAAAAAATTTCGTTTCAATGAAAGGAATAAACGAAAAGATGTAGTCCATATGTGCGAGCATATTGTCAGGTAATAGTCAGATCAAGGACCATGGTGGCGCTGTGGCGCGCAAAAGCTGTTGCGTCAAGAAACAAGTGGGGGTAAATTTGCCATGTAGTGATCCATAAGCACAGGAGCCCAAACAAGGTTTAGCGCAATCAATGACCATTACGAAGCCGGTATGATCTGTACTCCATTAAAGCACTCTTCATAGTAAAATCAGTTGCACAAGTTGGACGTAGGAGGCTGAGGACTGCGTCAGTGTGAAATGTATAGCTGTGACTTTACTTTGTGGCGAGTCACCTTCGCCACGTTGCAGTGTTGTTAAGCGGACATTTGTGGCTTTTTATAGGGAGGACGCTAGCCAGGCGAAAACCCACCACGACCTTGAACACTGTCGTAGCCTCCGTTGAACTTAGTGCTAGTCGGCTATGCATCGTATAGACCGATTTTGCACTCTAATATTCGCAGTCGGTTGAAAGCCAAAATTCTTCCTTCATTGGCCGAATGGGTTAGTGATAATCCGGAAGTAGTCGTTGAAGCCGGTCAATGATGTAAGAATCGCAGAGTCGAATGATATTGATGCGGGTGAGTAAACACAATGTTAATAGAGGCCGGCTTTCTCTATTATATTGTCCGGCTCGCAACCCGTGTCCAGCTATCCATGCTGGACTTGTCATAGGGACGGTGAGTGCAGTTGTTTCTTGGGTCTGAATATGTCCATAACAGGAAAAATGCTATTCTCCGCAAAGTGGACTAGTAATTTCTTCAAATGTAAGTGTAATTGTCTCCATGGCCAAGTGAAAACTCCATAAAAGATAATCGGAAACGCCGCTTATACGCGCGCAATGCTGTCCGTGAAATGACATCAGAGAAGCTCCAGGTGCCTGGAGAATCGGAATGTTTGAGGCAGTAAAGGTACTCACGCCAGAATTGTCTGTCTACGGTTGTGGAACGGTGGATCCATGTAAATATAATTTTCCAGGTGAGTAAATTGTTCTACTTTGAGTGCGAGGCGAGCTAAACCCATTTGTTTAGACCCCGTGGTGGTAGCTTCTCCAGAATGGCGGAAAGAACTCCATTTGGAACGATGTGTGGGTTCTTCATCTCCCGGAGAAAAGATCAGGCATGTAAACCAGCTGGCTATTGAGGGTGGGTCGACCAGTCCTAGTGGATAAACCTTCTTGTTATGGTGGATGTATCTGTGGAAATCTCGGGAGGTCTTTCTCCCGCACTTCGTCAACTGCCTTTGTGATTAAATCACGCTATGCAAGCCGATCAACCGCCTTCGATTCACGTGACCTGCTATCAAGGTTAGAACGTGAAATGCTCAATTTGAGCATGTTCTGGAAAAGTAAAGTTGGTTTCCTAACATGCTGCGTCCCAATACTCAGCTGAGCGTATAAGAGTTGATTCGGTATCCGCGTTTAAGCCATACGGTTCACATGACCGAGCCACCTCAGGTGCCTCAGCAAAAGTATGCGGTCCACTGAATACATCCCACTTTGTCACAACACCTCTGTGTCAGCAACTCTGTCGCCCCAATTGATGCGCAAAATTCGTCACAAACGCTGCTGATGGAACCGCTAGAGATATCGCACATCCCGCCGGTACATCGTCCACGTTTCACTGCCGTATAGAGGAACGGACAGCACCATGGATTTGTACACCATCCGCTTCGTGCCAATCGTAAGTTGATGGTTGTTCCACACTCGGTATTCAAGCTTCCCGAATGCCGCCGCTGCCTTCGACAAGCTGATACGAAGCTCACTGTGTAGCAGCTGATCAGTCGACATCAAACACCCAGGGTAGCAGGAGCGGAAGGTGATTTCCACTACTTCAGCACCAATGCTGATTCGCGGTAATGTTGATTGCACCTCCGGTGAAGACTGAAAGGGACAAAATGTTATACTTCTGTTGATGGTGAGCCCGTATTTGTCCGCCGTCGAAGCCGGAGCACCAATCCTGTGCTGCAACTCATCCGCGCTGTGTGCAAACAACGCACAGTCGCCAGCAAACGGCAACGTACGGGCAGTTGCTTCACAGATTAGGTTTTTCTCACCGAAACGACGGATGTTCAGCAACCCAAGAGCGCTAGGTTGCTCCACCTTAACACCGTAAGAACAAGCCGCAGCAAAGGCGCAACACAGCATTGCAGGAAGATATATACTAAACAGAGCAGGAGTCAAAGAATTCCTTGTATTGTCGGCGTTCTGCGTAGCATTCCATCAACCTCGCCTTCTCCGTCCACGACGCATTATTACTGCAACGGAGCTCTCGGGGCATTCGCCGTCAAATTCTGCCAAATCTTCTCCTCTTCTGCAAGTCACTTGGGTCTGCCAAATGTGCAACAAATGCTGCATTCTTCTCTGACACCAAAGTGCCCATCGTCAATTTTTTTCATCGAACCGATCAGGCCGCTTACAATATGCGCGCTCGATGGTCTCCACAGCAACGGCTGTCACCTGGTCGCGCATGTGGTGCCACAGGTCACCCGCTGTAGCCATGCATCCCACATCACACAGGAATGAAGTCATCGCCTTCTCCGGCCCAATACGTTTCGCCATTATACCGAGGGAGAAAATGTTAACTTTACGCCGCTTCACGGCGGGAGTGCAATACATCGATTTACGAAAATATATGTACAGTTTGGTCCGAACCAGTCTGTGATCAGTGCCACACTCAGCTCCACGCAGTACACGTGTCATGCGCACTTCACGCATATCACGCTGACGTACGATGACATAGTCGAGCAGGTGAGCGTGACCACTCTGTGGGTGCGTCCAAGTTGCTATATCACTCACACTCAGTGCAAACCGAGTGTTCGTGATCGTCAGGCCGTGAGTGGCACACAGTGAGAGCAGCCTGTCAACGTTCGCATTCACTGAACCAATGCCATGCGCACCGATAACATCTGTCCACGCTGATGCATCACCCCCAACGCGCGCGTTGAAGTCACCCAGCAGAAATAGTGGGTCGCTCCTCGGTACAGACCGTATCACGGAGGATAGCTCAGTGTAGAAATGATCACGCGTGCCATCAGGATAACACATGGTCGGACCGTATGTGCTTATAAAAGTAGCAAACTTACCTCTTCCGAGTCGTAGGCGAACAGTCATCAGTCGCGCGCTGATGTCCGTTGGTTCACCCAAAAGCTGGCCATGGAGGCGTTTGGATATTGCAAATCCGACCCCATGTTCACGTGGTGCTGAGGCGGCCTTGCCCACCCAGTAGAATGTGTAGCCAGCACCTGCTTCATGTAACTTACCTTGCTCAGCGAGCCGAGTTTCACTGAGTGCCGCAATATCGATGTGGTAGCGCGCCAGCTCCATTGCGACGAGTGCAGTGCGTCGCTCCGGGCGCTCGCTGGAGTTCCGGTCCAGTAGTGGGCGCACGTTCCAGCGCCCGCTGCTGTGCTTTGCGCGCAAGCATACGATTACGTTGGTGGGCAATCGCATGCGAGGTGGCAGATGTGCTTTGGAGGTTTGCTGGGGGACTCCGCCCGGAGCTTTTGGTTCAATAGCCTGAACCACAAGGCAGTGGGTGATTTGGATGTTTGCTTGAGAGACCCTGCCCGGAGCCTTTGGCTCAATAGGCTGACCTACAAGGCAGTGGGGAGCGGATCCTGCTCGGGAATGTGATTGCAAAGACAGCTTGGGATCTGTTAGATGGCCGTCACAAGCAGCCTTTAAGGTATTGGAACGACGCATATATGTTTTGCGACTGTAGTATGATACACCTGCGACCATGGCCAGACGCAGATGGGTTTTCGCGGGTTGGGACCAATTTGACCAGGGGCTGCCTGGATTGAGGCATGCCGTAGCAAACCATTGAACACCCGGAAGTGCCCTTCCATCGAGTTGGGATAGCACGTACAATAAAAACAGGAGAAATAGAGGTAACAATAGAGCGTGAACGAGTCTAGCGGCCTCTCAGAGTAGGGGAAGCAGAGCGTTGAGTCTTTAGACTCGAAACCACTTAAGTCTCGGTAGCATAGGAGCAGTCATAGAATTAGACTAGTCAGGGGAGACAATTTCACGGCAGTGCAGTGAGAGTTAGCAGTTCGTTTGAAGAAGGAATGAAAACAGATAGCGTGCTAAGGAATGTTTTTGGGTTGTGAGGAAAAGGATATATTGATAAAAAGTGTAAAAACCCAAGGGCCTATTTTAGGTAAGCTAAAAGGTTATCGAGTCAGCCGAACCAAGCGAGTTAATGTCTTAAAGTCTAGGTGAATTCCCATATCAAGCGGCCGAGCTGGCGAGACTTGATTAGTCGGCGCGTTGGAATAGCACTTACAATAAAGGCAAGCAAAGGACTGTAACCATAGAGAGTGACCGAGCCTAACAGCTTCTCGGAGTTGGGGAGCCAGCGCGTCAAAGTTGTACGGCCGAGACCGCTTAAGTCTGGGTAGCATAGAATCAGCGAGAAAGAAATAGACTGGTCTGTGCGACCAGATAAAGGCAGATCAGTAAGAGCTGACCGTCCAATTGAAGAAGGAGGGAAAGTAGTTTGTGTGTTGAGAAAAGTTTGCGGTATGCGATAGAAAGGTTTATGGATAAGAAGTGTAGAAGCCCAGGAGGCTTTCCAGGTGGTGTAAACAGCACGTTGGGTTATCCGAACCAAGATATTAATGTTGAAGCACTGAATGAAATCGGATGGCTGGAGGCCGATCTAGCAAGAATGGATTAGTTGGCTTGTTGGATAAGCGGGTGCGCTAAGGCAGAAAGAAAGGCTATAACACCACTTCGCAGCGATTTGCCGTATGCTCTATGTCCCTCCTGCGCAGATCTTGAGCTTGCCAGGATACACTCCTTGTCTCTCCATCATACATTATCCTGGAACGTCTGTATCACTTACTTTCACTGATTTGTTAATGCATTCAGTGACCCTATAGGCATAAACTAGTGACCAAGCGTCTTATTGGAATGGCTAAATCTCGGCACTGATAGTCTTTCCTAGCGCCACCGTCTGTCGATCGTCTTAAATTCGACACCCCTGTCAGGAGCCACTCCCTAGCTCAATAACCTTGATTACTTTGGAATATCTGCATCCAAGCTATCCGCTGCCTTACCGCCAATTGAGCTTTAGATCTCTCCTGCGGCAATCTATTTATTTTTCACTCTTATTCTGCGCTCCCTAGCATACCACACTAGCTACTTGCTGTTCATGCACCTTGCAATCACCACCAATATTCTAACTTTCTTTGCTCCCTCTCCACGCAAGTTGTGGCTCATACTAAACCGATACTTCGTGGATTACTTACTGGTACAACGCTCTTGCCTCTACGCAGACGTTAGCAATCTACCCATACGGCTAATCAAGCTATAGGATATTTAAAAGGCACTTTCAGCATAATCATTGTTGCACAGTGTACGTGCTATCGCCTCAACGCCAAATGTTGTACCATAAGACTTTAAAAATGTTCAACTCCATGCCTGTTCTTGCGGTCTCCTCTCGGTTTTCCCCTACTTTCCCTTTTTTGAGGTCCGGAAGTTCTTGAAGATCTGGGATTGGACTTGCGAACAGTTTTCGCCAAAGACGGACGCAACAAAACACAAGGACTTACATGGAACATGGTTGAACACCAAAAGGACCCAGCTACAATCACCACAACCCTTGACCGGTATGGAGGGCTGGACACATCTTCATGTTCCCATGAAGTTTATATCTGAAAAATCCAGACATCAGAAAATTTGAACTATTGCTCACCTGGGCGCACAACAAGACGAGTATTCACGATGTTCGCCTCCACAGCGGGCCTCAAAAATCATGGCGAACCTTACCAAATTACCTGTCCAACTAACAGAGGAGATTAGAAGCCATTTGACTGCGCATAAGCGAATAAGAAATCAGTCGTCGAGCGGCCTTGCCAGTTATACATTAATGTTCAAAATGCTTTACGGCAGGATTGCAGGACGTGGTGGGTTTTTGCCTGGCAAGCATTCTCCCTATAAAAAGCCACAAAGTTCTGATTAACAACACTGTGACGTGGCGGATGTGACTCGCCACTGAATAAAGTCACTGCCCACAACTACATACTGGCAAGTCGACTACACTCATATTCTAACTTTTCCGGACACATGCAGGCATAAGATACTCTCCGTCTACAAGCACCGTTTCCTTGCACTTATAATGCCTTGACCGTTTCAATTACACACGATTGAACCCGACGTATCGTCGTGATGCACGACTGCGTATAAACCTTTATCATGCCCGATTTGGTGTGACTTTAAATTTAAAAATAAACTATTCATTTATTTATTTATTTAATACTTGGTGAACAAGTCTAGCAGACTCTATAATTAAGGGAAATATGGGGTGAGTCTGCAGAGCGAATACCGCCTTATTCTCGGTAGTATAGAAGCCGTCAGAGGAAAATAGACTGGGCAGGTGTAACGAGGTCAAGGCAGAGCAATGAGTGCTGGTTGTGCGATGGAGAAAAGGAATGAAAATAAAGAGCGTGCTGAGGAAATGTTACGGTCGGGATGAAAAGGTCTTATTGATACAGAGTGGAAAAGCCCGCGTGCATTCGCAGGTAATGCAAAGAGGTCTTTATTTCAACCGAAGAAGGAGTGGAGTCGTTTATCAGGCCGAGCTGGCGAGATTGGAGTAGTCGGCGAGTTGGATCAAAAAGGCGTTAAAGGCGCATGAATACGATAACAAAAAGGGTGAACAAGTACAACGAAGTCTTGAGGCTGGAGAAACATAGAGATGAGTCTACAAAGCGTATACCGTTTAAGTCCGTACTTTGTGCAGAATTCCTTAATATTTGACTAGGTTTCCTGCTTATATAACTATCCCCAATCCGACATCAGCATCACTGATAACTTTTCCCCAAGTATCTGGCTATGTTGTCCACCTACATCCTTATCGCAAATATGACATCGTTATCTCTTACAATCGTTCAGCTTTGAACCACAACAACTTTGAATAGTCTCCCTTAATCTCGCTTCTATCCATCGTCTGTTCGTACTACGCCTTTTAACGGTTTGGCTTTGACTTTCCACCCCTCATACGCACCACTTACCTACGATGTTCCTGCGACCTTCATTTCACACTGCAGCTCCGCAATTTTTGCGTAGGACCTCAATTACTTTGTGCTTTGTCCACACTGGTATCCGTCTCCGCAGCCTGACATTGAGATCACTAATATTTACTCCTATATATAGCCAAACCAATACAACAGGATCCCTCTTCACCTTGCTTTATATTCTTTGACTCGTCCTGCTAATTTACTTAACTTTTCCGGCTTTACTCTTATCCTCTATATACACAACCAATCTGCGTTGATCTACTAACTCATATGTGACACAGTAGCTTCGCAGGTTTGTGCAAAGGGCCTAAAGCGCATAGATTTTCTTGCATACCTTTACCCTTTTAAGCAGGCTGACATTCATATAAGTGATAAGCTGTCCTATATTTTTCTATAACAACACAGCAGATTACCTCTTTAAATTGCATCATATCGCTTGTTCCGTCCTACGTCTGCTTATAAATAAATAGACAAAAATGGTATATTTCTATACTGGCTAGAAGCTGCACCCTTACGGATTCATATTAATCTTTACACTAATCCTTTGCGCTTGCATGGAAGTAGGTGCAATGTGAGTATACGTTTCTCGTTGGCAATTACAAATGTATTGGCAATGTTTGGTGCACAGCTGATGGGGCCGAAGACGCTCACCTTGAAATTCTTCTGGTAACTTTCGGCGATATTGAGCCACTTGCTTTCCTTTATGGTGAAGTTTGAGCAGAACCGTTTTTGTGTAGGTCTTTTTTGTAACAGCATCCAATGCACCAAAACTTCACTTTAAATTCATTGGACAATTTGGCCCGCTCAGTAGCCAGAATTATTGGTGCGCACATGGCTATCCTTCCCTCTTATACAACTACAAACTCCAATGTTCCACTAACTCTTATTGACATTGTAGCTTCGCGTTTTTTGGGTTGAACCTCAAGCACCTGGCTAGGTTGCCAGTCTTTAGCCTTAAAACCAAGCCGACATAGACATAACGGATTAATACTCCTATATTTTCCTTAGACAATACCGCATACTCCATCCTTACCTTCCTTCGTATTCCTTGGCTCGCCCTACTCCTCCAATTAGCTATTTGGCTCTGGCTTTTCTCTCAAACAATGGACCACTTACCCCGAAGTCCCAACGAATTACCCTCTACACTGTAGCTCCACATGTTTGGGCGTAGGACCTCAAGTATCAGGCTATGTTGCGCTCTTATTTCCATAAGGTCAAGGTGACATTCCTAGCATTTATAATTGCAACCATATGAACCATAACAGCACTGAATATTCTCAGTTCAATTCGCTTATATTTCCCGCCTGTCTCTGCTTAATTTATTACCTGTTTGGTTATGGCTTTGCTCTCCTCCAATGTACCACCTACCAGCGATGCCCCAACGACTTACATTACACACCGTAGCTTGGCACTTTTGTCCGTTAGACCGCAATTGCCTGACTAGGTTGCTTGCCTATCAATTGTCTAGTCCTACTTCTTCACTAATTTTCTTTGCTCTACTTTTCGTTTTCTTCTGCGCACCGCCAACCTTCGATGCGCCACCGACTCATAGTTGATAAGCCCGCTTCGCACTTTTGTGCTTAGGACCTCTTTATTTGCCTAGTTTCCCAGCAATGTACATAACCCCAAGCCGCCATCCACATTACTGATAATTTTTCTAATACGTACCCTATACTTCTCTGCATAGCCCACCTTCACATTGCTTCCCATCTCTTGCCCCGTCCTACACCTTCACTTATCTCTTTGGCTCCTGCTTTTCACTTACATTCGGTGCTCCAAATACTTACCCGCCAACATGTAGCTCCGCACTTTTTGCGTAGAGCCTCAAATAACTGACTATGTTGCCCCCGTATAGCCTTATCTAGTCCTGCTTCTTCACTTATATCTTTTGCTCTGACTTTCATGCCCTTGTCATACAGCACTAATCGCCTGTGATCTACTAAATCATTTTCGACATCGTAGCTTTGCACTTTTATGCGCGATTGCTTATTATTTGGCTAGGTTTTCCTGCTTATATAACTATCCCCAATCCGACATCAGCATTGCTGATAACTTCTCCCCAAGTATCTGGCTATGTTGTCCACCTACATCCTTATCGCAAATATGACATCGTTATCTCTTACAATTGTTCAGCTTTGAACCACAACAACGTTGAATAGTCTACCTTAATCTCGCTTCTATCCATCGTCTGTTAGTACTACGCCTTTTAACGGTTTGGCTTTGACTTTCCACCCCTCATACGCACCACTTACCTACGATGTTCCTGCGACCTTTATTTCACACTACAGCTCCGCAAATTTTGCGTAGGACCTCAATTATTTTTGCTTTGTCCACACTGGTATCCGTCTCCGCTGGCTGAAGTTGTAACCACTAATATTTGTCCTTATATTTAGCCAAACCAACCCAGCAAATCCCTTTTCATCTTGCTTCATATTCCTTGCCTCGTCCTTTTCTTCCCTTTTCAAGTTTGGCTGTAACTCTCATTTTCCCGTTTTCATTATTAACTTTTGCTGCTATGCGAGCTCATATCTGACACGGAAGCTTCGAACATCTGAGCGTAGTACCTCAATTTTGGCTGCCTTTTCCGCCTATATACTTTCTTTCAGGCCGACACCAACGCCACTGACAATTTTTCTTATATCAACTCTCCACTACACTGCGTACTCTATCTTTACCTAGCGTCGTATCCCTTAGTTCGCTCTATACCTGCACTTATGCCGCTGGCTCTAGATCTGGCGTTCCTTTTCATTATGGACCAACTTTCACCGCTGCTGCACCGACATACCTGCCACCATCTAATTCCGTACGTTTGTGGGTAGGACTTCAGCTACCTTGCTAGGTTCCCCAAATATATCCTAATCTCTTCCTACTTCTTTGCTTGTCTCTTTTGCTCCGACTTTCCTCTCCCCTTATGAACCACCTACCTTCGATGCTCCATCGACGTACCCGTCACAAGGTAGCTCCGCACATTTCTGCATAGGTTCTTAAGCATTTATATTTCCTTGCACATGTTTACCTTTTGCTGCAAGCTGATATTGATACTAATGATATTTGGTCCGTCATTTAGCCATAACAACACAACAGAAGCCCAATACACCTTGCTTCCTAGCATTTTCCTACGTCCAACTTCCTCACTTATAAATAAATAAGTACATTTTTTCTCGTGCAATACGTGACACGCCAATGTAGGCTTGATCATATTAGACGTACTACTAAATGTCGGGGAAGGTATAACATTTGGTGCAAGTTCGCCATGTACCTTTGATCCGTTAGTTCATACTTGTATGTGTGTGTGCATACGTCTATCTGTTATACGAGTTTAAATAGGTGCCACTGCATTCGCGATTGGTCTCGTGGATAATGTGGGAAGGCTTGAGTGTCTTTCGTGGTGGAAGCGTGGTTGTTTGGGTAATCATTGGGTCATGAATTTAGTTAGAGGAAAGGCACATTCGCCTCGTCGCAGTGCTGCTAAACAGACATCAGTTGCCTTTAATAGGGAAAACGTTTGACAGGCGGAAACCCAACACATCTTGGAGCCCAGACGCTAAACATTTGCTGGAACATTGTAGCCCCGAACCACCCACCTGGTACCCGGGTAAGTCATGCTTCCTTGTCAAGCAAGAGGCCTAAGTTTGCTGACAAGCCATAAGCGAGTGATTAAAAACTTGACAGGCGCGACCACTGGTTAGGTAGTTATGGAGTAATTCAGGTTTGTCGTGATAAGCATCTTCTGAAGGCTTCTTTGCAGGCGAGCCATGGCTGATCCAATCCACTAGAGAAGAGCAGCCAAATCCAGTTGAGCAGGGTTGGTAGACAAGGAGGTGCGTGAAGGTGTTGGAGATCTGGTATGATCCACTTTTGTCTTTGTAGGTTCATTCGGTTGCAGACCCATAGGCCGTGTGAGGTTCTTGGTAAGTTGCTGTGGATGTCCTTGGACTTCAGGGAAGCAAAGAAAAAAGAAAGAAGAGCAGCAGCGGCCACTAAGGAAACTTGTGACATCATGTGGTGTGACAGTAAAAGTCCTAAAAGTCAACACAAGTGAAAATGATACATGAAAAACAAAGAAAATATTCCGTAGGTTGTGTTCTGCGATCAGCTAGCAATCTAAGCGGGCGAAGGTTGCTTAATAACGAAAACCAGAAATGAGTGAAGGCAAAGGGAAGACGGTGGCAAGCGAAAACAAAAAGGAAAATCTACACAGCGAAGAAGGGAATGTGATAAGTTTGTACGTACTAATTGCCTTGAAATTACGTTTAAAACTGGTTGGCGTCTATAGCAAAGATATATGAAAAGCCGGCCACTTATCACATTTATGTGGAGGTGAGAGAACAGGGATGCAAACCGAGCATTCAAATTCAAATTCAGCAACAACATGCTGCGGATGAGCAACAGAGAGTAGAAAGGTAGATGTAAGGTGTCATGCAGCCATGGACCGAGCAGTGCTTAGAAAGCAATAGTCACAGCGCAGACAAAAAGTAAGGAAAGCAGAGCATTCTGAGTTAAGCCAGGGCGGCATGCATAGTATCAAAGGTTGGGATGAGGCGAAATCAAGTACAGAGTAAGCAGGCAGGACAGCATAGGCTCAGGCTGATAGGACTTAGAAAGGTAGTGTGAAAGAGCTTTAGCCAGGTTAAAGTTTGACAACCTTCCACGGGCGATTTTGCTGTAACCCAGTCGTTTAAGCCTCAATGGTATAAGCGAGGCTAGGAAACAGCAGAGACAGGTACGGAGATGCGAGATATAACCAACAGGCAGACAACAAGCCAGCCAGCTGGGGTGAGAGCGGGCAATGTGGCACAAACAAATAAGCGTACTATCTCATTGCATTGGCTTTAAAAGAAAATTGTAGGAGGAAAACCTATCAAAAAGGCAAACAATAAAAGAACCAGTAAAGCGCCAAACCTGAGTCAGTAAACCGCCGTGGCCTAGCGACTGTCAGAAATTTGGCGAGAGAGCTCAGACGTTACTGAATTGGGCACATATAACTGACTATGCGGCCCATCGGAAGTGGGGGTGACATTTAAGGACGCAAGCGGAGTATCAGGACACAAAATATGAGACAAGGTTTAGCAAAAGCCGCATACGGAGATAAAGGTGACGAATGGCGTGATGAATCAGCCGTTACTGAGCAATTCAACGCGGCATGCATAAATTCATGAGGTCAGGGTGGGGCGGAAGCAAGAACAGGATACTCGGGCCGGTTAGCTTGAGCTCAGGATGATAGAACAGAAAGGTAGAGTGAAAGGGAATTGGCCTGGTTAAGGTTAAACACGGCTTTACAGGTGCATCTACCGTAAACCAGGTTTCTAAGCCTCAATGGTATAAGCGAGGTACGAAAAGAGCAAAGACAGGTGAGGCCACGTAGGACAAACGCACCAGGCAGACAATAAGTAAGCCAGCTGACGTGGGAGTGGGATAAGTGGCTTACACTGATATGCACATCACCGTATTGAAGTGACATTAAGAAAAGTCAGAAATGCGACAATCAAAGAACTCGAAGATAAACGCATCAGTGGAAGTGCCAAACATGAGTCAGTATACCTCAGTCGCTTAGCAGCCCTCAGAAGACAGGCGAGACATCTCGATGAAACAACATCAGGCAACATGCAGAGATTATTCGGCCCAGCAGAAGTGTGGGTGACGTTTAACGAGGCGAGCAGAGATGCAGGATACTAAACCTTTGACAAGGTTTAGGAAAAGCGTCATAAGGTGGTCAACGAGAAGAAAGATGTGATTCATCTGGGTTACGTAGCTAATCCAAGGCGGCTTGCACAGGATCCTAGGTCAGCGTGAGGAAAAAGCAAGAACACAGTAATCAGGCAGGACAGCATATGCTTAGGTTGGCATGGCTTTGAAAGGTAGTGTGAAAGAGCCTCAGCCTAGGTAAGATTAGAAAAACAAGAACCACGGGTGAATCGGCCGCAAACCAGGCTGTTATGCCTTAATGGTCTAAGCGATGTAGGGAAACAGCAAAGACAAGTAAATCTATGCGAGACGAACGCAACGAGCAGACAACAAGGAAACCAGCTGAGGTGAAAGTGGGTTATGTGGCTCAGACCAATGAGCGTATATTCGCATTGAATGGCTCTATGAAAAAGTGAGAAAATTATCGATAAAAGCAGGTGTATATAAAAGGATCAGTGAAGGTTCTAAACATGAATCAGTATACCACGGTGACCTAGCAACTGTCAGAAGACAGACAAAGCAGCTCGGACGAAAGTTTATTAGGCAGAACGCAGAGACTATTCGATGATTTACCGGCTCATATATGACAAGGAAGCTTCACACACTTGTTCGTAGGGCATCATTATTTGGCTACGTTTTCCGCCTATACACTTATATCAAGCCGAGCTTCACAGCACTGATAATTGTTCTAACATATACCCTTATTTACACTGCAAGGTTCAGTTTCTCCTTGCATCGTATACCTTATTTCGTTCTACTCCTTTGCTTATAGCTTTGGATCTGGCTTTTTTTCATTATGGACCATCTTCCCCCGATGCTCCACCGACTTACCTGCCCACCCAAGCTTCGCACGTTTGTGCGTAAGACGTTGCACACATTTACCATCTTCTGCAAGCGGATATTGAGATTAATGATATTTGGTCTTAGATTTAACCACAACAACACAGCAGAATCCCACTTCACCTTGAATCCTATCCCTTGTCCCGTGCAACTGCTTTACTTATCTCTTTTGCACTGGCGTTCATTCCTTCTTATACACCACCAAACTCTAGTGCTTCGCACACCCATATTTGACACTAGCTTTGCGCTTTCGTCTCCTTATATAAATAAATAGCAACTTATTTTATTCTCGAAGGCATCAAGGCATGCCAACTCAGGCGTGCTCAACATTCAAAGGAAATTATGTTGCGCGACAGCCACTCTACTATGCATGTACAGGGCTGTAGCCAAATGTTGTACAAGTTGAAGAAAGGGAAAAGGTCCCCATGAGGAGCAAATGCGTCAGCGTGGTAAGGACGAGTTGGAGTAGTGTGTACCTAGATTAAACAGGAAACGCCCGTTGGTAAATTGACAACAGTATACGAAGACTGAGAGTATCGTTTTGTGCGTGTTACTAAAAAGTGCAAAATGTTTCTCTAGTCAAATGCCAGAGTGTACTTGTGGGCAGTGACTTTACTCATAAGCGAGTCACATCCACCACATCGCAGCGTTGATAAACAGACTTTTGAGGCTTTTAGTTGGTAAACGCTTGCCAGGCGTAAACCCACCACATACTGGAACATTATCATAAATTGCGTTGAACGGTCAGGTACTCCTGACAACGTCTCTTATCAACCATTTTTCACTGTTATTCGTAGCCGAATGACCTCTCCGTTGGCTGATCAGACCGCTTAGTCAGGGCCGCCATTAACTTTGCGGCCAGTCGAGGAGGGTGAACCATTGTGCAGGTAAGCTAAATTTCCTGAGTATCCGGGGTCTCACTTTCTCTGATTGTAGACTTGACGAAGTGTGAGGAATTCGCGTCTCATTAGCCTCACTGGACAGCAGTCATTGTGTTGGGTGCAATTATTGGGTTTTAAATAAATGAGTAAATGGTATATTTTCGGTAAATCGATGCACACCACTAAAAGAGCGAGCAAATACGCCTGAAAGCAATGCTGCTTTGGTATAGTAAAACTGTCGTTTTAATGAAAGGTACGACCGAAATTTTGTAGTTCCTACGTGCAAGCATTTTGTTAGGTAATATTCCGGCCAAGGAACATGACGGCGCTGAGTTGCATACAAATCAGGCATAACGGTTGGGTCAACCTTGAAGTTCGGCGGGATTTCCGCATGTAGTAACCCATGAACGCAGGGGATAAAGTAAGGTTTCAGTGCAACCTGGGTCCATTAAAACTCGGAATATTCGATTCTCCACCAAAGCATTCGCCATAGTAAAATCGGTTGCACAGGTTGTATGTAGAAGTCCGATGACCGCGTCAGTGTGATATGTTCACGTATGACTTTATCCAGTAGCGAGTCACATCCGCCACGTCGCAGTGTAGTTAAGCGAACAGTTGTGACTTTTTATAGGCGGACGCTTGGCAGGCAAAAACCAACCACGTCCTGGAACACTGCCGTTACTTATGGTCAACAGTAGTGCAAGCCGGCAATGCATCTTACAGACCGATTTTGCACTATATTACTCGCAGTCTTTTGACGGCCAAATTGCGTAGTCGGTTGACCGATTGGCTTAGTATTGATCCGGTAGTAATCGTTATAACCAGTCAAACATGCAAGATTCGTAGAGTCCAGTGACGAGCAGTGCAGGTGACTAAAGCACTGTTAATAGAGGCTGGCTTCTTTTGTTATATACTTCTGCGGTTGTGCAGGCAGTGTCCAGCCATCCACGCTGGACTTGACATACGGATGGTGAGTGCAGTTCTTCCTAATAGCTGAATACGTCCACAACAGGCGAGGCTGCCATTGCTTTGCCCAATTCGAGGTCGTTACGAATTTCTTACACAGCAACAGAAAACCAGAATTCCTTCAAACATAAGTAATAAGTGAGTGTAATTGTCCTTATTGTCAAGTAAAAGCTTCCTGGAAGGCCATGGGAAATGCCATTTATTCGATCGGCATTGAGAAGCAGCAAAGCAGTTCGTGAAATGACATCGGAAAAGCTCTAGTTGTATGGAGAAGCAGCATGTCCTTCCGAAAATGTAAGACACCCAAACCAATTTTTTGCACATTGGTGTGGATATGCAAGGCAGTCCGTGACAGTGAGTGTAAGCTCGACAAATCTATCAGCCTTCACCTGTAAAACAAGAGACCCATGTTACCACATTGTTCCAGGGGAGTAAATTGTGATAGTATGAGTACGAGGTGAGCTAAACCAAGTTGTTTAGACCCCGTAATAGTAGCTTCTCCAGAATGGCGAAAAGAGCTCCATTGTAATGAGTAGTATTTGCTTCATCTCCCGGAGCAAGGATCAAGTGTTTGAGCCAGCTGGTTATTGAGAATGGGTCAGCCAGTTCCAGTGGATAAACATTCTAGTCTTGGCCGATGTAACTTTGGAAATCTCGGGAAAAGGCGGGCAACGCACATGAGACAGCCAAACAGACAGACAGCAAGGAATCAAGCAGCACTATCCAAAGGCTACTTGCATGAAACGGTGCCTATGATAATCCAAAACCCAGGTAGTTTTGCTAAGCATACGTGATTTACAAGCGCGTTCTATACATCCCGCCGCTGGTGTGGCTTAGAATACAACTACTACGTAGGAAGAACGTTCTGCACTTACGGGGTCAAGAGATCGATATAACAAAGCGTGTTTACAAACTTGAGCGGGTACTAAAATGGTTGGAAATAAACATAGATAAACCGATGATGATGACAGCAGTCCGAATGCGAGAGGCCGTTTAGGTGAAGCAAAGGCCAACTGGGTTGAGACCGAAAGCGGGAGCAACCAGCAAGTAAAGCAACGTTGCAAGTGGAACAGGAAACGCAGAGCACCGGTAAGGAACGAATGAATGCGGACGGCATTGCAAACAGTAGTTATGGAGAGTAATTACGCTGAAGCGCTCATAATTCCATAGTCGGAACACTGTCAGAATCCAGAGAAAAGGGCCGCAGGGGACCAACACTGCCTCGCATTGGGATTCGTTAGCCCAGCTACGGTTACACTGATAGGCAAATGCTATCAAAAGGTAATGAACAGATGTATATGAAGCAGGGTGACGTGAACATACTAATGGAAGTAATAGTTAAGAAACACTTAACAATCTTCCGAATGCCGCCAGTAAGCAGGAGCGAGGTCAGCACGGAGGAGGCCACACGTGAGGCTAACGTAGCCCGCGCAGTGCGAGTAAGCCGTACCGTAGTGGTGGGGACAGAAACGGAGCACAATAACAGAGAATGCCATGGATAGAGGAAAATGCACAAAACAGGGATTTAGACGCAAGTGATAGAGAGCAAAGTCACTGCCAACCCATGATCGGAGATGGCACGGACGTCTGAGAGTAGTAGGTGGGCTGAAGATGGCTCAGCTAAGGATAGTTTAGTCAGCGCAATGCGATTGGGTCGTGCAATTGTGGTGAAAACAAATGTGAGGAGGGGCAGCGGAAACAGACAGGTTAAATAGCAAAGAGCCTATAGTATGCAGGTCTGATTAGGTCCGGCAAGTCTTCCGAAGTGAGGGAGACCGAGCAGACGACACTGGATTAGTCGTTGCATTGAGACTGAGTCGAACAGACAAGGTGGATAGGAAATAGAGAGGATCATCAGAAACGGGTAGGAAAGAGTGGGAAGGGGCTGTTTTGGCATTGGATGAGCAAGTCCAGCAAGATCCTTGAGGCAATGAAAACATAGCATTGAGTCCGCAGAGTCTAGATCGTTAACATCCCGGTGGGCTAGAAGAAGTTACAGAGAAACAGGCAGGTCGGAGTAGGCTATGTAAGGAAACGGCATTGATGTTGGGATGCCTGATTGAAGAAGAATAAAAGCAGAGGACCCAGCAAGAAAATGAAAAGGTCGGATTGAAAACGTTTACGGCTAAAATGTCGAGAAAGCAATGACGCGCTCGTGTGCAGGAATATGAATCGTTCCGTCTTCTGAGCGGTGGCCTGTGTTATCATAGTAGTCTAAGAAAGGTAGAAAAGCTAGAGACCAATACGACGAGACTGGATTAGTCGGCATATTGAGGTTAGGTCGTACAGTTAAGTTGGGAAGAACTAAAGCGGGTCAACAGAGGACAGTTTTGGGATGGAAGAGGCTATACCTATATAGGGTAAGCAAATCAGGCAGGCTCGCGATGTGCGAGAAGTTGCGTGTTGGTTATGCAGAGCCGGGAACGCTTACATTTCGATCCTCTGGAAACCGTCAAAGAGGAGAATAGGGCAGTGCACTGAGTGCTCGCTCTCCATTTGAAGAAAAAATAAAGGCAGACTGAGTCAGTTCCGCAGTCCAATCCCGGAACTCAATAAAGTTCCCAACCTCAGAGAAATGGGAAAGAGGGAAACAGCTTAAGATAAGACCTAAAGGGATGATCATGGAATCAAGCAGTGTGAACATCCTACCTTAAGACTTTTAGACTTGAGACAGAAGGATGTACAAGGTGCAAAAAATATTACGCTGAAAATGTTTCTTGACTAATCAACGAAAAGCATTACCCAACGCATAAATTGCTGTGATGCGCCTGAAGATCTGGGGCGCGGTTCCGGTTTTTAGTCAACCAGTTATCAATTATAGGGGTTGGGACCAATTTGTAAGAAGAAAGCAGACGTTTCAAAGACGAGTTGCGCTAAACCTAGTGGATAAGTAGCAGAAAGTCAAGCTATGAACCTGCAATTGTAGGGCAAGATGACGCATCGACGCTTCAATGTCTTAGGTGAAGTATTCAAGGGTGGATTGCTACGGTGTCAAGAGCAAGTCAGATGCCCGCATGGTACAGTGAGTGTATGAGCCGGATAAACTACGTAACAGAAGCCGCCGGTTATCGAGAGAGTAAGTGAAACTGGACTGCCGAAAATTAAATTAAGTGAAAGAGGAGTATAGTGAAAAGAGAAAGACCGTAGCCAAAGCGGAGAGTCGGCTGTGGAACATGCAGTATAATAAAATCACCATTGTGGAGTAGCATGGCGCAGTTGAGCTTCAGTAGTTAAGGTGAACCGCTCGGTAAAATGCTGCGGTATCAACATTAAGCCAGATGGACGCGTAAAATAATGAGGTTAAGAGCCGGATTAACTACGTAGCAGAAGCCGCTTTTTACTAAGTAAATAAAGGAACATGGACCGTCGAGCAGCCAGTTAAGTTGATGAGGGTTATAGTAAAGTAAGAAAGCCTGTGGTTAGAGCAAAATTTCGACTAATACACTTGCAATACTAGCAAACCAGCATTTGTAGAATAGGACGGCGCGTCGGCGCATCAATTTGTTGGGCGAACCATCGAGGATGGAATGCTACGGTGTCAAATGGAAGCCATATGGATGCAGAGAACAGTAGGGGTAAGAGCCGAAGTGACTGCCTAGCAGGAGCCGCACGTTGTTAAAAGATTAGGTGAACATAGACTGCCGAGCAGTAAGGTAAGCGGAATAGGATTGAAGTGAAAGAAGACAGGCATTAGCCAAAGTGTGGATTGGATCTTAGAAAAAGCAATACTATGAACCAATAATTGTTAAATAAGTGGCGCGTATGCGATTCAATAGATTAGGTAAAGCACTCAATGGTGGAATTCTACAGTGTCAAGCAAGCAAGCTGGACGCAAGGAAGAGAAAACGTGAGAGCAGGAATTACTACGTAGCACAAGCCGCTGGTTATTGAGAGGATAGGGGAACAAGTACCTCCGATCAGTCATTTAATTGCAGGAAACATATAGTGCAGAAAGATAGGCGGCAGCTGGATGGAAAGTTAGGTTGTAGAACAAGCAATATTATCAAACAGGCAATTGTGGAAGAGAATGGCGCAGCGGCGCATTTAAATTTTTTGTGAACCACTCGAGGGTGGCGCTCTTCGGTGTTAAAAGTAGACCAAGTGGTCTTAGAGTGCAATGAGGAGAAGAGCCTGATTGACTAGATAGCAGAAGTCGCTCTTTATTGCGAGGTTAAGGAAAGATGGACCGCCCAGCTGCCAGTTAACTGGAGGAGGGTTACCGTAATGGAAGACAGGGCATAGTGGAAGCTAAGCTTAGGTTGTAAAATCTGCATTACTATGAAGCATCAATTGGAAAATAGGCTGGCGCGTCGGCGCAACTATAGGTTAGGTGAACGACAGATAGTGGAATGCCACGGTGTTAAAAAAATAGCCATACGGATGCAGAGAACAGCGGGGGTAAGAGCCGGATTGACTGCATAGCAGAAGCCGCTCTTTACGGGAAGATGAAAAATATGGACTGCCGAACAGTCAGTAAGGTGAAGGAGAGCTATAGTAAATGGAAGACAGGCCGTAGCTGAAGTGGGGATTTTGTTGTAAACATGCACTATTATGAACCAACAATTGTAAAATAGAGTGGCGCGTCGGCTTTGCAGAAATTTGGATGGACCACCCAAAGGTGGGCTTGCACGTTGTCAGAAGTAAGCCAGGTGGCGGCGGTGAGCGCTAAAGTTAAGGTCCGGATTGACTACCTGGCAGAAGCCACTCTTTATTGAGCGCTTAAGGAAAAATGTACCGCCAAGAGGTCAGTTAGGTGGATTAGATTAAGGTAAAAGAAGACAGGCCGTATCAAAAGAGCATTTTGGGTTGTATAGGAGCAATACTATGAAAATATGATTGTAAAATCGGGTGGTGTGTCTGCTTCTCTGAAATTTGGAAAAACTAACCGAAGTTGGAATTCTACGTTGTCATACGGAAGCTGCGGGGACGCTAAGATTGATGTGGTAAAGAGCCGGCATAACTACATACTAGAAGCAACTTTATTGGAAGTGTACTTGATGATGGACTGTCGAGAGGTCACTTAGGTGAAACGGGTGCAAGTGGAGGGAGCCAAGCACTAGACGAAGTGAGGATTGGGTTGCGACACGTGAAATACCATGAACCAACAATTGTAAAATAGAGTGGAGCGTCGGCGCCTTAATAGTTTAGGTGAACTACCGAGAGTGGAATGCTACGGAGTCAAAAATTAACCATATGGACGCAGAGAACAGTGGGGTAAGATCCGGATTAACTATGTAGCAGAAGCACGTCTTTAGTAGAAGATTAAAGAAACATGGACAGCAGAGGAGTCAGTAAGCTGAAGGAGAGTTATAGTAAACAAAGACAGACCGTAGCTGAAGTGAGGTTTGGAATGTAGAACAGGCAATATTATGAACAATAAGTGTAAAATAGGGTGGCGCGTGGGCACTTTAATATATTAGGTTAACCACACGAGGTTGGAATTCTACGGTGTCAAAAGCAAGCCAGATAGAAGTAAAAGAACGAGCATAAAAGACGAAATTACTGCGCAGCAGGAGCCGCACTCTCTTAAGAGATTAGAAGAACATGGACCTCCGCTCAGTCAGATAATTAGAGGAGGGTCATGGTGCAAGAAGAAAGACGGTAGTTGGAATGAAAGTTAGATTGCAGAACAAGCAACACCATCAAATAGGCAGTTGTGGAAGAGAATGGCGCAGCGGCGCTTTTAAAGTTTAAGTGAACCACTCGAGCTGGCATTCTTCGGTGTTAAAAGTAGACCAAGTGGTCTAAGAGAGCAATGAGAAACAGAGCCGGACTGACTAAATATCAGAAGCCGTTCTTTATTGGGAGGTTAAGGAAAGGTGGACTGCCGAGCTATCAGTTAACTGGAGAAGGGTGAAATTGAAAGAGGCAACGCCGTAGCAGAAGCTTGGGTTGTAAAACACGCAATGCTGCGAACCAAAGATTGTAAATAACGTGGCGGGTGGAACAACAACAGTTTAAGTGAACAAATAAAGGAGGACTGCTATGGTGTCAAAAATAGCCATATGGACGCAAAGCCTAGTGGGGTAAGAGCCGGCATAACTATGAAACAGAAGCCTTGTTACCAAGTAAATAAGAGATGATGGACCGCTGAGCATTCCGTTAAGTTGATAAGGGTTATAGTGAAAAAGAAGGGCCTAGTTGTTTCGAGAATTGGATTGAAGAAATAGCGTTGCTATCATACCGGTATTTGTGGAATAGAACGGCTCGTCTGCGCATCAATAGCCTAAGTGCACCACGGGGTGTGAAATTCTGCTGTGTCAAATACATGCCAGATGAACGTAAAGAACAGTGAGCGTATGTGCTGGAATTACTACGTAGCAGAAGCCGCTCTTTGATGACAGATTTATGAAGCATGATTGGTTATGCAGTCAGTTAAGTGGAAGATGTTTATGGTGATGAAATAAGGCCATAGCAAAAGCAAGGCTTGGGTTGCATGATAAGCAATACTTTAAAGCAACTGCTGTGGAATTAGATGGCGCAACTGCGCTTAAGTAGATTAGGTGAACCACTCGAATGTGGAATGCTACGGTGTCAAATGAAAGCATTATGGACGCGGCGGAGGTGCTGGTTATTAATGAAATGACCTTAGGGTACGTTAAGTTCCGTGTAGATCAAATCACTTGCTCGTTGAGAAAGAGGTCGTGAGTATCAGTAGCTGGTAGGTTTCAACATCGGACCTGGGAGGCAGTGCTTTGAAGTGATAACCGCTGCGCCAGCAAGGCATACTGCTACTTTTATGGCAGAGAGAGCCACTGATCACAGAAAGATTTCAGGCGAACCGCAATGGAAGACAGTCAGATCTAATAGACGCTTGCTTCCAGTCATATAGTTTGACCAGCTAGACGGGTATTAAATGGAGGTAACACAATTCAGGAGAAGCTGGTTATTGAGGAAGTGTAAGGAGGATTACTCGCAAGGTTTAAAGGCCCAACAAACATCATCATCATACACGTTAGCTAGAATCGTGGAACACCTCAGCTACTGTGCCGCAACACACAGAAAAAGGAGAGAAAAAGCAACTGGTGTAAGCCGGCTGAGCTACCGGTAACGGATGGGCCTCGTTCCGGTAGGCTACCAGCCGGCTACTGTGCATCAAAAAAATACTATGCGAAATTATATAAAGCTAAATAATGAGATCGTGGTTGGAGGGGAGGCTAAGAGGGATGGGGTGGGACAAAGAAACTCACAGCGCGAACGCCACTGAGGTCGGCTCCTAGCCATATCAGCAAGTGTGACCGACCAAACGCGTTCATCGTCTTCTGGACACTAACCAGGGAGCCGAGACGCTCTAACCGAGGCCAGCTCAGAAGTGAGGGCCTTCATTCCTTTAGACCAAGTCATAGCTTGGCCACCCCTCCTCTTCTTCCATACGCCCCACCCCCCGGCGCGCAAACAACGCACGTCGCGGGAGCCGTTGGGTTGGCATGCGTAACACATGGCCGAGCCATCGGAGCCTGGTGCGTGAAATGACGGTGCTGTGCGGTTCATTTCCTTTTCCTGTGCCGTAAACAAGGCGTCGAACACGCTCGTTGCTCACGCGGTGTTCCCACCAGATGTGAGCTAAGGTACGAAGGCACCGGTGCTCGAACGTAACTAGCCGCTTCAGGTCCGTTGCTTTAAGTGGCCAGGTTTCACAACCGTACAGTTGGGTCGGACGTACCGCTGCATTGCACACTCTACCTTTCAGGGCAAGTGATGTCGCGCCGGTGCTATTAGTAGCGAAGGTTGGCAAAAGCGCTCCGAGCTTTTGCTATACGGTTCGTGATCTCATCCTCAATCTCACGGGCGCTGATACAACTTCCCAGGTGGTTGAATTTCTAAACGACTTCTAGCTGATCCCACCAACGGTCAGCGTAGGGGGCGGTCCAGACCAATCTTGGAGGAACGCTTTGCACTTCGAGGGTGCGAAGCAAGGCCCGAAGTGACGGACAGCTATTGCTAATCTGTCCAGTGTCGCTTGACACGTCTGGGAGCTTGCAAAGATTAGGGCCATACCATCAGCATACTTTAAGTTAAGAAGTCATTCTCCTGGGAGCAGCTCCACACCTTCGAAGTAGTGTACTGTAAACGCGATTTCCATGACCGTCAACAGCGAAGTTGAAGAGGAAAAGTGACAGCGGGCATCCTTGTCTTACGCCGTTGGAGATATTAAAGGGCGACGACAACTTGCCGTAAGCCCTCACTCTGCCTGAGCTACGCGCATACAGTGCTCGGATAATATTCCCATATTTCTCAGGTACATCTTTCCTGAGTTTACAGTCCCAGAGTGTATGTCTATCCACCGAATCGAATGCACATTTGATATCGAGGAGCACGACAACGGTGGGTCGCCAATATATGTGACAGTGCTCCAATAACTAACGCAAGGTAAAGATGTGGTCAATGCAGCCACAACCTCAACGAAATCCAGCTTGCTCTTCACGAATCTGGCTTTCATGAGTGCCAGTCAGTCTGTGAAGATTGACAGAGGCAAGCAATTTGGAGGCGATGGAGATCAGATTGATTCCTCTATGGCTGCTATATTCCAATCGTGAGCCTCCCTTAAAAATTGGGACTATGACGGAGCGGCTCTAATCGGTTGGGACAGTTTCCTGTTCCCACAATTTGTCTAGTAACTCGTGTAAATCATTCATAAGAGCAGGTCCCCTGAATTTGAAGAGGGCTGGAGGAAGATCATCAGGTCCCGCGGCTTTGTTCAACTTCAACAATCCGAGCTCGCGTTCGACTTCTGAGCGAGAGGGTGGATCCAAAGGAGCAGCCCAGGGAGCGGGGCGATCAGTGGCCGGCGAGAAATGTAACCATTCCGACCGATTAAATTGCCTCATTGTGCTCAGCCCAACGCTCAAGGCGTTTTGATAAGTTGTGGATAGGCTGTCCACTCTCGTCACAACTTGTTTCACTAACACCACATCTCCTGCTGCCCGTTTCCCGTATCAGACGGAATAACTTACGATAGTTATCATGGGCAGCGGCTATTTCCATCTCGGATGCAAGATTAGACCACCAAGATTCGCGGTCTCTCTTCAGGCTGTCAAGGAGTTTTGCCGGGAGCTCTTTGCGAGTTTCATTGTGTTCACTTCCAGCCGGAACATGCCGGCGAGCATCTATAAGTTCCAGAAACTGTGAAGAGACCAATATCCATGTTGGTGATTACACATGCCACATGAGGATTTTCCTGCTGCTAGTAAGGTCTGGAGAATATGAGACAAGTGACCTTCAATTGCATCCAGTGAGGGTTTATCCAACTCGCATAACAGCGTACTTCGATACGCATTCAGAGTCGCTGGCTACGCCAGTTGGCTGGTGTCAATGCGCTCACAGCGTCGTCGTGGGTGTCCGCCAAAACGCATCCGCAGGTCAGCACATACAAGTGCATATTCGGTGTCCACACATGTGCTCCAAATCGAGCGACAGTTTTGGACTCAGCCTCTCCATCGGTAACTTATCGCAATGTGATCGATTTGTGTCTTAGGCTGGTTCGAGGAAGGTGAGCGCCCAGTCACTCTCCGGCGGGTGCTGTGTCGGAAATTAGTGCTCGCAAGAAATAAGTGAACATCCTCACACAAATGAAGTAACCGCCCACGGTTATTATTACGGGAGCCTATATCATGTTGGCCGCCCAGATGCAGTTCATCTATGGATAATTTTCCAACTTGTGCGTTCAGATCCCAGCCAGCACAACAGTGTCCGAGCTTCTTCTGTGGCGAAGGAGCTCGTTCAGTTGACGATAGAACTCGTTTTTTACCGAGTCATCGCTACAGTTTAGCGGTGCATAGGCAGCGATGACGAATAGACACCTGTTAGTCCCACGCAACTTCGAAGTTTTGAATGAGCCAGCTAATCGGACCGTACACGTCCGGCTACTGATTGGAATCCAATCAACCAGAGTAGCTTCAGCCCGGGGACTCAGGGCAATACCGACGCTAGCTTTGCCGGTGCTCAAGGCTGCATTGTCATCGGATAGGCGTAATGAGAAAGTGCTACTAGTGTCACCTGAAGGGGATCGCAGAGTGAGTACCGAGCTCGAGTCTTGCAGGTGGGTCTCCGATAAGCAGCAGATATCGATTGAGAGGTTCTCCAATGTTTGGGCAAGTGCTGTCTGTTGAGCGATCGAAAGCAATGTGCGAACATTGTGGCATGCCAATCTGAAGGAGGATCGAGGGCTCCAAGGGGAAGCCGATGAACTGGAATAGGCCGCTTGATTGGACATGGGCTTGTCGACGGGAGAGGAGTGACGCACCGCGTGCACATGTGAGTTGAAACTAAAAGACAAGCGAATATTGAAGCCAGGTGGTGGAGGGCCGAGAATTGGTGGGTTGAAAACAGGGGGATATAAGTGAAGCTGAAACGGGACTAAAGGGTGAAAAAGCGCAAGAGGGGGAATAAGAAGACGGAAAGGCTTGAGCAGTAGCATCCAAACCCTATCTACCCTGCTCGAGGCAGCAGAGAGGGCACCGTTGATTATTTTCTGCGGTGGCCAGAGCATCAGAAATTTGTTTGGGGAAAGATTCTTTGTATTGCGTGAGCATAATACTGTCAGGTTGCCCAGGCCTAGACAGGAGAAAGATTAGGGTCCTCAACCAAAGCCTTCGGTTCAAAAAACATGTCCGCAAGGCAGCGCGTTTGGCACTGGGTTACAAGGAGTCCGTTTTAAGGAATAAGGAGCCACCTTCATTCCAACCCCCAACCTGAAGGACCAGGAGGCTGAGTTTTTCTGGCCTCTAACCACTAACCAAGCTGGTATGGGTGACCCTGAAGGTGCAAAAATGCACTACCCAGTATAGCTCAATGGATCACTGAGGCACACAAACCGTCGCACCACGGTAAGGTCCAGCCTCATTGCGATGACTCAGCCTCAACCATAGCACCAACAGAGTGTTATTGCCCTCAACTACAGTGTAAGTAATGGGTGCTAGAAGGGGAAATGTATTAAAAGGTTTGAAAGATAGATTAAGCTGTAAGAAGCGTTCATCTAGTCGTGCTGCGGAGCCAGCCGTACTAGAGATAGCGCATGATTATTAAACTAGTACAACATCTCAGCTCACATTAACGTCTTCCCCTCTTGTTTGGCGTCTCTCTTCGCTCATATCGCAACTATTCATTTGCGGTATAGGTACCACTAGCATCAGCTCATCGGTCACTCCATTGATTTCAGCCAGCACATCTTTACCATAAATTTTATATTTATACAATAACATAGTCCTTTTTCAATTTTGTTGGCAGTTTGCTCGGTCCGTTTTTCTTCTCACCCTTGTTCTACAGGATAACATTACCTGCACCGAACACCGCTGAAGACGTACCTGCGACGCTCCCATGGACACGGATTCAATAAAGAACAAAGAAAAACCCGCACTTCATAATCATGACACACTAAAGAACCTAGGAAACTGATCAATTCAATACAAGTCACCTGAGTCGTCCGACTTCAACAGCTCCAACCACTTGTAATGGACTCCGAAGGCCACTACACAGCCATAGGAAGCAAATTGGCGCTGCGTGACTGCGAATATCCGCGAGGGTAATCGGTCAGATACCATCTTGCCAATGTATATCAACAGCCGGCAGTGCTCCAGGACGTGGTGGGTCTTCGTCTGGCAAGAGTTTTCCCTACAAAAAGCCACAAATGTCTGCTTAACAACACTGCGACGTGGCGGATGTGACTCGCCACTCAATAAAGTCACCGCCCCTAACACATTGGCAAGTTGATTGACACCACATTTACAAGTTCTGTGCATATATCGGCTCTCGCATGAACACGCCTACATATCTGACTAGTGACATACCACTATTCTTAAGTATTTTCCACCCGTTTCCTCATACTTCACTCACGGACCTACATTGCTTACGGGACCTCATCGGACTAGTTCCTTATCAACATAACATATATGTGATCTGATCACTAGTTTTACCTCTCCCATTCTGGGTACCTAGACTACATACAACCTTTGGGCTCTATGGGCCCACACTACTGTCTCCAACTTTACTACTCCCACTGCTAGTGCTGCTTATTCGGCTATCATGTACAATACTGCAATGTGCTGATCATGCCTAAAAGGCGTGTCTCGCTTTGTCGAGAATAAAATATTTATTTATTATTTACTTATTTAATAGGACGTGGTGTTGGTACCGTGAAGGGATAGGCAAAAGGCTGACAGAAATTTCATGTCATTGAAAGCCAACGGATACCGGGTCAGTTCAGACAAACAGGAAGGTAGTTAGCGTGCAGAGCACAATGCTCAAGATGAGTGGAACAGCTTATTGGGTCTGCAGATCCCAAAACGTTTAAGAGTCGGATTTCTGGAAGCAGTCAGAAAGCAGGAGACTGGTTAGACAAGGATTGATAATGGCCGGGATCAAAGATTTATCCCTCCAGTTGAAGAAAGAATGCAAAAAGCGAGCGCGAAAAGGAAACGGCGCGGGAAGAAAACACTACCATTGAGGAGAAGTGGAAGTGCGGTGTACCGACGGTTGGGTCTGCCGATCCTTGGTCGGCAATGTCTCAGTGACTGGAACACAGGAGACAATTGAGACGAAACTAAATGTCGACTAACTGAGTTTGAGCCGTAATATGTAGGTCGGAATACTAACAGGGGCGCCGGCAGAAATACAGGCGTTAAAGATGTAAGGGGATATAATAATAGGAATGATTCAAGGCCGGCAATGCGCTTGACGTAAGGATTACAGCGTGTTTGGTCATTAGGGCTCAGAGTTCAGACGGCAGGGAGTCAGGAAGCAGCGGAGCGTTCAGACGAGATCAGGTAAGTAGGTGCATTGATGCTATGCCCCCAAATTAAGGTGGGAATAAAAGTATGGAGTGCTATCGTAAAAGAGATTTCGGGGTGAGGAAAGATATAGGATAACAGGCTTGGAGGACCGATGCATGCGCATGACGCCTATGTCCAGTCACGTTCTGAGCCAGCTAGGCAAGCTTACAGCGACGTCTGAGATGCAGTAGGTAAGGAGTGTAGTGATTCGATATAAATTTGGGCAGCAACGCGTCATTCTGTTAGACAAGTAATCCGAGGGAACATGGAACTCGGTGATAAGGAAGAATGGTCAACGAGCAAGTGGCGTATTACGTGCACAGATCAATGAAAGTAAGGCTGCAGTCTATCCAATAACGTTCAGATAGGAAGATAGGGCGCTGATAAGGGGATGAGGAGGCCGTGTCGTCCATTTGTTATCAGTTGTTTAGGAGGGCCAGAGTGATAAGTACTAGAACCAAGCTCCTACAAGTGCGGGACGTACAAAAAAGTGCGAATAACGAGTGGGAGCGGAGTTAGGCGACTGAAACTTAAAATCACATGCGAGCGGAAACATCCAGAGAATGGAACTAATAAGTAGGAAACTCTGACGAGTTAGTACTCAGAGATAAATTATGCGGTGGTTGAGGGGATACGCGTCTATATGTGATCGGGACCTTGTTGCCAAGGCTCGTCTTCCGTAATTCAGCTGCACAGAATTTTCGCCAATTTGGTGACACTTTGTCGCTTTGTGGCCGAGGAGAATCCCACTGCAGTTTCTGACACGCAGACGATTTCTGGCAGCTTGTTGTATACGTGCGCAAATCCATAGCGCAAGATGTCTGTACGCATGTTGCAACGTGTCTCAGAGAGGAAAAAGAGGTTATGAATTTTGCGTAAGCAGTAACGTGTATCACTCATCGGTTGAAAGAATTCGTCTATGTTTGAGTCAGGAGTATTGAGAAGTTTATAGAGGAATACGAGATTGGCTTTAAGCCTGCGCAACCAGACCACCTACCCCCGATGCTCAAACGACCTACCTTCCTCATTGTACCCTTGCACTTTTGTGCGCCATGTTGCCCACTTATATCCTTATCGTCAAGCTGATATTGTTATTCCTTATATTTGTTACGCTATGGATAATAACAACGTTGTACTTTCTTTATCCATCTCGATTACATGTATCACCTAATTTACTACTTCGCTTACCTGGTTGGCTCTGGTTTTCTTCTCCTGCTATGCACTACATGCCTATGATGCTCCATCGATTCACCTTTCACGCTGTAGCACCGCACTTACATGCGTAAAAACACAAGTACCTGGCTATGTTACCTGCGTATATCCTTTCCACAAGTTGAAATCATTTTCGCTTATAATTTTTGCCTTACCTAACCGTAAGCTCATTGAATATTCTCCATTCACTTCACTCATATCCATCGCCTGCTCCTACCCCTTCACTTACCTCCTTCGGTCTGGTCTTGCGCTTCTCTTCTGCATCAACTACTACTAATACTCCACTGACTTGCCTTTTGCACTGTAGATTCGCACGTTTTGGGTAGGACCTCAAATGTTTAGTTATGCTGCGCATATATATGCTCCCCGCAAGCTGGCCGTTGATATAATTAACACTTGTTTCTATATTTAAGCATAACGGCACTGCAGAGTCTCTCTTTACCTTGATTCGCATCACTTGTATACTCGTGCTTCTTCAGTTATCTCTGGCTCTGACTTTCCTCTCCAGCGGTTTAAACAATTGGATTCAAATCCTTATCACCATCGGAACAACTCAACAAATCAGTACCGTCCTACTAGCGCTCCACTTACTTGCGATCCCATGGCGTTTTATTCCGTCCAGCCCGCTAGTGGATTGCTATAAGTATCAGCAACCTCATCTGTTTTTCGCCGTTCTTCTATGGATATATTACCCACCTCGCCAGTGTGGTCTGCCGATGACCTTACGCCTTTTAGATAATACCGGCTGTGATCTTTACCAGCATAGTGCTTTGGCCATTCTGGAGACTACCGCATACAACCTGCTTGGTGTTTTCTACTAACCTGAACCATTGGAACCAAAAACCTTTCACGGCTGCAACACATCACAGAATGCTTTATCTACTCAAAAGTGTTCTACTTACCTGCAATGGTTCTTCCTATTGGACCTGTCTGCGAGTCCTTCCCAGCCGGTTTGTTAGCTGCTTGGAAGATTATACTACGTATGAAATATCCGACCCTCAGTAGTCTGAGGTTCTTGCTCACCTAGAAATCTACAGCTTAATCTACATAGCTCTGTTCCGTTCAGTACCGCCGGTTCCAACCGTTCCTGAAGTTTCCCGACTGAGTCTTACTCAGCCGATGGAGAAAGGCGCACAATGATTGCAAATAACCTTGCAAAATACTGATCGTAACATAGCAATGCTATTGGGGCATTGCTATTCCAGTTGTAGTCAACAATGGAACAAGGAACGTGCAGTAGTATAATTGGATGTTCACATACGCAGGCCCATAAATCTAGGTATGTAGCTAGGTGTGTTACTTGTGTTTGTAAACGTGTTGCTGTTCTTTTTAATGGGTTTGTTGGCGTCGTCGGTGTCTAAAGTAATCGCTGACGTCCGTGGATTTGATAAGCTTGTCCGAGTAAGCAAGGGCAGTGAAGTTAATTAGTAATGAGTCATATACGCCACGTCACAGTGTTGTTAAACAATCATAAGTGACCTTTTTATGAGGCCGCTTGATAGCGAATACCCACCACGTCCTAGAACACTGCTGCCAAACTATTAGCTGGAGCGGGACTGACTCGTACCACCCAGCTATCGTCACGGGGAGGCTGTTCTGCTAGCTAACTAGCAAATGACCAGTATAGATTACAGCTGAATATTACACTCTTTCTGAGCAATGATTCGAAATTTGTTCGTCGGCTTAGACCTCACTGGCTGATGATTTAATGGCCTTTGGCAAGGTACGCTGAGGCACGATTGGCGCAATTCTGCCAAGATGCGCTAAAGAGGTAATCCCAGGTGGAGTGTCCGGATTCATCGCCAGATGCACACAAAAGCGTGGATCACTTTCGATGCAGCACCAGGTTCATCCATCCAGGGCAAGTAGTCGCAATGCCAACTGTCGATTTTTCAGCCACAGTGGCATAAAGCAATCATGTAAAAGAGCATACTAAAAACATATGTCCTCCCTTGGTCAGTCTTCCAAACCTACGAAGCAAGTATGTTGTCGGATATCGGCTGCTCTGCAATTCCCGTAGGACAGTCCCCTATAAACGGATAATTTTGCTGAGCACATCTTTGACTCCTTTACTTGTATCAGTCTTTTACTTCATTGCCGCATTTGATAAGCATTCCAGCTGGCCCACCATAAGATAATAACCTTTGCTTCCCTTACGTTTGTCAGTTTTCGAAGTCTGTAATTATGTCTCCTCTTCATTACACACCTTTGGTTTTATTGGCAACAAAGGTTTTACCTTTCCCCATGCACCTACAACCTTTTGGAAATTAGTGGCTATAAAGGTATGGCTGCCTGACTTATCCAAACTTGGAGCCGCCCAAACCTACCTTGCCAATCAAAGCCAGTTTCTGTCGTTAATCCTGTCTTACAATCTTTATATTCCCGCATTTCTAACGATAGCTCAATTCTTTCTACTCAAGCATCTTTGCAGCCCTGACCTCAGACAGAACGATTTACTCTAATGAAGGGTTGCCGCCCAATTATACTATTCATCCCTTCACAGTATAGGAACGGAAATCGCACTGCGCTCTCCCATTTGCAGCTGCTGCATTTGTCTTCACTTTTAACCGTCACTCTCCTTGTACGACTCTAAGCTTCGGTTTGGATGATTGATACTTTTCTCAATATATATAAGGTATTTACGTTCGCATGTTTTCTCTTCACTTTTTGCACGTACCTTAACATCCTTAACCTAGCGATATGAACTCTTACCATCTCACTTCTCGCTTACTTCATTAAGTGTACCATCCTTAAAGGCTTGTCACTGATAACGTGTAACTTAACCGGTCCTTCCTGATTTCATGCGACACTGGAAGCATTGCCGTTTAAGCCTTTAATGTCGGTGCAAGCGTCAAGCAGCGGCCTTCTAAGACTGTGGAAATTAACGTATGGCTAGATATATGGCTAGCAGTTTTCTAACTAAAGTGCTGTAGCGGGACGCGGCAGGTTGTAGGCGTTTGCAAAAGAAGGCCAATGGCAGCCACGTGTCGGCAACTCGTTGCTGAAAACAGCATCGACTGCCACGTCCGATGCAGTAGTATTGAGGGAACGTGGGGCTGCCCGCTCGTTATGTGCTCTAGATGCTAAGTTGCCGATAGTCTCTTTCAGCGACTTAAAAGCAGCGCTTGCTGCGGCGGGAAACTCGAAGTACTTGCGTTTTCCTTGGAGAAGGTCCGTGTGAGTTTGCACCAGCGACGTGCAGTTGGTAAGAACCGTCGGACAAAGTTGACAAGTCCATCAAAACGCCTAAGATGTTGGAAGCATGAGGCGTTGGTAGTCGATGATGGATTGAATTTTATCCCGCAGGGGCACGACACCTGCAGTGAAGATACGAGGGCCGAGTAAGTTTACTGCGTCGACACCAAGCGAACACTTTTCTGCGCTGATCGTCACCACGGGTTGAGATAAACACTCATGAGGTGTTCGTACGTGCCACATGTGTTCTTCTTGTGAAGAGCTCGCGATTAAAATGTCGTCGAGATAAAGGTAAGCAAAATCTAGGCCGCGACAAACTTGGTCGATGAAGCGCTGAAAAGTTTGTCCAGCATTCTTATGCTAAATGACATGCACGGAAATTCGAACAAACCAAATGGATTTGTCACGGCAGTTTTTGGCTATGTTCCCTACGGCTACCGAAATTTGGTTGATGCGCGTACCAAGTCGATATTCTGATGATGTTTTCACCCGCCAGACTGGCGCTGAGAACCACTACGTGGAGATCGGATAGGGATCAGGCGTTTTAACCGTATTTAAGATTCGTTAGTAGCCGCAAGGACGCCTGTCCCCCATGACCCATGTTGGGACCTGTGGAGTGGCAAGGCCCATGGGCTGTTGGACGGCCTGACGATACCGAGCTGAAGCATGTGCTCGAGTTCAGCATGTGCTGCACGTAGGTTGTCGGGAGAAAGCCGTCTTGGTCATGCGCTAACTGTTTTACCACGCGCATATATGTGGGGTGCGACATCTGTCATTATTGGCGGAAGTTCCGCAGCTCGTCGTACCAGTCTCGGGTATGCAGCACGTAGGTGAGTATAACCTGATGGTACATCGGCGATTAAAAATAAGGGACTGAGTTTCGGGGCGTCCGTAAGAACGCCTTCTACCTCTAGTTTAGTACGGTCGTCTAAAAGTCTGTGGCTCCCAGCATCAACAAGCAACCCAAAATATCTGAGGAAGTGGATACGGATGTTTGCGAAGGGTACAGACGCGAGCATGAAGACCCACTGCAAATCTCGTGAAAGAGTGAGGTCCAGGTCCACCATGCGCTGACCGAATGAAGCTACCGGAGCACTGTTGGCCGTACGCAACTTATACGTATGTTCTGAGTGCTTGTCGTTCGCGTTCGTTGGGATGATGCTGACTTCCGCTCCTGTGTCGATGGGAAACGTGAGGGAACAACGTCCATCCTTAAGGTAAAACAAGCGAGTTGCTGGGTTATTGACGGATAGGTTGATCGTGCTAGTATGCGGGCTATTCGCTTTACCTGAAATGGCTGTGTCTTGTTTAATTCAGGGAGCTCGACAACGTCTAACCCTTCTACAATATTGGTGGTGATACAAACATACTTCCTCGACAGGTTTGGCCTTAGATGACTGAGAACTGCAGGGAAAATGTTGCGCTTTCGTGTCAAACGAGACGTACTCGGTGAAGCACAGACGAGCCGCAATGAACGGTAGCCAAATCGTGGCCAGCCTCTGACTGTTGCACATGCTGCTTTGAAGCGTTCACTGCTGCCATCCTGCTGTGTATTAGCGCAATTTCCTCGTCTTTAGGGTCAGATCGACTTGACGACTCGGAGCAAACATGAGGTTCGGTTTTCATCGGTGAGAATACGTCACCGGAGTTACTGGTCGTCTGCTGCGGAAGACGTTTGAACATATCGGCTGCCTTGGTAGCTAATTCTTTTAGGGGCGTACCCAGAAACATGGACAGCATTAGCGGAAACGGCTCTAGGTGTCGTGCAAGCCACAGCTCCTTTATCCATTCTTTTCTCAAGCAAAAGGGACCAGCAATGCGCCGAATTTTGCGGAGCAACGCCAACAACTTGCGATCTTCCAGTTTGAGACCATTGAACTGTTCACACTGAGCTCATGCGCTAGGCTGTAACTCTTTTAGAATCCTTTGCTTCAGCGTTTCATACTTTGCCTCATTCGATAGGCAGTGTAGAATGTCCTCAAACGGCGTCACAACCGACGGAGGAAGGCGTGGGACGAGCTGATTGTACCTCGGTTGGTGCGGTTAACTGCCCTTATATTGCAGTTTGATCTCGAATATCAAAAATCACACTTCCGGACCGTGTTTCATGCAACATAGAACAGTCGAAGTAAGCACGTTTGCGCTGCGAAGCAACTTGCATGCCATTAGAAATGTGAACCGGAAAGATGAAGATAAACAAATACAAGATGAAAATACTAAATAAATAACTAAATAAATATTTTATTCTCGACTATGCGAGGCACGCCAATTGAGGCATGATCAGGAATGTACAGCTGTACAGACATTTTATGGGAACTGTAGTAACAGTAGAAAATTGTCCATATGTCCATGCTTGGAACTATGCGATGGTGAACTTACATAAGAACGATTTGGTTGTAGTGGGATCGGGATCCATTTGTTTGGACATAATCGCTCTGCTATATATCGCAGTCATACCTGGACTAATAATAGATTGAGAATCCTGAGTGATCCATTGGGAGATAATCAAAGAGCAAGCTATCCAGTATGAAGATTCTAATTGAGCTGCCAGTGTGAAGTTATGGGCTGTGACTTTATTCGGTGGCGAGTCACATTCGCGGCGCTACAGGAAACTGAGATCGACGATGACTCCCGTCCACCTTCGGACGAGTCAACGCAGCCTATGATCGACGACACGCCTACTTCCGATGCTATGAAGCATTCTCCGACCAACCCTTCCGACTCAGTTCCTTCCGATTCTATCGAGCCGAAAGCTTCCTCATCCGACAAAACAGCTGGATGGATAACGCCTCCGACCGAACGTCCGAAATCGACTAGGTCAGGTAGGCGGGTTCATTGTCCAGCGCGATTAAAAGATTAGTCTTCTTTTCATTCTTCCTTTCCCGCTTCCTTTTTGCTTGTGTCCTAACCCGCCCAAACGGCAGTTTTGAAAACCCAAAAAATTTGCAAAGCATTTTGAAAACCCCAAAAACCGCAAAAACGTTTTGAAAACCTAAAAAAGGAAAAAATCGTTTTGAAAACATAAATTGGTTCTCGCTTTATTCGCTTATCGCACTCGGTAAGTGCTATCGCCTTTTGTTAACTCTGTCGCTCGCACCTGTTTGACACTCCGCGTTTCCGCTTCTTTTTCATATCCCTGACACGCGGACGTTCAACGACAATCGAACGTTACGTTTTCGGACACTACGTACTCAAACATCATGTGCTGTGACACTAGGCACTCGAACGCTACGAACATTTCCCCCCACTTTGTGTTTTTGGCACCTGTAGGGAGGACACGGGTGGGAGCCCCCTAGCGTCCGATCGCCTTGGTTCTCCCCTAGCAGCTGCGTCAGGTTTCACCGCCTGGTCTCGCAGAAGGCTGGCCGGCGACGGACAGTCCTCAAGTAGATCGAAGGATCACTAACGGTTCCCATCTAGGTTGTGGGCTATGTAGTGACTTAGAGATTGTCCTGTTTGTTTGTGTAAAATATTATTGAAATATAATATCATTCTGTATATAGACAACTTAGGAAGCTTGCCTGTTCGCACGATGATTTCGTGTATTTGAGTTATCCAGACGAATGGCATTCCCGCGCTTCTAGCTTTTCCGCCTCGAAGAGGCTTTGATGCGTCTCGGCTGGCGACTATACCTTTCCCCTAGCTAGAACCATTTTACGGTGCCTTCAGCTAGCGGGATTGTGCGTTTCAGCAATAAACGTTTATCTCGCTGATATATCCCTCTTTTTCTGACATTTCCTTGAGGCGGGACGAACCTGACATATAGCGAGCGAACGGTTCCGCTATAGGTCCCTTTGGATTCGCCCACTCGCTCAGAAGTCAAAAGTGAGAACGGACTGTTGAAGTTGAAAAAACCACGGGACCAGGTGGTCTTCCGCCAGCCCACTTCAAATTCGGGGCCCTCCTCTCGTTGACGATTTACACGAATTACTAGTGAAAGTGTGGGAGCAGGAAACTGTCCCAACCGACTGGAGCCGCTCCGTTATTGTTCCTGTCTTCAAAGAAGACTCGCGCTCTGAATGCGGCAACCAAAAATGAATCAGTCTGGTCCCCATCGCCTCCAAATTACTTGCCTCTGGAATCCTTAATAGACTGACTAGCGCTCGTGAAAGCCAGATTCGTGAGGAGCAAGCTGGGTTTTGTCAGGGTCGTCGCTGCATCGACCACATCTTCACTTTGCGTCAATTGTTGGAGCACCGTCATACATATTGGCGGCCCACCGTAGTCGTGTTCCTCGACATCAAAGGTGCCTTCGGTTCGGTTGATCGATGTGCCCTTTGGGACTGTTTACTCAGGAAAGATGTACCTGAGAAATATGTAAATATTATCCTAGCATTATACGCGCGTAGCACGGGCAGAGTGAGGGTTACGGCAAGCTGTCGCCACCCTTCAATATCTCCAGCAGTGTGATACAAGGATCCCCACTGTCACCTTTCCTCTTCAACTTCGCTACTGTCGAAGTCATAGAAATCGTGTTCACAGGACACAACTTAAAAGGCGTGGAGCTAATCACAGGAGAACCACTTCTTGACTTGAAGTATGCAGATGACATTGCCCTCATCTGTGACAGTTCCCAGACGTGTGGAGTTGCACTGGACAGCTTAGCGCTGGCTGTCAACCGCTTCGGGCTTTGCTTTGCACCATCGAAGTGCAAAGCTTTCCTCCAAAATTGGCAGGGTCGCCTCCTGCGCTGACCCATGGTGGGGATCAATTAGAAGTCGTAAAGAAACTCAACTGCCTGCGAAGCTGTAAAAGTGCCCTTGGGATCGAAGACGAGATAACGAACCGTATAGCAAAATCTCGAAGTGCTTTTGCTAGTCTTCGCCACCTATGGCCCCGACGCGACATCACTCTCGCCCTGAAGAGTAGAGTGTACAACGCAGCGGTACGTTCGACCTTACTGTACGGTTGCGAAACCTGGCCCCTTAGAACAGCAGACATAAAGAGGATAGTTACGCTCGGCTACGGTGCGTTCGCAGTTTGGCTCACATCTGGTGGGAACACCGGGTGAGCAACGAGCGTGTTTGACGCCTTGTTTATGGCACAGGAAAGGAACTGAGCCGCTCAGCACCGTCATTTCACGCACCAGGCTCCAATGGCTCGACCACGTGTTGCGCATGTCAGCCCACCGACTCCCGCGACTGCGTTGTTTGCTCGCTGGGGGTGTGGATGGAAGAAGAGAAGGGGTGGCCAAGCGATGATTTGGACGAGAGGAATAAAGACCCTCACTTCAGAGCTGGCCTCCGTTGGAGCTTCACGGCTCCCTGGTTGGGGTCCAAAAGACGATAAACACGTTTGGCCAGATACACTTGCTGACATGGCTGAGCCGACCTCAGTGGCGTTCCTGCTGTGAGTTTCCTTGTCCCACCCCAACGCTTTTAGCCTTCCCCTTCATTACGTAGCACAATATGATTTTTAATCATAATTTTTCCTGTTGCCTAGTAACCTACTGCTAGCTTTCCTGAACGATACCCATCTGTTGCTGGTAGCTCAGCTGGCATGCAACGGTTGTATTTATTATCTATTTAATATATGTATTGCGGCACAGTAGCTAAGGTGTTTTACACCTCTAGCTAACGTGTATAATGATGACAAACGATGCTACTCAAAGTCCAGCTGTGCAGCCGGTCTGGTAGCGCTTGCAGTCGTTCAGCATCCTCAAGTTCGAAAATCTCCAGCCATAGCTTTAAGCTGTCAAAATATAGCAAGGAATCCGTTCGGAGCTCTAATGAAAGGTCGTTGATGAATACTTCAAACAACTCCGGACCGAGGGTGGAGCCTTGCGGAACTCCACTGGTCATCAAAACCGGCTCGGAATACGTTCCAGTTACAATTACTTGCAAACTACGTCCATTAAGAAAATCGGTAATCAAAGAGCGAACCACCTCAGAGACACCAATTCTCCGGTTTAAGTAGAAGCTGTTCGTGCGGGACCTTATCAAATGTTTGTCTTAATTCGACAAAGACGACCTCCGGACGATTGGCGGCATCCAACGGTTTAACCCACTTTTCTCTGGCCACAAGCAGGTTAGGCGCATCCAAGCGTGTACTCCAAAAGCCATGCTGCTCTAGTGAGATGACATTTCCATTATCAAGGTGGCGATTCAAGGCTCTCTTGAGAATTCCTCCATGATTTTACTATGGATGTTAAACAAACCGGCCGATAGTACCCAGGATCCTGACGATTTCCACCTTTGTATCTGGACTCAACGATGCCAAATTTCCAAGCAAGCGGAGACGTCCTGCCTCGAGAGCGCGCTGAAAAACTTGACAAAGAGGTGCGGCCACCGTTGCGAGGAACAGAGGGTGAAGCCCATCAGGACTACGTGAGGAGTTCGGATTTAACTGCAGAAGCAGTTTCGTGACGGAATCAATGCTGATTTTAAGGTGCGCACGAATGGAGGGTGACGTACGGACAAAGTTATTGGGCAACAGTTCTTTAAGTAAGAAGACAGAAGAACACCACGAGGTCAGGACCTGAGCCTTTGCGTCCTTTTCATGAAGTATAATGCTATTTTCGTGGGAAAAGTGGGCAGGCATTCCATTCGCAGGTTTGATGTTACGCTGCAGATAAGAGAAAAGAAGCTTGGGAGCGATTATCGATTCCTCAGCCAAGCGACGCTCATGCTACTCCCTTTTCTCGCGCTTCATTAAAGTTTTGAGATTTCTGGCGGCTTTAGAATTGGAGTAATTTTACTTTGACCGCGTAGCTTTGAACTTGCCCCGCAGTTTGCGTTGTGGATTCTTCTAGTGAATGGGACAACTTGTTTAATGAATGACATGAGCTTAGGGTACAAAAGACCCCAGGCTTTATCTGGGTCTAAGTGCAGTGTTATACCCGTACCTATAGAGCCAGCGGTAGTTTTCAAACGACTTGCATCGAGTAGCCAGAAATTCCAACGGTACACCCTTGGGTCATGAATGGCAAGACGTTGCATTCAGCAAGTGGACAATACACAGTGACCGCTCGTACACAGCTGCTGGAGAATAATCACGTCAGAAAAAACATACTGTGTGAGCAAAAGGTGGAATATGTTTGGCTACTGACCCGCACATATCCCGGTAGGCTCTGTGGCATGCTGAAATATGTGACATAAAAGAACGGTTTCAAGGAAAACAGCGTCAAAAGGCGCAACGGAGTATGTCCCAATCGATACCAGCAGTGTTAGTCTCCCAGTATCAGACAATCTCTGTCGCCATCATGCTTCTTGACAGTGTTCAGCAAGCTGGCTCCGGAACCCGAGAGGACTCTGTAGATAACACCAACCAAAAGAGACTGGCAACCATCATGGATCCAGCACAAAAGAAATTCAGATCCGCTATCACAGTTACAGATTTCTTCTACCAGATGATCTCTGAGCTCTTCTTCCTAGTAGAGAATTACACCACCGCCAAACCTCGCTCCAGAACGATCGGTCCGAGACAGGGGATACCCAAAAAATACACCTCAGTCAATGATGTCCGTTGACAACCAAGTCTCTGTGAAAGCCATTAGGTCCGGGCGACTATCAGAAGCAAGGATCTCATCAAGTTTGTCACGTAGGCTAAGTACATAAGGATATATCACCTTTAATCTGTTGTTCTATATAGTCGCCGAGGGAAAAGAAAGACTGGCCTCCGGAGGACTCTTGGTGTCTTTGGAACTACCAGAGAATCCGCAATGTGGAGGTTAATTTCACCATTTGCTCGGCGTATCTGTAGCTCATTAACAGTAGCTTACATTCGTATCCGGTCCTTAGGAAAGGTTTTGTAATACATCGAACTTTTCACTCTTAAGACGTGGGGTCCGTCTCAGAACACAGTGACATTCATCTTCGTTTTGACAGACAACCTTGAGTGGACGAGCCTTAGAAGAGGCATCAGGCTTCCTACCAAGACAAAAAGCAGCGATAGTTAGTTCCAGTTCCTTTGCAGCAAAAAGGAAAGAGATTACACGCCTAGAAACACTTGGACATGGTACATCCTTTCAGCAGGGGAGTTCCTTTTGTACTCAGAAGCATTCAAAATAATCAAGCAACGCTCACGGGGATAGGAGTTGGTGCGCAAAAAAGGCTGGAGATTCGGATGGGACAAACTGTCATTGAGAGCTATTTCCAGCTGATACTTTGTCAAGGACCAGTTTTATATCGAAAGAACAGGACCTTGTTCTCGGTTTAGAGACGAGCTATGTTGTACCCTCTCCCAGAGTCGCAGACCTGCCAAATGGTGTTGGTGATACGTTTTCACTCACCACGGCCGCATAAGTCTTAGTCTTACGCACATTGCTACTATTCGAAGAAGTCAGCGACAAAGAGGAAGCACGACTTCGAGTACTAGAAGGTGTGGTATAGTCAGAGATGGGTATTGCTAAGTAAGACCACGGAGACTTTACTGCGGCGCGTTCGTCTTTATGACTAGGAGTGGAACGCAGGCTGGGTACAAGCAAGCCGTTCAAAATACACCTATCAATCAGCACACTACGACATGAGTCATAATGGAAAGTGACAGCCGAGGTGGTCCGCTGGAAAAATTCCTAAAGAACCAAAGCGATATCTTAGCAGGAAACGTGTCTTAAACTGTCACAAAGAGAGCACTGCACGGCGTTTGATCTGGAAGTAATGCCTTACCACAATCCAAGCACTTAGATGCCATGAAAAAACGGACGCTAAACTGAAACCACCAACGTCCATGGAGCGTCCGGTAAATACTCCGTGTCGCGGAGACTCGTATACCGACTGCAGTGTTATTTTAAAAAACGCCACTGAGTCATCTGCTGTCCTCCCAAAAGACCGTATGCTAGATGACCTTCAGTGGTTTAGAATATGCGTTGCCAAACTCCTGCCTCCCGGCTTCCTCGGCGTGACTATGCGCAAACTAACCAGACTCGGTAACTTGCCAGCTGACAAGTCGCCCTCACTTGTTTCGAGCTGTTCTGTTCACTCCGGAGGAGCTCCAAGCAATGGTGCCTTTCGTCTTTAAGCTCAAGGGCACTGGTGTCCTTGTGCATCCAGACCTCCCTTTGACGGATAGGCTGAAATTGCGGGAAGCTGTGAGAGATCTTCGGGTGGTGAGCCGGCGGTCCACTTCCGCCCTATCAGAGCCGGTTCTGGTGGCGCACGATCCCGGACTCACAATGATAAATCCCTTCAGGTGATCTTAAGCAATGTGCGTAGCCTGCGAAACAAGCTTGCAAAGTCGGGGCCATTTTCGACGACTGTCGTCTAGATGTTCTCGCATTCACTGAAACGTGGTTGTCCACCGACGTCACGGACAGTGAAGTGTGCTTGCTAGGCTACGCACTGCTGACATGTGACCGCACCTCTGATCGGCGCGGAGGTGGCGTTGCTTTGTTGGTTAACTCCAAACCTACTGTTTTTAAGACGTATAGTTTCCGATCACCAGTCGGTGATGTTGAGGTACTCGCAGTTAACCTGTGTATTGCCTCCACGTAACTTAAAGTTGTGCTGATCTATAGAAGACTCGACAACGTTGCTAAGGGGCTTGTTGATTTTATCCGCGAGCATACGTTAAATAGGTGTTTAGTGATGGGGGATTTTAATCTTCCCGACGTTGACTAGCAGAATTTTTCCTGCGACGCTGTTGCTAAGTGTTTGGCTACCGAGTTTCTCGAGCTGGCCTTGCATGCTTCCCTGCACCAATTTGTCGATCGGCCTACTAGATTCATGCTGGGTGAAAACCCGTCCCTCTTGGACTTGATCCTCGCTAAATCCATTCATTTTGTCATGGATATTGTATACAACCCACCTCTCGGTGTTAGCGACCACGCATGTCTCTCATTTAAGTGCGCCCTTAGTCGTCAGACTAATGATCATCCCGACCGAGTTCCAAACATATGGTGCGCGAACTTTCAGACAATGAAAGCCAAAGCCGCAAAGTCGCCTTGTATCCTTTTGGAAAGTGACGACATTCAAACGGCCTGGGACAGATTTAACTCATACTTGAGTGAGCTCTCTCTCCCCCATATACCACTATCTGGCAGGAATAAAACTAGGGCAAGGCCACTCTGATTTGATTGATTTTGCTGTACGTAAAAAAACTTAACAGACGTGCCAGATGTTTGCGTGCTTACTTATTGCTCCTTCATCATGCACCTTCAAGCGATATCGTGAGACTCAAAACGCCTGCAGGCAGCATCTAGGAGGTGCTCGTCTATAGCATGAAGTAGAGCTTGCTCGTATAGTCTCATCAAACCCGAAACGCTTCTTCGCGTATGTCAAAAGGCAAAGCAACATGAACTCCTGCATCCCAGTATTGTTTGGCCTTGCCGGCACTGCTGCTGTCACGGGTCACGGAAAAGCTTGTTTACTCGGAGGACAGTATGCTGGGGTTTATGTTCGAGAGTCACAGCCGCCGCATATCAGCCACCTGGCAAAAGTTCCTGAGGGCTCCCACTTGAAGGTGGTTTCTATAACGGAGACTCAAGTGCTCCGGCTTCTGAGGCAATTAAATGCCAATGAAGCTGCCGGCGGGGCTGCTGTTCAACCCAAACTGTTGTATGAGTTGGTTGATGAATTTTGCCGTCCGATTATGCAACTTTTTGTGAAGTCTCTACGAGGCTGCTCTCTACCCAAGGACTGGAAGGAGGCTATTGTTTGTCCCAGTTTTAAGAAATGTGATAAGCACCTCTCTGATAACTACAGACCGGTCAGTTTAACGAGCGTGCTGATCAAGTTGTTGAAAAAGCTTGTGAGGCACGCTCTCGAAGGACACTTGAAAGCGTATGAGTTGCTTAATGCTTCTCAACACGGCTTTCATAAGGGGTATTCTTGCCTGAATAACTTGTTAACAGCTCGTGAACACTGGGCCGAATCCGTCGATTGCGGGAAGACAGTGGACGTGCTGTTCATTGACTTTTCCAAAGCTTTTGACACCGTTCCACATTCGCGCCTTTTGTACAAGCTGAAGTCCTACGGTATTTCTGGACCAGTCTTAAGACAGATTTCAGCTTCTCTAATCGGAAGGGAAATGTGTGTGCGGATGGGTTCAAGCCTGTCCTTCTGCCAAGGTGTTCTCAGTGGCGTTCCGCAAGGTTCAGTCTTTGACCTCTTTTTCTTCACTTTATACGTTAATGGCCTATCTGATGAATGGGATGTGCCATCCCTAATGTTTGCGAATGACTTGAAACTCTGGTTTACGATAGACGATCCGATTGCTCCACTGACCCTACAGAGGGCTCTGGATAGACTTTGGGACTAGTCAATTTTGTGGCAGTTGCCCGTCATTTTAGCGCGTTGGTCCGAATGACCCGCCGACGCGTTATTTGCTTGGCGGCAACGAGGTACCGTGAGTTCAACTCCAATCTGACCCAGGTGTTTTGGTGTCATCTGACTTTAAGTCCTGTGAACACTGAATGACGGCTGGTCGCAAAGATTCCAACATGTTGTGGATGATCCGCAGGTCATTCGGGATCATGACCACCGACATGTTCGTTAGACTATTTTCGGCTTTTGTAAGACCGCACTTGGTATACTGCGTTCAGACTGATCCTCCATGCCTTGTTTGTGATAAGATGGCAGTTGAACAAGTCCTGCGATCCGGGACGAAAATGATGCATGGATTAAAGAAGCTGAGGTACCCGGAAAGGCTACGTAAGTTAAATATGTTTTCCATGTATTACCGGCGGCTTCGGGGCGACTTGGTCCTCACATATCGTATACTCATGGGTCAGATTGGTCCAGATTTGACTGGACTGTTTCGCCCAACTCGAGCGCCAACCCTACTTAGCCACCCATTAAAGTTGCACAAACACCGGTCTGACCGGGTTTGGGCAGCTTTATGGTTATCGCGCAGGCTCATAGCTTATTGGAACGCACCACCTGCAGATGTTGTGACGACGGCGAAAAAGTTCGAGCATCGACTGGACGCTCTCGATCTGTAGTTTGAAGTCTTCCCCTTCATGTCTTAAACTTTAATCGTCCACTACGTCCTACGCTTCTTTAACTCATTTTAAGTTACATCTTAATATTGTCCACGAAATTCGATAAGCTGTCTTCTCCTCTGTTTCCTTTACTTTGCTGACACTACTGTTTTCTTTTATTCTTCACGTGACCGGCACAGCAGAGACTGCTAGTGCAAGGCACATGGGCATCGTTTGGTTGACCATGGGAATCATGTGTGTTGATTTGTCTCTCCTTTGGCACATCAAGGCACCGCTTTTCTTGTTGGATCAACGATGTTTTCGAAGGTGGAACATTCGCAGGATTTTCCTACTGTCCTGGTCCCACTTGAACTTGAACTATGATCCAGACAAATCGGCAATTCAACATTCCGCTTCATTTAATTGATGTATACTCTTCGAGGAAGGAAGCGCAAAGGAGTCCACTATCCTTAGATAATATTATCAAAACCATTGAACGGAAAATAATGCACTCATGTTACCATTGCTTTTGCATACTATATCTCATCCTAGGTTATATATTTCGATTGTCTATTTGAGTACAAGATGGCACATACTAATAATATGCTGTTTTAATGTGTCTTTAGTGACCAGCAGATTCCCTGTATGACTGGGTAAACTATTCTAAATATATTCAAATTATGTCTTCCTTATGTATTATGAAATTGGGCGGTTTGCCTGTTGAAACGTTGTTCCCGTTTGTTTGAAATACGCTCACGATATCCGCCTTTGGCGCGCAACTTGACTGAGAACGACGCTCCGTCCACGCACTCGACGCCCAGCCACATCCTCCGTAGCTAGCTCTCTTCTGGTGCCTTATTTTTAGCATTAGCTAACTCTCCTCCCGCCCAATAAACGTCTTCCCCCGCTTATTTCTGTGTGTTCTACCCATTGCTTTTTGTTGGTCGTCTAGTCTAGTGCCGGAGATATAGCGCACGTTCATCTCGCTATAAGTCGTGCTGTGCACCGCGGTTTTACTTTGCATACCTACCCAGTTCTTTGTACCTTCTGTTAATGCACATTACGTTCAGCCGATCCAAATGTTCTCCGTATTCCCGTACTCGGCGCGTCCCATACGTACCACCTCATAAGACTAATATCTAAGTTACATCAGCACCAGCAAGAGCATCGCGGAACATTGCGCGCAATTCACAAGCAGAGAAAAAACAGGGTCTAACTTTTAGAATCAGAAAAACTAGCGGATACACGGAAAATGCAAGAAAAGGAAGCCGACTATCGCATTACACTGATTCAATTTATCACATAAGATGATATATATATATATATATATATATATATATATATATATATATATATATATATCGTGGACCCCATTAAGTCACCCGATTGCATTTCATGACGATTTGCAAAGTAAACTAAAAGAGAATGTAAACTTTACTTAGTGTTATGTTTTCGATTAAATAGATGGATACATACTAAATAAAAATGTAGGATGAAATATGTGATATTCCATTAGTGAGGCATTCTTACCTATACTTTCATCTGCTGCGAGAAGACCCTTCCCAGGGGCAACAATTTTCTTGGCGATTGATGCCAATCGCTCTTTCTCTTCCGCTTTCAGATAGGTCGCAAACGCAGGCATCCCGATACACGTGAACTGAGGAATAAATTGAAGAGAGCGTAAGGTTCAAAGGTCAGCTGACAAAACATTTAGTGATTTAAAAGTCTTGTTTTTTGATATATTACTTATAGTATGTTTGTAGGACGTTACTATATAGAAAGTTTCTGTTTGTTTGATAACTGAGGGATAATAACAGGAAAAATTTAACCAATTTAAATGTGCGCAATATGAGACTGCGTCCAGAGGCAGATATAACCTACGCGCGTACGTTGTTATTCGCCCAAGGAGCAAAAATTTCGCAATGGCTTACTATTGCTAACTGAATGCAGCTTGCCTACTTTTACCACCGCTAGGTCTCTTAATTTATCCCCACTCTACCCCACCCATATATGAAAGCACATTTAGCAGGGCAACATTGCACTTGGGCACACCTCTAATTCCTGCCATACTTTGAACAAAGTATGCGTTTTTAGGCGCAGTATGCATATACCGCTATAAAACTATGCATTCCAAGAACATATCATAGAAGTGGTGAATAAAATGTATTTTCCCCCCATAGACCTCTATATATATTATGACGGTTTTCTTGCAAGTAAAAGAACACTTTTTGGTTTAAACAAGAGGAAATGAAAGCTAGGTGCTAGAGAACAAACCTTCCATACTTAACAACCGTGTACTTTTGCCCTACTTGATTTTTTGAAGTTAATTGCAGGCCAAATTGCAGCACTAAGCACCTTGCTAATTAGCTTATATGTCATAAGAATTAAGCTCTATTTCCTGCAACACCTGCTTAGAAGTTACATGTATGACGGTCCCGATCTAGCTAAGTTTCCACTTTCCTTTACCTTTTGATGTGTATCGGCTAAAATTCTCTGTTCTTCTAACTGGATCATTTGTCCGGTTTAGTTGCCTACTTTTCACGGTAGGTGATTCTAGTTATTTTATTCTGTTGGCCAGCTGAGGCAAGTTAGATGCATATGACCGTGCGTATCATTTATGGTGTTAGCCTATGAGGCAACCACCAATTCTCGGTTTCTGCGCTGTGCTGCAAACGGAGCTAGTTCTAATTAGCAAGTCTACCAAAATCTCTAGGAATGAGTATTATATGGCCGCTCTCAACTGTTGACCGTGCTTGCTTGGTTTTCAGATGAAGGTAAGTAGATGCATTACATCTAACATAACACAATATTAGAGTTGCTTAAGCTACCTTACTCAGTATTTCGCGGTTCTATAACGGTCCCCGGATGAAGTCCATTCGATGAGATTACCTTGGGGTAGCCACAGTGAATCTGACTTACACAGTGATACCGAAGGTCTGTGTGTTCTACCCCGACCTAAATATGAATCTTTTTTATGCAGTCAACGGGAATAGCCAGCTCGGCTTGCTCCGTTCTGTTCTCCTAATCAGACTTATTCGGTATAGTAAGCGTAAGGCCACCTGAGGCCTTTTGGTCTACATGACTGAATCCAACTCCGGTTTTTCCTGTTCTGAAATCCAGTGAACCTAGTATAACCGGAGTAATTGTGACCTCTTAAATGAAGCGACCACGAGTTGGTCTTAGTTTAGTCCACAGATGCGACAGTTACGTTTCTGTCCTTAGCCTGCAAACATGCGATCAACAAGACTGAAACCACATTTGGATAATCCTATTCTGGTTCCTAGACGAGTTTCCAAAGTTTCACCAAACCTGGCATTTGGTCTGTTCTGTTAGTCAGATAAAGTTAGTTCAAAGTAGCAATCGTATCATGCGTTCAATATATGTGGTCAGAGCAAATCCAAGCCCATAGGTGTTAATAATAATAATAATAATAATAGGTATATTTCTCAGAAAGGTGAGACACGTTCCAGAGACCCTGGGCCGATCATTATGTACAAGTTTTCTCTGAAACTGAAATTGCTTATCGGATGCGAGGAGATTCGTATTGAGTGGGATTGGATTCAAGTTGTAGGTTATTCTTTTGCAGATCCAGCTTTCTTCGGTAGCAAGTATCTCATCGTACCGTTGAACGAGTTGTGGTCCGGATCAACGTAAATAGAAGGGAAATAGCAAGTATTAGTAAGTATTAGTGCGATGGAGACCGAAAACTTCCTAGGGAATTATGTACATGTGTGGAATCGAGAAGAATATATTGTGGGGTGTCTCGTAACCAAATTTCTGGACTCAGCATAAGGAACAGCAGTATGGGGCTGGCTAACAGGGAAAAATAAGTCCGCATTACTGCACAGTGAAAAAGGGAAATATTTAAGCAACTACCTTATTATTGTATTGCAGATGTTGTTTACAATTAGGAGGCGCAATACGGATTTCGGATTACTTAAGATGTGTGGGTTGTGGGCTGTGAACAAGAATGCCGAACCTTTAGTAGTTTGGTTAACTGCGCTAGGAGTTTGATTATGCAGGGAATTGGTCCAACAGAACGCCAGTGATATGGTTACGAGGTTACAGTAGTCCTGAGTGGCAAACATGTCGATGTTGACAATGTGTCGGTTGATTCACCAGCAAGATATGGTCAAGTGAAAACGGAAGCTAAGTGTTGGGGAGCAAGGTGGGTTGAAGATGTAAAGAAAGGATCCGGGTGCTTTACCTACCAAAGCGTCAGTGTTTTCACAAACGAATGGTAGGTGAGCCAGCGGGTGAAACGGAAGTGAAGTTACGATTGGAGAGATAGTTAACCAGATTTGGGAGTCCAGCTACCCAAGTTGCCAGTGCTTCAACTGACATATGGTTGCAGTGGAGCCAAGTAAAATTAAGGGGAAGTATAGGGAGCCAAGATGGGATGAAGAGGATAACAGAAGCCTGGACCTCCAACCCATCGATGTATCAGTGGAGTCACTAATCAGCGGTGAGCTTTCGGGCAGGCAGATCCGGAGTGGGCAATAAAAGAGAAGTGTAAGCAAGGAATCAACGGGTGTTTGTTGATCTGACTGATACAGTCATTTGCAACTTTCAGTTATATGTTGTCTGGACCTTGTTCATACGTTTGTTGAATAGTTGTAGGGCAGCGCAGGAGCATAATCACATTGCTGACTGTAAGATATTCGTCAGGCTTTATACGAAAGTTATACTCAGATGTGCTAGTACGAATATCGGTCGGCAATTTGTTCCAAATACGGGAGTACCGATTTAGGAATAAGTTTGCTGATATGTTTGTCTTTGACCTTCTTACCCTCACAAAATTTTCTCCATTGCGTGTATTGTATCCATTTGGTTTCATGAGTGATAGATCAATGCTAGGGATGTGGACATTTTTGTGCAGGATATTGAAAAAAAGTGCTAAGTGCCATGGCAAGGAGGCTAGACCTTACCGTGGTGCAATGGTTTGTGTGCCTCAGCGATCTATTGAGCTATATTGGGTGGTGCTTTTTCACCTTCAGAGTCACTCATACCAGATCGGTCATTGGTTAGAGGTCAGACAAACTCAGCCTCCTGGTCCTCCAGGTTGGGGGTTGGAATGAGGGTGGCACCTTATTCCTTAAAACGGACTCCTTGTAACCCAGTGCCAAACGCGCTGCCTTGCGGACATGTTTTTGAACCAAAGGCTTTGGTTGAGAACCCTAATCGTTCTCCTGTCTAGGCCTGGGCAACCTGACAGTATCCTGCCCACGCAATACAAAGAATCTTTCCCCAAACAAATTGCTGATGCCCTGGCCACCGCAGAGGATAATCAACGGTGCCCTATCTGCTGCATCGAGCAGGGTGGATAGGGGTTTGGATGCTACTGCTCTAGCCTTCCCGTCTTCTTACTTCCCCATCTCACGCTTTTTCACTCTTACCGTCCCCTTCCACCTTCAATTATATCCCCCAGTTTTCAACCCCCCGATTCTTGGCCCTCCCCAACATGCTTTGCTAGGCATTTATCTTCTAGTTTCAACTCACATGTGAACGCGAAGCGTCACTCCTCTCCCGTCGACAAGCCCATGTCCAAAGAAGCGGTCCAATCTAGTTCATCGGCTTCCATTTGGAGCCCTCGATCCTCCTTCAGATTGGCATGCCTTAATGTACGCACACTGCTACAAATCGGTCAACAGGCAGCACTTGCCCGAACATTGGAGAACCTCTCAATCGATATCTGCTGCTTATCAGAGACCCGCCTGCAAGACTCGAGCTCTGTGCTCACTCTGCGAACCCCTTCAGGTGACACAAACAGTATTTTCTCATTGCGCCTATATGGTGACGATGCGGCTTCGAGCACCGGCCAAGCTGGTGTTGGCATTGCTCTGAGTCCCCGGGCTGAAGCTACTCTGGTTGATTGGATTCCAATCAGTAGCTGGATGTGTGCGGTCCGATTGGCTGGCTCCTCTAAAGCTTCGAAATCGCGCGGGACTAATAGATATCTATTCATCATCGCTGCCTACGCGCCCACAAACTGTAGCGATGCTTCGGTAAAGAACGACTTCTACCGCCAACAGGCTCAGCTCCTTCGCCACAGAAGGAGCACGGACACTGTTGTTCTGGCGGGGGATATGAACGCACAAGTTGGAAAGTTGTCCACTGATGAAATGCATCTGGGCGGTCAGCACGGCGTAGGCTCCCGTAATGATAACGGTGAGCGGTTACTTCATTTGTGTGAAGATGCTCGTTTATTTCTTGCGAGCACTAATTTCCGACACAGCACCCGCCGGAGAGTTACTTGGCGCCCACCAGCCTCGAACCAGCCTCAGACGCGAATCGATCACACTGCAATCAGTTACCGCTGGAGAGGCTGCATCTAGAATTGTCGCTCGATTTGGAGCACATGTGTGGACACTGATCATGCACTTGTATGTGCTGACATGCGGATGCGCTTTGGAGGACGCCCACGGCGACGCTGTGAGCGCATTGACACCAGCCAACTGACAAAGCCAGCTGTTCTAAATGCGTATCACCGTACGCTGACATGCGAGTTGAGTACTCGCTCACTGGAGACAATTGATGGTCACTGGTCACATGTTTGCCAGACCTTACTAACAGCGGGCAAATCCTCATGTGGTATGTCTAAAAGCCCACATGGACATTGGGTCTCTTCTCGGTCTCTGGAACTTATAGACCCTCGCCGGCAAATCCCGGCTGGGAGCGAACACAATGAAACTCGCAAAGAGCTCCCGGCAAAACTCCGCGCTAGCCTGAAGAGAGACCGCGAATCTTTGTGGTCTCATCGTGCATCAGAGATGGAAGTGGCCACTGCCCTTGGTAACCATGGTAAGTTATTCCGTCTGATACGGGAAACGGGCAGCAGGAGACCTGGTGTTAGTGAAACAATTTGTGATGAGAGTGGACAGCCTATCCACCATTTGTCAAAAACTTTGGAGCGTTGAGCTGAGCATTTTGAAAAGCAATTTATTCGGCTAGAATTGTCCGGTTCGCCGGTCACTGATCGCCCTGCTCCGTGGGCTGTCCCTTTGGATCCACCCTCTCGCTCAGAAGTCGAACGTGAGATCCGACTGTTGAAGTTGAACAAAGCCGCGGGACCAGATGATCTTCCTCCAGCCCTCTTCAAATTCGGGGTCACTGCTCTTGTGGATGCTTTGCATGAATTACTAGTGAAACTGTGGGAGCAGGAGACTGTCCCAACCGACTGGAGCCGCTCTGTTATTGTTCCCATCTTCAAAGGCGGCTCGCGCTCGGAATGCGGTAACCATAGGGGAATCAGTCTGATCTCCATCGCCTCCAAATTACTCGCCTCCATAATTCTTCACAGACTGCCTGGCGCTCGTGAAAGCCAGATTCGTGAAGAGCAAGCCAGGTTTCGTCTTGGTCGTGGCTGCATTGACCACATCTTCACTTTGCGTCAGTTGTTAAAGCACCGCCACACATATTGGCGACCCACCGTAGTCGTGTTCCTCGACTTTAAAGGTGCCTTCGGTTCGGTTGATCGATGTGCCCTTTGGAATTGTCTACTCAGGAAAGGTGTGCCCGAGAAATATGTAAATATTATCCAAGCATTATATGCGCGTAGCACGGGCAGAGTGAGGGTTACGGCAAGCTGTCGCCACCTTTTAATGTCTCCAGCGGTGTGATACAAGGATCCCCAGTGTCACCTTTCCACTTCAACTTCGCTATTGACGAAGTCTTGGAGTTTGCATTTGCAGGACATGACTTGGAAGGTGTGGAGCTACTCCCAGGAGAACCACTTCTTGACTTGGAGTATGCTGACGACATTGCCCTCATCTGTGACAGCTCCCAGACGTGCCAAGCCGCGCTAGACAGATTAGCACTGGCTGTCAGCCGCTTCGGGCTTTGCTTTGCACCATCGAAGTGCAAAGCGCTCCTCCAAGATTGGCAGGGATCGCCTCCTGCGCTGACCCTTGGTGGGGATCAGCTAGAAGTCGTTCAGAAATTCAATTACCTGGGAAGTTGTATCAGCGCCCTTGGGATCGAAGACGAGATCACGAACCGCATAGCGAAAGCTCGAAGTGCTTTTGCTAACCTTCGCCACCTTTGGCGGCGGCGCGACATCACTCTCGCCCTGAAGGGTAGAGTGTACAATGCAGCGGTACGTTCGACCCTATTGTACGGTTGCGAAACCTGGCCCATAAGATCGGCGGACATGAAGAGGCTACTTACGTTCGACCATCGGTGCCTTCGCAGTTTGGCTCACATATGGTGGGGACACCGCGTGAGTAATGCGCTTGTTCGACTCATTGTTTACGGCCCAGGAAAAGGATCTGAACCGCTCAGCACCGTTATTTCCCTCATCGGGCTCCGATGGCTCGGCTACGTGTTACGCATGCCAGCCCACCGACTCCCTCGACATGCGTTGTTTGCTCACCGGGGATGTGGGTGGAAGAAGAGGAGAGGTGGCCAAGCGATGACTTGGTCCAGGGGAATGAAGTCCCTCACCTCGGAGCTATCCTCGGTTGGAGCTTCACGGCTCCCTGGTTGGGGTCCAAAAGACGGTGAACACGTTTGGCTGGATACACTTGCTGATATGGCAAGGAGCCGACCTCAGTGGCGTTCATGCTGTGAGTTTCTTTGTCCCGCCCCATCCCTTTTAGCCTTCCCATCCATCTACGATCTCATTTCCTAGGGTAAAACATAATACTTTTTTCTTTTTGCCTAGTAGCCAGCTGGAAGCTTACCGGAACGATGCCTATCCGTTGCTGGTAGCTAGCTGGCATGCAACTGTTGTATCTACTTCTCCTTTGTGTATTGTATTGTATGTAATTATGTATGTATGTATTTCCTTCTTCACCGCAGTTGGGCTAAACCGACTTAAACTAGGTCGTTTTCAGCTGGATAAATTTCATTCCGCTTTATTTGGTTTGTTCTGCCTCACTGAATAATGCTCTATTAACTGGCCACGTTGCTTACACTAATTGCGCTTATCTTCGGTAATTTTGTTGCGTTTGTAGCATTTTAAGTAACTTGCGGACATTTCTTACTTATAACGGATTTGTTGCTGACCAAACTACTTCATATGGTAATTTAGCGAAGAGTTATGCCACCGTATCTGTACGCATTATTGGATTTATTTTATTTCAGCTTGTCGTTTAAAGTGAATGACTGCTGTTTGATATCCCTGGTATGGTTGCGCTTGATGTGTATGTTGACAAGGTGCCTACCTGTCTATTACCCACTACATCGTTCATACTGGCTCCAGGAGACAGTTGGTCGTTGCTGGAGGGACAGGCGTGCACGGTCCTTGTGGCCGTGCTAGGCTCGAAGAGCGGTACCATGCACTCAGTGTGGAGCGGACTACGATCCAGCCACCGCCTTTTGTGCGCTTGATTCCCCAAATACAGCGTGCTTGTGTTTGCCTGTGAAGGAGTGTGGGCCGGCTCCGTTGATGAAACGTGGTTCCCATCCGCATGCCTCCCGGTCTTATTCCTTCGGGTTTACACTGGATACGGGGTATGTGGTTGGAGCTGTGGGTGGTGCAGCGCAAGCCATCCATGGTCCCTCTGTAGGCGCAGGCGTCCTGTGGCTTGCCACAGTGACAGGCATATCCGAAACCGGATGTCGCCAACCATGTATGTGAAGTAAGTGCGTTAACAACAAATCCGTGATAAGTAAGAATGTCCACAAGTATCTGTATGCATTTTTGGATTTATTTTATTTCAACTTGTCGTTTAAAGTGAATGGCTGTTTTTTGATATCCCCGGTGTGGTTGCGCTTGATGTGTATGTTGACAAGGTGCCTACCTGTCTATTACCCACTACATCGTTCATACTGGCTCCAGGAGACAGTTGGTCGTTGCTGGAGGGGACGGGGTGCACGGTTCTTGTGGCCGTGCTAGGCTCAAAGAGCGGTACCATGCACTCAGTGTGGAGCGGACTACGGTCCAGCCACCGCCTTTTGTGCGCTTGATTCCCCAAATACAGCGTGCTTGTGTTTGCCTGTGAAGGAGTGTGGGCCGGCTCCGTTGATGAAACGTGGTTCCCATCCGCATGCCTCCCGGTCTTATTCCTTCGGGTTTACACTGGATACGGGGTATGTGGTTGGAGCTGTGGGTGGTGCAGCGCAAGCCATCCATGGTCCCTCTGTAGGCGCAGGCGTCCTGTGGCTTGCCACAGTGACAGGCAAATCCGAAACCGGATGCCGCTAACCATGCTGAGGACAGGACATGATTAAAGTGAGCCTCACACGTTCTAATCTTGATTGCAGATCATGGGAATCGAAGGCGGCTGATCGTGGTGCATGGCGCGATCTAATTACGAAGGCAGTTGCTGAGGTGCGGGAGAAAGCCCTCATGCATGCAGAGAAGAAGCGGCAAGTGCGGAAGCGGCAAGCACCGATGAATTGTACTCCATCGACATCGAGCGCATTGTGTTGTAGAACATGCGGTCGCGAGTGCCTTAGTCAAGCAGGCCTAGTGAGCCATGAGAGAGGTCACTCGGGACCACTGCCGAAGCGACGACGGGTCCCGCAGTGAACGTAGGCAGCACCGGCGCAGCGTTTGTAGGCACGCTGAATTCGATTTACTAACCGCGTGCTTGCATGCTAAGTCACTTTATTTCAGGTGGTGGGTTTTCGGTTCTCTCCTAATGCTTTACTTTCTCATATAGATGTATAGTGGGCCATGAGCTGTGCCATTTAGGGACACTACAGAAGCGACGACGGGGGCTGCAGAGAATTACGACGAGCCGGCGCAGCGTTTGTACGCACGCTGAATTCGATTTACTAACCGCGTGCTTGCATCCTAAGTCTCTTTATTTCAGGTGGTGGGTTTATTGTTTTTACCCTAAGGCTTTTCTTTCTCATATAAATATCTCCCTGTACTTCATTCCATTAACTTGCACACATCGCTTCAGCCAATTGTATTCGATTTCCATAACATTTTTGTGTTCGTGTCATTCCGTGAACTATACTTCCTGACCTCGTGCACTTAGCTAGGATTTGTTTGTAAACAACTTATTACGTATGCAATTTAATTAAGGTTTATGTCACCGTTTCCTTATGCATTAATCGAGTTTTCTCTTTTTCTTTCTCTCTCTCTCAAGTGATTAGCTGTTGTTTGAAATCCTCGGTGTGGCTGCGCTTGATGTGCATGTTGACAAGGTGCCTACCTGTCTATTACCCACTACATCGTTCATACTGGCTCCAGGAGACAGTTGGTCGTTGCTGGAGGGGACGGGGTGCACGGTCCTTGTGGCCGTGTTAGGCTCGAAGAGTGGTTCCATGCACTCAGTGTGGAGCGGACTACGATCCAGCCACCGCCTTGTGTGCGCTTGATTCCCCAAATACAGCGTGCTTGTGTTTGCCTGTGAAGGAGTGTGGGCCGGCTCCGTTGATGAAACGTGGTTCCCATCCGCATGCCTCCCGGTCTTATTCCTTCGGGTTTACACTGGATACGGGGTATGTGGTTGGAGCTGTGGGTGGTGCAGCGCAAGCCATCCATGGTCCCTCTGTAGGCGCAGGCGTCCTGTGGCTTGCCACAGTGACAGGCATATCCGAAACCGGATGCCGCCAACCATGTATTTCCTTCATGTATTGCGGCACAATAGCGGAGGTGTTTTTCCCATCTCTAGCTGATGTGTATAATGATATTGATGATGATGCTAAGTTTACTTTTAGCCGTCGAAGCCATATTGGGTCAAGCTTAAGTAGGTCGCATCGCTCAGAATTGGTAACACTAAGCTCGTACCAATAAGGCGCTTTGTAAACGCTCTTTGTACCTTTTCTATGGCGATACGATCATGCTTCCTGGAGTTGCTATACATCATTGAGCAAAATTCAAGTAAAGGGCGGGCGAATGATTCATACATTGAACAAATTGAATCTCGTAGAGTAAGATTTTTGGATAGCAATGCAATGCGTTGTTTACCTCTGGCTGTTGCATAAAATGCTTGTTCTGAGAAGTTAAGGGAATATGAGTAGCGAAGCCCTAGGTCACAGATGGGCTGTCAGATAGTAAGTGGTTTGCTATCTAGGGTCAGAGCATTGTGCTTGACATTGCACCTGTATAACATAGGGCTACATTTGTCAGTGTTGAAAGACATTTTCCATGTGTTGCACCAAGCCTCAAGCGCATGGAGGTCCAGTTGGATTTCCATTACAGTATTGCTGAGGTTGGTAGGATGGAAGGAGTACACTATTTTGATGTCACCGGCGAAAAGATAGGGTGTGCCGCATTTAACTACGCTGAAGACGTCGTTACGTAAAGTGCCAGCAATAGAATCACCGGAACCTCAAAGAGATGTAGTTTTTCTCTCTAGTAAAGCTTAAGGAGGTTCACTCTTGGTCGGTGCGACAAGTAGCAGGTTCCGGTCTCCTCCAACCCGCTGAAAGCAACATTTCAGGTTATTTCACCGACCAATATCAATAATCCATTAGATGCATTTCGGGCGACTTTACCAGATTCAACAAGCTATCGCCTTGTTATATGTATTCAAGTGGTATTTAAGGGATCGTTATGTCGGATACCTATCAAGCTGCAGTCTGATTAGGATCCCATTTGTGAGCACAGTGATGAAACACAAGTATGGTCTGCCATCACAGTGCAAAGCGGCAACCAACGATAGGGTACTCCGGTTGGCATTTGGTGATCCTTCCTTCGGTAGGACTGATTTACTTTCCTCTGCGGGGACTGCTAACAAAAAGCATCCTTGTGGCCGCGTTTATAGCGCTAATTGCACCGTTGGCGTTTGATTGGCAGTAATATGCAAAAAGCCAGCTATTGCGCGCCCAATAATGCGTAGGCGGTTTGCTCGGTGTGACGTCAAGCTGCTTGCTCGGTGTGATGTCGGACGGCTTGCTGAAATCAAAACGTCCTTGTCTTTTGCTCAGCACGAACCTTACCTGCGATGGTGGGGCAACTCTGCTCAAACATGGTGGTGTCAAGTTACAAAGAGAGCAAGCTAGCGTGCATACAAGAGACTTTAATGGCAAATCGGGATATGGAGGCCGTTTAGCAGCGTGTGGATTGTGGATTATAGCGTGACATGGGGACTGCAAAGTGCAGCCAAATATGAGACGCTTAAACTGGTTATGCTTCAATGCGCGTGATTTCAAAAGTCCATAAGCGCGGTTGAACATCCATGCTAATGCCGCATAATTGTCCATAACCCGCTTAGACCTTTTTAGACATTAGTAGCGAATTGTAAATAACGTTGACTCACAAAACTATCTTTGTGTAGTGCCAATGCACCATTGAATTCAACTTTATTCCGCTATTTGGGCACAATGTGGTCAACGAACATTGAATGTCCACTAATATTGAAATTGCGGAGCGGAAATTGCAAATCCCATGAAACATGATGACGGCTGAAATTTGTCCGGAGCACGTTCTCCCAGCGTTGGGAGCACGCCTCAAAATTGCAGTCGCATTCAGCATAATAAAGCAATTCAGTGAGTGAATTCCTCGGAAGATCGTGTGAAACGCCAGGCGTACCTGCTCCACTGCACCGTACATTCAATCACTGCAGCTTGCGTGTTCTCAGTTTCATATGTTCTTTCATCTAGGATCGTTGCGAAAAAAGGAACTTCTAAAAATGTTCAGCGAAACTTATGTCACGTTTTCCTTTTATTGCGTTGCCGTTTTTGATTTTCCAAATGTTCTCGCAATGCCGAAATACACGCCGAACCTTCTGTGCAAGATTTATAGGGCAGCCGAAGAAATATCGGAAAACAAAGGACCCCGTCCGACATAAATTTGTTAACGTACGCCGCCAGAACCCTGTATAACCATTTCAAAACGTGACCAGTATTGACAGTGCAAGAAACATGTGAAATGTAGAGCATATATAAGTTACTGACACCACTGATTCTATCTAAACAACGTGTTTTTCTTGAATTTCTAAAATAAACCGAAATCACAGTAAAATTGCTAGGTCGACGGTTTTATTGCTTTCAAATAACTAAGGATGTCTTAAACGGTTATTGCGAATTGCAACCATGGCAGCCATTCGTGTTCGGCTCTAAGGACTTTTTCTGTTTAATTTGCAGCTTGGATGTCTTCCATTCATATTTTACTGCTTTTACGCAGTGTAATTTGGCCAAGTTCGTCCGCCGCCCTCGTTTCCTAAACAGGTCGTACTAACTATGCCAGTGCGTATACCGACGCCCACGATGAAAGCGACGCCAGTCAAAATGCAACGATATTCGACCCGTCCTTTTATACTGCCTTGTTTTGTTATTAGCCTCCTAAAGTTCTAGTCCTGGAGACACGAATCTTTCCGTTCACGTAATTTTAGTTAAGCTGTTTCAGTAGTTGTTAACTTTGCACAACGCTTTTACCTGTTATCGACAAGGTAACCATTGCTGACATGTTTGTATAGTGGAAATGGCTTAATTCATTCCAACATGCTCGTAATTTGTGGGTTAAGAGCGGTAACATCCTTCCTCATGTTGACATGAATATGTGGAATTCGTTTAAACGTTTGCCTTGCAGCTGCATTTACTTATGCTTTGCTCTCAAACCTACAGTTGAATACGCGCTTTACTGGACCATTACAGAGAGTCTCGTACCTATGGAGATTTTTAATTACGAAACACGAACATTCGCGATATGTTAGACTCCAGTTGTCATCGCTATTGGACAAATTTGAATAACAGCGCAACGGTTATCCAAGCCCCTTGAGCAACTAATCGTGACTAGAAAATTGGCAATAATGACGCCAATAAAATGAGATCTAGGTAGGCCAATATGTGCACCAGTTCACTAGGCATCCTTTGCGTTTGATAAAATACTGTGTAATTATTTGTTATCTTCTGCGAAATGTTGTTGCATCACAACAACTTATCCTTTGGGGTACGTATGTCTAAGCAGCGACACCATCCAGTGTGTCATCACGCGTTTATTACCTACCATTTTCCCCGCAATTTTCACAGACTCGTAACTGTGCTTACTGTCAGCTTGGCAGCCAATAAGTTACACACAGCTCACAGAGAAGCAGCGACGAATTGTATTTTCATCATTCAATAAAAAACAATGGTGGTACATGATCTTCACTTCTGGATTGTAAATTCATTTCTTTTGCGTTTGTGTACACTACCCTTTATTTTTTCTATAAATATAGCATTTCAGTATTTTCAGCATTTTCAGTATTTTGGCGTAAAATAAAACACAGCTTTTGCGGAAGTGAACACAATAAATTCACATTTTTCACGAAAGTTTAAACAATTCTACGCAACCAACCGGCTAGCATCACCATGAAGAATTAACACGGTTTTCACTGTCTTCAAAAGGCAGAGCCACCATCAGCCAGATGGATAGATCACATAACGGCTCTTCTCTTCTAAAAACAAATGGTGACTGGCAAAATCAGAACCTTCCTAGCCAAACATCTATGTGGTGGAGGACACGTGCAGGAATGGAATTATAGAGTATCATCGAAATCAATGCACACTCGTAGTTACTTTCTTAAATAAATAAAATAATGTTATTTATTGTTGACTGGGCGAGATATATCCACGTGGCATTATCAAAGCATTGCAGTTGTACAGACGTTACGCGGTAATTGTAATGGTGAAAATCGAAGGTTGTTTAGCCAGTTACGTTAGAAACTTTACAGTTAGTAAAAATGTAAAGACGAATGCATTTGATTTTCATGAGGTCAGGCAGGTTTGTGTAGGCATACTTAGTCAGTGATATATTGCAGTTAAACAAAAACCACGAATTGCTTACGATTTGCCGATGTTCAATTAAAAAGGACTGTTGCCGTAATGGGGAGGTGGTTTCACGATACGCTGGGTTCATGTGTGTGGTGAAAACCTTAACCGTAGGTGTGAAGAAGGCGACGTGGCCACGAAACATGCAGCTGGGAAAGTGTCAGGGTGCATCAAAAATGGTAAAGTGTGGTGCTAATAGACTAGCTGGTATAGGACCATGGGCTGGGACAATTCGGTAGCGAGTCACTGCCGCCAACTTGCCGTGTTGTTAGGCGGAGATTATTGGCGTTTTATATAGCAAACGCTTGCCAGACAAAGCTATGTCAAGTGCTGAAACTGTGCTGTTTATCCATTTGAATAGCCAGTTTTAAACGGTACTGATTCGTATTGACCGACTCTATGCTCTATTACTCGCAGTAAGGTTGCCTACAAATTTTTCTTTTACGGAGGCAGGACAGGTGAAAAATTCTCTCGTCCAAGGGTCCAGTCCTTGCCTGACCCAACGGCTCGGCCTGTTTGAGAGATGGATAGGAATTTAGACAATTTTAACATGTCAAGTTTTGATCACCCTTAGAACCGCCAACGTCTTCTTGGAGTAGCCAAAAGGTTTCTTGTTGACGTACTTTTGGACAAGGGAAATTTCAGACCCAATCGTTAAGACCCTAGCGTAAAGCAGATTTGCTGGAAGTGGGTGTTAGATCTCCTCCCGGCGGTACGGTTGCTAAAATTGAAACGATACAGAAAAGCTTGTATTGCTTCTGCGCAAGCTTCTATAGTAATTCTTGGACGGCTTCTTGTACAACCTCCACGTAGTGACAGTTAAGTTGGTTGGTATATTTCCGTTCCAGCAAATGGTTCAGCAGCAGTGTTCCATGACGTGGTGTGATTTTACCTGATCAGCTTCTCTTTCTATAGCCACAGGTGTCCGTTTACAAACAATGTGACGTGACGGATGCTACTCGACACTAAAATGTCTCTGCCTCTTCTCTTTCTAGAGGATTAGTCCCAAAGCACGAACGTCCTCTAATGCAAAGTGTTCCATTGATCCCTATCTGTGATGGCGAACTCGGCGAGCAAAATCAATAACACAGAGTCACCCTCACCATGTAACTCAACGTAGCTACTTACACCTACACAGTTACACATAATTCTATATGTCAACCTACATACATTCCAACGCCACTGGTAAAATTGTAATATGTTGTGCGCTAGTCGGTCACACGTGCCTGTAAAAACATGATCACATCTTAGCTGGCGTGCCTCACATTGACAGTACTACACGGTTTGTTCACTTATAGTTAATTGATTAGGAAACTGACTTCCACGTCCAAGTGAATAGATTGAACAGCGTACCTGGCTATAGATGGGTGACAAGTGGAGGGTATTTATCTAGAAGCAAACCAGCTGAAGCAAATTGCTCTGGCCGTAATAGATGGTAGAATAGTGTTAGGATTTGTCCAAGTAGAAAGACAAAACATCGACAGAAAGGCCTGCCTTCCAAAGTCAGGTGTATGGGTTGTATATTTATATGACAACTGTACACATAAAAGCCTGCACGTTCGTAACTGCAAACAAGGAGCATTTACTGTCACGGTTAGCACCAATATGCAAGAGTAAGGGCGTTATAAAAAATATTGAGTTGATACCTTGCTGGCACAGAATCTAATAAGTCTAGAAATATAGGTTCCTATTATTTATTGGTTTAATGTCTGCAGGAGAGCTCCGGATAATAAGCATGAGAAAAGGATGTTATCAGGCGAGCTGTACCCAATTGTTCAGGCCGTCAGGGAATTGTATTCTTTCGCGATAACAAGTTGTAATTTGTCCAACCGGTACGGCTTAACATCAGCTAATTAATTATGTATTCAGTTCTAGACAAAGGCACATTGTGCTTCGTTGAAGAGTGTTGCGGCCGTTGAGACGGACAGTTATTCCGCAGATAGCCGTTGTTTAGGTAAACACATAAGTGAACACGGCAAAGAACAAAGGCAGTCACAGCTGCAGAGAAAAAATGATGCATCCGGAACGCAATCAAATATAGGGTTAGTTGGAACAGTGTTTGAATTTATGTACCACTATAACATGTGAGATTATTAATTAAATATCCTTTTTCTATGTGCTCTATAAAAGAAACCGGGTAAAAAGAGAAGCAAAAAATCTCTGAATTGGTATACATTGAAAGAGGACAGCAACTGCTGGATGAAAATCGGAAAGGTCAAACAGTGACAGTGAACAAGCAGATAAGCTTAATGGTTCAAAAGTGGCCATGCCTCACTTGGCGGGAAACATGGAGTGATGGATTAGGGCGCCTAAGGAGAATAAGGCTCTGCACTGTGAACAAAAGAAGTTAGACGGGGAGACCAAATTGTACATCGGTATTGCATTTAAATGGGATTAAAATGGTCAGGATAGCATAAGAAAAGCTATGGTAAATAGAGCCGAGGAAGAGGAAAGGAGACCAATGGACGTACAGGAAACATAACGCGCAAAATACAGGGCTATTTTCCCGCTAGTTGCATACGTTGTAAGCAATGAAGCAGCACGTTTCCGTAAACATAAATATTTCTAACTGGAGAGCAGATGCCGCTTAGTACGTCAAAAAGCCGACGCGATAATGTAGGCCTCAGCCGTGCAAATCTACAGGACTAAGGAGTAAAGAGTCGTAGACCAGGCTCCCTTTATGCGATCGAATAATAACAGTATAATCGCAGGCATGAATTGAGGATAGGTAGACCAATAATTGCTATGGTGGTATGTTAAAGTTACCAGACGCAACAAACTTGCTTCGAAAGTCTGTTGAGGTAAAAGGAAGAAGAGCAGGGCAAGTGTGTGGAAATAAGAGCAGAACTTTAGTAGATAAGGCGCAATAAAAAGATATTAGCTCAGTAGATTAAACAGGTTCACCAAGCAAGGAAAATTGGCCCTAAGCAATGTCAGAAGCAAACTGACGGATAGATGTTGCGGTGATGACACGTTTATGGTAAAAGGATAAACGCAGAGCAACCATTGGATGTCAAATCATGCTGCCGAGTTGTTTCGGAGTAGATAGGGGCTGAGTGGTCCAAAAGCATCAGAAGGTAACATTTGAGGTCGGAGCGACCTAATCCTGGTGGCAAATGGATGACCACGAGACTCTTTTCTTTAGGAATAAAAAATAGAAAATACCGTGGTAGTTTGTGATCGAAGGACAAGGAAACACGTGGGTGACTAAGAATACCTATCGCTTAAGTCAGCCGTGGTCAGCAAGCATGACGGCTGTTTCAGTAATGTTGCTACCAGCACGTTGCCACAGTGACAGGTAGTCCTATATAGATGGGATTGGGGAAACCAAAAGCGGGCCGACGCAGACAGGTTGACTGGGTATACACCGCTGAGAATCAAGCAATAAAAGCGGCAGGTAGATGGTGCGGAAGACTATGGTAAGTAGAGGATCGTGAAGCTACTCAACGTTGGAATCCATGGTTCCAAAGTTAGATAGTGCTGGGTAGTTGGGAGTAATAAGAGCGATCGTGTTGCTTTTACCTTGTCCCGGATACGACGCCTCGTACGAAGCTTAGAGATTAAACCATTGCTTTATGAGCCATGGCTGCCTTAGGGCCTGCAGGCTGGTTTATGCCACACGAAGTCCAAACTTTGGTCAAAAGACATCAACTTGGCTGACAGCGTAATAAGGCCTTGCACTGATCCACTTTGCACTTGGCTAAGCAGCGTCTGGGCAGCTAGCGTTACTGAAAGACAACGCAACAAACCCAATTTCAGCACAGGCCCTGGTGAACAACGTCGCGCTAAGTAACTTAAGGTATATTTCTAGACTTCTATGATGCTATGGCAGAAGCGTTTAGAACAATATTGCGCAAGTCATATGTTCGTGTGTGGAGAGGAAGAAAATTAGGTGTACACGTTCCTTTTTTGCAAGTAACATACCAAGACGTAAAGCGGGGACTGTAAACTGTCTTCTCTTCACTTGATATTTTATAAAAACTATTCGCGCTACCGCAGCAATTGCGCAGGTTTGTTACGTGCACCGCTGCGCCTAAACAAGCAGAAGGGTATGGATACAGACTGTTTGCGTTGTCGCGACCGCAATAACGCAGGACAATATCTTTGCCGTTGCCACGCGCTTTTAGGCAGCGCTGCAAACAATTGCACTGCCACATGCATAACCGCATAAAAACACACACAAAATGAAGTCTTGGCAGTCCTAGTCACATCCATAATCGGACAAGGACCAAGCACAACGCTCAACAGATGCAAACAAACCGTGAATTGGAAAGAGCTGACCGGCAAGTAGTAGCGTTTAAAGTCGGCAATTAATACATCGCAAGCCGTCTATTCAAACAGTCGATCGAAGCTTGGAGCATTTTACTATTCGGCACTGAGACGGAACTCACTGTGCTCCCCCAAACACAAACGAAGGGACCAGGTGGCGGATAACAAGCCTGCGTGCTGACAGCGGAGCACTCGTAACCTATTGGGCCACTTTCCTCGTCGTCGTTTACGGACTTGGGCGTACATTTCAAAGGGTGTTGACAGTAAATGCAGTACAGATTGTTTTTCTTGTTATGGTATCCTTGCATCATTTCCATCTAATTGTTAATACCCGTCAGCACACATCGTTTCATCCACGGAGCAGGGCCTTTTGTCTCGACGGCCATTAGCTGGCTGACATACTAGAACGGTTTGCACTTTTTCCACAACTGGTCCGCACCTCTAACGCCACTCTTTCAGTAACAACTCTTGTCGCGCACAACCTGCAAATCGTTGGTTTATTAACATTAGCTCTACCACGATACTTTACTTATGATAACTTGAAGTTGGCTGTACGAGATTCAGGTTTATGCTCGAGCTTGATATGTTTCGCCCTACAGAAGCCAGCAAGCTTCTTCCTTTCACATGGTACGAACAAGGACTGGCGAATGTCGACCTTGCGTTGCATACCGGCCTGCAAGCACGATACGAGGTAAAAGCCCAGTCGGGCTTCCAAGTTCTTTAGTTGGGCGGACAGGACCTGACGCCATTATGAGGAAACAGAGCATCACCAATAAGGAACTGCAATTCCGTGTTAGACCAGGTGGTACGGCAACCATAACAGCACACGAAGTAGGGCATGGAGACAACGATTCACAACCAGCGTTGACAGACACGCGCGCCAACGGCTATACGCTTGTTGGAATCAACCACAACCCCCAGATATACACCTCGTACAATCGCATTCAGACCCTACCAGGCTGCATCCTATGTACACTAGTCCTCCCTGGGTAACAAAGCATTGTGTGACAGCTAGGAGTATGTTGTACAGCGCATGGTTACGAACTTAAAGGCGGAAACATTCATGCTTTGCTTCAGTTGCACGCAAGGCATCGGTTCTTCTTCAGTTCAGGTGGGATGGATACCGTAACATAGACCCTTGGGTGTTCTTTCTTGTTCAGATCCATAAGCCGTAGTTTGTTTGGTTACTCTGAAGTATGCTTACTCCCAAAGATAGATTTCTGCAAAACTAATGACTAATGAAAACACTGCGTTTGAAAATGAAACCCGAAAGTTAACTTTATGTTTTTGGTCTATTTGGATTTGCGTTTGTTCCAAAGGTATGTTATGGTTTTATAATCATTATTTGGCCTGCTAAGTACAAGTACCTTTACAACTATAGCATTACACAAAATATAAATCGCGCAATGCATTTCTGCAAATAAGTTATAGAACCATCGTCCTTGTCTAAAGAAAGTGCCAAGCACATTCTTTCGCCTAACGCTTTAGCTGGCGAGAAGCACACCGCAGAACTATAGGTAGGTTGTCGGTCAGTGTGCTGAATAAATACACAACGAAGACAAGTTTATAGAAGCAATATGGGTCTTCTGGTCTAATTCTTTACAATAAAATTCTGCACAGCTCGTAGAACTACTCTGGATAAAAAATAAGCTAGCCAGGAATACAGTAAACATCAAAATATGTCAAAGCAAAGGATAAGTGCTAGCGTAACTATGGAGAGCATAACACATATTGGCGCATTAACAATAATCTGCCAAAGCCACAAACTATTGTTCTTGACGGAAAACAAGTCACTTCAATGTATTTAGCTTACTGTAAAACCCACTGAATATTTTATGTTCGCATTGCACCATAATACAATATTTGTTAAGGTATTTATTTATATATGCTACTCACGGCAGTTTAATCTGCATGCAGTAATGTCATGACGGGGAAAGCCGGAGAAACGATGGAATACGGCGGCACGCCTGTGACTTCAATTTGCAGGGCCAGCGTTGAAAAGGTAAACATGCTCCTGACAACTATCTTTTCCGCATACTGAATTCCTTACTAGCTGTTGAAGTGATAACACATTGTCAACTAACAGCGATATGACGGGTGCCCAGGACCAGCATTCAGTCAAAGTATACTATATGCTTAAGTACCGTCTTGACATTGTTGTTTCTTGAAGGTAAATAAATATCGTGATACAGCGCAGTTGACACGCTACTTAACAAACACACCGCCCCTTGCCTATGCACATGCTTTTACTCACCCCAAGGAGGCCAGTCATCCAGTACTGTGACTCCTTACAACCCTACTCAAACCGACGACCCAACCAAACACAAGCACAATGGCGGTGTGGCATTTACAACTTTAAGCAACGCAGTGGCACGCTCATACTAACCTACATAAATATGTACACAACATAGATCCAATCCGGTACCGCTAAACATGCAAGTTTATTGTACATTTTCCATCAGTCATTTGGGTATTATTATTCGTAGGTCTATTTACGCGTGCCACAGATTGTCGGATATATATATATATATATATATATATATATATATATATATAACGGTTATACCAAAAACGCAAACCAAAGGTGACAATTGTCAAATTTTGCCATCCGAAAATACAGTCTCAAAGTGCGTGGACTGTGCCAAAAGTCATACCATCTGGTAAAAGGATGTTCAGTGCGCCCACTGATAAAGTGGGACGCACAAATGGTGCTGTAATGTTGGCCTTGTTAACTACCAATGTCTTCCGCACACTGCTTTTAAGTGACATAAACTTCCACCACTACCAGTGTCTAGCAGTGGTTAGAGACAAAATTTCGGAGGAAGCTGCGCCTCTTCAGCTTACATACCGCTTATGAATAAGCTCCGTCTAACTTTGACTACAAGACACCTGTTTTATATGTGCGTCAGCCCAAGCCTAGTTACTCTAAGCCCAAATAGTAAGAAGTAGCGTCTACTCTACTAGGTTGGCAGGAAAGACGTAACCCGTTGGACATAGTAATGTAGCACAGAATGACTCCGAAGCTCCTCCACTTCCACAGAGGTACACTACTAACGCAAGCTAGTGTCTGCAGGGACCAAATGTATAGAAGTAAGTCAAAATTAAAGACCATTATATATGCGGCCTTGGCGAACATAAACACTGCAGTATTATTAGCGCTGAAACAGGTCAAAATACCAGGGACACAAAAACAACGCCAATACTTAAAGCCAAACTGGACCCAAAGCAACTAAAGCTCATGATTGACAAAGTTACGTAAGTTGCAAACTTCACTAAACGAAATCCAGCCATACCAAATCCAGGAGTTTCAGGATAAATCAATGCACCTTGTGAGCGTTGATGAATAATTACGCATGATTCCGAATCTGAAAAAGAGTTATGGTCTGAAAGGATTCTTGACAATCGAGCATTTTTGAAGCAGCTGGTAGCCATCCCAGTCGTTGAAGGCGAGCAGGTTATGAACATCCTCTCTGAGTTTCGTTTAGGTAAGATGCAGGATGTACCATCCAAGAATTGCACATTAAAAGTCATCTGCTAAGGAGAAGAAGAACGTCCACGCATCTTTAGGCGTACCTCGCTGCTCAAAAGTGAAACCTACATTGCCCTGAAAGACCCTTCCCCAAAGGGAAGAGTCAAAATAAGGCAAGTCGTCAAAGTACTGCTAACCCGTCGAGCGAACGGAGTAACAGACCTCCATATGGTGGATGTTCGCATTGTACACGAAACCCAATGCACTCGCTGGAAGCCAATCCTTCCGCTTCCCAGCCTCGAAGTTTAAATATTGGATGGCGATTGCTACTTACTATTGTATGCAGCAGTAGAAATAAGCCTGACGAGAGTCCTATCCTCCTTACGGAGCATTAGCACGGTGTGCTGGCTCTCGCCGAGAGCTAGATTTTACCAGCTTCAGGAGGCGGAGATTAGCTTATCAGGAATTCAACGCTTACTATCTGCTTGTTTCAGTAGCCGTTCTGAGGGCTGAGTATTTTGCTACTCGAGGTTCTGCATCAAGGTACACCTTAAAGTAGCCCTGCGACCATGACGTTGTCTCAGTGATATTTTGGTACCGAGTTCATGACGCCTATCAGCTACACCCGGTCGGTGTGGCTTGCAAAACCCAACGAGCTTATGCGCCCGTCTATTACAGTTTGTGAAAGCCAACGGTAGATGCAGGAACCCACTGCCAAGGGGCGATTTCGATACACCAAGTGTAGACTGGATCCTTCTCCGCTGTTAGCTTTACCAATATACTTTCTATGAAGGCCTTCTCCTCTCTGTTCAGGTATGCAACCTGATCTAGCATAACAGAAGGCCAACGAGGAGGATGCCGCGGCACACACTAAGCAACTATATCTGGTCCCCAAACCCGCGTTCTGAACTTTCCGGGCCTGAAGACTCACTACTCACTCAGTCGTACTAGCCAATGTAAAGTTATTTCTTGTGGGCGTGTCGTCTTTCGATCCACGATCAACGGACCTATTGTCATAACTTTTAGTTTGTTGTCTCATCTAGCACCTCACGATGGCCCGTCACCCAATTCCTGAATATTGTCAAAGCATGAAACTTACTACGCACTAAGATGATGTCGTTTATCAAAAATGTTGTTCTTGTCAACAAGAATAGGCATTTTCGTTACGGTCGCCCTGGACTGACCTAGAGGAAATATCTTTGATGAACAGACGTCGCAAACCGCTGGTCGTTTTCAAGTCAACCCACGTAACTTCATATTACCAGAAGTACAAGGTGAGCAGAAATCTGTACGTTTTTAAGCCGCCAGGAAGTAGCACACGAAGAGCGCAGCCTTCTCACGCAATCACGATACGGATCTAAGCAGCCGTCCTCGTACCTGGTGTCAAAAGCAAAGTCGGGCAGTGGTATTCCTAATTTTTAGTGTCAATGGAAGGGGATATTGCTCTACGATGATGAGATGCCTTTACCACTAGCTTCCTAGTACTCCTTTACCTACTATATGGAATCGTCATTCCCCACTGACTATCTGGCCACGCATTATCTTCCTATCGAGAAAGTCAAAGTTAGTCCCAAAATATCCAAGTAACCTCCTCTAACTGTAGCATAACTTGGCATAACAGGCACTTAGGATCTGTACAGGTACAGAGGAGAGGACCGGCAACATCTTTCAAAATATCGACCGTTAGTCCTGTCGTCTGTGACCTGTGACATAATAAAGGGAATCGTCAGGGGATCTCACCACACTCACCGTAAAAATTGTACGCCGCCTACACTGTACAACACGGCTTCCGCAGAGGTCGCCGCTGCAACTCAAACTTTCTTGTTGCCATAGAAGCAAGTGTCAAAGCTTTAGACCACCGGCAACACCAAGATGTTTTCTAAATTGTCTTCAGCAAAGCCTTTGACAACGCCACATGAAAGATTTGGGCTTAAATGCCAGGGAACTAGCGTTAGTGGAAACGTCTTCGAACGGTTTGCCGACTTCCAGCGAGCTCAGACACGTCAGGTAAAATAGTACCAACCGCTGTCTGGCTGTGTATATGACCAGCGGAGTCACCCAAGGCTTGGTTCTTGGGCCGGAAATATTCAGCTTCTACGTTAATGACCTCTCTAACGCTCGAAGTCGACTGCCTGGTCTATGCTGAGGGTCTTAAGCTATGGATCGATGTAGGTAGCTTGAGGACCCAGCCGACTACAAACGCCCCTAGACCAGCTACATATTTTCCGTCAAGTGGCAGCTACCGATTAACCGGATCAAATGTGCGGTTCTCCCGATTAGTAACCCGGATCCAATTAGTGCATACCACAAGGACGGATCTCTTTTCAAGGGTGTTACCCGAGAGAAGGATTTGTGGACTACCATGTCACATGTCACTAGAAAATCATCAAGCACCTTGAGAAAGGTAGTGGACGCAACCCTAAAGTTGGGTGTTCTACGTGGGTCATTAGCTCGTATTATCTCGACAAGTTTCATAATTCTCTACACATCACACGTTCACGCAATAGTGGAGTATGGGATTCCAGTTACCTATTATCACTTGTCATCTGAACGCGACTTGTAAGAAAGGGTACGTATAAATGGCCTGAACTCCATCGTGGAACACCAAGATATTGCTTACTCTCTTCGACTCCAAAAGCCGAACCAAATTCTTATAAATTTCCGCCCGCGCCATGGTGCTCTTGTTCATACCTAACGGATCCCAAGCGGAATACTTGGGAGTGAGACTCCAAAGTACTTCGGCGCAGCGCAGAACACTCAACATTTGGCCATAACTGGTACTTGTACAAGTGCTGATTACTTCACGTCCAACCACAGTCTGCCCTATCAATTCGTGAAGTGGACGCATGGAACAGCACCGATTATTGCTGATTTACCGATAGACAAACGTCTCAAGCTGCTTCTTGACTGCCAGCTGAGGAAAGCATTAGGTTTATGGTGATTATCCTGTAAAGGCGACCATCTTCGGAAGAGTGCCGCTTCATAGCCGCTAGTGTCAATGCTGTGTAGCAGTTGTACAATTCTGTCTTTCCTGTTGTAGCATTCTATCCTAGTTCACATATATATAAATCAATGTAAAGAATATTTTTCTCGATGGGCCGAGACACCAGATAAAGACTTTTGCCCATAAATATGCAGTGCACGTACAAACGTTTATGTAACGAACATAGTTCTAAGGCGGACAAGACGTTAAAGCAAACCGAACGTTCAACAATTTGCTTAAGGATGTAGGAAGTTATTGTTTGCTGGCCGGCAAGGTCTCGTAAATATTGCAGGATATGAAAGCAAGTGGAATATAACATAAACTCAAGATGTCATCAAACACAAAGTTCGTTGGGATAATAACGTCCAAATCGCACGATCCATTTTTCCCTTTTGTGCAATATTTAATCCAAATTCGATGAGTTTTCAGAGGACAGGTCGTCCCATTCGAAGGTAAATTCCCTTTCAGCACAGGCTGACGGCTGAATGCCGAACTGCTGTATTTCTCATCAGCATGGGGCCTATACGCGCCATCCTCCTATAATTGTCCATTTGTCCTGTGGCACGCAAGTGTGACCTTACGGATATCGGATGGTAGTCGGTGATAATCATCACGCCGGTCACCTGACCAAGCCAAACAGCTGATGGAGGAAGCTACAGGGTAAGGAACTAGGTGATCGAGGAACAAGCTAATTTCCTCATGCGCCTGTGTTCTTCTTACCTGAATAGCCGTACAGTTACTTACGCTTAGAACTAAGCTGATCGCACACTTCTGAATGGAAAAATGTACCCTTCCTGGGCGCCGCTTACTGCTGGTACAAAGCGCACTAATCTTGCAAGCAGTTGAAAACCCTTGCGTAGGAAATAAATCTCGTCTACATCAAAAACAGTTCAACTGTTCACTTGGACAGGGCCTGGACGTTTGTAACGCACAGTTTATCGTTACACGCTAACCTAGGTTTTAGATATAAAAACTATCTGCAAAAGTAAACAAACGAATATATATACATATATGCGCATACAAAATGCAGCTGCAAGTAAGTACATGGGTGTCAAGGCTGCATGTCCACTTGAGGTAGGTCAACCACTTCTGCAAACTATAAAGCAATAATCGATGATAATATTGCGCTTCACTACTTCTTACTTGAAGTTCAGTGTTGTGCCCGTGCGGTGTGGTAACTATCGTGTCGCACGGTGTGCAACCATTTCTTTACTGCCTTGGCAACTTCTTTCAGCGAAACGTCATAAGCGGAAAAACAGGTCAGTAGAGTTGCTGTGAAGTATGTCATGTTCAAAGGTAGATAATTTACAGTGTATGACGGAGTAAAACGTTGCTTTTCTTAGAGAATACATACATTGGGCACCGGAGAAATCGATTGTGGCTCTGACATCTCGAGGTGGTATTACGGCCATCACGCTTCGGGCAGCATGATGAACATTATCGCCATGTATGCAATTAGGTTACTGCGCCATAGCAGCGGTTATGTACGATATTTATATTTTACCAGAGCATTTAGATCATTTTCGTCCCGTTGTTGTACGTCATACACATGCAAAGCATCAATCGTTAGGTACGTAAATGGTAAGTCTGGATTATTTTGCTATCGCAATTGACGCAGTGCCCCAGTCAGACTTCATTGTAGCGTAAAGGTTTTCAATCAATGCGTCGCGGCGGTGGATAGTATCTACCGGAAAGCCGCATGCTGTCACTTTATCGGTAAACTTACCTTGGTTATTTGCGACAGATTTTTGATTTCTGTTAAGTCTTTTTAAATCACGTATGAACTCTGCCACGGTGGAAACATCAACCGGATAAACCATACAGTCAGGAGACTTTTCAGTCGTTACGGAAGGAGAACGGGAAGCCGTATTAGTTCCTGTGGTGAACGATTTTTTGTAGCAAACTACGAGAAACATCAGTAGCTCGAAATATGCGTGGAACTGACTAGGAGCTCACGATTTCGGAAGGACTTGAATACAAAACGGTTTTTGTAGGATTTTATTATGGTACCGTTTGGCCCTTGACACAAAAGACCTGGTCTGTATAAGTGCTTGTATGAAGGAAGAAACCTTGCCATAATAAAACCATACAAAAGCCGATTTGTATCCATACACTTCTAAAAAGTTAGCAGTAGGTTCAATGTATCAGTCTGCAACCCATGCCTTCCAGCCTCCCGAGCCGGAAGTAGGTTGAGAAGGGTATGTGTGGCTGCACGATGGAACGGGTTGTTCGATGATGTTAACTATTTCTGACACAAAGGCACACGTTCCTTTGGATGCTGCAGATCGATAAGTAATGTAGGCAGATACGCTCTATTTAGACAGTTGTGTACGAGATTCTTCCTTATCATTGTCGAAAAGTAGCCTGGCAGGTCGCCTCCTAGAATTTTAATTAAAAAGTAGACAATGGAAATACGGGATTTGTTTGCATGACGCGCGCATTGACACTGTGCCATCCGTGTCCTCCACAACTAAATGTTCTGCACACGCAAGCGACACGCAGCACGCATGCTGCTAGTCCTCAGCAAAATGATTCCGATGAACATAGCAAACCTCTGTGCATAATCACCCAAACAAGGTGCATGCGGTTATCAGGAGCAGGCGTCCGGTGACCCTGGACTGCGTTATTGTACACTCCGTGATGTAGTTCAGATATGATGGCGCTATGACCATCATACTGCAGCCACAGTACCACGTTCCTTTCGTATGACTCCCACCTAATACTGCGGTTTGGACACGGCTTAATGAAAATGTTTTACCAATAGAACTGCGGCGGACATGGCATCCAAGTTCACAGAAAGAGATGGCCATTGTTACGGCTTTATGTCAAAGGCGGTACGGAAATGGATATACGTTACACAAAGCGAAAATAAAAATGCGCGGGAGGACTAGGGGCGAAAAGTGTGCAATATGAGAGTTGTAGCGCTTCTTCGTGCAGCCTTAATGCACACGCACTTGCAAAAACCATCCGGTATCTCCAGTTTGCAGATATTTGGTAACAAATCAAAGGCTATTTAACTGTCTAATTACGATGATTGCAGGCCGCGTTTTTGTAGGTCATACGGCTTACCAAATGCCTGACAAGTGATGGTTGCACCGCCGCCGGCTGTGTATTTTGCAGAGAGGAAAACATAGTGTTTGGCTTGCCACAATAACGTTGTCCGGGCTAAATGGAATGCACATTAACCGTTGATGGCGAAAGCTATCTCACTATGCAAAAGCACCATTGTAACACCGCTTTTTGTAGGCACACACGAAGGACAAGGGGCTTAGCGTACTTTTCCAAACACCAGCGCTTCAGTTGCGCAGTGGGACTGACGGCATTGTGAAGGAAATTTTAGCACAACCATTTGAGGCTCAAGTGTAAGTAGTGAGAAATTGTTTACTGCACCATATCTTTTCACGTTCTTGGCCAGGTGCAACAATAAATGCACATTAAAGTCATCTCCATATCCCCATATAACTCCCAATAATTAAGCACAAATACACACAACGTAACTTCCGTAGCGTCTAGATGTGTTCTGTGAAACACAGGATGGCATAACGGGTAAATTCCAAGGTGGAAGTCCAGGGCTTAAGGTAGTGTAGAAGCTTTAGAGCGTACTGCAGCACAGCAGGCCGGGTTTACATCAGATAATTACAAAGTTCAGTTGCTTTTTGCATCGTAAGTACTGCACACTACATTAACGCCTGCAGAAGCTTATTGGCCAACAACTAGCAATTAGCTTCATTAGCACATTACCAAGGTCCATGCGTTCAACCTAAAGAACCATCTCCGTTTAAAATCTTATTATCCCCATGCGAATATCAAGCATAGCATCACACTCAAACACACGGCGTGCATGTAGTCCGTGGTGACCGCTGCTATCATGTTAATTGCTAGGCACTCAAAGGACGAGTTATCTGCTAGTCGTTTAGAACGAAATGACTTGAAAGTGCGCTTACTGCATTCAATCTCCTAGTAAGTTACTTTACCTGCAACACAGATATCACATTGCACGCACTTTTTAACACTGCTATATTCTGCGTGCTACTTCGTCCGCTTTACAATTGCACGTGCTGGCGCGTGACATATAACGGCTTTACAATCAACTGTAAAACTGGAAACACCTCTCTCAGGATCAATGCATCAGACCTCAGGTTCTTTAACTCATTAACGGTGGAATCAAGGAACTCATGGACGCGGCCTGACGTGCACACCCCAGGGTAGTATCCGACGACGCAGGGGTGTGTGATACCGGAAAATAACGCGGCACATGATGGGACAAATTTTTGCTTTGATGATTTTAAAGGCGTCAACCTATCAATGTGTAGCTAAATACAAATACATTCGCTGGAAATCATGCCTTCCCGTGCAGAATGTTCCTTAAACCAATGCAAACCCAAATGCCCAGACGTACCTGTTGACACTTCAGTACTTTCAGTGGATCAAGGTGTTTGCATTAACTTGCGGTAATCTTTCGATAGTCTTGGTAACAGCGGATTTGGCTTATGCAGCAACTTGTTCACTGATGTCCTAAGCTGTTTGCATTCTACACCCATTCACGCAACCCCTGCCGCAAAGCAGCATCACGTGTTTCCTAAGGGAATATCTTAAGAACGGCCTGCGATATATCCACCCTGGGTGATTCATGGTCGACTATACAATACGGGTAACATAATGAATGCGCATCTAAGAAAAACACACTGCTATTACTGTCCATTAAAGGAGGTAGATGAACCAAGTGGCCTTCATCTATATTTATAAAAGTTAGGGCCTCTACCTAGGGTAACTTTTGTGCTGGTCGAAGGTGGAATAAGCATTAGTAGCCGCATCTAGAATAACGTTTGTCTGAGCTAGTATTCCTAATAGGCGACTTATCTGAGTCAGAGACGTTCGTTTGAACATTTGACTGTTAAGAAAAATGTAAGAGTAAATGCAGTACATATCAAGGAAACTCACAACCCTTTACGTATTACAGGTTAGCATACGAAATATGACAATAATAACGTACGAAATGGACGGACGAATAACGTGTAACACAACACCGACGAAACGCGCAGGACCAGCGAGGGCTATCGCAGTCAACTGTCCGCCACGATTCAAACGTTCATATACCGTACACTTGAACAAAAATTGTCCTTGCATACGAGCAAATTACTGTCGACTTTTTAGCCTAGTTATAAACTATTATTATTGTAACACAACAGCAATTATGTTCCATTTGTCAGCAACCGTTGCATATGGTTTGGTTTTTCGTCAATCGTCGTAATAGGGCAATTCGCTGCCCATCAGGAACGATGTTCTTTCAGTTGCGCTGAGTGCCTTGAAGTTTTCGCTATCGATTACCTTCAACTAAACGTGGAACTTGGGGATTGCTAAGTAAAGCCGGCGATACCATATTGCAAATTAATAGGGTGTATCAAGTTCTCGAGTTACAGTGCAAAAACAAATTTCTATTGTTTCGTGGGTTCTTTAGCACCTGCGTTGTTTTATCTACACTTTATGCCACAATATAAAGTTTTTGACGCAAAAGCATTAAAATGTTTACTCTTAAAATTTTTTTGTTATAATCAACTAATAGGACTTCTTTTCCATGCATGGAAGAGGGTCGTTCCTGCATACTGAAAATACTTCTCACAAACTAACGTACATTTATTCATTTTTGCCCGTTAAGTGTATATAACGTTTTTAGTTTCGCCACAATGGTTTTACTTGTCATTTATTTTGTTAGTTATGTATATTTTGATTCTGAATTTGCTCCACAGCTTAGTTGTAGACGCTGCTTAAAATATATCTGTAAAATGTCGGTAATTTCCTTGTTTAGTACCTATGGTAATGTTGGGATATGTAAAATAATGTCCTAGCGTCATGTTATTCTTTTCAGTTTGGATAAGTGGAGGCCTTCGGGGCCTGATTCAAATAAGTTTTCCTCAGTGTCACTAAAATAAAACATGCGCTTCACTGTTTCCATCTTAAGAAATGTTTGTACGTCCCACTTGAAGCGTGTTGGAAGCTTACAGCTCCCAGGACTCGTAGGTAATTTATTCTAAACATTTATATTAAATTCAAAACAGAATCTGTGTTTATTTTCCGCAGCTTTCAAGAGGATAATCGTGGTATCTTTATTACCAAAGTTGAATTTAACACTGCTGATCTGCAAGCGTGAAAGTGAACTATAGGCCCTTTTGTAAACCCGCATATGTAAAAGGCAAAGGTTAAGTTGTATGCGACGCACCCAAAGTGGTTGCACTTTGAGATGAATGCTTCGCTCCTTGTAAATTATACAACGTTTCCATTAAGGAGGCACTTGGTGATGTGCCTCTGGGATTTTTCCAGTAAGTTCCGGTCAGAGTGCTTTAAGCTTTTATCTGGGAATTGCAATATCCCATTTGCGGGCGAATGCACCTTCTATAGTCCTAAGCTGGCTTCAGCACTTTAAGTGTGCCCGCTTGTGTGACAGGCTAGCTGTCGTGCTTATTCTAAAAAATCTATTTGTTCGGTAAAGTTTAAGCCATTGGAGTAACGCAATCCCAGGTCCTTCAATGAAGTGCTCGCTTTGATACCCGTGTTATTATTAGTTAGGCTCACTGAAGGTACGGTGCATTTATAAACAGGGGCGCTAGTACTTTCTGCTGAGGACGATATCTGCCACTTATGCCAACAAGACTGTAAAGCTGCTATGTCCTCGCGCATTTTAATTAGTTCAGGTAGTGATGCTTTTGGTTGATTAGTTAAATGATTTTTGCACCATCAGCGAAAAGAAAGAGGCGACCGTGTAGTAATACTTTACACAGATCGTTTGCGTACATTGGGAGAAACAGCGGACCTAGTATGCTGCCTTGAACGACACTGTTTGTGCAGTCTATGGTAGCTCATTTAAGCCCCCTAGTTTAAAAGCTTGCGTGGGTTGAATAAGTTAAGGGCGAAGCCACTTAAGTAGAGGGTGTGGTACTCCATAAGCTGTAAGTTTATTCATTTCGCTCGTATAAGGATCTCAATCGAACGCCTTGTATATCAAGATACAATGTTATTGCCTGCTTGTTAGCATCCATTGCTTCGGGGATAACGCCAAACTATTTACTTGACATTTCGCACAGGATCGTGCTGGGAGGAACCCACGCTGAAATTAACGTATGACCACTTTCCTGTACAGATAACCTAAATGTTTCCTATTTTTAACTGTTTTTCTATTAGACTGCATAGGATTGATGTGTAGTTTATCGGGCAGAAAGTGCCAACCTATTGCATCGATTCACCATGAGAGGTGGGATAATAATGGACTGTCTCCAAGCTTTAGCGTACTTACCACGCAAACTGGTTAAGCTAAAAGAGTTTATAAGAAGGAGGAGAATATCTACATCAGCAGTATTATATGAAAATGGGTGGTAGTTTATTAGACGAGGGTTAAAGTACGGCCTGCTTGCTGCTATTATTGATCTTAAACCTTTAAGGTTGAATCAAACGATGTTCCATGCTTCTTTGGTCATTCTTAACGGATCTTAGTTCACAGACTCCTTCTGTATACAAAGTAACACTTTGAAATGAAAGTTAAACATTTCACATACTATTTGCTCGACACTGGTAGCGATGTCACCAGTTCTTATACTACATAACTTAGGAGCATCCATCGAGTTTCTCCGGCGTGATAGACCTATAGGCGCATAATATTTGCCACCGCACCCTAATGCAAGTTTGCCCTTGACTGATTTGCTGTTGCCAAATTTTGTTTGCTAGGCCTAAGGCCAATTCATTTGGTCACATTACATAGTTAAAGTTAATAGTACTACAGTTGCTCATTTGCAGCCTTCGTAGTTTCTTGAATACTTGACTGTGCAATCTGCACTCTGGGGTTTTCTTATTAGAGCAGGGTACAGGTGTTGGTACATTCAGGACAGGTAACAACTCAGTGCGAAATATGTTGGTTGCTACATTTACGGCGTTAGTAAAAAAGAAGTCATTTCAGTTTCTAGCTCCTACCTGCGCCAAAAATGTAACCCAAATTATAAAGTGGCACGGAGGACGAAGCACTACCTGCTTAAGGTTAATAATCCGTGTATGTCTACAGTCAAACAATACTCAGCAATAACCAACTTTGTGATCACATCCAGGGAATTCAGTGTCAACTCAGGTTTTTACTTCCGGGATATTCAAACTGAAATTCGCATCCAGTATATGTTCCTCTCTGGTCAGTGAAGCATAATGCTCAGTCCATCCACCCAAGTTTATACAGGGGAGTAGATTTGCATACCTTGCTGGTGCGATTGGTGTAAACTAGTTAACATCTGGCATGGTTAAAGCCGCAAAGATCAGTTTATAACCGTACGGGATGTGGAAAGCTAGTTCGAATAAATCCGGAGGGGCCTTAGCCTTAGTGAATGAACTATTAGGCGCCATATTTATAGAGCCAAGGGACAACGATAGCCCATGATTTTCGGTAGAAATTTAAACTGGTTCATCCACTGCATTAAGGTGTTAAGCCGGAAAAGCAACGGCTAAAATGCCACCTTTAGATATACAGCACGCAAACCACCTCTGTGGGGTAACATTGTGAAAAAGATAGAGCCGTAGAGAGAGACCTAGTCGCCGTTATTTGCTGTGAACCAGGTTTTGATGATGAAATGCATACCTAGTTCCGACATGCGTACCAGAGGGCGAAGGATATGCACCTCGCCATTTAGCAACATAAAATTAATAAGCTAGTGTGCAAACGTGCGGCTAGGGTCTTTGAGCCTCAAGGTCGAAGTGAGAATTGTGCTTTATGGGGATGCATCTTGACATGTAGGGGAGCAGTAAACAAATGTAGCTACTGAAGGCTGATGAAGAACCACTAAATTTACTACCAACTGGGCTGATCTACTGGCATGCTGCGGTGGGATAAAGGATGTACTGCAGGAGGATCAGAAGTGGTGGGTAGGGAATGAAATGACGAGACGCCCGTAAGCAGAAACGTCAGGACAGAGCCGAAGAAGGACAAATGGAAAATCCGCCAGCCTAAAGCACGAAGAAGAAACAGCGCGAATATCCAAGTCAGGTAAATCTATAAAATTGGTAAGTCAACCTAGATCTGTTTGAAAGGAATGGCTAGGCGGATTCGCTCTTACTTTTATTTACTTAAAAATTTTGATTTATTTGACCAAAAAGATAGACTATTAACTTTCAGTTTGGCTTCTGATTTTGGCTACGCGTGTTCTGCAGTCGGTAATCGGTCAACTTGACTCGTTCATTCCTCATCGGACTTATCTAATGGAACTATAGTATCGAATCAAGTTACGTATTCCCAAGCGGATTGTGCGGCTAATTGACGACAACCGAAGCGCGTGCTTTGCGATAAGTGAAGTCCCACTTTTGTACCTTATAGACTGCAAGTTCTGTTGTGTATACATAGTTAAGCTCTTTTAGTTTGTGTTGCCACCAAAAGTTGGACTCCCCAGTTTTCCCCTTTTTAAAAACTCAGCACTCAAATTTTGCGCTTTAACTATGTCGGAACACGTTTCTTACACAAGCGTTTCAAAACATGTGTCTCTTGCTGCTTGCCCTCTATGCACCTAATCCTCATGTGTGGCTTTTAACATGGGAGCCGGATTTTGCAGCCGTGGAGTTACATCGGCGATATTAAGGTTTGTATACGTTGTTGCACAGCTACCGCACTATATTGGAAGTTACTTTACGCATTTGCCCGATCTGATTCCGGCCGACGTGAGCTACGTTAAGCTGAAAGCCGTCGTTTTGTAGGGCACTACGGCTCCCGACGGAGCTAGCATTTGACAGCTACTCCCAGGTGTTGAGCAAACGGTCGCACGCCGGCACGACCGTGCAGGCACATACGTACGTCGGCCGGTTCCATTAAGGTAAATAAAACATTTTCGCGACAGCGGTGGACAAAACGTCACGCAACGAACAGCAGCTCTTTTGGGACTAAGACTGTAGGTAATAGCAAGTAGAAAAGTCTGTACGACGCTACCAAATTTCTCGAAATTAGTAACAGTTAATTGCGGTTTGTCGGCTGTAGTGTTTGGTCAGCTACTTGTTTATCCTTGTTTGGTTAGCAATTCGTATTTGTGCCATTATTACCGGATGCATTTTTGATCATCCTAGGTGCACGGTTTCACAAAAGCACAGGTTTCCAAGGTAACCAAACACTTGTGTTGCAACACTTCACAGTATCGGGCTCTATTTGTCCTTCTGGTAGTGTATCTCATTAGTGTACGATGCTAGTTTCTATAAAAGTTGAAGTGACACCCTGTTCATGTATGAGACCCTGTATTTGTTGCAGTGTCCTCGAGTGTTACAGGGTACCCGCTGTTGAAATTATAGCTGCAGTATGAGAAAGTGCTATAAGTGTATTATTCGATGGGTCATATTATGGCCACTTCTTACTCGGCGGTAGGATAGTGTGTAGAGGCCGAGCGTATCGCATCCTTTTTATATGGAAGCTTTAGCAGACTGCGTATCCTTCTAGCTGCAATGTTTTCCAGCTTTTTATTTCTTCACTGAGTTATTGGATGCTAAGCTGGGGCGATGTATTTAAGTATTGGTCTGTTGAGCGAGTTGATTAGGTACTGGACGGTTGCTCAAGAACAGGTGAAATTTTTGGCCTAATTCCCAGTTCATACAAAGTCCCGCGCAGTACAATTACTATGTTTTCTGGAGATATAATATAATATAATATCGCGTTAGAACTACTAAATCTCTAACAGTTGTGTTGAGGTAGAACAACTGCCCATTCATGATGTATGACCGTGTGGCTGCACTGCTGGTGCTACTGATGTGGACCAATTTGCACGCGTTAAGTGGGAGTTGCATTTCAGTGGACCCCGGTGACACTCGAGCTAAGGCATGCTGGAGGCAAGCGTTATCGTTCTGGTCTTTAATTATCCTCCAGCTTTTCAAGTCAATTGCAAATAGGGCACATGGTGATCGGAGCTTGTGCGATAGATGGTTAAATGAATAAGTATATAGATAAATTGTTATTTTTGACAGACAAGTCACTCCTAAGAAGGCGTGATCACAGTAATACAGAGGCGTAATATCCTTCATTAAATACGAATGTTACAATTTCACCAGAACATACTGGAGCTATGTTACGTATATGTGTGTAGGTGTTTGGCTGGGTACTCCCTTTGAGTAAACATCTTACTGTTGTGCGGAAGTTTGTGTTGTGCTCGGTGAATTCGCTAACTTAGGCAGGTATAAAAAAGGCTCTCAAATTGGCTGACGTTCTTAAATGGGGTGCGAAATTTGGAAAGGCAGGACGCAGGAGGCATGGACTTTATTTAGTAGCACGTCATGTCCGCCACGTCGCAGTTCTTTATAAAATATTACTCACAATGTTTTCTGAATACCTTGGATGATTTAAAGTTTTTCCGGGCGCTTGTTACTTGCAAGTGTTTTTTAATGTTTTCCTGCAGGATAACTACATACGCTTGAACATTCGGTTTTACTGATGTCTTTTTAAAGCGTAAATGCTGAACAAGTTCCTTTTCTGGACAACCAACTATTGAATATTTCGGCTTCTTTTATGGCGTCCAAGTGCTTGTTCTGGGCCAAATGTCAGCTGTATTCCAACAAAGTACAGTGCTCTGCACTTGACGGGTGGATGCAACTTGCTTGCTGGCAACCCGGTCCGGCTGCGTACAAACCCGCACAGCTCATGACCTTCCAGCCATTGTACGTGTTGTGATGTCCGCCGTATCTCGGTTAACAACAGAAGTCTCGGGAATGGAACCTCATCGCTTAGCACACACCCCCTACAACATCTCCCAAAAGAACACTTGCTACCCAAGACCCCATTTTCCTCCTCATTTTTACTCGTCTGTCTGTGCCCCAACGGCCACCGCAGGTGAGCGAAGTCGTGTGACGTCTGACTCTTACTCGGAGCCGGTGGCACACGCACATAACAGTGAGCGTACGAGGTCCATACGCTGAGGTTGTAAGGGCAAGCATCACCACTTCTGGTGTAAAGACCCCGGCTAGATATAACACTAAGACGAATTCTAGGTACAAACCGGAGACATCCTCTACTAGGTCCAAGCTAGGTCTGTACAATTGGAAACGTTGCTCAAAGATGGCGCAAATTCTTCTCAACCACAAATCCACAGGTGTACCCAACCAACCTGTGCTCGATGCCTTATCATCATGGACGCACCTGAAGCAACCAACGCTAACCAAACGGAAGCTTGTTAGAGGAGAAAGTGTTCTTTGAACAGATGATCTCTGTTATTAGACGAAGGCTGACAGGAAATAAACTATATCGGCTTTCCACTTGTGTATGCAACGTGACCTTTTACGCAGGGTTCACCAACTTAAGATTGTGTGCCAATACGAGGAAGAACATTGGGATTTTCTGCGACGTACGCTACACCTCAAAGATGAGCCCATTTATGTGTTCAGAAATTTCTGCTTGGAAGATTAGATCAAAATTAAAAACGCGTTTGAGGAGCTAAGAACCCATTGAGCAACTGTTAAGACAGATCATACTGTGGATTTTCCGCAAACGCTTGAAGGATTATCCCATTTTCGTTTAAATAGCATATAGAACGTTATGCCTAGACAAATATGTTTACAGCTAGCGTGCTGAGGATATCTGGGTACTAGATTGGGCGCGGCTCAGCAAAAGTCGTAGGAAGAAAATGGTGAGTGCGCGCAATTTGGTTAGGGATAACTTATGCTGAATATGTAGCATGCAAAACCTGAGTGTGTTTAACCGTTCACAGCAAATTACCAACTCAGAACGGCAAATCCCACTTTCGCACGACTTGTTTAGCATTTCCTATCGATTTGCTTTCGACGTTCAAAGGATTACGGAGAAAATGTTTACGTTTTCCGGAGGATTGCCTCAAGCTTACCGCAGGGTTTCTTCCGGATTTTCTTAGAACTTCCGAACAATTTCGGGGAGCATCTGGTCCGGGAAATGGCAACTTTATCGGATTTCACTTTACAGCAAAAGCATAAGTTTAGGGAGTCTTTGTACAAGCAACGTAGAGAAACGAACTTGACGTTAAGCGTTTTGTAATCATGTGGTTGCGACGTGTGGTTGCTGATGTGAGAGGACAAGCCATCCGTCTGTGCACACGGGGTTAATGATGTAACCAAACTGTTTGTCTTACCTGTTTTACTTCTCTTCAGTTTTATTCCTGTTTTAGGTTATCGTTGCGGCGAGGGAAACTAGAAAAGGACATGAAACATGGTTTAGTTGAACGTGATGTGAATCCGGTGCATCGGTTTGCCTTCGCTCGGTTTCAAGCTGTTCCCACAGACTTTGTCTTGGTTAAACGATGCACTTACTAAAAATTTTCTTATTCTTTTTGTTCCAGTTGTGCTTGAGTTGCTGAAATTGTAATTCATGCAATGCTTTCTGAATCCGGAATGACCTTAGGATACGTTCGCTGTCCTTAATACAAACAACAACCCTCCCGAACCACGCAGGTAACGGTTAATACTTATCAGCAAATCCATCGATTTAAAGTCCTGCATTGACTTCGGTGGAATAACCTACCCTTCAGAAATCCTTATGTATTCGTGCGTTGCTTATAAACCGCCGAATGGCGCAGAGCAACACTTATGTGTAACGCTCTACGTGTGCCGGAAATTGCTTAGAAACGAGTACTAATTAACACACTTCAGAAACACGGCTGAAAGTAAGCAGTGGAGCTGATCATTTCCGTTCCTAAAAACTAGGATGGCGACGGCGCCTTTCGACAAGGAGGCAGAACACCACGCTTCATGCTATAATGGTGAAACATGATTTATTGTAATGCAATTGTTAGGTGGCCTTTATAACACTGATCGTTGGTTATAGCGATGTGTAATATGTCCCCTTATCACATGGTGGTCTCTTTCGCCAACAGCCTTGTTGAAGGACAAATATCGCCTACACTTTATGCCATTTAGCGTGCGGTTATCAGTGAGCCGCGTGTATATGTAATTATTCCACTCACTGGTTCCCTCACCCGCTTGAATTTTGCTGGACACATTTAGTCCGCCAATGAAATCGGACGAATGAAAGAGCGGGGGCGTTGCGTAAGGGATGAACTAACGTATTATACGTTAGTACATAATATACTTCCTTTTGAAAACCTGGATTTTACGCGCACATGAGCACAGTAAATAGCCAGGCGTGCGGCATTTAACAGGGAAATGGGGAGGTTGCTACCTTAACCATGAGGCAATTTTGGGAAAGTGTATAAGAACGAGCGACGACTTGCCGCTCAATGTACGCTTGGGTAACACATAGGTTGCCTGAACAAAGCTAAAGTAAAGCGCCAAGCGAGTAGTCAGTCAACAAGAAAAAGGGGGACTTTGGTGCTTTAACTTTGTGAGAAACTTTTAAAAGTTAATAAGGGGATGCAGAGCATGGACGCCAAATTTTATTCTGAGTGACGACAGGTTGCTAAAATTTCCCGCCGGGCGCTTTTTTGTCCCCACTTTTTGCTCATCAGACGGGATTAGGTCACCTTGCGCATGCATATCGGTCAGTCGTGCCAAATGGGATTAAGCCAATGTCTTACACAGTGTTCTCAAAACTTTTAGCATATACGCCCATCGTGGACACACGTGGCGTGCATTCGCATTCACGGAAATTGCACGGTTGTTAACTGGCGGTACATTTGTTTTGTTGCAACTTTTCTCACATGTTTACGCAATTACTTTTACTTCCACATACTGCAATTGGGACATTCCATCTCTTACCAACATAATTATGGTAGTACTTTTACTTCGTATGAGACATTTCATGTTGCTATTAATTTCAGAGTCAATGCTCCCAAAATTCGCCGCCACCTGCCGCCAGGTATCCGCGTTACGTAAGTTCAGCTAGGAAATTATAAACATTTAGATCCGTTTTCTTACAACATGCCAGTGGAAACACCGTGCATGATAAGCAGCTACAGATGTTGTAGTATCTATTGGTGATGCCTTGCATGTAACAATATTGAGGTACTTTGCCAGCAGACGCACTTATCCTGATAGTGAAACATGTCCTCATGTTGATAAACGACGTCAACGCGATGGCGATACTATGAAGGCTTTGGTGTTCCAAGTCGCAGCCTGATTACCATTGCCTTAGGGCGGTGTTGCTCAGTTGCGCTTGTCTGACTCGCCGTTTGTTATGAATGAAACCGAAGATAAACTTGCAATACCTGGATCCCGTAACTCTATAACACATCAGAAGCGGTAGCTGTCCAGCGTCCCAGGGAAACAGGTTTGGTGGCCATGGAAAATATTCCATACCGACTGTTCTTGTCAGAGTTTCTGAACCATTTCAATTGCTCAGGCGCCATACATGTGTCCAGCTTTCGACGAACAAACATGGTATTCGAAGATACATGGCAAGTGACGTATATGCGCCACAATGTGGGAGCAGACCGCTTACTGTGGCGCGTTACATGGTCCGGTTTCAAGGACGCGGAATGTGTAATAGCCACACAGGTATGGCTGCAAAGAACGAGTCATCAAACGGCACGAGGTTAAACCACAGAACAATCGCCCTTAACAAACAACGTATCCTCTGTTTTTACCAGAGAATGCAGTTAACGGAGGCACAATTTGCCAAACAATACCTAGCTTGTCCAACAAAGCTTTGCCAAGATATAACGACAATTTGATGTACCAGTACCATTCGGTATCACAGCTGTTGCAACCAAACAACATCTTACTGTTTTTTCATTGCCAGTAGAATTTTGCTATGGGAATTGCATGTTGCTCGGATGAAAAGATTTATGTCAATAGTATTTTTATCAATGTTGGATTCGTGGTTAAAACGAATGCGTTAGTACCATCTTGATTGTACCCTTGATATTTCTACCATACTTATGTTTGTTTACTTACACTGGTTCCCCGATTAACTGCGCAGATCAGCGACGTTTGATGTTTACCAACACGGATAACCCGCCAAGTATAGGTTACGAGAGCACCGTTCTTCATATTTTTGCTGCAAGCGTGCTGTTGTAGACATACGTAGAGCGTTAACGCCGTTGGGATACGGGGCTCAGGCATGGGGTTATTTCAGGTAAACAGATGACTGGACACGTCTCCGTTTACCAGCAGCAACGGCGACGTTCGGGAGTAGTGGTTGTCGCGTAGACTTTCGGGAATTTGTGTCAATTCAAAGCCATGGGAACTGCTTTGGCGCAAGAATGTACGGACATTCCACTGGGCAAAAGCGTGCCAAGGCGTGCCAAGGTTGCGGCATTTTGCCGAGCAGAAGCGTCTCTGACAGTCCGCCGGAAGAGACAAAGCGAGGTCTGCATTGGCGGCCAGGTCCATCCGCAAATCCAGAGCATTTTATGGTACTTTAATCTAGCGGGAATATAAGTTTTAAAAATGACTATCTCGTGTTGCATCCCAAATAATACGACTATACTTAAAAATGGGACAAATTTGATGGACAAAAACTCGCAAAAGTAGGTATCTCGTTCCGATTCTCTTCCGTCACAATAATAAAAACATAACACTACAAGGCTTTTAGACGCATAAACCACGCAGATTCCACCGGAATAGTAAAATCAATATCCGTACATAAAATAACAGTGTCCTTTGTATAAATTTAGCGTATTCACATAGGCGTTACCTTAACCAGTTCCTTACTCAGTAGTACGCCAAAGGTACGCACGCAGAGCTACGAGCGACTCGTGGGTTCTAGCGTGCAAAAAATAGTGCAACTAAAGTGAAACACACAGGGCTTGCGGTCGGAATCCAAATATTCACACGGTCATAGATATCTGTCGGTCAGTGAACAGAGCTGCAGCACATTCTGTCACAGTGGCTGTACAAGCTGCAAGGATGACACAAATCGAACAAATTAAGGAAAACCGTGCCATGTTAACAAGGTTGCCCGTAGCGTACCTGTACGTGGGAGCGAAAACGAGGTGGGAAGGTTTTTAACTGGAAATCGGACACCAGCGTTGGATGCAACAAAAAGACGTGCAGTTGCTGTCGGCTTTTTTCTTCTTAAACTTGCGAGTGCATCGAAGTTGCACCAGTATACCTAACGCTTTCCTATCCAGCAGCCAGGAGAACTAGTTTTTTTGTATTCACTGGTACCGGGTTATTCCTAGGTAGTTTGTTTTTACACATTATTTTAGTAAAAGCTGCGTGAATAACTGACTCAGTGGATCCTAAATAGAAGAATAGACGGGCACTTCAGCTATCGGCCTAATTGCCTCTGCGATCTCCGCTTGCGGAACCGTGTTGTACACCTCGTCCTGACTGCTGACATTTCTGCACAGCTTGAAGCCACCCTTACTTGGCGTTTTCCCGAGCTTTGCCACAAATTCCTTCGCTTCCATTAAAGTCAATAACGAAATAAAGAGGTCGTCAACACAGAAGTTATTGTGAACGGCTTCTGATACATCTTCGCTGTTGTAAGGTCTCTATTCATCAGCTGTTTGACGCTAGGCAAGTTTGGCAAATATCTGTAACCAATGGGTGTCAAAGATGTGCTATCACTTTCAAGTCTATCGCGCTATCCTTTCATCAAAAAGCCGTAGTGCCCAGTATTACGTAGAAACACCTTCACCTTCATATACGTAGCATTATTGTCAGCGGAAACCTAAATCTTTCAACTTAATGCGCATAAATACCCCAAATAAGTTAACCAAAGTAACTGTACCTTTAAAGTTTTGGTCATTTAACGAAGGACCCTTATACTTTGCAGCAAAAGCAAATACCACTGTAGGGTTTTTGGGATTTTTCGGTTTGATAACGGCGTTATGTGGCAAATATCGTCTCGGTGTTTATTCATAGCGAATCTGGTCCAGGGATATGGAAACCTAGAGGAATAAACATTTTATTCCTGAAGTTATCGAGGCACACCAAAACAGGCATGATCAAAATTAACTGGCAGTTATGTTTCGCAACAGGCGCGCTGCTATGTATATAGTCAGCAGTGGCAGAAAGTTGTACAGGCTGTGAAAACTAAAGAATTAACCATGAGGAATAAAGTCGTCAATGGATGACGATAATTTGGGTTCTATGGTGCGTACTAGAAACAGTCAAGGCACTATAAGTGTAGTGAAAACGCTAGAGATAGACAGACAATATCATTTGCTTGTACATGTCTAAGAAAGATTGAACAGTTCTCTCGTCTACTTGCTACTATGTAGTTATTGGCAGTGACTATACTCAGCGGCTTGTCACATCCACCAAGTCGCGGTTTTTTAACCTGTCATTTGCGGCTTATTATAGGGAGAACGCTTGCCAAGCGAAAACACACAACGTCCTGGAACATTGCTCCAAAATTGTCTTAACACTTATGTACTACCAAAAGGCAGCTTGCCGACGGATTTCCCACTCGGTCATTTGCAGCCAAATGACTTCTAATTTCTTCTGTTGTCTGATCAGATAGCTTGGTCAGGACCGCCATAATCGTTTGGGCCAGTCGAGTACGGGTGATTTACAATGGTTTGCCTGGTTAAGTGCCTAGGTAAGCAAACATTTCAAATTTTCCGCTGTCTAAATTAGCCAGTTTATATTTACATTTCGCGAGTGTAAAGACATCGTGTCCATCTATCTCTACTAGACAACGGTTGTGGCGGTGATTGCAGTTGCTTCCTTTTGGTGTAGTGTCATGGTCTGTATGGATCCTTGTTGGTTATTACGTCCGTTTGGGGCGGGATCGATATTCCCCAGTCCAATCCCAGATCAGCACGAAGATCCGGACCTCGAAGTAAAGGAAACTTGAGGGGCAATCGGAAGAAGAGCGCATAGAACAAGCATGGAATCAAGCACTGTTAAAGTCGTATGTTAAAATATTCATTGTTGTGACATAACGATGCACAATGTTCAACAATGCTTATACTGAAATTGTTGTTTCAACGTACTACAAGATGTAATGACAATATAAATAGATTGCTACCACCTACGTAGAGAACTAGAGCGTTGTACACGCATGCAATCCACGTATTATCAGTTTACTAGGATGCAAGTGTTGCGTTGGAAAAGAGGGAAAAGAAATTACAAAGGAAGGCAGTGGTAGAATGTTGAATGAACAGCATGTACCCAGCCTAATTTGCTAGGGAGCGCAGAATAAGTAACTAAAAATAAAACAAGTTGCGAAGCGAGAGGTTCAAAACTTAGTTGGTGCTAAAGCGGCAAAAAGATAGGACTCAGGCGCGGAGTACAATTGGTTAGGGGATCTAGATATATAAAGACTACAAAGAGTGCTAAGCTCATAATGCTACGGCCGACTGAGCTTGGAAAAGTCAGTGAGTGAGCTGGACTCCCACTTGAGCAAGTGTCAAAACCCTTGCTGCGAGACGAAAGCAGAACACTTGCAAAGGAATGGCTTACGAGCGGCTGTGTGCTGACTAGATAAGTAAAGTTTTATCTACAGAAAAAAGCTACAAAAGAGCAACTGAAGAACATGGAACGTACAGAAAGAAAACATTAAGGTCGATTAAAACCTCAAAATATATGAGACTTAAGCGCAGTTTCACACAGACGCAAGTCATTCTATTGTGCTCAGAAAATGGTACAAGTTATACTGAGCCAGAAAAAGCTAGTGCGATAGGTTAGACGACTACATGAGCAGGTGTCTCAGACGTAGAAGCGAGTAAATGATAATTGAACACCCAGAAATGTATGGCTAAGGGGTGGTTGTGTGCTAACTTAACGTGATAAGAGTAATTGCAAGAAAGCTAAGGAAGGGCAGCACATGGACGAAGTGCAAGCATTCGTTAAGTTTGCTCAAGATACCAGAGCACAAGAGGCAAAAGCCTAGCGGCGCGCAGATACTCAATTCATTCCTAGTTAAAACCGAGGGGTACCGCGCTCGTACCGATGGATTGCGAAGTAACCGTGGACTCAAGTAGTTCAACCTACGCCAAACTGCCTGATAATTGTTCGAAACATCAGCGCTCCAATTTCTCTACGGCAGGGCTATCCAGTACTTCCCATCAACGGAACGTACGACACTTTTGACAACAGACGGGGCTGTTTTATCTTCCACAGATAACGACCGACTACTCAAACCAACACGTTCAAAACCGCTGGTAAACTGGCTTTAAGCCGCCCTTTGATTGGCATATCGTATATCTGTACACCATTCACGGAGCTACACGATTGGATACACCGACCAACGTGCCCAAGCAACACCCAAGCGTGTTGGGTTTTGCAGCAAAAGAGCGTTTTCCCTCAGCATCTCGTAGTTTAACCTGCCAGTGGGCTTTAGGTACACCAGCAGCTAGGCATGTTCTGTAACTAATCTTTCTCAAAAACAACAAATTTGGCATCCAACAAATGTGGCCAGCGCCATGAAAACGGACAGACAGGCACTGCCGCGGGGTGCAACGGTAGGTGACGTAAGCAATATACATGGTATACTACAAGACTATCAAATCCGCTCAGAAAACAACTGAAAATTAGCAAGCTCAACGTCCATTCAGGTAGAGGAATTCACTGTTTGCATTTACAAAGAAGCAGATCCCAGCGGCGGGCTAACCTCCAGGTCTGCAAAGTAATGACACGATGACGTACTGAAATTTTTGCCAGAAACCAAACACAGTGATTCCTTGAGCGTACCCATCATCATCATTATACACGTCAGCTATAGGTGAAAAACACCTCAGCTACAGTGCCGCAATACATAAATGGAAAAGGAAAACAAATACAGCAGTTGCATACCAGCTGAGCTATCAGCAACGGATAGGCATCGTTTTGAGCGTACCCAACATGGTGCATAAAGCAAAATTAACATCACCTTCGTTTTCTTTAAATAATCAGCCCGGCCAAACCTCATTTAGCTGTCAGGAGTACTTGCGGTCGGTACCTGCCCAAAGATACTACAGACAACAAGAGCTTCCTTGGCGACGAAATCCGCCAAATGTTTAAAATTTACTACCTTTCTATCCTGAACAATTGAGTCAAACTTTATGGTTTGCAGTGTGCTTCGAAGTACACGGTCTACTCGCTTAATCGTGGCAACGGAGTTCAACTCGTCAGTACAGTTTATGTGAGATAAGGTTACGTAACAATTGTCTAGTTTTACGAAGAGACGCAAAACAGTGTTGTACTTCCAATCGAGTTATCTCATACCAGTAAGCAGACCTTGGATGAAACATCGGGTAACAACCTGTCACCGGCTTAACTGATTTCGGAGGCTGGATCTAGCCTTGTATTAAGCCTGTTCAGGGAGAAGCACTACCCACTCGCTTATAGCGTCCATTGCAGGACCCTTGCAATAATAAACTGGAAAGAGCAACCGCTGCTGGCCGTCACGCACGCGGCTCTCGGCGCAATATGCAACCTGCTTAGTGAACATCCAGTTAGCTGCAGGATTACCATCAATGATTTCTTAATCAACCTTTAGCAAACCTTATGATGAATGACGACCACTGGTAACGGTTAAGGATATTGCATGACGGTGATCATCTGTGGCGCGATCTCCTGACAAACATTCAAAAATTGACTCATTCGATCCATCCTATCAGGTACATATTTAGAGGTGGTAAAGTGATCGTGCCAAGCAGGACTCTTTTCTATGGATAGCTACAAGGCAGCTAGCTCTAACTCCGTTTCAGCTTGCGATCGTTTAAGTTCCGCTAGTCTTAAAGCTTCATGCTCAATACTGCTACAAGTATCGTGCTATCCATTGCAAAATCACAACCAACAACGATGGGCAAACTATCAACTTGACAGGATTCATACACGTCTTCCTTGTGAAACGATGCACATACAACGCCAAAAGAAGACTTTGTATGCCCGGAAATAATGAAACTAGTACAAATTTCTAACCGTACAAGGATAAACGATTAACGGACCAGACACAACTGCTAACGATACAAAAGTAAGCGGTTTTGATTTTTCGTAATTCGATAGAGTTGTACAGAGACTTCGCTACTTGCTCTTAAATACGGTCTCAGTCTCAGTCTCGCATCTGGGGGAAACAACTTGTTCCTATGCATTGTGCAATCACCCAAAGCAGATGTTACCAAAGTGAAAAAACCTTGACCACTCGCTTCAACTCCAGGGATCGTTAAGCACTGTAACACTACAAAGGTTTCGGAAGCTTACGCTGAACGTACCCCACCGAAATATTCAACAAAACTAAGTCCGGACCTAACATAACGGTGTCATTAGTCTAAATTCAGAGTACCAAATGGACATTAACCTTAACGATTTTCTTCTTTAAAAGTACGCCAATGGTACGCACGCAGAGCTACGAGCGACTCGTGGGTTCTAGCGTGCAAAAACAGTGAAACTAAAGTAAAACACACAGGGCTTGCGGTAGGAATCCAACTATGCACACGGCCATAGATATCCGTCGGTCAGTGAACAGAGCTGCAACACATTCTGACACACTAGCTGTACAAGCTGCAAGGATGACACAAATAGAACAAATTATGGAAAACCGTGCCATGTTAACATGGTTGCTCGTAGCGTACCTGAACGTAGGAGCGAAAACGAGGTGGGACGGTTTTTAAATGGAAAACAAACACCACGTCACACAGTAAGGTCATCATGCAAATTAACGTTAGGACAAATGGTTAACAAGTGGGTAGGTACAGGACTGAGCCTTGCTGGAAGTTGAGTCCGACCCGCTATGTAAGTGGGCAGTTGACAGTTGTGTGACATCGGTGGTAACAACTTCCTTTTACTAGAGACTCCTAATTGCATAGTCTTTACCTTCTTGCTGAGTCCGCTCTAGCTTTTTCTGGTCTTTTTGTGACACCTTTTTATGTAAACTTCTTAAATGATTATTGTTCCGTGAGGCATGCTTTCATAGCGCACTTGTGGTGGAGAGAATCTGACAGTACATTCAGCCACGTTAGTTGTTTCGTTTATGAAGGCAGACACTACATTATGTTTCATGCTCATAAGAGCAGCATTTGCTAAAACGTAATGTCACCCCGGACTTAGACCAACGCATCAACCTACTACTTTGGTTGCCCGGTGATCCTACTATTCAGCTTTGAGAATATTGTGGCAGTGGATCTAACAAACTTTTATAAGATTCTTAAAGGCTTGGTAACAGGAAGCTGCACACTTTCAGACTGGTCTCACCTGCAACCTGTTTACTTTTTTATAGTTAGCAAACAAGCATTCGTGGACACTATTACTGAAGATGAGCCGAAATATATCATTAACCTTTTGGCCATTTCGAAGTAAAGCCCCAAAACTCTTTGCAAGACTTCTAACACAGCCAAAGGAAAAGCGTATGAAACGAGCTCGACCGACGAAAACGTGCTAACCGGCAGCTGGAAGAACGTTTTGCAACTTACTAGGACATTTGTCGGGTGTTAGTTTGCTTAGTGGCCTGCGGTTTCCAGAAGACAATGATTGACTGACAATATTTGTAGCTTCTTTGCCGAACCCCCATAGGTTGGCGGTCACGTAAATGAGTGGAAGTTTCCAGATACATTAAAATCAATATACAACTGAATTTACTCAATCAGTTGACAAATAACGGGTACTCCTTGATATTTGTACCTTATGTTGAATATCTTATCCTGCTGAGATGTCTGCCGCGGTGTGTGAAGCTAACTTCGTGTTGACTTGCAGCCTCCTGCGTGGTGCTACGTGCCCATGGGTCCATCGACTCGGCTGTAGTCTTCTGGAGTCGAATTCCGTGCCTTACCGTTTTTTATCACTCTGCTGCTGACGGGCTTCTTCCATGGGCTTCCTGAGGAAGTGGAAGCTATGCGACAGCGGGACAAGTGGGAGCTAGTCAGGTTCGGTAGCTTGTGTTGAAACAGGGTTGTTCGCAACTGGGTTGCATGGCGTACCCACACCCGCGATTCAACAAGTATATCGCAACTGCCGATGCCGCGCTTGCACTTAAACTTGTCTGGCATCAATTTCGTGTGTCTTTTCCGGTAAGCAAGTGGAAGCACTAACTGACATGGTTAAAACAACCGCTGCCTAGCATTGTATGGCCAATCAAAACACCTTCGATCTTTAGAATGCTCTTACCACCTGTGTGCACTGAGAAAGGCCAAGCTGTATTAAGAAGCTTGCAAAGCTTTCTCTTTTTCATTTCATCAATTGGTGGCACTCTTCCAGCGTTTGTGGATGTTGAGTACATTTATACATGGGGAGTAACCGTTCGACCACACCACTATATCTCCTTCCCACAATGCTTTGAGTAAGACGCGTTTGAATTTAGACACAAAGCTCTCCACTTGATTGTTCTATTGTCCCAGCAAATTGTGCAGCAGCAGCTTTCCATTACGTGGCGTGACTGCCTGGCAACTTCTCTTTCTATAGCTACAGATATCCGTTTAAAAACACTGTGACGTGACGGATGCTATCCGCCACTAAATAACGTCACTCTCTTTCGTTTCTAGAGGATCATTCTTACATCATGAACGTCATCTAATGCAAAGTGTTCCGTCGATCCTTACCTGTGATGGCGAACCCAGCAAACAAAATCAAAAACTCAGGGTCACTTTTACAAAGTAACGCAACATGGTTACTTACGCAGACATAAACTTACTTCTATTTGTCAACATACCTACGTGCATTCCAATGCCATTGGTTAATTTGTAATAATTTGTGTAATAGCTGATCACGCATGTTTGTATTAACATGATCATATTTTGGCTGGCATGCCACACATTGACAATATTAAACCGCTTGTTCACTTATTTTTGATTAATTGGGAAAAGGATATCCATGGCCAAGTGAATGAAGAGCGTAACTGGCTCTAGATGGGTGGTAAGTGGAGGGTACGTGTTGCAGATGGAAATGGCAAAACCCAGTTGCTCTGGCCCTAGTAGCAGATGGCATCGTATCAGAATTTGTCCAACTGGCAAGGCAAAGTGTGGACAGGAAGGCCAGCCTTCCAACGTCACGTGTAAGGTTCGTGTATTCATTTGAAAACCGCACACATAATAAGCTTTGCATTCGTACTTGCAAGAGCGGCAAGTACACTCACGGTTGGCACCCTACGCAAGAGCAAGGACATTAAGGAAATATTGATTTGATCCCTTGCGGCTACAGCAGCTAGGAAGTCTAGAAATGTACATTTCTTATTATTTATTTGTTAAATGTCTGTAAGGGAGCTCCGGACAAAAAGCATGCGAAGAGGATATTATTAGGCGAACGGAAGCCAATTGTTCAGGCCGCCAGAGAACTGTATTCTTTCAAGATAACAAGTTGTAATTTGTCCAACCGGTAAGTCGTAAAATCAGCTGAATAATTATCCCTTCCGTTCTAGGCAAAAGCACATTGTGCTTCATTGAAGAGCATTGATGCATTTGCGATGGACGGTTGTTCCGTTAATAGTTGGTGATTATGTAGAAATATCGGTGCACAGGGCAACAAACAAGGGTAGCCACATAAGCGGAAACCACTGGTTCATCCGGAACGCGATTAAAAATATAGTCAGTTGCAACAGTACTTACAGTAATGAACCTCATATGCCATGTAAACTTATTAATTAAATATTTTTGTATATGTATACTATAAAAGAAACCGGGTACAAAGAGAAGCATGAGGACCTTGGATCTGTCCACACTGGAAGTGGACATCAACCGATGGATGAAAAATAGAAAAAGTCAAAGAGTGAAATTGAACAAACAAAGAAGCTTAATTGCCAAAAAGCGGCTATGCCCCACTTTCCGGGAAACAGAGACTGATGGAGTAGATGCGCCTAAGGAGCATAAGGCTCTATACTGTGAACCAAAGAAGTGGGTCGGGGAGAAAACTGTTTACAGGGGTGTTGCATTTATGTGGAATTATAATGGCCAGGAAAATCATAATTATAGCAATGGGGATTAGAGCATAGGACGAAGTGAGGAGACCAAAGGATGTGCAGGAGAGGTAACGCGCAATTTACAGGGCTATTTGCCCGCTAACCTAATACATCGTAAGCGAAGGAAGCGGCGCGTTTTTGCCCAGATAAGTAGCCCTAAATGAATAAAGTCCGAAGATTTTAGAGGAAAGCAGATGCCGATAAGTAAAGGTCAAAACATCCGACGCAATGATGTAAGTCTAAGCAGAGCAAATCTAGAGAACAAGGCGGCAACGAGTGGTGGACAGAGCGCCCCTTGTGCAACTAAAGAACGCAGTATAAGTGTAGGCAAGAACCAAAAATAAGTACATAAATAATTGATATGGAGGTATTACATAGGGAGCAGGCGCAGCATAGTAACTTCGAAATACTATTGCGGTAACAGGAATGAGCTCAGAGCAAGTGGGAGAAAATAAAAAGAGTACATCAGTGGACCAGGTGAATCAGAAGTGCTTAGATCGGTAGCGTAAACGCATGCACAAAGCAAGGATACGTGTCGCTGAACGATTGTTATGGATAACTGTCTGAATTAATTAGTCGGATAGTGGTTGCGGTGGAGGCGCCTTCGTGCTGGAAGGATTGAAAGCAGAGCAACTTGTGTATATATAAATCATAGGCTGCGTAGACAAGTTGCTTTGTAGGAGCTTAGCGCTAATTGGTCCAGAGGCAGCGGGAGGTAAAAATGAGGTCGCAGAGACAGAAACATTTGATGAATAAGAGATCAACAGGCTAGTTTCTGTAGGAATATAAAGATTCGAAAAGGCAGCGTTAGGTTGGTCTAGAATAAAATAATTAACTTTTCTAAGGACAAGGAAAGCTGTGTGATACTAAGAAGCCATATCCATTGAGTCAGAAGTGGTCAGCACGCGAGATAGCTGTCTCAGGAATGTTGCTATTTGCAGTTTGCTAAAATGGCAGGTAAATCTAGATAGGTGGGATTGGAAGAAGCTAGAAGCAGGCCGACACAGACAGGTTGACGGCAATCACAGCTTCGAATTAAGGTTTAAGAATGGAAGGTAGGTGAAACTTATTACTTGCGACAAAAGGATGCTCAGGAATTCAGCCAGGGTGAATAGATAGGTACGAGAAAGCTTATACTAGGTGACTGAGATTTATAAGGGTGGTTATGATGCTGGTACTTTATTCCGGATACGCCTCCTTGTAATGCGGTTACGCATGGAGTGATTGCTTAGTGAAATTCGGCCGCAATGTTGCCTGCACACGTGCAGGCTGTCTTATGCTCCGCAAAGTGCAAGCCATTTTCAGTAACCATCAACATGACAGACAGCGTACTAGAGCAGTTAACTTAACTAATTTTCGCATCGCATATCACCTTCCGGTCAGCTAGCGCAGATCAACGGGTGAAGGCCGTAGCTCCACTGAACGACGACGCAACCAACCCACCTTCAAAGCAGGCCATGGTAGACAACGGCGCTTTAAATAACTTGATTATTTCTAGACCTGGGAGATGCTGTGCTTGCGAGTAAGCAGCATATTATTCACACAAGCCCCATGCTCTTGCTAGGAGGGTGAGAAACCTAAGTTTGTAGGTTCCTTGTTCGGATGTACCATATCAAGCAGCAGAGCGGTGAACTTTACTATATCTTTTACAACATTTGACAGTTTATAAACGTTACCCACACTTTTTAAGAGGTTATGGAGCCCAACGGGGAGTTCAGCTGACTCCTTCAGTCCATCATTTTGTTCCTTGATTTTATGATTGGCGAGGAGTCTCGCAGAGCTGTATTGATTCCAGTTCTTCTGAAGCGGGATCCAATTATCTACGTAGCTCCTTTATAAATTCTTTGGAATGCTTCGGCACGCTTAACGGATGCACTTAATGGTGGGCACATGAAAAGCAATAAGAGCGGCGGCATTAGAATACGAGGTCAAAATAAGCACAAGTAATGCTAATAAAACATAACCGTTTTTATGAGAAACATACTATGGTGGCGTACTTTACTAGAATAATAAAACGCCAATTAAAATCTAACCAAAACCTTTTGCCCTAAACTCTGAATACAAGCGCATAAATGCTAAACTGAGTAACCTTTGAATAAAAAGCTTTTCTATAGCCAGCTTATTGTGTGAACTGTTAAAAAATGTAGTCTACTCAAAACAGTTTTAACCGCTGAATAATTTAAGAGTAAAGACAATGTGCTACTGAAATGAGAAATTGTAGGCCTAGTCTCTGCTAGTCCGAGAGTGTTCTCGCTCTGGTAGGGATGCCAGAAAACCAGAAGGACGAATACAACGGCAGGTATTCGCGAAAGGCTACAATCGAACGAAAAACGAATGAAGCGACGAGAGCGTGCGTCAGTGCCGAACTCACTGTGGAGACAAGTGGTGAGCCGGATGTAATTCAAAATGGCCGTAGAGTCGGAATAAAAACAAAAACCAATATTGTTTGACTGAGTAATAAAAGTGTACATAGGATAAGAAATATCTTTCTGGTTGCTACAGTGCTCCCCTCCTAGAAGGCTGAACGAAGAAGCCTTGGAAATCAAGTGGTTGTGGATCGAAGTTCGCAAAACGTTTTCGTAGGCGCAGAAGTGTTCGGGAAGAAATCAAGCCGAAAATTTGTATCCGCTGTGCCGTCCGGCCTTTATTATTTATTGATTGCAAGGCATGGTGCATTTTGGCGAGCCGTTGGAGAGGGCTCGTCGGACTACAAAAGTAAGGCTAGTCCAGAAAAAGGTCGACAGGACCTCCACCTCTGCTGCTGCCAAACGGTGCGCTTGGGCGTGGTCTCTCCCCGCGCCGCACCCAGCCCAGCGACAAAACGACCCACGTCGCACGAGGAAACGGCCATTGTCCCACGGAGAAGCAACACTCGTTCCGCAGAGAAGCGACCGTCGTCCCGCGGAAAAACAACCAGCGTTCCCGTCATGGTCCTCGAAAACATTCCTCGTAGGGGCCAGTCGATAGAAAAGGAGGGTTTGGAGCATGTGGACACGAGAAAATAGAAAAAGACGCGCAGAAAACGCCAGAAAGAACAAACGAACCATCTGCGTGTTTAAATTTTTTGGTTTTTGTAAAGTTTTTCCGAAAAAGGTTTTTCGGAGGTTTTTGATATTTGTTTGTTTTCAAAACATTAATCGAGCAAAAACGGGGCAAATATATCCAATATCTTCAGATTTAAAATATTTGCACTGTACATAGTCGGAGAAAGGAACAGGCTTACGCACCTCCAGACCACGGCGATTGGTCGTGCGAGGCGGCGGGCTAGAATCGGGAGATGTTGGGACGGATTGTAGACCAAGATGGTGGTCTGGTTGAACTGCACTAAGATTCTGTAAGCTGGTGCGATGAGTTGTGACGTCGCACGAAGCACTACTAGACGAAGTAGGTGAGGTGGTTTCTTCCATAAAGGCAGGTTCTAGACGGTCGATGGTGACGACTTCGTGTCGACCACCGCGGTCAATAGTGTACGCCTTACCCGCACGATGTAGCGCCTTGAAAGGTCCAATGTACGGTGACTGAAGAGGCTGTCGAACACCGTCTGCGCAAAGAAGGAGGTGTAAGCACGCAGACAGCTTCTCAGGCACGTGCACTGGTGTCTCCTGCTATCAAGGAGTGGGTTGACGTAGCTCAGACATCTGGTGAGCCAATGGATCAGCCTAACTTCCGTAACCAAAAGAGGAATTGGATGGGACTGGTGCTGTCAGCTGTCCGGGCAACCGCAGTGTGCAACCGTAGACTAGCTGCGCTGGTGTTGCATCGAAATCGGTTTGAACCGTGTTTCTTAAGCCTAGGAGGACGAGGTGCAGCGTTTCAGGCCATGTAGGATCTGCGTGCGCATGTACCGCTGCTTGCGACTGGCGGTGAAGACGATCCACCATGCCTTTAGCGGCCGGATGCTTCGCTGTCGTCTGAACGGGGCGACAGCCTATATCCTTAAACAATGTGGCAAATGTTGACGAGAAATGTGACCCTCGAGCGATGTTCACAATGGGGGACAGCCGTATTGAACTACCCAGCACTCCAGAAAATCTTTCACTACCGTTTCCGAAGAGCAGTTAGGTATGGAAATAGCTTCCGGCCACCTATTGATTCGATCAACACACGTCAGTAGATACACAGTGCATTTGGAAGGCGGTAGAGGACCTACGAAGTCGACGTGCACGTGATGAAAACGTGCGGCTGGCTTCGGAAACGTGCCTAATGTGCGTCTCGTGTGCTTGTGCACCTTCGCGCGTTGACACGGAAGGCAAGCAGCTGCCCAAGTACGGACGTCCCGATTAGCATTGCGCCAAACGAATCGCACGGTTACGTGTTTAACCGATGCACGAACGCCTGGATGAGACAAGTCGTGCAACGTGTCGAACACGGTCTGCCGAAACTCGCGTGGGACGACTGAGCGTGGCGTGCCTAGAGATAAATCGCAGAGTATAGTGCCATCTAATGATGTCAACGGAACGGTTCGTAGGTCCAATGAGGGAGACCTGCGTAGTAGATCAACCTCAGGATCGTTGCATTGTGCTGTGGTCATGGCTGCCAAGCCGATAGCAGTGCCCGCGTCAGCAGAGATAGCTAGGATGAGGGAAAGTGCATCGGCGGCTGCGTTGTGCACACCTGAGACATGCCGTATATCGGTCGTAAACTGAGCGATATAGTCAAGGTGGCGCAAATCTCTAGGAGACTATCGGTCGGTAGTCGAGCCGAGCACGTATGTCAGGATTGGTGGTCGGTGAAGACGACAAAGGAGCGGCCTTATAGGACGTGCCGAAAGTGACGTATCGCTAGATATACCGCTAGTAGTTCCCTACCGAACGTGCTGTAGCGAGATTCGGTAGGTCGTAAGCGTTTGGAGAAAAACGCTAAGGGCTGCCACCTGTCAGCTACTCGTTGCTACAAAACCGCGCCGACTGCCACCTTCGAGGCGTCAGTACTGAGGGACAGTGGGGCGGCCGGATCGTGACGCGCTATAGAACCTATGTTGGCGATAGCCTCTTTCAGCGACTTAAAAGCAGCGCGTGCTGCGGCAGGAAATTCGAATTTCTTGAGGTTCCCTAGAAAGAGGTCCGTGAGGGGTTGCATCAGCGAGGCGCAGTTCGGTATAAATCGTCGGTAAAATCTGACAAGCCCATCAAAACGCCTGAGCTGTTTGAAAGTATGAGGCTCGGGGTAGTCGATGATGACTTAAATTTTATCCTGCAGTGACACGACACCTGCAGAGGAGATACGATGGCGGAGAAAGTTGACTGAACCGACACCAAACGAACGCTTTTCTGCGTTGATCGTCATTCCGTTTTGAGATAAACGATCAAAAAGGGTTCATACGTGGCGATTTTGCTCTTCCCTTGAAGAGCATGCGGTTAAAATGTTATCGAGATACGCATAAGCGAAGTCTAAGCCGCGACAAACTTAGTTGCTGAAACGCTGAAAACTTTGCGCGGCATTCTTTAGGCTAAAAGGTATGCGCAGCAACTCGAACAAACCGAATGAAGTCGTCACTGCAGTTTTAGCGATGCCCGCTTCGGCTGCCGGAATTTGTTGTATGCGCGTACTAAGTCAATTTTGCTAAAGATATTTTTACCCGCCAGACTGGTGGTGAGATCCACTATGTGTGGGATCGGATAGCGATCAGGCGTGGTTACCGTATTCAAGGATCGATAGTCGCCGCAAGGATGCCAGTCCCCACAACCTTCTTCGGGACCATGTGCAGAGGCGACGCCCATGGGCTGTTGGACTGTCTGACGATACCAAGTTGGAGCATGTAGTCAAATTCGGCTCGTGCTGCCCGTAATTTGTCTGGAGCAAGCCGTCTTGGTCGTGCGCTAACTGGTTGACCGCGCGTAACTATGTGGTGAGCGACCTATGTCGTGACTGGTGGAAGTTCTGCAGCCGGTCGAACCAGTCGCGGTTGATGGGAGAGGAGGCTCAAGTAGTCGGACGGTGCGCCTGCGATCCGAAATACAAGGCTACTTATCGGAGCATCTGAAAGGGCGCAACCAACAACTAGTTTCGTATGAGCATCTAAAATTCTGTGGCGACCCGTGTCAACAAGCAATCCGAAATGGCAAAGAAAATCGAGGCCAATAATTGCGAAAGATACTGACGCAACCGTGAAAACGCATTAAATGTTTCTGCGGAGACTTAAATCTAGGTTCATCATCCTCTGACCGTATGAAGCTATCGGTGACCCGTTGGCTGCCCGTAGATTGTACGTGGACTTCGAATGCTTGTCTTGCGCGCTGGCACGGGTAACGCCCACTTCGGCTCCTGTGTCGATAAAGAAAGTGTGGCGGGAGCGCCTATTCTTGACCTAAAACAGACGGCTTGTTTTGTCGCTGCGGACGCGTGGGCTGCATGCACGTGCCGGCGAACTAGTTTCCGTGTGCCACTACACAACACTTGGCGCCAGGTGAACGGCAACGTCGAGCCTTATCACTATACTGGCGATGATGCCAACACAAATCATCCATTAAGTTGACACTTTGGGCTCGGCTGCGAGGAGTGATGAACTGCGTCTGCGCGGTGACCTGGATCTGTACGGTGGGGGTCGGGACTAATAGGCACCGCGACGAACGGCGGCTATTTCGTGGTTGGCGTACGGTCTTAGTAATCCTTGTCTTTCTAAGTACATCGTTGCTAATTCACGGCGGAGCGCGACTATCTCTTCGTCTCTGGGGTCCGCTTGCGCGAGCGCTTTCGTATTACCAGCTAATGTGGCGAAAAAGTTACCGGATGCCTTCGTGTGTTGAGGGATTCTCTCAAAGGCTGCGTTCGCGGTTACTGCCAACTCTTTGAGTGATCTACCTAGATAAGCTACGAGCATTAAAGAAAGCGGAGCAGGCAGATGTGAGAGCTACAGTTCTTTTAATACTTCTTCACTCATGTACGACGGGCCAGCTATCTGCTGAATATCGCGGAGCAAAACTGAAGGCTTGCAATCGCTTAGCTTAGTGCTATGAATGTGTTTCTCCAATCGAGCACGAGGGCTGGGTTGTGACTCCTTTAGGATCAACTGCTTCATTGCTTCGTATAAACCGTCTTTCGGTGGATAAAGCAGCACATCTTCAACCAGTGACACCACCTGTTGCGGAAGGCGTGGGACAAGTTGGTTGTATTTAGCTTGGTCGGCAGAGATCATTCTTTTCTCTAACACTATCTCAAAAATGGCAAACCAAAAGCTGGGCTTGTGTGCCATAAAATCCGGAACAGCCAAGGGGAGCAAATTCATGCTGCCGCCTGATACGCATTTTACACCGGCATCAGACATAGTATATGAATAATACGAATGGTTTTAAAAACAAAATGGACGGAAAATAATCCACCAGGGAGTAGGGAAAAACGACTCGGAACGAACTCACCGAAAACGAACCGATCAAAAACATTTGCTAATTCGCACGTGCGAATCGGAGTCACCAAATTGTAGGAGTAGTCTCTACTAGTCCGAGAGTGTTCTCGCTCTGGTAGGGATGCCAGAAAACCAGAAGGACGAATACAACGGCAGGTATTCGCGAAAGGCTACAATCGAACGAAAAACGAATGAAGCGACGAGAGCGTGCGTCAGTGCCGAACTCACTGTGGAGACAAGTGGTGAGCCGGATGTAATTCAAAATGGCCGTAGAGTCGGAATAAAAACAAAAACCAATATTGTTTGACTGAGTAATAAAAGTGTACATAGGATAAGAAATATCTTTGGTTGCTACAAGTTCCGACTTTTGGGCCTAAACCAACAGCAGCTTTGGGATACAGGCAGTTTGCGTCTTCGCGCTCCCAATACCACAAGAAAATGTATCTGTCGTTATCACGCGCTTTTTGGTAGCGCTGCTAACATTTGCAGTATACCATGCATATATGGATAATATAACGCAGATCAAACGAAGTCTTGAAAGCTGTAATATGATCCACAATCTGACAAGGACTAAACCCAAAGCTCAACCAATGCAAACAAACCGTGAATTGGAAAGAGCTGATCGACAAGTAGAAGGGGCTAAAAGCGGAAAATAGTATACCGTAGGCCGTCTATTCAAATAGCCGATCGAAGCTAAGATCATATTACTATTCAGCACTGAGGCGGAACTCAGCGTGATCCCCTAGCCCAAACGAATCGACTAGGTGACGGATTACAAGCCTGCGCGCTGACAACGAAGCACTCGTAACCTATTTTTGCCACTTTCCCTCGTCATCGTGCACCGACTTGGACGTAACTTTCGTTGGCTTTTGACGGTAAAAGCTGTACCGTTTGTTATTCTTGTTATGGGTTCCTTGCATCACTTCCATTTAATTGGCAGTACCCGTCAGTACACCCCGCTTCATCCGCAGCGTAAGGACTTGTGCCTCAACAGCCATAAGCTGACAGATGTTCTAGCATTGTTTGCACTGTTTTTACAGCTGGTCCGCATTTCTAGCGCCATTCTTCCAGTAACAACTGTTGTCACGCACCACCTGTAAATCCTTGGTCCACTAGTATTTGCTCTACGACGATATTTTGCTTGTGTTAAATTGAAGTTGGCTTAAGGGGATGCAAGTATATGCTCGAACTTGATATCATCCACCCTACAAAAGTCAGCAAGCTTCTTCGTTTCACATGGTACGAAAGAGGACTGGTGATTGTTGACCTTGCTTTGCATACCGGCCTGCGAGCATGATACGAAATTAAATGCAAAATCGGACTTCTTCGTAATTTAACGGAGGTAGGAAGTGGAGCCACAATGACGAAACGGAACGCCACAAATAAGGAACTGCAGATCCGTATTAATCCATGTAGTAAGACCATAATGGACCAACCGCAAGGGCCAAAGAAACGGTGATTCAAACTGGCGTCGACCGTCTCGCACGCAAATGGCCAAACGCTTGTTAGAACCAACCACAGCCCCGCAGATCAACGCCTCCTACAATCGCATTCAGGTTCTATTTAGGTCGATACAAATTTTGTGACAGCAGTGGACGAAATGTCACCCAGCAACCACCAGCTCTTTTGAGACTAAGACTGTATGTAATTGCAAGCAGAAAAGTTGCTGTACAACTCTAACAAATTTCGCCGTCAAAAACGATTAATTGTAGATTGTTAGCTGTAATGTTTGGTCAGTTACCAGTTTATCTTTATCTGGTTAGGAATCTCCATTTGTGCTATTATTTTCCGGCATATTTTTGAGCACCCTGTGCGCACGGTTTCAAAAATGATCAGGTTTCTAAGGCAAGTAACCACTTGTTTTGCAACACTTCACAGTATCGGACTCTATTTGTCCTTCTGGTAATGTATCCCATAAGTGTAGGATGCTAGGTTCTATAAACAGTTGAAGTGATCCTGTTCATATATGGGGCCAGGTATTTGTTGTGGTGTACTCGAGTGTTACAGGGTACTCGCAGTTGAAATTGTGGCTACAGTATGCGAAAGTGCTATAAGTGCATTATTCGATAGATCATACAATGGTCAAATTGTACCTGGCGGAAGGAGAGTGTGTAGAGGCCGATCACATAACATCCTTTTTCATATGGAAGCTATAGCAGACTGCGTATCCTTCTAGTTGCGACGTGCTCTATTTCATCCAGCTTTATAGTTTTCTACTGGTTTAGCGGACGGTAAGCTGGAACTCCGTGTTCAAGTTTGGGTCCGTTGAGCGAGGGGAATAGGTGTGAGTTTGTTTGTGAGGAACAGGTAAAGAATGCGGTGTGCTTCACATAACATGGTACAAATTCTGTGGGTGTGTTGGTACTTTAATATAATATAAGGTCGCGACAGAACTACTAAAGCTCTGACAATTGTGTTGGGGTGGAACAACTGTCCATCCAAGATGTATGATCGTGTGGCTGCACTGCTGATGCTACTGATTAACACCCATTTGCTCGCGTTAGGAAGGAGTTGTATTTTAGTGGACCCCGGTGACACTAGAGCTAAGTCATGCTGGAGGCAAGCATAATCGTTCTGGTCTTCAATGATCCTCTAGCTTTTCAAGTCATTTGCAAACAGGGCACATAGTGTTTGGAGCCTGTGCGATAGATAGTTAAAGGAATAAATATATAGATACATTGTTGTTTTTGACATTCGGGACAATCCTAAGAAGGCTTGATCACAATAATACAGACGCGTAATATCCTTCGTTAAATACGAATGTTACAATTGCAGCAAAACATACTGGAGCTGTGTTATATATGTGTGTGTAGGTGTTTGACTGGGTACTCCTTTTGAGTGCATAGCTTACTGCTGTGCGAAAGTTTGTGTTGTGCTCGGTGAATTTGCCAACCTAAGGAAGTATCAAATAAATAAATAAATATTTTATTCTCTCAAAGTGGCTGACGTCTTTGAAGGTTGTGAGAAACCATAGAGATGCAGGCGGCAGGGGGCAGCGACTTTTTGTAATTGCAAGTAATGTCCACCACTTAGTCGTGCTGCAAAACAAATATACTTGGCTTTTTGTAGGGTGAACGCTTGCTAGGCAAAATTCCACCATGTCCTGAAACAGTGGCGCCGAACCATTTGCTGGAACCGAAATAACCCGGATCCCCTCAGCTGGCACCACGTGGAGATTATTATGCAAGCCATCCACTGTCACAAGTACAGTATTCTGAGGCAAGGCCCCGGCTGTTGGTGACCAGTCTGTCAGGTAGTCATTAACCTGTACTATAAACGTCCGTCTCACCATATACGCCTGTAAACACTGCAATAGCGTGCCACCGATTCCGTAGGTCCTCAGTTTACGAAGCAGTACCTCATGGTCTTCTCTTTTAAACTCCTTACTAAAGTCAACGGACACCTAGGCAACATCGTTATGTTTGTCAAGAACCCCCACCCATCAACTGTCTTCGTACATCTGGTTGGTGGTGTAGGATCGCTCTATCGTGAAGCCGTGTTGCACTGGCTTCAATGCGTCCGTCGATTCAAAGAACGATCGAAGCAAGTTTTACACAAGTTTCTCGGGAATTTCGGACAATAACGACGTCAACCAGATCGGTCTATCGTTCTAGGCTTAATTAGAAGCATCACAATGCAGAAGCTGTTTCACTATCAAACATTGCCGGTCGTTGGTGACAGGTCCTTTTGATCCTGCAAGGCTGATGTGGTGACATTCAATAGCGACGTAGGTATGATCGTGTGATTTCTGTCTTTTTCGAGGGCTTTACATCATCGAGGTTGACGAGTAGCTGCTACGCTTCGTCTGCTTTAGCTTGTACGCTGTCAAGCAAGACTGGCGCAAACTTTACCGGCACTAGGAGAGCTGCCGGTTAACAGGAAAATACGGCGAGGGAGCGCGATGACAAGGCGGCCACGTGTTCTACCCTTGAAATGTACGTCTGTCCGTTTAGATCATCGAAGACACAGGTCCGGAAATTTTTGGGGATCTGGGTTTGGACGGAGACAGACTTTTGCCTAGGACAGGACATAACCCACACGGGCCTACAACGAACATGGCTGTACAACAAACGGATACAACTGCAATCACTACCATGGCCGTTGTCCAGTAATGATAGCTAGACACAAGGCCTTCACACTCCTGAAAATATACATAAACCTGAAAAATCCAGACGCAAGAAACTGACATTTTGCTCACCTGGACACTCACAAAGACGATTCTTCGTGAAGCACTCAGTCTTCATGAGCCTCAGCCATTATGGCGGTTCTGACCAAAGATACCTGATCAAATAACAGAGGACATTGTAAGTCAATTCATTGCGGATAACCGAGGGTAAAATCAGTCGGCAAGCTGCTCTGCCAGTTTTACATTAGTGCACAAACGGATTCCTGACAATGTTCCAGGAAATGGTGGGTTTTCGACTGGCAAGCGTTTTCCCTATAAAAAGCCACGGATGTCCGTTTAACAACACTGCAACGTGGCGGATGTGACTCGCCACTGTATGAAGTCACTGCCCACAACTACATACTGGCAAGTTGACTAGAATCATAATTTAATATTTTTGACACCTTCAAGAGTAAGATACTCCCTGCCTACATGTATCTTTTTCACCACACATGTAATGCTCAAACTGTTTATACCACGCACGCTAGAACCCAACGTGGCGTCGTGCATTGACGACCTTATTTCTCATGATTACTTTTACAGTTTCCAAAGCTTGTACAACTTTCGGCTTACTGCCCATTACATGCATAGTAACGTGTTTGTTGCGCAACGTAATTGCATGTAAACGTTGATCATGCCTGGTTTGGTGTGCCTCGACAAATTCGGGAATATACTATTTATTTATTTATAGGTCATTTGCGGATTTTACTAAACGGTTCACGTTGGCAAATATTTGCTTGGGGTTGGTTATGATCAGAACGGCTGGCTCCGCTTTGAACTACCGGCGTTTCTTTATCTTTCCGACGTCACATTATTTACGCAGTTTCTTCTATACAGTGCAATCTTCATCACAACCCAAGCTGATGTATCTATCCATGTTTGCAACGCCTTCGCGCTCACTTTTTATTCCATATCAAACCTATGCCGTTTAATAGGTCTGAAGTTTTAATGCTACAAGGAACAGATGAAGTACCGAGTGGAGTAAGCTTTCCTTTTAATGATAACCGACAAGCCTTAGGCAACACATCCTATGGTAGCGTCCAATCAGTCTGGCTCTTGGCTTGAAGTATTCCGTTGAACTCCCTTTTCCCATGGTTGGAATTCGACTTCCGTTGTTCGTAAGGTGATAACGAAGCTTAGGCTTGCCACAACAGAATAGTGTGCAGTGTTCACTAGAGGTTCAAAGACTGACCACTCAGCTTCTGCAGGCAGCAAGTAAACATTACAACTAGATAAAATTGCACGTGCGGAGCTACGCGGGTCTGTAGGACGACACGTTGCGTGTCCTGATTGCAACAGTCATTAAGGCGTATTGTACCTCAAACTCGCCACAAACCGATAGAGGTCGAACGTCTAGTCAGAATATCCTTTGTAGCTTTAGCTCCCACACAAGTAAAATTTGTGGGCGGCTCATGCCATTCTGTACATATGGTAGCCCATCGCAACAATGATTTAATGGGCTACGGTGGCTAACTCCAGTTAATGGTTTGGGACTTCTAAGTCGGACTGAGCACCACAGCTGCTTGCATATGTTTCTGTTGATCCGACAGGTGTTGATAAGTTTCCTAGATATTGACGCTTTGGTGTAAAATAGCACACCAATGTAAGCCTTTGGTTTTTGGTAAAATCGGAAACAACCACATCCTGAAAGGCAACTTCTTGGGGCATAACGATGTTGTTTAACCGACTCATTGCCAGTCCAAAAAAGTCCGACAGCTTCTAGACTGTCAAGCGGCAAGGACTTTAAGTTCGTTTATTAGAATTTCTACGCCGGCGAATGCCACATGGAGGTATTGGGCAGTATCGCGGGACAAGACTGCAGGTTGAGCAACCAGTCAATACGGGTTCGTAAAGCCACTTTATCGCCCGAAATTTTACAACTTATGTATCAGCCTCATCTTTCTACGGCTTTTAAGCTCAAGAACCCCAGCCTTAAAATGGTCCCTGACTTTGGGGTCCAATCTCGGCGGACTTAAACCTTTGGGCCTTTTAACCTTGACAGACGAGAAAGTACTAGCTGCTGTAAATTGTGATTTTCTGAGGTGACGCTGAGGTCGAGCTGGGTCATTAGTTTGCTGACCAATTCGGACTACTCTTTTAACAGTCGCATGGCCTTCACCTATATGCAGTAGTCTATCGATGAGCCCTTGGAGTAATTCAATCATGTGAGCTTAATAATCCGAGTCTTTTCATTGTTTAACGCTTTTGCGTGATAGAACCTGAAAGTATGACGCCTCAGCAACGTCGGTGATGAACCTATGGGAGCAGGACTAGAAGAGCTTATGGGCTTGGGTGGCTTTTTACCAGCAGTGGTGTCTGAACTTGGTCAACTTGCCTTCCCACGCCAGATAAGTCCATGGATTCTGGGGTTCAGAAATTCACAGACACTGAGAAGTCCACGAACAGCTCAGTGAAACTGCGTTTCGGAGGTTCTGATTTGGCATCTTATCCCGCGAGAACACTGCGCCTGTGCTTTGGCTGGGTTTAAAGACGTGGTTGGTGGTAAAGATAGAGAACTGACCGGTTCGGCGATTTGACGGAGCTACTTTTACGACGGCGTCTCCTCCCACGTGGTGAACCATGGTTGGATGCCTGTAGAAGAGGTTTTCCTGCAGCCATTGGCAATCGTTGTGTATTATGATGTTTTGAACCGCACTATTTATCAAACATAACCTGAACGAACCGATACGGGTGATCAAGGGCGTTTTGCAGGAGGTTAATGGATAAGCCAAAGCAGCTGAAGCATTGAAGTGTGGCAGCATTATGTCCAAAATTTTCGTACACGAACCGCAAGTAGCTTGCGGCAGCATCACCATTTAGGCCAAATTTTAATGGCGGCAACAGACCGCCGCTGCGCTAATCAACGAGATCTCCGCACTTTGCCAGATACTGTCCACAAATTAGTACAGGTAGGATAATAACCAAACGAAAGATATAGTTGCACAGTTCACACAGAAAAACAAGTTTCACACAGTAGTCCGCATGAAAAGTAGAATCAAGAGCGCAATGCTTCAAAAACTCGTGTTTTCCGTGGGTAGGGTCAGGGATTGCCTTCGCAGGACTGACCCTTGCTAAGCTGACTGAAACAGCCAATAAAGTTAACGATTGCTGTTTTAATCGCGCAGTATGTCGCTCCGTTAAGTTGCCTTCTAACGCGGATCATAAGCCTGTCCCAATTGTATCGATTTCCGGAAGGATTTTGCAGCTGGTGATCGCGTTCTCAACAATAATCGCTGCCGTGGTTGCAGCCATGGATGCTACTCTCGAAGTAAACGTTATCCAGCAAGGAGTTTAGCGTTACTTTTCTTTTGGTACCATCACCGCTTTTGAGCAGATGCAAAGATTCTTAACCTGCTAAATATATAAATAAACGGTGAATTCTTGATAAAACGAGGCACACCACTGAAGGCGTGACCAAATATGCGTACAACCATAGCTGTATTGGGATAGTAAAAACTTCCACTGTAATAAAATGTACAGCCGAAATGTTCATAGTTTATACAAAGGACTGCTCACTCTGGTAATAGCGGGATCCAGAAACATGCTGGTGCTGGGACGCAAAAAAGCAGTCACGATTGCTGTGGAAATATCCGAATTTTGCGTGATGCTGCACGTTGTATTTCATGAGCGCGGGTGCCAACGCAAAAGTTCGGTACAATAGGTCTCCATTGAATGTCAGGGCCCATTGATGCTCCCTTAGGGCATTCTGTACCTCAATAACGGTTGAAATAGCCATTTCATTTAGTCCTTGCAGGGGCTGCATTTAATAACCTGAGGGCTAAGCCAGTGTGAAATTGTGAGCTGAGAAATTATACATTCGCAAGTCACGTGCGCAAAGTTATAGTGTTGTTAGACGGACAGTAGGGGCAGTTTATATAAAGAACGCTTGCCAGACGGAAATACCGCTTCCTGGAACACATCCGTAAGTTATTTACAGCAGTAATATAAGCTGGCGGTTCATCTTGCAAACTGATATTTCCTCTGCTTATGTGCAGTCGATTGACAGATAACTACTTACGGTTGCTGACCAAAGGTCATAGGCAGAATCCGCCATCAGTCCTTGCAGTCTGTCAGAAGTAAAAATGAGTCGTGGGGTCCGATGATGCATGGTGCACGTGAGTAAAATTTTCGAGATAGTAGAGGCTGGCCTCTTTACCTGTGGTATACTTTTCCGGGTTGTGCAGAATTCGTGTCCAGCTATGCTCACTGGACCTGTCATGCGGGTGGTAGGTGCAATTGTTCCTCGTGGCCGAATACGTCCATAGCAGGCAAAATGCCATTCTTCAGTCCAATGCAGGACCCTAAAAAGGTAACGATTAAATTTTCGTCCGCAAACAAGGATCTTAATTTCTTTCAATGGTAAGTTATCTTGAGATGTAACTGTCTCCAAGGTAGTGAAAATAACATGAACTGCTGTCGGAAGAGCGGCGGGTGAAATGAAACCTCAGAATGTTCCTGAAGAAATAAAATAGGCCGGACGCACTTTTCGAGCGCTATTGAACAACGACAAAGCTGTCAATGAAAGCCCACCGGAACCGCTGCACCTGCTTGGAGTATTAGAATCTTCATGCTTAAATAAAAAACGCGAAACCAAATCGTTTAGGTGCCCCTAAGAAAGAGTAATGCTGTCCATGGCAATGTAATTTACTCGCGACAAAAGGATCTATCATCCAAGGAGAGGTATGTATATATGATTCCAGGTGAGTAACTTGTGGTGCTGTGTTTGTGATTCGAGTTAAACCCACTTGTTTAGACCCGTGAAAGTGGAGTCTCCAAAACTGCTCTAAATACTATACATGTAACAATGAGCAACTTCTACAGAGAGGTGAATTGTTCTTCCTATTTAGGAGAAAGGAGCGTGGTTCAACAAGCTAGTTTTTGAGAGTGGACCAGCCAATTTCAGAAGCTTAACCATTTTGCGTCGGCCGATGTAACTGCGGAAATCGCAGAAAAGCGGGTAACAAACGAGCGTTAGCCAATCGGGCAGGCCACCAGGAAGGCAGCAAAAAAGCCCCATCAAAATACTGATGGCATGCAACAGCTCGTAGCTGTAAGACACGCTGAAGCCTGCGTGAGTTTGTTAAGTATACATGATTTACAGTTTTGTTCCGTACATAACCTCTCTGGAGTAGCTTGTAGTGGACCCGGACCCAAAGAGAAATAAAGATGAATAAATGATGATCAGAAATGACAAGACTCACAGAAGGGTTCGACGTGGGTTAGAAGTCCAACCATATAAAATTTCCTAGTCCTCTTGCGTCAGCCACTCCGATGGATTGCAACGACGACGATGGTGAAACCAGTTGAGACGGAACGAGATCATGCCATAAAATCCGCGACACAAGAACACAGAGAGAACACGTCGAGTTGCCCGCGTGGTTCAAAAGGTATGCTATTTATCAATCAAAACAAGTGTACAAGGTAAATGTACAAGAATTGGTTGTACTAGGGAAGGAATGTACAATGAAAGATAAGTAAATTTACAGGCGCTACAGAACACCCTCCCTAGAGCGTTGGAAAGAGAGAAAACGCTCGATAGTATTATTGTGTGTAGTCGCGGAAACGCACAGGAGTTTTGTTAGTCCTACCAGAACGAGTGTGTGTTGTAGGGGGTTGTGGTAAACAGGCAGAGTCTGTAGGCGTAGTTGTCGTTGGATGCATACGAGTACATTCGGTACGAGGGTCAGTAGCGGAGGGGGTGAGTGTGAGAAAACCGGAGTGGAGTTGGAACAATCATCCAGGTAGGCAACTTTCAAACGATCGAGACTGACAGAACCAGGCGTGCCGTTACGATCGACAACGTAATACTTGTCATGTCGCGAAATCACTTTGAATGGCCCTTCATAAGGCGGTTGCAGTGGCTTGCGAACAGCATCAACGCGAACGAATACGAAGGGGCATGAATGTAAATCCTTATGTACTTGAGGCATGCGTGAGTTCCTTCTCGTCGGCGTTGGCTGGAGCTGACTCATATGATGTTTAAGCCGGGCGACATATGAAGTGGGATTAGATTAACTGGTGATGCTGGAATCGATGATCATCTCACCAGGAAGTCGAAGCGTTGTACTGAAGGTAAGCTCGGCAGGAGAGCAGCCGATGTCTTCCTTGCTTGTGTTCCGTATACTGAGCAGTATGATAGGTAAGGCTTCGTACCAGGATGTAGCGCTGGCTGTTAAAGCTGCCTTCAACTGTCTATGGAAACGTTCCACCAAACCATTAGAGGCAGGGTGATATGCGGTAGTGCGTAAGTGGTTGCATCCCATGAGGCGGTTTAAGTCACGAAACAAGGTGGACGTGAACTGTTGTCCTCTATTGGTGGTAATGGTCGCAGGTACACCAAAGCTAGATGCCCAAGATTCAACGAAATGGTGAGCGACAGTTTCGGCAGAGGTATCACGCAATGGGACTGCATGCGGCCATCTTGTGAAACGATCAACACAAGACAATAAGTGCGTAAAACCGTTTGAAGGAGGCAATGGTCCAACTATATCCAAGTGAACGTGTTTAAAACGCGCGTCTGGAAGTGAGAAAGTTCCTGGAGTGGTAATGGTATGACGATGAACTTTACTCTTTTGGCATAGAATACAGGATTTTGCCCATTGCCTGATGTCAGTATTCATGTTTGGCCAAATATAGAGATCCGTGATGAGCTTAACGGTAGAACGGATGCTCGGATGGGAGAGGCCATGAAGATGATCGAAAATTTTCCGCCGGTACGACAATGGGACGTATGGACGCGGCTTACCGGTGGAAATGTCACAATGTATTTTCGAATCACAGTGAAGCTAGGGTACCTGGACGATCTTCAGTGCTTTTTTATTGCAAACAGATTCGAAAGCAGAGTCAGTGATTTGTGCAGCAGCAATGTCCTCTAATTGGATGGACGAGGTCGACAGTTGGTGAATGTCGGTGCGGGATAACGCGTCAGCGACAATGTTGCCTGACCCCTCGATGTAGTGGATGGCAGAGGTAAACTGCGAGATATAATCAAGAGGTCTTGTCTCCCGAGAAGAATAGCGATCAGCTGGCGGGTTAAATGCATAGACAAGTGGCTTATGGTCAGTTAGAACGATGAAGTGGCGTCCTTCGAGGATGTGGCGGAAGTGCTTAATGGAGAGGTAAACAGCAAGAAGTTCACGGCCGAACGTGCTGTACCTGGTTTGAGCCGGCTGGAGCTTCCGTGAGAAGAAGGACAGCGGCTGGACTTCGTTGTCTATGACCTGTTGTAAAACGCCTCCAACGGCTGATTGCGACGCGTCGGTTTTAAGTACTAACCTGGTGCTGGCGTCTGTGTTCAGATGGCTCAGCGAAGTCGCGGTTGCTAGCGTTTGTTTGGCTTTTTCGAAAGCAGCTAGAGTGTCGGGTGACAAAATTAGCTTTCTCGGGTTACGCTGCAGTAAATTGGTGAGCGGTTTTAGGACATCGAAACAGTTAGCGATAAAACGACAGTAGTAGTTAATGAGACCGAGGAAACGTCGGAGGCTCTTTATGGACTGAGGCACAGGGTAGTCGGTGATGGCAGTGACCTTGTCCGGCAGTGGACGCATATCTGTGGAGTCGATGTGATGTCCAAGAAAATCGATGCTAGGCATGCCAAAACTTTACTTAGCAGGGTTGATTGTGACACCAAAATGAGCTAGACGTTGGAAAACCTGGTGTAAATGAGACAGATGTTCCTCTTCGGTTGCGCTGGCTACCAAAATGTCGTCAATATAGGCGAAGACAAAATCAAGGCCACGAAGGACTTGGTCAATAAATCGCTGAAAAGTCTGGGCAGCGTTCCGGAGACCAAACGGCATACGGAGAAACTCGTAAAGACCGAATGGCGTCGTGATTGCGGTCTTAGGTATGTCTTCTAGGACCATCAGAAGCTGGTAATACGCGCGGACTAGATCAATTTTAGAGAAAAGGCGTTTCCCGTATAGACTCATGGAAAAGTCATGGACGTGGGGAATTGGGTATTTGTCTGGAACAGTGGTGTTATTTAGAGCGCGATAGTCGCCGCATGGTCGCCAAGCCCCTGTGGATTGCTTTGAAACCATATGAAGTAGGAATGACCATGGGCTATTCGATGGACGAAGAATGCCCAAATTCATCATGTGTTGAAATTCAGATTTGGCAATGGCGAGTTTGTCGGGAGCAGGGCGTCGTGGTCTGGCGGTGACAGGATTGCCTTTAGTTTCGATGTGATGGCGTATTTCGTGTTTGGGCTGAAAGTCGTCGCTGATCGGTTGATAAATGGACGGAAACTGGCGCAGAAGAGCAGTAAACATATTGTCGGAAGGCAGAGCCAAACGAATGCCAATCGAGTCGATAGCGAGGACTTTGCCGGAGACAGTGACTGAGGTGACGCTATCACGGAGTTTCCTGTTTCCGAGATCAACGATGATGCCAAACTTCGTCAAGAAATCGGTGCCAAGAATGGGCTTCTGAACATCGGCGATTAAGAAAAGCCAAGGTAGTCGACGTCGGAGTCCCAGATCTAGGGTTAACAGTTTCTGACCGTACGTCTGAATTATCGTACCATTGGCCGCCTGGAGTGTGACATGCCCCGGCGAAAGTTGCCGTTTGTGTGTACCTACGGGTACGACGCTAACTTCGGCACCCGTGTCGACGAGAAAACGGTAGCCGGTTGAGTTGTCAAACACGTAGAGAAGGCGACTATGGTGTTGGCCAGCGGCAGCTGTCGCCATTACTGGCTGGCCGGCGAGTTTCCCTGTTGGTTCTGTAAGCGAAAGGCTTTAGGGTGCGAACACCACGGCCTACAGTTCCGTGCAGTATCCCCAAATCGTTTGTGAAAATAACAGGAACGCTTCAGTTGGTCACGGTTTGAGGGTACAGCACGTGTGTTACGGCCAGGTGATGCACTTCGACGACGGTTAAGACGTTTGGTGATGACGGAAACTTGGGCGGTTAGCTGTTCAATCTGGTTCTGCAGCCTATCCATTACGGATGTACTTTCAAACGCGTTAGTAGGCTGCGAGACCTGATTAATGGGATGCTTGAAAAAGCATTCATGCACCTTGTCAGCTAGTTCAGCCAACTTATCAAGCGGAGTTTCATCACCTTGGACGGACAAAACGAGGACGGTATTAGGTGGTAGACATTTAGTCCAAAGTTGGCGCAGGACTGAGTCATCAACTTCGTAGCTACCAACTAAAGTTCTCATGCGCCGCAGTAACTGAGATGGGGAGCGGTCGCCAAGTTCAACACCAGAAAGGAGTTGCTTTAAGCGAGACTCGTCTGAAGCGGTCGTGCGTTTTAACACAGCAGCTTTAAGGGTATCGTACGAAAATTCTGTTGGCATAGGGTCTAGAACGTCGATCACCTCAGTAACAATGTCCGTAAGGAGCTGAGTAGCCACATAGGAAAACCTTGTCTCTTGTGTAGTAATCCTACGGAAACGGAAATACGCCTCAATTTGCGTGAACCAAACGCGAGGATTAGATGCACCAAAAGCAGGTAAATTAAAGGAAATATGGTTTTCACAGGGAACCGTACACATACTAGGTTAGGATTCCATAGTAGTCGTGCAAAAAAAATACTGGGAGTTCTAAGCTTACAAAAAATGAAGTACTAAAAAAATTTCGGGGTCACCAATTATGTAGTGGACTCGGACCCAAAGAGAAATAAAGATGAATAAATGATGATCAGAAATGACAAGACTCACAGAAGGGTTCGACGTGGGTTAGAAGTCCAACCATATAAAATTTCCTAGTCCTCTTGCGTCAGCCACTCCGATGGATTGCAACGACGACGATGGTGAAACCAGTTGAGACGGAACGAGATCATGCCATAAAATCCGCGACACAAGAACACAGGGAGAACACGTCGAGTTGCCCGCGTGGTTCAAAAGGTATGCTATTTATCAATCAAAACAAGTGTACAAGGTAAATGTACAAGAATTGGTTGTACTAGGGAAGGAATGTACAATGAAAGATAAGTAAATTTACAGGCGCTACAAGCTCTGATTGCAACCACTGGGTAGGATGAATGTTCTGCAAAGCACATGGTCAAAAGACTGATATAAAATGTCGTGTTTACATGGTTCAGCGAATGGTTCTCTCGACAATATACCGTAATTTTATTTAGTTAATTGATGATATTGGCAGCTATCCGAATACGGGTAGCAACTTGGATGAAACTAAGACCGACTGCAATTAAAAGTAAACCACGGAGCAGCTAGTTCGTAAAGCGGAGCTCCAAGAGGTAAGTGTAGTGCATGCGAGCCGAAGTGCGATAAGTAGATATTGGGAATAATGACAATGAACAAACATTCATCACGGGATAAAAGCAAGTGCTTGACACGTCCCGTAGGATGGTTGCGGCGAATATAATTCAATCAAAATATATCTGGGTCATCTAGCGAACGTCTGCCGAGTTGAACAATTTGATAATTAACATCAGTGTAATATGAAAAAATTATCACGCGTAAACGTTCAGAAAGTCACTGGGGTGCAGTGATTGTTGAGATAACGAGTAAGAAAAGTAAAATATGGTCGCTCACTTAGGTCCACTTGATACAAAAATCCTGTTGAAAACATGCTTGGCGTAATCCACAATAGAGAAGCTTAGGTAACAAAACTTTGGGAGCTAAGAGCAACATCTAGTCGTTTTTTGAAAACATCGAAGGTAGGAGAGGATAACACTGAGTCTGGGAGTGCGTCCCAGGGTTGTCAAACCCGAAGGGAAAGTATTTTCGTCGACACTCTAGCCGGCTATATTGTTCCTTCAACTTTAAGCAGTTGCCTCTGAGCTGCGTGTTGTGGCTAAGTTTCAGCAAATGGCGACGTACGTAGTTAGGGTCACTCAGTATCTGATACGCTAAGATGAGGTCGCCGCACAGCCTTCCATAGCGTCTGCTAACAATTCCCAGCAACTTCAGCCTTCGGTGGTAAGAGTGATAGCGCAGGCCCTTTACATTTTTTGTTGCTCTTTGTTTTGGTGCCACTATCGCTTCTAGATCGCACTTCAACCAAGGTTTCCAAGCTTGGATTGCGTATCCAACATGCGGGCGCACGTAGGAATTGTGCATCATTTGGAAGATTTATGGGTCAAATCTCCCGAATGCTCTGCGCAGCATGCCGACATGCTGGTTGCCTCTTTTTGCAGCTACTTCAGCCTATTTTGAACAGTTGAGGTCGCTCATGATATCATAGTCGGAATGCCGTCAGCATCTTGCGAACCTGGTCAGCGGGGACTAGAATTGTGCCGTGTATAAAAGGCCGTTAGCCCGGGTAGAGTCAAGGTGATGGGGGAAGAAGTAAACTCATAACACAACACCCAGGATGTAAGGCAATCGCGAACATACGTAAAGAACGGATGCATACCACGGGAGGTAAGGTGAGCCTAGTAATTACTGTGATTGCCGGAAAAGCTTAAACAGCAAAAGTTTTTGAGCCGTCCGACAGCTGGAGCTCCGCCGGTGAGCAGGTGAAACTAACAACGATGCTAAATTAGTGCGGCTCAATGAGATTATGTCGTACAGTGGTGGTCGTAAGAAAAACACCGAGCACCAACGGGAAAGTACAGGTTCTAGATGAAAAAGACTATATGGACAAAGGATATATAAGACGAAAACGGATCTCAACGTAAGTAGAACAGAACGAAGCCGTTGCCAATCCAACCTTGGTAATAACACTGAGTTCTTTGCAAAGTGGAGCAGAAGAGGTCTAAGGCACTACTAGTTTAAGCAACGCACTGACAGTAGATCGTTCAATTTAGCAAAAATATCAATGGAGTGGATCAGAAAAATAGACAGTTCAAAGTTAGAAGAGGCTACACTTTAGAGGTGTGTCTGGTATTACAGAGAATATACCATGTATTTATTTATTTATTTATAGAGTGAGTAAGTCCAACAAGGTTATCAAAGTAAGGGAAACAGTTTGTTGGCTATACGGAGCAGAGAGCGTTTTCACATCAGTAGGCAGGAGACTGTCAGGAAGCGAAAGGCAAGCCAGAGGAGACTAACTCAGAGCATGGCAATGAGAGTTGGCAGTCTGAGAAAAGAAAGAATGAAAACAGAGAGCGCAACGCAGGAAAGACAGAATTATGAGGAAAAGGATTTATTGAAGAAGTGTGAAGAGGCCAACGAGCATCTCGTGTTGATTGAGACAGAGCATTCGGTCTTCCGAGCATTAGCCGGTAATGCCACAGTAGACCGAGAGAATTCTGAAAGCAGCAAACAGAAAAGACAAGACTGGATTATTTGGCTCATTAACCTTGATTCTTACAGTTAAGTTGGGAAGGCAAATAGAGTGAAATAGCCGAAATGGGCAAGTAACCGAAGGAGGAGCGATATTAAATTGTGAACAAGTCCAGCAGGCGCACGAGTTGCGGGAAAGAATGCATTAGTTGTGCAGAGCCTAGACCGTTTACCACGCTGTAGTCTGGAGGCAGTCAGGAAGCAGGAGGCTGCTCTGATAAGACTAGGTCAGGGCACGGCACTGAGAGTTGGCATTCCAAGTGAAGAAGGAATAAAAACCGAGAAGGTTGAGGAAAGAACAGGGTGGGGAGACAACTTAGAGGGTCAGCAAAAATGTGCCTGACGCAACTGAAAGAAAATATGGTAATAAAGGGTGTGCAAGTCCAGCAGGCTTTCGGGGTGAGGGAAACATAGCATTGAGTCAGCAGTACCTCTACCGTTTCCATCTCGGTTGCCTGGAATCAATCTGAGAGTAGTATACTTATCAGCTGAGATCAAAGCAGGGCATGGCACTGAGGTTTGTCAGTCCAATAGTGAAAGGAATTTAAACCGACATCGCGGTAAAGACAACATTTGAGTTCATTCTGCAAACCGCGGCAGAGTAAGTTCCACGCCAACTAGTGATGGCCATGGCTGAGCCTGTCCACTCTGATAGTCGCCTACGTTACTCCTACATTTCCTCAACCCTTCTGTACTCCATGGTTGACACCGGTGCCGAATTTAGCCGTATTACTTGTGCTGCAGAACTACGCCATCTAATCCCAACCGGACTGACATTACAGACGGCTACCAATAGTGAGTTTCATACTTACGGCCAGAAATTGCTGACTCCCATCCTTGGTCACCTAGGAGGGTTTTACTTCGTTTTTCTCACTGCTGCAGTCCAACGCCCTATACTTGGTGTTGATTTGCGCAACAAGTTTGGTCTCATAGTGGACCATCATAACCGTAAACTGTGCGATAGCTTGACAACCTTTTACGTTTTGGTTAAAGTCACCTCGAGCATTTCGATCATTCTTCGCATATTATTACCCCCGATAACGTAGTTACCTAACTACTTCACAGTTTCATGCACTTTACGAATGGTCTGAAAAATTTATTGAGTCTAGGCACGAAAGTACGCAGCACATCGTAACGCATGGACCGCTAGTATCTCACGGACCTCGACGACAACCTCTAGCTAAGCTCGCTACTGCCAAGGCAGTTCAAACACATGTTTCGTTTCAGCATTGTTTGTCTTTCTACTAGCCCACAACCCACCCCGTTTCTTATGTTTGCAAGTGCCCAGTGGTGATGGAAGATCCTCTGAAGACTACCGAGCGGTAGACAACGCCACCATCCTCGACAGCTATGCGATTCGGCGCATCCAAGCTTTTGCAACTGGTCAAAATGGAAGTAACATTTGGTCAAGGTAGACGGTGTGCCTGCATATCACCAAATTCCGGTTACCCCCTGACGATATTCCGAAGAAAACTGCAACCACCTCACTTGGAATTCGTGAATTCGTTCAAATGCCATTTAGTCTACGTAATACCTCACAGACCTTCCAAAGGTTATTTGCTCAAGATATTAGGCTTCATCTTCACCTACATTGATCATATTCTTTTAGCCAGTTCCAACCAGGCTGAGCATATATCACACCTTCGATCGGTTTTCGTACACTTTTCTCAGTAAGACGTTACACTTAAGGTTGACAATAGTGTTTCCGGCCACCTTTCTGCGGATTTTTGTTCCAACAAATTGACTGCAACGGCATTCGCCCAATCCCAGAGTAAACACAAGCGAGTGCAGCTTACCTTATGCCGCGTTTCTCCAAAAGTCTCCGTCGTTTTCTTTGCATGATTAGTTATTACAGCTGTTTTGTACCAGGCTACACTAAGCTACTCCAGCCATGGACGGCTTCGCGTAAAGGCGGGTGGTGAAACTTCGAGCCCACTCAGGCAGCCATGTTTGCATTCGACAAGGTCAAGCACGCCTTGTTTAACGATACCGAGCTAAGTTCTCTAAGAAATGCGGTTGATACCCCCCTCATCTTCAGGACTGTTGAATCTCTAAACGCAGGTCGGGCTGTAGTGCAGCCCGTAAGCCAGGGGCAACCGGTGACTGTATCCTTTTCGTTCGCAAAATCCAGCCCGCAAAAACGCGATACACCAGTTCCATCAAAAAATCTGCTATCTACCTCGTTATGAAGCAAATCCTGCACCTACTCGAAGGTCGCACGTTTACCATTCTCATCGATTAATAACGACTTGCCGTTGCTTGTCGCAGTTTAACCGACCATTACCAAATGAAATTTCTTCGTTTGGATTATAACTGATAGCTTTCATGCAACATTCGCCACCTTGATACGCCAATAACATTGTCGCCGGTGTCACATCGTGTACCAGTTTTCACGAAGCTTTACGGCAACCGATCAACCTGTAAAATGTAACAGCCTATCAGGAAAGAAAACCTGAGTTCTGAGCAGCTGAGATCCAACCCATTGATCAAAATATCACAACTGCCAATTCTTAACGTATACTTAGTAGTTACTGTTCGAGTCCCGTCGAAAACCTTCGGCCATTGGTCCCTCAACTCTACCGCCGAAGCATCTATGCCCACTTGCATAGAATCATACCCAGGCACCTGATCTACTGTCACGCTGAGTACTGAGCGCTTCATTTAGCGCAAGATGCGCTCCGTGCCTTAGCAGTGAGCCGAACTCTGTAGCAGTTGTCACACCAGCAAGCCCAACCGCCACACAGTTATCGTCCCCGACAAGTTTGCGCTTCCCCAAGCCCGTAGCAAACAAGTACAGCTTGAACTCGTTATACCTATGCCTCCATCCAACGGGTTTGTTCACCTCTTAAATATATTAATAACTAACTAACTGGTATATCCTCGGTAGAACGATATGTGCGGATCGTTAAACGCGTTGGCCACGTGCTGTGCCTTAAGGAAACGTGGCGGCAGGAAACGTAGCGTGAACATTCATTGAAAATTGGACTTCCGTCCTAGGCATGCCAGCCACTATCTGTACCGATAGAGCGTCATACTTCAATTGGGCCTTGTTTCGCGACCTCAGCCGCTCGCTCGGTTGTTTCCATCCACGGACAACAACCAATCACAGAGCTGCCAATGGTAACGTTGTACCGTTTCAACGCCAACATAAAGACGCAATTACTTCTTCACAGTAGAGCTTGCGGTGGTCATAAAGTCTACCGATCTTCTTGCTTGGTATTCGTACTACCAACAACGAAGGCTTTGGCTGTAGCCTTGCTGGGTTTTTTGGCAATACACCCATACAAACCGGAGGAATGCTGATAGACGCAAGCGTGACTAAAACGTTGACCAGGTCACGTAGGTTGCACGTCTGCGGCAACAATTTAGTTCTATTTGCCCAACATATACTCAAATCAGCCCTCCAAGTCGACAGGTACATTTTGATTAGCGCACTTGCCTCGTTGTTCTCGTGCCGGCCGATTTCGTCCGTAAACAGCTGGCCCCAGTTTATAATGGGCTCTTTATGGTGGTTGTCCGGAAGAGGAAGTACTTCTTGCTGGATAGAAATAGATATCAGGGTGCTGAGAGTATTGACCACTTGAAGCTGACCTACATCGATTTACGACCACTACTGGATAAAGCGGACATTCTTGTAAACGACCAGCCCACCTTATCAAGTATGCCCATATCTCAGCCCATGTGTGACCCCACGTTTCCTTATCTTGCACTACAGGCACCTAATGACTCAAACACAAACTCCCCCACCAAAAATACTTTGGAAGTACAGCTGTGATCCCTTCAAGCCTACGATAAATGAGGCAAATGTATCGAGCATTCGTCCCACTGACTTACGCTCTAGAGGGGAATTCTGTTAAAGTTGGACAAGTTTATTTTTCCAACTGTACACTTCTGTTCCCCTTACCATTATTTATTGTAAAGTTTTGTTGTAACTGACCATAAATAGCTAAAGACTTCTTCGAAGTGCCATTCGCCTTCTGGTTTCGTCTGAGTGTTTTACTGTCCATCAGCAGATCTACTTCGTCGAATTACCGCACTGACTAAATATTCCTCTTCCGACCTGGATTGTGCAACTAGTTTACGACATACCTATGCTCCTGATTTGCCATAGGCTGGGTCCAACGTTCTTGGAACTGACGGGTTACCGATACGCGTGAATTGTAGATTGCGCATTGCCTGGGTTTGTTGCCCGTCTGCGGGCGTCACGGAAATACACCAACCGTTAACATGTCGATCACTTTTGCTTCCGGTTCTCCTTACCCACTTATTCCTCTCCGGCACATTTGCTTCCCACTTTAGTTCTTTCTTAGCAGCGTCCCTTAAGCCGGCCTTGCAGTAGGCGTTTGATCATCTAGCCGACTACGAGTTATTTAGTTTGTATTTTAGCTCTAATTGTCTACTACGGCCAGTCGTACTACATTGACGCGGAAGAGCTAGGAACGCCGGACAGGTTCAATACTACTGGAAATCTGTATGTTCGCGTACAGTGTGTATTGGAATACTAATGATAGGCTTCCGTATATCCGTGCATGCTAAAGGTTAAAATGAGACGTTTATATTGCAACTGAAGGTAAAATTTATTGTTCTGAAGAGTTGTAAAACTTAAATAGCTATAAACATTATGAGGTTGAATATCAAGTAAGAATGCGGCGACAAAAGGCTCCACCACTACCATTTATTAAGTCACAAGTTACAAAACTTACAACGTTCGGAAATTTCAGCCCACCTCTTAGATATATAACATTATCATGTATTATCATAGATCTTGTCTTCAGCCCAGCTCAGGCAGGTGTCATCATCCTGACAGTAATTAAAGGCAGCGAGAAAAGCCAGCATGGTGCCTTTTTATTCCAATGGAAAAGTCGCCGCAGAATCCATAGCCAGGGTAGTTGCCGTCGGTACCTCTGGCATGTGGTTCCACACCGTCTGAAAACAGCCGCAATCGCTATGGACTGAAGTATTCCTGACCCCATCATCCTAATGATGCGTGGAACCTAATACTTTCCAAACTGACATCCTTAAGTAAGCAGGCAGGTCCGTTTTGCCTTAAAAATCCCTCAAGAGTGCTCCACTTTGGATTGAGAGTAAACAGAGCTCCTTGATGAACAGAAGGCACAAATTGTCGGATCGTTTCAGGCAATCTCAAATAAAGACTGCTTACTCCTCTTACAAGACCATCAAGGGTGTTTTGTTTACGGTACTTCGGAACCGTCAGCAATATTAAACATCATTAGCAGAACAATCCAGAACGACACCCAAATTGCTTTCCTCTTATCTGAAAAAAGCACCTGGGCCGGCATTGGCATCTCCAACTTGTGTTTATGTGAGCATCGAGACTTACTTACTGAAGTCGCTGATGAAGCCAGTCTTTTGGCCCAACAGTACAACTGTCTTTGCTAGAGAAACTCCCACCTGCGACAACACTGAGTCCAATATTCGTTATCTGGTGGATCAAATAGACATTAGCGGCAACGCATATATATATAGATATATATATATATATATGTATATATATATATTCTCGACTGTGCGTGGCATGCTCATGGAAGGATAAGCAGGTAGATTAAACTGTGCATACATTTTACGGCAACTGTACCAGCGACAGTAGAAACTTGTTTACACGTTCACGCTCGGAACTGTACAATGCTGGAAATGCGAAAACCTAATTGAGCTGTCGTGAGGTCGGAAACCGTTGGCTAGGGCATAATCGGTCTGCCTTATATTGCAGTCATACCTCAGCTAAAAATAGAGTAAGAATTCTGCGTGCTCCATCAGAGGATAATTGAAGGGCACGATCGAGAAATGTATAAAAATATACTGAGTTCGTGCACATGTTAAGCAACTTAACGGTGATATGGTGGAGAGTAAACAGACGACAGCATATGCGTGAAATCGTAGGAATCAGTTATGACAGTATATACAGATGTAGAAGCTCCAGTGTTACGAGCGCATCTCGATTGGTGACGCTAGTTGGCTCGCCAGTGTGAAGTTATGAGCTGTGACTTTACTCGGTGGCGCGCCACATTAGCCATGTTGCAGTGTTGTTAAACGGACATTTGTAGCTAATTCTAAGGAGAACGCCTGCCAGGCAAAAGCCCACCACGTCCTGAAACACTGCCGCCAATCCATTGAATGGCAAGTTGTAATCAGCTATGCTTCTTGTTAAACGTTTTTTCGCTCGGTTATTCGCAGTCAAGTTGTCTGTAATTTATCCATTGACTGATCCATTAGGCGCCCGCCTACTGCGTTCCTGTGTCCCGTCCTGTTTTGAACAGATGGTTGTGCCCGATTGCTAGGTCACAGAGTATACACTTTTGTTCATGATGTGTTAATCAACTGCAGAATCACGTAAAGTCACCCAGGGATATACATTGAAATATGTTGAAGTCCTGAAGAATAGGTTATGGTTTCGATAAGCAGATCGGGGACCCTCCCATGGTAAGTTAGAAAATAAATTGAAACGGTAGGCAACCAAGGCCAATTGAACCGTCAAAACGGAGTGAATAGGTCAGGATGGCCAATAGTTCTGGCCTTATATCGGCAGGTGAATGTGCGTTCCGAAGTCAAAAGCAGTGCTCTAGGCAAGACGTATGTGAAAGCGATGGTGTTAGGCTAACGGGACTCAATTGTTCAAGCCACGGGAATATTGTATCCTTGCAGGATGTCGAATGATTTGTCCCGTTGGTAAATACGGCTGATCATCTTCCACTTATATCCAGATCAGGGGACCTTGTGCATTGTAGTATATTATTGTTGCAGCGATGGACAGTTGCTCGAATGCTTGACGTCGTACCTGTAAAAATCAATGAAAAGGAAGGCAGCGAACAGACCGCCGCATGGGCAGACGAACGAAATGCATCCGGAACGCAGTTGATCAATTTCAACAAGCACTGAACGATTGTATCCCTATACGGTTCTGTGCCGTGTTTAGTAGTGCGTGTGGCGACAGAGCTGGCCAAAAATATCCAATGAATTTAAAGTGAAGTTGTGGGGCATTGGATCCTTTTCCAAAGAAAAGCTGCCCAACCAGCTCTGCTCAACTTTCACAACAAAAAAACAAGGAGCTCAATATCGCCAGAAAGAACCAGAAGAATTTCAAGGTGGGCGCTTACGACCCCAGCAGCTGTGCACCAAACAATGTCAATGCATTTGTCATTGCCAACTGGAAACATATACTTGTATTTTGCCTACCTGCATGCAAAAGCATAGGATTAATGTAAAGACTGATCTGAACCTGTAAGGGTGCAGCCTCTAGTCCGCCTAGAATTATACCTATTTATTTAGTTATTTGCTTAGTTGATCGTTATTTAAATATCGCATACGCACATATATCATGTGATGAAATACAAGGAGAGGCGAGCAGAGCACGGATCAGTAGAGAATGAAAGACTGTTCCAACTTAGGGATGAACATGAAGTAAAGTGAGGTGGAGGGTCCCGAAAGCGCATATGCCCAAGCTGGGGGAGTCGGAAAGAGGAGGACGAGGTCTGCGGATTGTAGTCAAGAATATCACTCAGAAGAAGTGAATGGGACGCGTTGCATCAATCCTAACTTAACACGAACATAAGGGTGCATTGAGAACAAACACGTGTAAGTCAGCGTCAAATGAAGAAGGAAAGCAAAAGAAAGCAATGAAAGGAAAGAAAATGGTTAAAAAGGGTACTATTCAGGAAAAGCGCAAAAGCCAATGGAGAGCTTCGGGTGATGATTCGTCATTCTTAATTAAAGGAAAGCTAGATAACGCCCAGCATTGTAATTGAGCCTGGTTTGCTCCGGAATAGGAATTTAGCATGCCGAGCAAAGCACTAAGTATAAGGGACATAGAGTGTTTGGATTACGGAGCCTAAATCGTTTACTCCTTGGATGCCTGGATGCAGTCAGAACGAATAAGACTGATCAGACGAGACTAGAGTAGAATCAGGCCTGTTGACATTCGTCCAATGAAAAAGGAATGTAAACAGACAGCGCGAAACGAAAATAATGGGTCTGGAGGAAAAAGCATCTGTTGAGAAGAAGTGAAAAAGCCTACAAAGAGCTCGAGGTTTTGTGAACAGGCCTTTGGATATACCGCTGATCCGTCGGTGGGGCCACAATACTCGGAAAGCAGGAGGCCATTGAGACGAGACTAGAGCGTCGGATCATATAGAGAAAGCCGTTTTATTAATATCGACATGCTAGCAGACAGCGTTGGCAGAAATAGACATGTTAAGGATGGAAGGGGAATATAATAAAAAGCATGAATCCTTACCAGTAATGCTTCCGAGGTGTGCGTCACACTGTTGCATCAGCGGAGCCTAGATTATTTAGATCTCAAACATCCGAGAAGTCAGAAAACAGGAGACGGTTCAGACTAGTCCGCGGTAAGTCAGCAAGCTAAGCTATGCTGCGAAATTAAGGTGAGAATAACAGTATTGGTTGTTACAAGAAAAGAAGAATTGCGATACGACGGCAGCTACATGAAACGCCAGTTAGCATACCGAGCGAAACGCTTCGGTTGAGGGACAGAGTGGGTTGCGACTGCAGAGCCTAGATCATTTAAGTCTCGGATGTCTGGAAACAGTCAGAAGGTGGGGACTGCTCAAACCAGGTGAGATAGGAGCCAGGCCAGAAGAGTTATCCTTCCAGTTGATAAAAATGGTAAATAGAGAGGGCGAAAAGAAATGACTAGGGTGCGCAAGGGGAAGTGGTAAAGCCTACAAATATCTCGAGGTAATAAGGACAGACCTTTGGATTTGTCGATGATTCATCGGTATGGGCTCAGTAGTCGGAAAGTAGCAGACCATGGAGATGCGACTAGAATGTCAGCACATAAATAGAAAGCCGTATTATTTAGGTCTGGGTACGTGGTTTGCGGCATCCGGTTTCGGATTTGCCCCTTCACTGTGGCCAGCCAAAAGATACCTGCGCCAACAGAGGGACCATGGTTCGCTTGCGCTGCACCACTTACAGCTCCAACCATACACCCAGGTCCAGGGTAAATCAGAAGGAGTAAGACCGGGAGGCATGTGGATGGGAGCCTCGTTTAATCAACGGAGCCGGTCCACACTCCTTCACCCGCAAACCCAAGCACGCTCTATTTGAGAAAGCAAGCGCACACAAGGCGGTGGTTGGACCGTAGTCTGCTCCACACTGAGTGCATGGAACCACACTTCGGACCTGCATGGCCACAAAGACCGTGCACCCTGCCCTCTCCAGCAACGATAAACTGTTTCCTGGAGCCAGATAGACGGGGTATTGGGTAATAGATAAGTAGGTACTTTGTCAAATTACATACCATGTCCAGTGACATCGTGGATATTCAGCAACAGTCAAGCACTTGAAACGACAAGCTGAAACGAAATAAATCGGATAATGCATAGATACGGTGACAAACCTCTTCGCTAAATCAGAATATAATTTAACTTGGTTAGCAACAGTCATAATCTTCTCCCTAGACACGATTTCGAAATCAACACTTTACTGCTCCACGAAACTTCTAGCCCAACTGGAGGAAAAAGTAGAACGTCAATGCCTTTGACAAAATAATTTATTAATCGCCGTCAGCAGCCACGAAAACTACTTCGGACTTTGGCTGTATTTATACGTCACTTCCGGGTCTACGACTTATAGCATTGGAAGGTCAGTCACCAAGGTTAGTAATAACCCATAGCATTTACCGTGGGGTCAAGTTGTTTGTAGTCACGTACAGAAACTAGAACCTTCCGGAATGTTCGAAATCCATACAAAAATTGTCAATAATCGATCAATCGTCAAAATAGTGTATTTCCTTTCATAGTTCACTTGTTCGCCGAGGTTCCGACTTGAGATGCATAAGTTTCAGCACCAAGCGAGGTGACTTCGTTCGTGCATTGCTGGGTCCAGTCCAATGTGCTGACTTGTTCGTCGATCTGTAATCGATCAGCAAATGACTTTTAAACTGGCCTCGACCTGGGTCTTTGACCTTTACCGGTCCGCCCAACTCCGATAGATACAGGCAATCGGTGGGAAGGTCACGGTGCACAGATCGAGGACCGTTCAAACGTCACTTGCCGATCGAATACAAATCGATGAACAAGTCAGCACAGTAGACTAGACCCAGCAGTGCACTGACGAAGTCAACTCGCATGGTGATGAAACGTTTGCATCCCAATTCCGAAACTCGGCAAACAAGTGAACTCAGAAGCGCTCAACTTGAGCTACCAGTGCACCAAATCCTAGTGGATTTCTTAGACACTTCTTACTTTCTGCCGGACACCAACTTTGCTATCTTCCGATGTACTAGACGGAAGCCGCGGATTAACCTGCTGCCTTCGAGACGGGGTTCTCTACGTGTCGGTCCATCTCCTTGGCATAACTACTCTAGAATTTTGTTCCGATTTCCGTGTTTTGGATTCTTTGGTCGACTGTGTGCATCCGTTCACTGCTACCTTCAGTGAGTTGAATCTTTCCACCAATAAATCGAACGGGAAGTCGGTAGGCCTTGCTTGTGCAAAGATGCAATTGTGGGCCGTAAATGGTTAGCATGTCGTGCCCAGAACTGCGCGCCCATCAGCACGTCATACAAGACGTCTCCGCTTTTGCTTTTGACCATCCCTGGCGTTCTTTTCGCATGGCCTTCCCGGTAGTCAAGTACTAGCACCTACTATCCAAGCGTAAGCGAGCGCTGCTTTGTTCCTTGCCGCTGGTTAAAATCCTGTTCCTCTCACCAACAGAGGATTCCGAGCACGGTCGGATGGCGTCAAAAGGCATGCGAACCTTCCGGTTCATCCTTGTCTGTGTTAGAGAAACCCCGTCTGGCGCTTTTCGTTTCGGTGTTGATTGGTAGTCAAAAAGGAACCGGTAAACCACCTCCGCTATATTTGTGGAGAGCTTGCTTGAACCTACCGACAAACATTTACGCCTGGCCATTTTACTGTGGGTGAAACGGCGGCGGGGGAATGTGCTAGACGGCGCATTGCTTGCAAAACTCCGTAAACGTTGCCGAAGTGGATCGTGTGTCCTTGTCAGTTACAATTATCTCAAGATAGCCGAAGCTGCTAAAGATTTGGTGTAAATTGGATACAGTAGCATTGATGATTTTCCTATCCATGAGAGACACTTCAGCCCGCTTGTTGTATGAGTCGACTATAACAAAGAAAATTCTGTCGTTGATCGGTCCTGCGAAAGTCCACATGGCTGCGGCACTATGGCTTAGTATCTTTTGACCATGAATAGAGTTCTGAGTTTTGTGTCGCTTTCAAGACATTGGCGATGTGTTGACAGCGTTTGGCTATTTCCTTGAGCTGTTCGTCCAGGAAGAGCCAGTGTACATAAGTGCGGGTCAACGCCCTCTTCCGGTTTATTTCAGGAGGCGCGGCGCGGAACTGCCGCATAAGGACTCCCGAAGTGCCTTCGAGATGGCCACGCATTCGGAAAAAGGTATGTAGTCGTTTAAAATAGAGCGCGGGTGTCTCCCCTAGACGTACGGTTGCAACTCGACAGATGGATATGAAGGTGGCCAACTTATTTTATGAACCTGTGCAATGTGCCTTTCGGTTCGTACAGTTTCTATGGTAACTGGTAGACCGTGCGATGCATCAGCTACCAGGTAGTTGACGTCAGGTTCGATCTCGACCAAGACAATTATTGTGTCCACATGTCCTTGCTGTTGGTCAACAGTTAGTCGTGACAGTGCGTCCGCTTGGTCAATGGAAATTTTCCACTGTTAGTGGATCTTAAACTCATACCCGCTTAAGAGCCCAACGTTGTAGCCGGTTGGCGGTATGGGCTGAGATGCCCTATTTCGAACCAAAGCGAGGCGGTAAGGCCTTGTGATTTGTCAGAAGCTTGAAGCGGTGGCCGTACAGCATTTTGTGTAATTTCTTGACCCCGCGCACTATGGCCGATGCTTTTTTCTCAATCTGGCTGTACTGCCTTTCGGTATTCGTAAGTGTTCTGGCGGCATGAAAGAGTGCTTTCTGAGAGCCATCGGTGAACGTATATGCAATTACTGCACTAACCTCATGGCTTGATGCAGCTGTGGTTAGAATAGTCTCTTTGGTGGGATCAAAATGAGTCAAAAGCAAGTTAGAGGGCAGCAGTTTCTTGACCCCTTCCATGGCGTTCTGGCATTCGGCTGTCCAGTTCCAAGTTTGACCTTTGGCTAGTAGCTTAGTTAAAGAGGCACGTAGGCGGTGCAGCTCAGGCGAGAATGTGCTGTAGTGGCTGGTAAGACCACCAAGGGAACGCAAGGACTGTAGAGCTGTTGGTGAAGGCATTTTTCTGAAGGCTTCTACCTTTTTTGGATCTGGTCGACGTCCATCCTTTTCGGGGATAAAACCGAGGTATTTGATGATCGGCGTGAAAATTATGCATTTATCTACACGGATCGGGAAGCCGTACGACAGTGTACAACCAAGCACTTCATCCAGGCGATTAAGTAGTTCTTCCAGTGTTTGCCACTATGATATCATGCAGATATACAGCGTTTCCAAAAAACGCCCGCTAGCATGGTATCCATCAACTGTCGGAAGATGGCCGGCGCCGTTTTTACGCCAAATGGCAGGCGGTTGGTTTGGAATAACCCGCTATATGTGTTGATCGTCAACAACTCCCTCGAGACCGGCAACATCCACTTGAACTTAGGCAGCGGATAGGGCAAGCTTAGCAAGAGAGTGACCACCACTCTGTGTTGCAAAGATATCTTCAGGTACAGGTTATGGGTACTTGTGGTCGTCCAGCGCAGATTTGAGGACAGTTGAGAAGTCTGCGCAGACGCGCACCTTGCCATTTGCCTTTTCACTGCGACTGTAGGTGAGGCCTACGATGAGTTGTTGACACCTTGATGTCTCCGGCATGTTCCAGGCGATTGAGTTCTTGATCAGATTTTGACATGGCTGCATTTGGCCCCGGTCTTTTAGCCTTGAACACTAGTGTAGCACCTAGTTGCAAGCTCAGCCCTGCCTTGAATTATGGGCAATGGGCTAGGCCATGCTGAAAGACAGAGGCAACTTTTCATTTCGGGTTGCGTGTCAAGTCTTCGACGGACTTTGCTGATGGGTCTGGACTTGCTCGAACCCGACTAGATATTCAGGGGAACATCGACCAGTTTCACTCTTTCAGTCCAGTCGAGACCAAGAAGATTCAAATTCGGTTGGTCTGAAATGTAGCACGTTCCCGACATTTCCACACCATTGAAAGCAATCCTGAAATTAAGTTCGCTCACTAAGTCCAATACACCATCAGATGCCTCAAATGCAACTTTTGTTGACTCCACGATTTTCAGCCACTTTGTCTGACTCCATGTGCCCTTGGAAATAATCGTGCTGACAGAGGACTGTCAAATCTCACGTTCGTTGGGATTCCATTGAGCAACACATTGATAAATCGTCGTCTCGGTTTACACGCACCTTGAAAAGCTGCACTATTGACAGAGACTGCGCCATCCTTCCTAGAATCTCCCATTCAACAAGACTACTTCACTTCCTTCGACTGGACCTGACTGCAGAATTACTCCTTATGCCCACGCCTATGGCAAGTTTGACAAACGTGACTTTCGAACGGACAAAAGCGCGCCAAATGCCATTCGGCGCATGATCAGCAAGCTGTGGGCAGTTTATTCGTAGACCTCATTAAAGGTTTGCTTTAGGTGACAGTCCTGGGCTCTTTCAATGATTGCACGATATTTGATGTTTCGAGACAATTAGGTTCGACCGTAGCAATGTCGTGTTTTAGCGTAGGTAGCCGTTTGCGTGCGCTCACGTGGGCCTACAGCGTCGGCTAAAAGCCGCTTGCGGACCTCAGCATCACTGAGAGATTGTAGAGCGCTGACGAAAATGAAACACTTAAACTGATCGTCCGTTAAAGAGCTTCGTTTGAAACGTTTACAGTCACGGTTAATCATGCCTGTTAGGACCCAAGGTCGTTCGATTCCTGTTTTGACAGTTTTCAGGCATTGATAGTCGATACAAAACAAGGATACCGGCTCACCAAAAATTCTTTATTTCGTCAAAAGTCCAAGCTTTCGGCTGTTTTGGCAAAAGGTGGGCTATGAACCTTGAATGGGCACTTATTCCCAGTTTGCAGAGTAGCAATCGCAACTTTCAGGTATCGTCCTTACGAATGAACTTCGCCCGGAACATGCCTTCGCAGCGCTTGAACCACGCTTTGAATGAGCATCCAGAATCCGGAGCATAATTGAACTTAGTGATTGCATTCGTGAGAAGATCAACAACACTCGCCTTCACGTTCAGCTTCGCTCCTCCTGTTAAATGCAAACTCACGCATTGTGTCAGATTCGATCATTCATTTGTGCCTCCATTTGAGCTTGCTGTTAGAAAAAGCAGGTTTGAAATTCTTTAGCAAAAACATTCATCACATCTCCGAATTTCTCGTTCGCCGTTTGTTAGAAGCTTCACTAGGTGCGATTTCGAAAGTGACACTTTACCGCTCCACAAAGATTCTAGCCCAACCGGAGGAAAAAGCCGTATGCCAATAACCTTGACAAAATAACGTATTACTCGAGGTAAACTAACACGATAACTACTGCGGACCCTGCCTGTATTTATAGGTCTCTCCTAACCTTCGACTTCTAGGATTGGTGGGTCAGTCACCAAGGTTAGTGCTTCCCCATAACGTTTGCCGAGGGGACCGTTGAGTCCACCAACCGCGAGATTTTGAATACGGACTGTTGCTCATCAGGAAATCTGTTTTCTTAGCTCTAAACGTAAGGGTTTTAATGGGGTAATTGGTTGCGAAAGGTGTTTATAATGAGGTCAGGAACTCCAAACAGCGGAAAACTGTAAGGTACCATGCTTAATTGCAAAGTCGTATAAAGGTGGAAATGTTAATATATTACAGTTTACAAGTTTTTAAAAAGAAACAGAGTGTAAAAATCGCTTACGCATGGCCGCGCTATATCCCCTAAAATGAACCAAGTGGCAGCCTGTATGGTAAGTGCCAAAACCTACGAGTGTCGAGGTATAGCATAGGCTTTGAAAGTAGGGATTGGTTTACAGTATAGGATACCACATTCATCGAGAAGTCCAGATATTGACCCCTGAACATACGTCGGAATGCACAAGAGTCATCCACCATCGATGCTATCGCTAATTTCAAGTTCAAGTTCAAGCTGGACTAGAAAGTTAGGATTATCTCGAGAGGGTTCCTCCTTCGGCGGGTCGTTGAACCAGGAGTTAGCGGACTTTTAAATACTAACGTACTTAAAACACAGAGGGCAGCACGCCCTGTTCAACCAGTTAACGCCCACGTAACCTGCTCTAGCAGTCCCTTCTGGGCCGGTTACGAGAAGGAAAAAATCGAAAAATGTAAACTCAAAGGCAAACGGGAAAGAGGAACGAGCTGAACAAGTGAAATACCAAGATATTTGAGTCATTAAAAAAGCACAGAAAAGGGAAGGTGCGGCAGCTAGGAGAAAGGAAAAGTTTGGTGTTGCCACCCAAGCACATCGAGCTGGCGCGCAATACCCTTAACCGTATGTTCCCTAACCACCTGATCTGGAAGCGAATTCCAGCGATCTATACCTCGGCGCGACAGAGGAATTTCCGTCCTAAACCTATCAGACCGTGGTTTATGCAGTTTCAGTGGGCGACCGCGGAGATTAGGTAACCTAGTGGGACTAAATAGCCCTGACAAGTCTGAGCCATCACACCTGTCAAAATGCGATAAGTGAAAATCAGATCCCCTCTTATCCTTCGGTAGTGCCTTGAGTACATCCCCAAACGGAGCAAGCGTTCAGAATACGTCTGTTCACGTAGACCCTGCACTAACCGAGTGCCCCCCGTAGCACCTTCTTCAAGTCCATTTTGTCCCGGTTAAAACATAGTGGACTAGCCACAATACAGTATTCCAGATGGGGTGGGACGAATGCCGAGAGTAGCTTCACAAACAAACTGGCCGTTAGAATTCCGAAAGAGCGCCGGATGAACCACAGCATACGAAGCCCCGACAAGCAGCCTTCTTTCATAAAAAATGACAATCTGTCTCCAGAATCAAGTGCTGATGTGTGTACGACTCCTAAATCAACCTGCTGAGTGACAAATAGTTGGTTCACCACCACTAGCAACATATCGGGTGGGAGGATTAGATGCTCCGATTGGACAACAGAGCACTTGGCCCTATTTATGGGCATCATCCATAAGGTAGACCACTCCCAGAGCCTATCCAAGGCAAGCTGAAACGCCTCAGGACCCTCGGGGATACCAACAATATTCCAGGGCTTAAGGTCGTCAGCACATATTAGTGATGACACCCCTAGCACCCCCGGCCAGTCATATACATAGATCGCGAACACAATGGTCCCAATACCGAGCCCTGCAGGACGCCACTAAGGACAGCTTGCCTGAGCGAAAAGCCTAGCCCAACCCGTACGCACTGTTCCATCCCCTCAAGGAAGGTCAGACACCCATTGAAGGGCGCGACCAGATATCCCGTAAGATCTCAACTTTAGTGGGAGCCGAAGATGTGTAACCGTATCAAAAGCTTTCGAAAAATCTACTAATAGCACGTCTACAGCGTGGCCACTGTCTACCGCTTCGGCCCAACTTTCACGAGCTACAAGTAGATGAGTCTGACATGAAAATCCTTTGCGGAATCCATGTTGCGCAACACTGAGAAGGTTGCATATATTCAGGTGGTTCACCACTGAATCCCTTATCAGCTTTTCAACCAACTTAACTACTATGCTCGTCAAACTGAGGGGCCAGTATTTAGCGGGTAGAACGTTGTCACCCCCTTTAACAATCGGACAGAAGGTTGCCTCCTTCCATTCCGAAGGTAGGATTCAGCGGTCCAGCGATATTGAAAACACTCACGTGAGAGGACCACTCAGCTCAGTGGTCAATTCAGGCAACAGCTTCGGATGAATTAAATCAGGACCGGAAGCTTCAGAGGGATTAATGCCTGGTAGTGGCTCGAAGAACTGGGTCTCCGTTATGTTGAACTCACCTAAGCAATGGTCCACTAAAACGCTTGAAACCAATTCAACTTGTGGTAAGAGGTTTCCCGAGCAAAGACCTCAGTACACTGATCATTGATTATGCAAGCCTTGTCATAGTCCGTTTGCCCACGGGTCTCGTCTGCTCGCAATAACACCGGTATGGACAGTTTTGCCCAGCTGCGTCTTTAAACGCAAGCAAAATGCTTCTTGGGATTAGCTGCGGCCGAGTCCGCTAAACCCTGCTCGTACTGGAGACAAACAGTTCAGAAATGTTGCTTACATTTATTTCTAATCTCTCGATAAATAGTACAGGTACGGCTGCTGGAGCTGCTTGGTAGGTCCGCCAGCATCTAGACCGTTTATTGAGTAGGTACTTGCCTGTGGTATCTATCCATGAAGGCTGTGCCTTTAACCCTCTTTTCCTCATGAGTGGAATATAGGGAGTGGAAACATCCGAAAGGTATGCCTTAAATTTATCCCGCGCTAACCGGACAGAGTCAGCCATCGAAATCTCACAGTTCGGAACTGAAGGCTTAGCTCGCATTGCACTAAAGTCCGCCCGCCAACTATTCGGAAGTAATTCAACAGCGGTCTCTTGGTGCCTTGAAAGAGCACATCGAAAGGATATGCATGCTGCTCGCTGGACCCTGGATTTGCACCGTATGAAATGTCAGTCACGAAGTACAGGGATTTGCGAAAACTAAATCTGAAGTAGATTGTATTTGGTTGTCCATTTGCCTGGTGGGAAAGGCCACGAACTGGTGCAAAGGCACTTGGAGAGTCAGTTCGAGAAAGCTTCACCGAATATTCCTGATGCCGAATTGCAAGAAGGATGTACCCAACAGACTTCCGTGAGACTGAAATCCCCTAAAACTAAACACATATTCCCAGACTGAGTGCGAATAAAGTCAAGTATCCCCTGGGAGAACTTCCGGGACTTCTGTATATCACTATAACTGTACACTAGGTAGAGGAAGTGCACGAAACAGCCGCTAGGGTTTCAACAGTCTAATCCAACGACTGGAATGTGCAGGTCATCAACCCATCCATGTTACAGCTCACATACAGTACAACGCCTCCGTCTTGGCGACCAACGGAGCGATTAGTTCTAGGCAGCGCGTAGCCAGGTAAATACCTCATCGTCCGTGATATCCGGAGACAACCAGGTTTCTGTGAAAGCGTGTTGAGACGAGATTTGTCTACAGGTAGACCCAACTGGTACACCTTGTTCCTTAGGCTACACACGTTGCCATGTACTACCTCAAGGAAGTCGGTACGACCATCAATGGGTCGTGCGCCATCAGGAAGGGTTCTGCTATGGCGGAAAATAACCCGGTTGAAGCGGGAAAATAATTGACCACAGTAATGCATTTAAACCGTTTAGTATACTGATTTCCAATCCACCTCTTAGCAATTTAGCAAAAGGGTTAACATAATAATAAACGCACACATGCGTCGGAAGGCCCAAACTTTGCATTTATCAACATACAACCTTGTGTACTACAAACACACTGCCAAAAAATCATTGATTTGCAATTGGCGGAGCCGACGCTCCGTTTGCCGAGGTGTCAGTTGGTATGTAGTCGCGTGCAGAAAGTGGAACATTCCGGAATGTTCGAAATCGATGCAAAAAAGGTTAATAATGAATTCATTGATAATATAGTGGATTTCCTAGCCGAATCTTACTTTCTCCCGGATAATAAGGAAACCGAGATAGGTACAAATTGTCCACAAGTTATTCCAGAATTGTTAAAAACGTGATAGTTAACGAAGACAAGCGCAATTTGTGCAAGCAGTGTGTGCAAGCTAATGATAGATTCATCTGGTAGGCATACCAAACCATATAAGGTGGAATGAAATTTATCGCTTGTAAAAGAACCTAGATTAAGCACAAGCTGGTTTAGCCCAGCTGCGAGGAAGAAGTATTAAGAATGCAACACCAGCCTCCGCATATATTTATTTATTTATTTGCATTTATATATAAACGAGGGATCAAACCAAGTCCAGACAGCTATAGCCCAATCTGCTTAACGTCCATAGTGTTTAAAGTTCTGGAGCGGATCTTCAAGCAAGCTCTTCCTCTCTACCTCGAGGAATTGTATGCCTCCTCTTACGCACAGCGTGATTCTCGAAGGACACGCGCATGTACCTCGAACTTACTGGTTTTTAAGAGGATATGGGCGAAGTCGCTGGATTCCGGCAAACGCCTATATTCAGCAAAGCTTTCAACCAGGTCTCGCATGAACGATTTGTGCTTAAACTCCAAGGAATAGGTATCACCGGGAATCTTCTCTCTTGAAGCTCTGACTTATTTCAGACCGCACAATTCAGTTTCAATTCAACAAAACACTTTCCTCCCCTGTTCTCCTGACTAGTGGAGTCCCACAGAGTGCTGTCCTTGGCCCCATGCTTTTTAAGGTAGTCAGCAATTACTTACCGTCCGAAATCCAGGCGGATTGCCTACCCTACGTCGATGACCTGAAGCTGTGGATAGAAGTGTGTAATTTGTAATATGCTGACAGGTTACAATCGACACTCGACCTGATACATGATGGATCAATTAAGTAGCAATTACTAGTGAATCGTAAGGAATCTTCGGCCATTCCAATTGGTGAGTCTGCCCCAATTGGAACCTACCATTTTGGTTATTCCTTGCTCAGAAACGCCACGCAGGAGAGGGATCTGGGCGTGCTAATTTCGCCTGACCTCAAGTCTTATCAAAATACTAAGAAAAAGATGACTGCGGCCTACAAGATGTTTCACACTATACGTAGAGCATTCACTTGCCTGACCCCGGGGCTCTTCTGACTCGTGATTACCGCATTTACGTCCAATTCTTGAATACGGACCACCTGTCGCCTACCTTCTTACGAACTCCAAATGTGATAGGATTGAAGAGGTTCCACGGCGTGGATTCAACTCCGTCCACGAGCTGCGGACCTGTCCTATCCTCTCCGACTCCAGCAACTGAACCTCTTCGCTGCATTACCATCGGCATCGCAGAGATTTGATTTCTGCCCGACGTATTCTTAAAAAGCGTTGAGAAGGGAAATACAGGAGTGCTATCACCACAACGCATTGTTCGACGAAAAGCCACATGTTGACAACGTCCAGACCGATGGGTCATCTTATGCGATCCAGTCTGGCTTTATTCACTCGCGTCGTGAATGCCTAGAACTACTTTCCGAAATCCATCGTCGATGCCTAGACCGAAGAACTTTTCCATGCTTTGTTGTATTTTTAGTTTAGTTTGGGAGGACCTACCTGTCTTTAATGCAGCTTCAGTGGTTCTCTGTGGGAACTGTTCCGCAATGACTCAAGTTTTCTACGCAAACATCGGGAATTGACGGAGCTGCCAAAAGATCTTCCTTCTGCTTTCTATGATCCAAGGAATGATGGTTGTATTCGCACTATTTATTCGGCTTTTATTACGTCATAGTTTCAGTAGGCTAAACACATTTTAAATCTAACCAGTTTACCAATAGCTGAGAAATCCACAGCCATTAGAGGAGCAAGCACATTCCTTCATGAAATATGACCACTTGGAAAGGCTGCTTTTCGGAAGCCATGCTCGAAGCGTAATAGCCTGTCCCCTGGTGTACACTGCAACTCCAGTGAAGAAAGCCATTGAGAATGCTTTGACAATCAGACCATGGCCGAGCTTTCAGTAGCCAGCTTCGCTACCAAAAGATATGCCGCAATACATTGGAAAAGTAGCAAACTTGGCTCCTACTGACAACAAACTGGCAGTCCAGTTTCTGAGGAGAAAATTAACAAAAACCGGTGGATTATTGTTCGTCTCCCCACATCGTGAAGACACCAGTGATGAACTCGTTTCAGTTACCCTTCTTTTGCTCCTAAAGCCCGCTTCTGGTGGAGCTAGGCAAACATAAACATTCTACACGTTTAGTAGTGACAAGCTGAGATCATTTGTTATTAGAAAATGAGTTGGGCTTTTGGTCTATAGGGCCGTAACTTTTACTTCACAGTGGGGCAAACTCTCACATCTTAATTTTTGTTACATTGCATCAACTTTTTACCAGTTCGTATAGTGTTCACTTGTGTTTAACCTCTTCTTAATTAGAGGAATGAATGTGCATTCGTGTGAGCACCTAGACAAAATTCAAATGTAAAAGCTATAATTGGTGGGCAATGAAACATCAGATTTGCCACTTTAATCCAACGAAAACGTGGTCATCGTTCAAAGTTGGATGTAGAACATTCCGTATCATTGGATTTCATAGAGCAGAAGGAACGTCCTTTGTCAGCTCCTTCACTTCCCTATCAATGCTTGGAAGCCTTGAGTCATTACGAAACGGTATTCCACAAGGGGCCATAATAGCTGCATTTGATAAGCAAAGTCGCAGCTTGCTCATTAGGTGAGAATCCAAAAGTCCCTTGAAACATTACTTATTCTGCACGTCGACCACATGTTTCGGTAAGTCATTCCAGTCATTTACAATGCTGGTTGACCAAGCGAAAATGCAGCGAACGCTGAGTCATCTGGGGTTAAATAGTTTTAGTTGTGCCCCTGAATGGAACTAATATTGTTGACTTGTAAGAAAGCTTGTCGCTCCATCCCCATCTTCCCCCCTCAGGGTTCGTCTAGAAAAATCGGCTCACCGCCACGTCGACGATATTCCAAGGCGAACATGTGTATAGCGGAATCGTTTAGTCGCTATATATCAGCTTCGTCCCGTCTCAAGGAAAAGTCAGATCAAGGCGGATATATGGGCGAGCTAGACGTTTATTGTCGAAAAGTACAATCGCGCTCGCTGAAGGCCGCGCAAAATGGTTCCAGCTAAGGGAAAGTTATGGTTGCCAGCCGACACGCAGCAAACGCCCTTCGAGGCGGAAAAGCCAGAAGCACGCAAATGCCATTCGTCTGGATGACTCAAACTCACGTAGTCATCGTGTGAACAGGCAAACTTCCTAAGTTTTCTATTTACAAAATAGTATGTGTAAATAATACTTTACACAGACACAAGGACAATCTCCAGGTCACTACATAGCCTTCCTCCTAGGAGGGAACCGTCAGTGACGCTTCGAACTACGTGGGGACGCTCCCTCGCGAGCTAGCCCCCTGCGATTCCAGGCGGTGAAACCTGATGCAGCTGCTGGGGGAGAAGCAGGCCATTGGACAAAAGCGGGCTACCACCCAAGTCCTCCTTTAAGGTGCCGATAAAAGAAAAAGGGGGAGAACGTTCGTTGCATACGATCACTTGCTTTTGACCACGGGTGAGTTCTGCAGTTAGCAATTATAAAAGCTAAAAAGAAACGGGAGAGTCAGGCATGCAAAGGAGGAGACAGTAACGGACGGGAAAAGCGCGGACCGAATCGACAGCGAAACATCAAGGAAACGTCTCCTTTTATCGGTTTTCAAACGATTTTTTCGTTTTCTGTTTTTCAAAACCTATTGTGATGTTCATGGGTTTTCAAAACACTGTTTTTGCGGTTTTCAAAGGGTACTGACGAGAATAAAAACCCGAAACTCTGCTAGAAGCAATAATGCTAACCTAACGTTCTAAGGAACGTGTCAGCTAGTGAATCTGACGACCAGATCTAGTAAACATTTTAGACCTAACCGAGTCTAAGGGCTCAGGAGACGGGTTCCTAGCTGTGGTGTTGCTGTCTGCAGGCTTTTTGCCTACCATTGGTTGGGTTGATTCACCGGAGGACGGAGGACTAGACTCGTCGTTCGACTCTGGTTCGACGGAAGCAACGTTGAGATGGTCGATTGGGCCTGTTTCGCGGTTGCCTTTGCGTTCGATAATCAGGATGCGATCCTTACGCCGTAGGACTTTGAATGGACCTCCGTAAAGTCGTTCGAGTGGCTGCGTAGACCATCATTGCGAATGAACACAAACGGCAGTGCTGGAGATCATGGGGAACGTTAGACTTGCGATGCTGTTCCCGTACTGCAGTCGATTTATAGCGGCGCATACTCGTGGCTGGCTGCCGGGCGTACGACGCGTCGGAGTGAGGAGTGTTCGGGTTTTCAGAGAAGTCACCTTGTAATCGGAGTGATTGTCCATAGACCAGTTCGGCGCTGGACGTTTCGAGATGGGCTTCCATTGCTGATCAGATTCCGAATAGAACCATTGGCAGAACTTCTGTCCAACTAAGTGCATTGGCGGCACTTAGCGAGACTTTAAGCTGTCGATGGAAGCGTTCCATCATTCCGCTTTCTTTAGGATGGTAGGCAGTTGTCCAGCTTCGTTTGCATCCGAGGCCTTTGAGTAGGTCTTTGGAGGTCGACGATGCGAATTGCGAACCACGGTCGGTAGTCACAGTGGCTGGACTGCCATGTGAAGCGACCCAGCGCTTGACGGATGCGCGCGTCATGGTCTCAGTGGATACATCGGGAATTGGAACAGCTCCAGGCCAACGCGTGGCGCGATCTACCATGGTCAGAATGGAGACCATGTCTTTGGACAGCGGAAGTAGCGCAACGATCTAAAGGTGGGCGTGTGCGAATCCAGTTGATAGTGACGGGAAGCGTGGTATCGGAGCGGCAACGTGGAGATGAACGTATGCTCGCTGGCAAATCAGACAGCTTCGTGCCCAAAGTCTGATGTCACGCTGCACGTTGGTCCAGACGTGTCTGTCTGTAAGCATCTTGACTGAAGCAGGAATGCCAGGATGCGCGATGTTGTGCAGCTTATCGAAGCCAATGCGGCGAAAGGCGGTTGGTACCAGTGAACGTGGATGTCCGTTAGAGACGACGCAGATTATTGTACCTGTAGACGAAGGAAGCGGTCTAGGTACCAATTTTAACGTTGACTCTGTACATGATGACATTAAGTCGTTTTCGGATTGCTGAGCAGCGGCCATAGCTGACAGATCGAGCGACTGATCGATCGGAGACAGAAAGTTTACTCTTGAAAGGGGGTCAACCATGACGTTATCCTTACCGGACAAGTGTCGGACGTCCGTCCAAAACTGAGACACGAAATCTAAATGACGAACTTCACGCGAAGAGTATTGGGGCGAAGGGTACCGGAAAGCATAGACCAGTGGTTTGTGATCTGTAAAGATCTTAAAATGATTACCTTTGAGAACGTGACGAAAATGGCGAACGGCAGGGTATACGGCGCGTACCTTGCGACTAAATGTGCTGTATATCGATCCGGCTCTGTGATACGTCGGGAGATCGCTAGTGGTTGCCAATTACCCTGGGTAAACGGCTTTGGAACTGCGCCGGTTGGGTTTTATGAGACGTCGACGGCTACACTGCTTGGAGCGTTCGAGTCGAAGTGATAATGCATGACGGCGGAAGCGAGTGCTTCTTTGCTGGCCTTGAATGATTTTCATGCTTCCGGCGTAAGATCAACGTTACCGTTGTTGCTTCCACGCAGCGGATCTTTGAGCACTTGCATAAGGTTGGCGCAGTGTGGTAGAAAACGGCCATAGTAGTTGACTGTACCGTTGATGCTTTGAATGACTGCTAGATTCGTTGGATGGGGAAAGTCGCGAATTGCTTGGACTCGGTCCTGCAGAGGGCGGATACCCTCGGAATCCAGTTGGCATCCGATGAAGTCAGTTCGCGAATACATGACAATGCACTTGTCAGGGTTGACGGTGACGTCGTGCGTCTTCGGCCGTTCGAACAGGGGTCGTAGATGTGTTTGATGTTCCTCTTCCGAAGAACTTGCCACCAGAATGTCGCCGATGTACGGGTGGACGAAGTCGAGTCCACGTACGACGGAGTCGATGAAGATTTGAAATGTCTGCACGGCGTCGCGCAGACCGAATGGTATTCCTGGAAACTGGAATAGCCCGAATGGTGTAATAACGGCGGTTTTCGGTATGTCCTCCTCGGCGACCGGGATCTGATGATAAGCTCGCAGCAGATCGATCTTAGAGAACACGCGAGCGCCAAGAAGACCGGCCGTAATATCCTGTATCTGAGTCATAAGATAACGATCCGGAATGGCCACGTTGTTGAGGGCGCGGTAGTCGCCACTTGATCGCCAGTCTCCTGACTATTTCAGGACCATGTGAAGGGGCGAAGACCAAGGGCTGCTGGATAATCGGAAGACGCCAAGTGCGAGCGTGTGCTCGCATCCTTCACTGGCGATTTTGAGCTTGTCCGGAGCCTTCGGGATTTGGCGGAGACAAGTGGACCCTTGGTAACTATGTGATGCGGCCCAGATGCGGCTGCAGTTGACAGAGCCGATGAAGGTCGGAAGACTTCAGGGAAACTCTCAAGTAGCGCTTTTCCGGCGGGAAAGTTACAAGTGGCGTACACCGGGCTGAGCGATGCTACATCGCTGGCTATTACAGCGACGGAAAGTTTCGTTGTCTGATCGATGAGACGACGTTGGTCAGCATTGACGAGCAAGTCGAAGTGTTGAATAAAATCCATCCCGACAGTGGGATTTTGGATGTCAGCGGCAATGAATACCTATCGAAAAGAGCGTCTCAGGTCGAGGTTAAGCGTGCGCGAGCCCTGACCACAGACGCGGATGTTGATGCAATTGGAGGAGCGTAGAGAATCATTCACTGTTTCGTTTGCGTCGTTGGGATCACCTTGGAGGACGCTGAATTCCGCCCCACTGTTGGAGAGATAGCGAGCTCCCGAAGGTCGATCAGTGACGGAGAATAGGTGACTGTGTTAACCAACTACGTCTGTCGTTCCTAACTGCTGGTTTGCTCGGTTTCCCTGTACGATGCGTTTGAAGGAGCACGGTAAGCGGCACGACATGGTCTGCGCGCCAAAACGCTTATGATACCAGCAGTAGCTAGACCTTCCGCGCGGTGAGTTCGACGGTGATTTTGTTCGAGATGGACGTTGACGATCTAAAGGTCGAAGTCGGCAACTACTTCCAGAAGTTGTGAAATCGGTAAACTTTTTGGTGCTTGCGCTAATCTGCGCTTTCATCTCGGCAATCTCGTCTTTTGGCGTAGATCAAATGTGCAAAATCTGGCCGTAGGATTTCCAAATATGGTCTGCGATATCGGCCATCAGCGTTGAGGATGCGGCAGCCTTTGCTTAGAGGTTATTGCACATTTCAAGTGGCAATCTACGCAGCCATCTTTCCTTGAGGAATGTGTCGTGTACCATGTCTGCTTAGACTAAACGTTGCAGCTTGAGCAATAGTTGCGATGGCTTGGGGGCACCCAACTCCGTTTTACTCAGAAGCTTCGTGATACGTTGACGATCTGAACGACCTGACCTTTTGAGAACCGCGGCTCTAATTTCCTCTGGAGTTTTCCTCTCTGAAGGCAACGCGAGGACATCGTCAATACAATCGGCGACGTGCGGAGGAAGCGCAGAGACAACGCGGAGGTATTTGATTCCTACAGATCTAATGCAACCAAATTCGCAAAATGCCTCCAACTGAGCAAACCAATGTTTTGCATTGTTTCGCGAAAGGGCGAAGTGTCGATATTTACATTTTTAACCTGGCCGTTGAGGACTGTGTGACACGTATCCATAGCGGAAAACGGATACAAAATATGAGAGAAAGAAACCGAAATATGCACAAAAATAGGAAAATAAGCAGATCTACTGCAAAGTTGCACGAATTTGCAAAAGAAAGGTTAGTAAGTGGCTTACCTAGTTTTCGGTCAGGGTCACCAGTTATAGCGGAGTGCTTCAGTAGCTATATCAGGTTCGTCGCGCCTTAAGGAAAAGTCGGAACTAGATGGATATATAGGCGAGATAGGCGTTTATTGTCGAAAAGCACAATCTCGCTAGCTGAATGTCGCGCAAAATATTTTCAACTAAGGGAAAGGTGTGGTTGCCAGCCGACACGCAGCATACGCCCTTCGAGGCGGAAAAGCCAGAAGCACGCAAATGCCATTCGTCTGGATGATTTCAACACACGTAGTCATCGTGCGAACAGGCAGGCTTCCTTAGTTGTCTAGGTGGGGATTATTATATTTTACTAATATTTTACACAGACACACAGGACAATCTCCAGGTCACTGCAGGTGCATCCGCTGCAATGGAAGATGGTTAGGCAAGTCCCTTATCTCTAATATGGATTTCGAAGCAAGCCGCTGGACTTTCTCAATCATGTCACATTTGAACTTCATAAGCGAACAGATGGTGGGCAGTCCGTATTCAAGGATCAGGCGCACATGGGTTAACCAGCATACTGAAGGTTTCCAACGTCAGTTACGAGAAGGCTATTTGTATGGCACGGCGCATGCTGTTGGCAGCAGCAACCCTCCGTAGTGTGTCTTAAGTGGTCCATAAATCATGTGTTGCAAACCCACCGAGATCTTTCTCAGAAATGGTGCTTGCGTAAGTACACCAAATATGATATGTCACGAACGGCTCGGTGGCGCTATGGGGGAACTGAACAGTGTCCAGGACCAACGGGCCATCGCCAGATCGTATAGCATGTTCAACGATGCTTGCAATATGTCAGCATCCTCAAAACAGGATACCTCCTTCCACAGCTTCATGTCATCCGCGTACAGCACGCAACCCAGTTGAAGCACCGATGGAAGGTCATTGATGAATATATTGAACACTCCTAGACTAAGGACCGACCCTTGCGGAACACCGCTAGTCATGAGCACAGGAGCGGAGTAGACTTCGTTCACCTTGACTCGCATGGTGCGGCCATCCAAGAAATCAGGGATCTAAGAAAGGACATTCCTAGCGACACCGGTACCTCGGAGTTTAAGAGGAAGCTTCTCATGGGGTACTTTTGTCAAACGTCTTGCTGAAGTCTAAAACAACCACATCCATGCGGTTCCCAGCATTTAACGGCCTCGCCCAATTCTCCCTAGGAACAAGCAGGCTTGAGGTACATGAGCGTGCCCGCAGAAGGCCATGCTGAGCATAAGTGATGACTTTTAGGTTCTCAAGGTGAAGCTGAAGAGCCCGCTTGAGAAAGCTTTCCATATCCTGCGCATTACAAACGTTAGGCAGATAGGTTGATAGTTGGCAAGTTCTTGATGATCTCCTCACGCATGTGTAGACGTAATGGTCCCCAATTTCTATGCAACCGGGAGTCATCCAGTTTCCAGGGAGTGTCGAAGTATTTGACAGACGAGAGCGGCAATGTAGTCGGCCGCGGCCATGAGGAGCAGCGGGTGCAGCCCATTAGGACCCGGCGAGGAGTTTGGATCGGATTCACCAAGGCCTTTGGCAACGTCATCTACACTCATTTCTGCATGCTGCAACGAAGAGGGGTGAATTGGCGCAGTGTACCCAAGAACGGCGCTTCTATCGAATAAGCAGATGAATACTGCAGGGCTAGTATACTGTCTTTCGTTGAATCGTTGTCAAGTAAACTGACCTGCTCTGAGGGAAACGGCAGGAATGCCACCGCCATCTTTGGTACTTCATTTCAAGTAAGACAATCGAGCATTCCATGTCGTCCTGTATTGCGCACTCAAAGTAAATAAATAAATAAATCTTTTATTCCCAACAAGGTGAGGCACGCCTTTACAGGCATGATCATTTTGACATAACGATGCATGATCAAGAATGTGCAAAAATCCGATATGTTTGCCATGGCAGTTTGTGTTTGTGTAGGGGGCATGTATGTGTCATTGTGTGTGTATGTTTATGTGGCTGTGTATTTTGTGCTTGTAGTTGTGCTGCTCCAATCTTCAATGTTTGATATCGTCAGCAATATGAGAGTAGGAGATTGGTGTCCGTGGGTTGGATGGAATTATCCGGACATCCACGGGGCAGTGACTTTATTTTGTGGCGAGTCATGACTGCCACGTCACAGGGTTGTTAAGCAGACTTTTGTGGCTTTTTATAGGGAGAACGCCTGCCAGGCGAAACCCACCACATCCTGAAACACTGCCGCCGATCTATTTGTTGGAAGGGGTTAAACCCGAACCACCCTGCTGACACCACGAAGAGGTTGTTCGGCTCGCTAGCCATATTGATGTCATTTCTGACGTTAGTTTAGGATACAGTCATTTCTGTTCACTTTGTGCTCCAAATGCTCAAGCACGTAGTGATTAAGCTTGAATCGGTCCCATAATTTGGGTTTTTTGGGTATTAAGCACCCTAATCCTCGATCTATCCATGATGTGCCTCTGGTAAACCTTCTTTTGCATATAGGAGCCACCTGTTCAACAAAAGAAATCAGCTTGAGGTACAAAAAGTTCCATTCCTCTTCTGGGTCTGAGGGTTGAGGCATATTCCGGTCCTCAGCGCTAGCGGCCGCTTGCACGATATTTGGATCGGCAAGTCAAACATTTCTGCGGAAACTATCTTGGTTGTGAAGAGGGAGTCGTCGAGTCCGGAGGAAGGAAACCACCGTGATCACTTTTACCAATAGGCGGAAGAACGGTAAGGTCTGCGACATCTGACTGTGCCGGGAAAACACAAAATCGAGAATATGGGGTGTCCGTACAATAAATATGCGGGTAGACACACTAAAGTTGAAATAGGCTACACTCGTGAACGGTTTCCAAAAACTCCGCAGCGCAAGCGTCTGAAGAAATAGCACGATGCAGCAAACCCTAGTCGATACCTGAGGTATTGAAGTCTTCCACTAGTACACTGTCCTTCCCTACCATGCATTTTACTGAAATCCAGCAGACGAGCTCCGGAACCCAATAGAGCTCTATAGGCAACACCGACCATCAGGGATCTGCATCCATCATGAACCCGACACCACAGAGCTTCGAATCTCCCATTACCATTACAAGTAGCTTCAGCTAGATGAGCCTTGAAGTCTGCATTCTAGTATAGATTCACACCGCCACCAGATCGCCCGCCTTGGTGGTCAGCCCGGCAGAAATGATGTCCGGGATCTGCAAATCCGAGTCCAGGATATCCGAGGACTACCAGATCTAGATGAAAGCCACTATGCCAGGACGATTCACCGAGGCAAAAAGTTGCATTGCGTCTAGTTGGTTTCTAATACTGCCCACATTAAAGGAAATTATGCGCAACCCGTTCTTCATCTATAACGACCAAATACAACATGACGTGGTTTCCAGGGAATTTTGGTAGTGTTTCGGAATACGTGAAAATCCACGACATGTGCATCTGTCTCACCTGTGTCTCGGTGGGATATGAGTCCGTCAACCGCCCGTTTCATTTTCACTCGATCCTTTGGGAAAATATCTCGCAATACATAAAATGATTCACCGTTAAGCCGCAGAGCTCGCCGAGGAATGCGACGGGCCCCGTCATCATTTTGATGTACAGGTTTAAGTGGGCGAACCTTTGAGGAATTCTCCTGTTTCTTGCTGAGGCGGAAAGCTGAACAATGTTACTTCCTTGCTCACCTTCATCGAATAGTAAAGAGATCATCCGTTGTATTAAATCCTGATCAGCTAAAATGCTATCAGTTGGGGTGGCCTTGGTCGACTCGGCTGCATTAACAATCCTAAGACAGCGGGCGCTAGAGGGCTTTTCCCATTCTCATGTATCTTTGGCTCCGGAACAGTCGGACCATCTTTAAGCAGTTTCACTAGTTGATCTACTCTATCGAAAATCAATTTCAACTGCGAGTGGGATGACGAGTTGGATTTTAACCTAAACCCTGCGTTGCTTTTACCTTCGGCATTTCATAAGGTTTCCTTCACCACTTTTGTGTACGTCTTGACCTTAGGCTTTTCGCTCTGGTCATCAACTGTCGGCATCCCCGTAGGTGAGGTGGACAGTGTTCGACTATGCTTACCCGTTGGAGTAGCTGATCCAGAAGTGCATGAGATAAGGCAAGGGGTTGGTAACGAGGCAGCAGCGATGTTCATATCGGCATGATCAGAAGAAGCGAGCGGACTGAGCGCAGACAGTCCGTCAAGACGTCTGTTGCTTATCATAACGCAGCACAGATCACAAAAGAAACCTAGGCCCTGCACGTTTGTTCGTGGGAGCAATTCGTAAAACTCAAGGCCGACTCCGCAGCAAGCTATGTGGGTCCACCTTCGCATGTAAATAAATAAATAAATAGTATATTCTCGAATTTCCGAGGCACACTGCAAGTCTTTGGAGTGCGAAGTAACTCCGTTACAACACGCCAAGTAGATGGACGTCATAAAAGTTGAAGCAAAAATACTCAACAGGTGAATCTCCTATACTATCTCGATTTGTTTTCCTTCGATCAAGACCTCAATGAAACCGAACGCTCAACAAGACGTCGCTATCCGCTGAGATTGAGTTCCATCTTGCCGTTGGAACCACGTGCAACTCGGTCGCCTTATATCCGTGATGATGTTGTTTGCATGGGAAAGAGGATTTTGAAAGCCAACGTGGAAAGTTGTATGAAGATTTCACCTTGTTCTACACCGTAGCTGTTTTGGTTGACTGCCCTGCAGTTAACAGCTCGTCGGTTTTACCATTTCCAACACACTAGAGACCGTGACGATCTGTATTTGCATTATATCAAAACCGCCTGCAAGCTTCGAGCTCCGTGCTTACGCTGCGATCCCCACATGCGACGCTGGCGGCCCATTCGCCTTGCGCCTGTCTGGCGATGATGCAGCTTCAAATGCCGCTCAAGCTGAGGTCGGCGTTGTTTTGAGTCCCCGGGCTGAATCTACCCTTATCGATTGGATCCCATTCAACAGTTGGATGTGCGCCGTTAGATTAGCTGCTTCGTTCCGCGCGTCCAAGTCGCGCGGGCACAGAAGATGCCTGTTTGTAATTGCGGCCTACACCTCTACAAGCTGCAGCACGGATTCGGTAAAAGTTGCTTTCTATCAGCAACTTCACGAGCTACTTCGTTACAAAAGAAGCACGGATTTTGTGGTGTTGGCTGGCGGTCTAAACGCCCAAGTCGGAAAATGGTCCTCTGAAGAGCTTCATCTGGGCGACCAATACGGTGTAGGTTCCCGTAATGTTGACAGTGAGCGATTGCTACAACTGTGTGAAGATGTTCGCCTCTTCACGTGACACTAACTTTCGACACAGCATCCGCAGAGGCGTGACTTGACGGCCGCCTGCCTCGGGCCACACATGGACCCAAATTGCTTATATCGCGATCAGTTACTGCTGGAGAGGCTGTGTCCAAAACTGTCGCTCGAGTTGGAGCACCAGCGTGGACAATGACCACACACTTGTTGGCGCATACCTCCAGGTACGTTTCAGTGGGCGTCTGTAATGTCCATGTGAACGCATTGACACCAGCCAGCTGGCGAATCCAGGTGTTCAGAATGCGTATCAAACTGCGCATTCAGGCTTAGTAAGCGTCAACTAAACACCGTCGGAAGTTATTGGTCGTGTATTCATCAAACGTTACTATCAGCAGGCCTGTCTTCATGTGGCAAAGCAAATTGCCAACCTGGACATTTGGTCTCTAAAAAGCCTCTAGTACTTATGGATGCTCGCTGAAGTATTCCGGGTGGCAGCGAATAAGATGAGGCTCGCAAAAATCCCAGGGAAAAACTGCATGCTAACCTGAAGAGAGACCGCGAAGTTTGGCGGTCTCATCGTGCCTCGGAGATAGAAACAGCCGCTATTGTTGGTAATCATCATAAGTTGTTACGTCTGATAAGAGAAACAAGCAGCAACATACCTGGAGTTAGCAAGACCTTACTTGAAGAGATTGGGCAGCCGATCCACAGTGTAGCAATATAATTGGAGCGCTAGGTCAGACACTGCAATGAAATTTAACCAACCTGAGTTATAGCTTTCTTTTGCGGGCATTGAGCGTCCTTCTTCCTGGGAAGTCTCCTTGGATCCGCCCTCACGCCCAGAAGTCGAAGGTGAGCTCAGGCTGTTGAAATTCCATAAGATAGCAGGGGCAGATGGAATTCCCCCAGCCCTCTTCAAGTTTGAGGGACCTTTCCTAGTAGATGATTTACGCGAGTTGCTGGTGAAACGTTGATAGCAGGAGGCTGTCCCGACAGACTAGAGCCGCTCCGTCATTGTCCCAATACTCAAGGGGCTCTTGTTCGGCATGCGGTAATCATAGAGGGATCAGTCTGATCCCACTTGTCTCTAAATTGCTTTCCTATGTCATTCTCCACAGACTGACTGGCACTCGTGAATGCCAGATTCGTGAGGAGCAAGCCTGGTTTCGTCGAGGCCGGGGCTGCATCGACCACAGCTTCACCCGGTGCCAATCGCTGGATCGCCGCCATGTTTACTTGCGACCCACCGTTGTCCTTTCTTTACTTAAAGCTGCCTTCGACTCAGTCGAACGATGTGCACTTTGGGACTGTCTGTTGAGAAGAGGTGTGCCTGATACATACGTAAACATTATCAAAGCGCTGTACCGCATAGTTTGGGCAAAGTGAGGGTTTATGGCAAACTGTCTCCACTTTGAAGTATCACCAGCGGTGTGAGAAGGTTGCCCGCTGTCTCCTTTCCTATTTAACTTCGCAATTGAGGAAGTCATGGAAACAACACTAGCTGGACGCGACATAGAAGGTGTGGAGATACTTTTCGGTAAGAGACCTCTTGACTTGGAGTATCCGGACGAGATTGCCCTAATCTGTACCAGCTCCCAAACATGCCAAGCAGCACCTGGACCGGTTAGAACCGGTTGTCCATTGTATTGGGCTATGCTGTGCTCCATCGGAATGCAAAGTACTTCTCCAAGCTTGGTAAGTGCCCACCGCTGAAATAACACTTTGTGGTGATCGGCCAGAAGTCGTGCAAGAATTAATGTACCTGGGAAGCTAGAGTAGCGCCCGTGATATCGAGGATGATGTAACGAACCGTATAGCAAAAGCTCAAGGTGCATTTGCCAATCTCCGCCACCGGTGGCACAGACGCGACATTACTCTCCCCCTTAAGGGCCCAGCTTATAAGGCAGCTGTCAGTTTAACTCTCCTATGTGGTTTTGAACCCCTGTCCATCAGCTCGACAAACATAAAGGGGTCCGTCAATTTCGATCATCGTTGCCTTTGCAGCTTAGCTCATATCTGGTGGGAGCACCGCGTGAGCAATGAGCGTGTTCGGCGTAAAGTATTTGCTGCAGGAAGAGCGAGTAAACCGCTCAGCACCATTATATCTCGCACCAGGCTCCGCTGACTGAGCCACGCGTTGCGCATGCCGGCACACCGACGCCCACGACGTGCACTGTTTGCGCGCCGCGGGTGCGATTGGAAGAGGACGGGAGGCCAAACGGTTGCTCGGTCGAGAAATGAAAACCCTCACTTCGAAACTGGCGTCGCATGCTGCATCCCGACTACCTGGCTGCGGTCCTGAGGACGATGAACACGTTTGGTTGGACACATTTGCTGCTACGGCGAAGAACTGGCCCCAGTGGTGTTTGTGTCGTGAATTTCTTTGTCCATCCCACTCCCTTTAGGTTCGCCTGTCCTTCCCGATCTCATGCCATAAGCATCATATGATATTTAACATCATATTTTTCGTAGTGTTTTTGTATACTTTTAGTGTAATTTTTCAGTCTCTTATCTTCTTGTATTGCGACACATTAGCTGAGGTGTTGTAGCGCCCAGCAAGCTAACCGCTATGCGTCATCCACTATTTAATTGTTGACCACTTGTACGTTATTCTTTCTGCTTTTAATCTTCCTTATGACCGCCTCGACACGCGACCGCCTTTTAAGTTCCGGCGTTAATGTAGCCGTTCCGCGGGCGTCACGGTAATACGTTAACATCCAAGCGTATTTTAAAGAGACTAAGTGTGAAACCTTTACTTCGTTCCATCTATTATTTGATCGCTATCATCAAGACAGATTTCTTTGGTGGACGGTCCTGATCGGATCTCTGTCATCAAGGCCTGAAGTGGAGTGGAATCCGCTGTGAGTCCGTTCCGGTTTTTTTTCTCTGTTTACATCCGTAGCTCCTGTTCTGATTGCATTAGGTCGTTTTGCCACCTTGTCATCTATATTGTTTACTGTGTTAATTGTATTCACTCTAATCACCATCGGATCAACGTCCCGATGCCAACGGTTGCACGTAACAGTACTTGCTACGTTTGTCAATCCGAGTCTCCACCACATGTTCGCTGTCTTTGTTGCAAGCGACAGTACCACGGGCGCTGTGCTAAACTCACACAGCCGGAGGCGGACTTCTACACTTCACATACCAAAGCTAAGTGGGTTTGCAACGACTGCGCAAAGTTACTTCACAGAGGCTTCAAAAACAGCCCTATTGGCTCTCTAGATGTGGCAGCTTTTAGAAACTTTTGCAGGGATTTGCAAGTCTTGACGAAGTCCACATCTAAAGGCGTCGACATTTGTGACTTGCCTTCCGGCGTTTTAGTAGCAAACGTAGGCGTTGATACTTGTGACTTGGCATCAGTCGACATCTCAGTTACATCTTCACCACAACCTCAAGGCTTCGACTGTGTTTGCCCAAGCAACCCTCTGCCTGCAGGAGCAGTCTCCGGTGAACAGGAGCTGGACGACACCATACCTATGATCGTTGGCTCGTCTCCTCCACGCGACCCGCATCCGTTTCTGATTACAAGTGGGAGCAACACCCGAAAACTAACGGATGACTCGCCAGCAGGTGAGCAGACCACAGGAACCAGTGTCGTAATCCTACGGTGCAAACGTCGGAACCCCGCCAAACAATCGAGGGACAAACACCGTGCTAAAAACTGCGCCAAGCACACTCAGTGCGCCATGCAATTGCAGAAGAACCCAGATCCCCAGTTCACACATGTTACACAGCCGAGGCCCCCACAATGCAGCCAAGGCACCAATACGCCTCGGAACAGTGGCTTGCCAGAATTCAACCGCAAGACTTTGATACTGTTCATTGTGGACGAGAGCGACCACCCGTCACTATCCCACAGAGCCAGTGCCGATCTACCCCAATGGCAATCCTTGCGGCAACTCCTTGGACTGCCGCCTACCTCCTCGCCCACTCTCTGCCGTCTACGCGCACCCCGCTCACCAGGTAGCAAACGCCCAAGGCCGTTACGCGTCACTCTGGAAAGTGCTGATGACGTCGAGGAAACGCTCTTAGCATCGGCTTGCTTGAATAAACTGAACACAAAGATCCGCGCCCAGCCAGACTTTCCCTGGGTTGTGAGGGAGGCAAGAAGAGAGGCGCGTATCAACAGCACGTGCGCCAACCACGATAGAGCTTGCAGTATAATTATACACGGAGTCCCAGAACTCCACACTGCCGACCCGGTTGAATCATCCCGCCACGATGTTCAGCAGTGGTGCTATATTCGGTCGCAGCTTAACCTATCAGTGGACAACTGTGGGGCGTGGTCTGTTCACCGACTGCCGAGGCCAGCTCACCTCTCGCAGATACAGGTGCCTAAACTGCTCAGGGTCATTCTTTTCACTCCTGAGATGCGCCAGGCTGTACTACAACGGTGGTACGAGCTACGTGGAAACTTCCCGTACGAAGTCAGAATGCATCCAGACAAACCGCGGGAGGAGCGCAGGCAAATTCAGGGAAGTAATTCCACGCCATTCAGTCGAGCCACGCCATCACTACCTATTACGCGACTTGTGGATATAACAAAAAACGAATAGGCACCGGCCCCTGTGGGGTCGGTGTAAACCACACTGGAACTACCCTAATATCTATGCCTTCAAGCCACTGCCCGCCAGAAGTTCATGTTAGCACGTGGAACTGCTTGTACACCAACGCTTTATCGCTACGGAACAAGGTGTCCAAAATCTCTTCCCTTGCGCTGGACACGCAAGCTAAAGTTATATGTATAACCGAAACCTGGTTCTGCCCAGACGTTGTGGACGCCGAGGTAGCTATCTCGGGATACGTGCTCTTTCGAAACGATCGTGAAAGCGGCAAAGGCGGAGGCGTAGCTGTGTATGTATCAGACCGCCTCACATGCGTCCCTCTCAAATCTCCGGAACTACTATCTCTTCCCGAATCCCTCTGGATACGCGTCCGCGGCTCTGGTTCCACCAGTCTCAGCCTTGGAGTGGTTTATCGCCCTCCCTCAGCTGCGCCAGAATGGCGGCGGTGCTGGAACGCCGCCCTCCGAGCAGCTACTTCAGATTTGGTTGCCCCCCTACTCGTCGCAGGTGACTTTAATTTCCAGGAAATAGACTTTACCTCTGGCCAAGCTCGCAGTCAGCACAGCCTTGAGTTTCTTGCCAGTGTTCTAGAACATGGCCTAACCGAACACGCACAGCAGTACACTCGGTGGCGAGACGGTCAAAACCCGTGGAAACGCGACTTGCTGCTCACCAACGAGCCACATCTAATTGACAACGTTAATTTGAGCGCCCCAGTTGGTGCAAGTGATCATGTAGTTATCAGTTTTCGTGTGGTGGCGAACGTCACGCTCAACACTAAAGCACTGCCCACCAGGCTTAAGTTTCGTCGAGCGGACTATGACGCGATCAAAGATTTCCCCTCACGAGTCGACTGGTCCCTGGCAGCACAAACCCCCACAGTCGACGACCATTGGAACTACATCGCCGCTCACATCCACGACGCAATTAGGGCACACGTCCCCACAGTGCGCGCTTATGCGCCGAAACGCCACAGGCAACTTCAGCCTGCTACGCTTAGGCTGATTAGGGAGAAGAAAGCCCTCTGGGACAGATTCTTACTTTTTGGTGACTCTGTTTCGCGAGCACAATACTGTAGAGTGCGAACTTCCTGTATAGCAGCTGTTTGCCAGGACAGAAAAGCGTACCAGTTCTCTCTCGCTAAAAGCTTCACCGATAACCCCAAGGTCTTCTTTAAGCATATAGCGTCTCTCACTAAATCGCGCGCTGCCGTTGGCAGCCTGCTCGGACCCGTAGGCAATACCACAACGTCGGACAAAGAAGCTGCGGAATTGCTGAAGACTCAGTACGAGTCCGTTTTCGGCACCTTCGCATGCAGTACAATGGAAGGCGCTAACTTTACCCCCATCACTGCCAGACATCCCGTGCAGTTTACATCAGAGAAAGTCCTGGAGAAATTAAAAAAATTAAGGACAGACAAATCGCCGGGTTTGGATGGGATCCCTCATAGTTTTCTACGTGAGTGCGCCACTGTACTGGCCGAGCCGCTTGCCTTACTTTACAGCCACTCCTACACCAGTGCCGAATACCCGAACGCTTGGAAGCAAGGGGTCATAACGCCGATATACAAGGGTGGTGACAGGACAAACCTCTCTAATTACCGCCCGATAGCACTGCTTTCCACTGCCTCCAAAGTAATGGAGAGTATCATAGACGATTTCTTGCGCTGCCATTTAGAAAGTCTGTCCTTAATAGCCCCGGAGTAGCACGCGTTCCGCAGGGCTCACTCGTGCACCACGAATCTTCTCGCAGCACTTGATTCCTGGACTGCAGAGGCAGACAATCACACTCCAACTGACGTGGTTTACGTGGATTTCTCAAAAGCATTCGACCGGGTCAATCACGCACGGCTGTTGAGTAAACTGCCGAGTTTGGGGATCGACCAGCAAACAATCTGCTGGCTAAGTACCTACCTGTCTGGCCGCACCTACCGTGTTCGTGTAAACGGCGCACTCTCCAGCGCTCTGGCTGCAACGACCGGGGTGCCCCAGGGATCCATCCTCGGGCCCCTGCTGTTCAATTTGTTCATCAACGACCTCCCATCCTGTATCAGCAGCCACATACTGCTTTATGCGGACGACGCTAAGATATGACGACCTATCCGCAGGCCAAGTGATCAGGCACTTCTCCAGACAGATATCGATGCTGCTTATTCTTGGGCCTCGAAAAATTCGCTTCCGTTTAACATCGACAAGTGCAAAGTCATGCACATTGGGCAAGGTGTGGCTAGCCCGTACAATATCGGCGGTGTGCATCTTAAAGCCACATCCCAGGAACGCGACCTGGGGACCATAATATCCGCCGACCTGAGCGCGAGCGCCAATGTAGCTACACTGGCGCGAAAGGCCAGCGGTCGCCTGGCCCTCCTTGGACGTGCACTAGGGTCTTACCCTAGAGAGACATTTGTCCGTCTCTATAGCACTTTAGTACGTCCGCTGCTGGAGTACAACATACTTGTCCAGCCGCCGTACCTGAAGAAGGACGAGGCCATGCTGGAAACTGTACAGCGCAGAGCCACTAAGAGAGTGGACGGACTATCCCACTTCTCGGATGAGGAGCGTCTGGCGGCCCTTAACCTCTTCCCGTTGAAATATCGCAGGCTTCGTGGCGACCTTATCTTAGCTTATTCCGTCCTGACTAATAACAGACACCCAAACGCCGGATTGCTGGTCCGCGCCCGTACAGATCATCTTCGAGGGCACTCACTCAAACTGATGACTCGTAGCAGTCGCCTTCTGTGCCGAAGAAACAGTTTCAGTATGCGTACTGCCTTCGCTTGGAACGCCCTCCCCGAAGCTGTTGTCTCAGCGCCCAATACGGAGGCCTTCAAACAGCGCCTAGACGCTTGGCTCTTACCTCGCTGGTCTTCCACGTTGCTAAGAACTGGCCATTTGCCAAGCTAACACGCGGCGTTTCCATCATTTTGCTTCTATCCAACTTTGCCGAATTTACCTGCACCACTCTCTTGTTCCAGGTATCCATGTTCCACAGTCAACTCGCTGAATTCTTGTGCTGAACACCACTACTGCGTCGAGACCCACAACATCTGGTACCTACCGACGAGATCAGAACCTTGCCGTAAGATCTCGAGGCAGAACCACCGAAAAGCTACGCTTACTCATTCTGCGCAAACCCGTGAAACCCGTGAAACCCGTGAACAGGTACGTGGTCGATCGTTTTCGCTTCCTGTGATACTTACCTTTCTCTTCCACTCCGGCACTTTACCTTCCTTCCTCCGTGCTTCCTTAGCTGCCACCTTTACATCGGCCTCTAACTAGGTGGCTCGACCTTACAGCCGTCTACGAGGGATTTATTTTCCATTACAGTTTGTCGCACTACCTGGACACGGAAGAGCTTGGAACGCCGGACCGAAGGAATATTACACTAACCTGTACCTCGTGTCATGCTTCATCCCTCCGGGTCTCCTTGTATCCCTTGGAATACAGTGCGCTGTTTCCGCCTCCAATTGCCTTTTGCTATCCGCAGTTACGTTCGAGCACTGTCTCGGACTAATATTTACTAGTCCTACAAGTAGTTGACCTCCATTCGCACTCGACAATTGGACTATTTTCTCCTTGTTTGTTTTTTGGTGAGTTCGTTCTATTTTATCGATATTATGCGTGTATTCATTTGTTTATTGTGTAATTTAGCACTTCTATCGTGTTTTTTCATCCTTCATCTTTTCAAGCATTTCGTGAGTGGCATCGTCGAAGTGCTGGGGGCCGATTCACTTACCGGCACAAGAACTGGACGCTCGTTAGGCCGAACCCTCTATTGTCCATCTGACCTGACCTGACCTGATCTGAGTCGTTTCGCAGTGTAAGCATGCTTACTTTGACTGTTCCAACTTTCATGGAACACAGCCCATAGGCTTGGTTTACGATATTCGAGATCGGACTGGAAAATAAGGGCTTTACAGCGGACCGTCCGAGGTGCAATCAGCTCGTCCCACGCCTTCCTTCGTCGGTTGTGATGCTGGTTGAGGACATTTGGCCCGTCGAGAAAGGCAAAGTATGAAACGATGAAGCAAGCAAATTTAAAAGAGTTACAGCCCAGCGCACGAGCTCGATTTGAACAGCTCAGTGGTCTCAAGCGTAGAGATCGCAAGCTGTCGGCGTTGCTCCGCGAACTTCAGCGCATCGCTAGTCCCTTATTCTTGAGCGAAGACGCTATAAAGGAGCTGTGGTTTGCACGTCTCCCAAAGCCATTGCCGGTAGTGCTGTCCATGTTTCTCGATACGTCCCTGAAAGAATTAGCTACCAAGGCTGCGTTCGAATGTTTTCCGCAACAGACGACCAGTACCTCCGGTGGCGTATTCTCACCCATGAAAAGCGAATCCCATATTTGCTCCGTCGTCAGGCCGATCTAACCCTAAAGATAGGGAAATTGCGCTACTTCGCAACAGGATAGCAGCAATGCAGATTTCGAAGTAGTGTGTGCCACGGTCAAATGCTGCCCACCTTTTTGCTAACGTACATTGCGGCTCGTCTGTGTCTGCACCGAGTACGTCTCGTTCGGCACGAAAGCGCGACATTTTATCTACAAGTTCTCAGTCAGATAATGTCAAACTCGTCGAAGAAGTGTGTTGGTATCACCGCCAATACGGTGGAAGAGCTAGACGTTGTCGGGCTCCCTGTATTAGGCACGGCCTAGCTGCTTCAGGGAAAGCGAATAGCTCGCAACGAGACTGGACCTTAACCTGGTGCGACGGTTTGCGTACCTCATTGACCCATTGAGCTATACTGGGTGATGCCTCCGAGCATCTTGAGAGCTACTCCTACCAGGTTGGTCAATGGTGAGAGGTCAGACAAACTCAGTCTCCTGGTCCTCCAGGTTGGGGGTTTGAAATGGGATGGCGTCCATTTCTGTAAAACTAAATCACTGCCACCCCGCTGCCTTGCGGACAGGCTTTTGAGCCAAAGGCTTTGGATGAGGACCCTAATCGTTCTCCTGTCTAGGTCTGGGCGCCCTGACAGTATCCCAGCCCACATACAACCATGACATTTTCTTCAAACATAAACTTCATCCTGCATCGGCCGTGGCGCAGATTATCAAGGGTCGCCTGATCTGCTGCATACAGCAGGGCGGATAAGCGAAAGCATGCTACTGCTGGCGCCTCCCTTCTTTCTTTTCCACCTTTTTCTCTTACTCCCATCCCGGCCCCTATTACTAACCTTCCTTCTATAATTCCCAGCTTAATTGACAGCAACCGAAGTGCTACTGGAGTAGAACCATCTGCAGCCACCATCCCCCAGCACCTATCGGACGCCTATCGGCAAAAGTTCCTTATAAGGCCACGCTATCCCGTTTCCATGGCGACATTCAACGTCCGCACTCTAAGACAAACAGGCCAGCAGGCTGCACTCGCACGCACCTTGGACACACTGGGTGTTGATGTGTGTTGTGTGTCCGAAACTAGGATTAATGACCCTAACGGGGTTATTGAATTGACTGCACCCGGCTTATCCTCTCGTTATTGGTTGCACGCATCCGGAGACGCCGATGCGGCACTCACGGGTCAAGCTGGTGTAGGTATCATTCTCAGCTGCAAGGCTGAGTCATCGCTGGTTGATTGGATTCCGGTGAACAGCCGTTTATGTGCAGCCCGTTTGACGACATCAGCTAAGGTGAATTCGCGAAGTAAAACAAAACGCTGTTTGTTTGTGATTTCTGCTTATGCTCCCACGGACTGCAGTTCTAATGCAGTCAAGGAAACTTTCTATCACGAACTGAACACGCTGCTACGCAGTGCTACTAGTTCAGATATTATAGTACTTGCAGGGGATATGAACGCACAAGTAGGGCGTCTGAGCTCTTCAGAAGCTCAGCTAGGTGGTAAGTATGGACTTAACGCCGAACGGACTGACAACGGCGAGCGTCTGCTGCAACTGTGTGCGGAGCACCAGTTGTTTCTTACTAGCACTGCTTTTAGACATAGTGGGCGCCGAAGTGCCACTTGGCGTCCACCTGTAGCTGGCCAGAGATGGACCCAAATTGACCACATAGCCATAAATTACAGGTGGCGCGGTTCCATTCTGGATTGCCGCTCGTACTGGAGTACCTATGTCGACTCTGACCATGCCTTGGTGCGCTGTCGTTTCTCCATGAACTTTACCGGAAGGCGCACAAAGCGTCTCCCCCGATTGGCAACGGAGAAATTGTCGCAGCCCTCTGTCAGGCAAGCCTATCAAGAAGCACTGCATAGCGAACTCTCGCTGTCTTGTCCTAATGATACTGAACTTCATTGGAATAGGATCTCGGCCACTATGCACGACGCAGGAGCATCTGCTTGTGGAACTATCAGTCGTCATCGCACCAGTCACTGGATATCCGAGAGGTCCGTGAACCTTTTGGAAGCTAGAAGGCACCTCCCGGCTGGTTCTGAACACAATGTGACCAGACGGGCTATTAGGCGTGGACTAAAGCGGAGCCTACGGGCTGACAAGGAAGCCTGGTGGACCAGTCGGGCTCAAGAAATGGAGGAGGCAGGAGCAGTAGGCAATTACCGGAAGCTCTTCCAGCTAATACGCACCACTGGTCCGAGAAAACCAGGCGTCAGTGAGACAATCATGGACAGCGCGGGTGCGCTTATACACAATAAGGAGCGCCGTATGGCTCGTTGGGCTGAGCACTTTGAACATCAGTTCAGCTGGCCCCCTGCTCCCGGACCTCTTCCTACTCAGGTGATGCAGGACGAGCCATGGACGGTTAGTTTAGAGCCTCCGTCGGAGGCCGAGGTCCGAAACGCGATCACAGCCCTCAATCGTTTTCGTGCCGCTGGCCCGGATTCCCTCCCACCTGCACTATCTAAGGATGTACGTGAGGTCCTCTGCAGGGCGCTGACCTCCCTATTCGAACGGATCTGGAACGAAGAGAGTGTGCCGGCTAATTGGAGCGAATCGATTATAGTGGCAATATACAAGAAGGGGAGTCGCACAGAGTGTGCGAACCACAGGGGTATTAGCCTAACGCCAGTTGTGACAAAATTACTGGCCTCGATTATCGTTCGTCGCCTCACTGCAGAACGGGAATCTCGGATTAGAGAAGAGCAGGCCGGTTTTCGCCCAGGACGTGGCTGTATAGACCATATATTTACTTTGCGGCAGGTGCTAGAGCAGCGCCACGCATACCGCAGACCGACAATAGCTGTGTTCCTCGATTTCAAGAGTGCGTTCGATTCAGTCGATCGATCGATTCTGTTCGAAATACTTGCGCGGAAATGTGTTCCCACGAAATATGTGAACATCCTTCGTGCTCTATACTCGAACACTAGAGGCCGCGTCAGGGTCTATGGTGCCCTATCGGATAGCTTTTCGACTACAAGTGGCGTTCGACAGGGTTGCCCGATTTCCCCGTTTTTGTTCAATTTCGTCCTGGATTCTATCATGGAGTGTTCCCTTGCGGAATCTAACGATGTAGGTGTTGAAGTGCTGCCTGGTGAACGGTTAGTTGATCTAGATTATGCGGACGATATCGTCTTGCTTTTCGACAATGTTGAGGCGGCACAATCAACCCTGAATAGCCTATCCAGAGTGGTCCCATTATTTGGTATGCACTTCGCACCTTCAAAGTGCAAAGTGTTGCTGCAGGACCACCAGCCACTTGATGATGCCTTGACGCTTGCTAATGAGGAACTCGAGGTGGTTGATCAATTCACTTATCTTGGCAGCTGCATCAGCAGTGATGGGCGCATAGAAACTGACGTGAGCTCACGCATTGCAAAGGCTAGAGATGCCTTCTTGAACCTGCGTCATCTTTGGCGACAGAAGGGAGTTTCCCTCCGTCTGAAAGGCCGTGTATACAAGGCCACAGTGAGGGCCGTTCTGCTCTATGGTAGTGAAACTTGGCCCTTTCGGTCTGAAGATCTGAGGCGCCTTCAAGTCTTTGATCATCGTTGTTTGCGAAGCATTGCTGGTGTCGGATGGCACCAGCGTGTCCGAAACGATGATGTGCGTAGGCGAGTACTAGATGGTGATGATCATGCTAACTCCCTAGAACAACAGATAGCACTGAATAAGTTACGTTGGCTCGGGCACGTGCTACGCATGCCTGGTCACCGCTTACCTAGGAGCGCCTTGTTCAGTCTACCAGGTGTCGGATGGTGCAAGGCTCGAGGTGGACAGAAGTTGACTTGGCAACGGGAAATGAAGTCACTGACGACCAAACTGGGTGCCGTTGGTCCGTCTCGCCTTCCGGGTTGGAGTCCACGTGACTCACCTTGTGCTTGGCTCGAGACTTTACAGAACATGGCTCGCAGTAGACACCAGTGGCGCGTCTGCCGCTGTCTCCTAATCGGATTGTCTGTTTAAAGTGTGTTTGGTGCTGAGCTATCTGCAGGGTAATGGCTGATTATGACGCGTGGCAGTGAAAGCCGCAAGGAAGCTGTCTCGCCGATGCCGCCTTATCTTTGCACGATAGCCAGCTGTTTGTGACGGTATGTTGTCTACACAAGGTGTAGGCGCCTTGACCCTGAATGTTTGCTTAGGGCATTAAGGTTTTCAGGTAAGTCCCCCTTCTCTCCCTTTTCTTATTCTTTATTTCATAGGTCCTCATGGTTGTATGACAGCGAAGCATCAGTTCAAATGGCTGATGTACTGCTGTTGATGATGATGATGATGATGAATAGCTCGCATACTAGCACAATCAACGTATCCGTCAATAACCAAGCAAATCGCCTGTTTTACGTTAAGGATCGATTTTCTTCCATCACCTTCCTCATCGACACGGGAGCGGAAGTCAGCTTCATCCCAACGACCGCAAACGACAGCACTCAGAGCCTACGTACAATCTGCGTGCGACCAACGGTTATCCGATAGCTTCTTCCGGCCAGCCCATGATGAACTTGGACCTTGATCTTCACCGAGATTTTCAGTGGGTCTTCATCGTTGCGTCTGTACCCTTCGCAAGTATCGGTATCGACTTTCTCCGACGTTTTGGGTTGTTTGTTGATGCTGGTCACCACAGACTTTTAGACGACCGTACTAAACTAGGGATGAAAGGCGTTTTTACGGACGCCCCGATAATCAGTCCCGTTTTTCGAATCGCCGATGTACCATCAGATTATGCGAACCTACTGTCTGAATACCCACGACTGGTACGACCAGCTGCAGAGCTTCCGCCAATCATAACAGAGGTCGCTCACCACATAGTCACGCTTGTTCAGCCAGTTGGCACACGACCAAGACGGCTTGCTCCTAACAAACTACGTGCAGCACTAGCTGAGTTCGACCACATGCTTCAGCTCGGTATCATCACCTCTGCACATGGTCCCGAAGAAAATCGTGGGGGACTGGCGTCCTTGCGGCGACTATCGAACCTTGAATATGGTTACCACCATTGACCCCACACATAGTGGAGCTCACCGCCGGTCTGGTGGGTAAAAATATCTTCAGCAAAATCGACTTGGTACGTGACGAATCCATTTGGTTTGTTCGAGTTTCTGCGCATGCCATTTGGTCTGAAGAATGCCGCGCAAACTTTTCAGTGCTTCATCGACCAAGTTTGTTGCGGCGTAGACTTCGCTTACGCTTATCTGGATGACATTTTAATCGCGATCTCTTCACGAGAAGAGCACACGCGCCACGTACGAACACTTTTTGATCGTTTATCTCAACACGGAATGACGATCAACGCAGCAAAGAGTTCGTTTGGTGTCGACTCAGTCAACTTCCTCGGCCGTCGTATCTCTACAGGCATCGTGCCACTGCAGGATAAAATTCAAGCCATCATCGACTACCCCTAGTCTCATTCATTCAAACAACAGGCTTTTTGTTGGGCTTGTCAACTTTTACCGACGATTCATACCAAACTGCGCGTCGTTGATGCAACATCTCATGGACCTTCTTCGAGGGAAACTCAAGTAATTCGAATTTCCTGCCGCAGCACGCGCTGCTTTTAAGTCACTGAAAGAGGCTATCGCCAATATAGCCTCAATAGCGCATCACGATCCGGCCGCCCCACTGTCCCTCAGTACTGACGCCTCGGAGGTGGCAATCGGCGCTGTTTTACAGCAACGAGTAGCTGACACGTGGCAGCCCTTAGCGTTTTTTTTCCAAACGCTTACAACCTACCGAAACTCGCTACAGCACGTTCGGTAGAGAACTACCAACCGTATATCTAGCGATACGTCACTTATGACACATCCTAGAAGGCCGCTCCTTTGTCGTCTTCGCCGACCACAAACCCCTGACTTGCGTGCTCGGTTCGACTACCGACCGATAGTCTCCTAGAGAGTCGCACCACCTTGACTATTTCACTCAGTTTACGACCGATATACGGCATGTCTCAGGTGTGCACAACGCCGTCGCCGATGAACTTTCCCGCATCCAAGCTATCTCCGCTGACGCCGGCACTGCTGTCGACTTGGCAGCCATGGCCACAGCGCAACTCAACGGTCCTGAGGTTGATCTACTACGCAGGTCTCCCTCACTAGACATACGACCCGTTCCGTTGACATCATCAGACGGCACTATGCTTTGCGATTTATCTCTAGGCACGCCACGCTCAGTCGTCCCACGCGAGTTTCGGCAGACCGTGTTCGACACGTTGCACGGCTTGTCTCACCCAGGCGCTCTTGCATCGGTTAAACTCATTTCCGCACGATTCGTTTGGCGCAACGTCAGTCGGGACCTCCGTACTTGGGCAGCTGCTTGCCTTCCGTGTCAACGCGCAAAGGTGCACAAGTACACGAGAAGCCACGTGAAGGCACGTTTCCGAAGCCAGCCGCACGTTTTCATCACGTGCACGTCGATCTCGTAGGTCCTCTACCGCCTTCGAAAGGCTCTGTGTATATACTAACCTGTGTCGATCGGTTCACTAAGTGGACGGAAGCTATTCCCATACCTAACTACTCTTCGGAAACGGTAGCGAAAGCTTTTCTGGTGTGCTGGGTAGTTCAATACGGCTGTCCCCCATCGTGACCACCGCTCGAGGGTCACATTTCTCATCAACATTTGCCACGTTGCTTAGGGATTTAGGCTGTCGGCACGCTCAGACGACAGCGTAGCATCCGGCCGCTAACGGCATGGTGGATCGTCTTCACCGCCAGTTGCAAGCAGAGCTACGGGCGCACGCAGATCCTTCATGTTCTGAAACACTTCCCCTCGTCCTCCTAGGCTTAAGAAACACGGTTCAAACCGATTTCGATGCAACACCAGCCCAGCTAGTCTACGGTTGCACACTGCGGTTGCCCGGACAGCTGATAGCACCAGTCCCATCCAATTCCTCTTTTGGTTACGGAAGTTAGACTGATCCATTGGCTCACCAGATGTCTGAGCTACGTCAACCCGCTCCTCGATCGCAGGAGACACCAATGTATGTGCCTGAGAAGCTGTCTACGTGCTCACACGTCCTTCTTTGCTCAGACGGTGTTCGACAGCCTCTTCAGTCACCGTACATAGGACCTTCAAAGTGTTACACCGTGCAAGTAAGACGTACAGTATTGACCGCGGTAGTCGACTCGAAGTCGTCACCATCGACCGTCTAGAACCTGCCTTTATGGAAGAAACCACCTCGCCTACTTCGTCTAGTAGTGCTTCGTGTGACGTCACAACTCATCGCACCAGCTTACAGAATCCTAGTGCAGTTCAACTAGACTACGGTGTCGGTCTACAAGCTTCAGCCGTCCCGACATATCCCGAATCTAGCCCGCCGCCTCCCACGACCAATCGCCGTGGTCTGGAGGTGCGTAAGCCGGTTCGTTTCTCCGACTATGTACAGTGTAAATACGTCTAGCTTTGTAGATATTGTACATATTTGCCCCGTTTTTGCTCGATTAACGTTTTGAAAACAAAAATATCCAAAACCTCCGAAAAACCTTCCTCCAAAAAATATTCAAAAACCAAAAAATTTAAACACGCAGATCATTCTGGCGTTTTCTGCGCGTCTTTTTCTATTCTTCTCTCTACACGCTCCAACCCTCCCCTTCTATTGGCTGACCCGTATGAGCAATGTGTTCGAGGACCCTGATGCGAACGCTGGTTCTCTCTCCGCGGGACGGGTGTCGCTTCTTCGCAGGATGAGAATCGTTTCTTCGTGGGACGATGGTCGTTTCTTTGTGGGACGAGGGACGCTTTGGCGTGGGGCGAGGGAGGGGCTACTCCCAAGCCACCGTTTGGCAGCAGCGGAGGTTGAGGTCCTGTCGGCCTTTTTCCGGGCTAGCCGGTTTTTTGTAGCCCGACAAGCCCGCTCTAACGGCTCGCCGAAATGCACCCTGCCCTGCAATCAATAAATAATCACTCACAAACGGCACAGCGGACCTCGACTTCCGGCGAACCCCCACTTGACACGAACGCTCATTCATTCTTACTCGGTACCATTTTGCCCTGCAAACGTCATTTCACCTGTCATTCTCGATATCGAAGGCTTTCTCTGTTCAGCCTTCTAGGGGGGGACTCTGTAGCGTCCAACAAGACAAAAGCCATCTTTTATGCACTATTTGATTGTTGACCAATTGTACTTTATTCTTTCTTTTAATCTTCCTTACAACCTGCTCGGCACTCGACCGCCGCGCTAAAGTGTACCTCCTGTCTGGCTTCACCCATCCGCGTCTTCTTGTAGCCCATCGAATACAGTCCACTGTGTCGGACTTCCATTGCCCTCTGATATCCGCGCTTACTTTCGCGCACCTTCTCGGACTAGTATTTCCTAGTCCTACAATGTTTTTCACCCTCAGCTACTGTGTACTGGTGATGATGATATGAGATCCAAACAATATCATTGATTATTGATGTTGATCCACAAAAATGCATGGAGTGCTCTTGTTCTAGTTTCATTTCTTTTTGCAAAAGTAAGGAGAAGCGATCAATAGCAGAAGTGCCGGATAGGGCACGTCAATTGGGCGCTATATATCTGGTTCGATGCTAGACAGCCAAACAAAGGCATCCACACCAAAATTAAGCTAGGAATAGCTTTATTGAATGGGAGGAAAGCTGGCTAATGCTAAAAATAAGGCACCAGCGAAAATCTAGCTAGGGAAGATGTAATCGTTCGTCGAGTGCGTGATCCAGCGTCGTTCTCACTCCGAGACGCGCGCTTCAAAGGCGGGTGTCGTATTTGTGTTTCAGGCAAATGGGAACAACGTTCTGACAGGCAAACCGTCTAATTTCTTGAAACATAAGAAACCTGTAATTTGGGGATATTTTGGAATACTTTACACAGTCATACGGGGGAATCTCTAAGTCACTACACAGCACCTCTCCCAGAAGGGAAACCGTGGGTGACCCTTCGATCTACTTGAGCACTATCCTTCGCGGGCCAGCCTTCTACGAGATCAAGTGATGAAAGCTGATGCAGCTGCTGAGGGAGAACCAGCCGATCGGACCCTAGCCGGCTCCCACCTGTTTTCCATAACGGTGCCAAAAACACAAAATAGAGGAAAAGTTCGTAAGCGTCAAATGTTCACAAGTTCTTGGATGTCAAATGCTCGCCTCCAGCTCGTCATCTCTTCCGGTTCATACATGGAAGGTAAACGGAAACAAAAGCAATGACAGTGGTGGCCATGGCAAAAGCAACTGTGACACTTACCGGATGAGGTAGGCAGCCAACAAAACGCAACTGTTTTTGTGTTTTCAAAATATTTCTTTCTTTTTTGGGTTTTCAAAGCTTTTTGCGTTTTTTGGGGTTTCAAAACCTTTTATTGTTTTTTTGGCGTTGTCGAAAGCTTTTTGCTGTTTTTTAGTAGTGTTGGCCAAAAGGGAAAAAAGAAAAGCGGGAGACGAAAAATGCGAAGAACGCTACTTTCTTAATCTTGCTGGCCAATGAACTCGCCTATCCGACCTAGTCAACTTGGGCAGTTCTATCGGCGTTCTATCGGCTCGCAAATTTGGAGGGATTGCTGTAGATGTGCTCTTGGTTCGATGGGAAGCGGCGGAGCTAAAGTATTAAGCTTGGACGGAGAGTGCTGCTTGTGGTCAGGGGTGTTGGAAGTAGGGGAGTCTTCCATCATGCTGGGTTGATTCGTCTGAAGACGAGCAAGGGTCTTTCTCGAGTACAAGTTCCACGTGCGCAACCTTGAGATGGTCAATGGTAACGGCTTCTCGTTTACCGTGACGGCTGATGATAAGGAAGCGGTCCTTGCGCTGTAGAGCCTTGAAACTGCCTTCTTAAGGTCGCTCCACTGGTCTGCTGAGGTCATCGACGCGGCGAAAAGCGAACGAATAATGTTTCAGGACTTACGGAACCAAATACACGTTGTTGTTCTCTAACGTCGGGGAGCTTATAGTGAAGCATGTTCGTGGCTAGTTGACGAACATAAATCGGGTCGTAACGGGGAATTCTGGAACCCTCAGAGAAATCGCCAGGTACACGTAATGGTTGTCCACATACTAACTCAGCGTTAGACGTACGTAGATCAGCCTTTAGGGCTGGTTGGATGCCAAGGAAGATCATAGGCAGAACCTCAGTTCAACTCAGCACATTAGCGACGGAAAGTGAGACTTTCAGCTGTCGGTGGAAACGTTCCATCATGCCGTTCACTTGTGGATGATAGGCGGTCGTGCGAATGCGTCGGCATTCAATGATTTTAAGAAGATCGTTGAAAGTCGAAGATGCAAATTGCCGACCGCTGTCGCTCGTCACAGTGGCTGGACAGCCATGTGAAGCAACCCAGGGTTCGACGAAAGCGCGAGTTACGGTCTCCGCAAATACGTCAGGAATGACAACAGCTTCGGGCCAACGGGTGCAACGATCGATCATAGTCAACATGTGGACCATTCCTTTGGACGGGGCCAACGGTCCAACTATGTCGAGGTGAACATGGGCAAGTCGAACTGAAACGGATGGGAAGCGACCAAGCGGAGCGGACACGTGCCGCTGGATCTTGGCTTGCTGACACGTAAGACAGCTGCGTGCCCAGCGCGTAAAATCGCGTTGCATCCCCGGCCAAACATATCTCGGAGACGAGCTTAGCAGTCGCTTTAATGCCTGGGTGGGCGATATTTTGAACGGCATCGAAAACGATACGGCGGAGGGTTTCTGGAATGACGGGTCGAAGTTATCCCGTCTAATTGTCTCATAAAATCGTGCCATCAGATGACGGCAGGAGATGTGGAGATGTCTTCAGAGAATAATCGCGTTGTTCCGAAAATCTCTGGTCAGTTGATTATGCAACGGCCATGGCAGACAGATCGGTTGCCTGCCCGGCAGGATTTATTGTAGATATTCCAGACCGCGTCAGAAACGACATTCTGTTGGCCAGAAATGTGTCAGATATCAATCGAGACCTGGGCAATTAAATCCAGCTGACGAGTCTCACGTGGTGATCGATTTCGGAATGCGTAGATAATTAGCTTATGATCGGTGAAGATAACGAAGTTGTTTGAGGACTTGCCGGAAATGTCGAACGGTAGAGTAAACGGACAACAGTTCATGACTGAGTGTGCTGTACTTGACTTCAGCAGATTGTAGGCGTCTAGAGTAGAAAGCAAGTGGTTTCCAGCATCCATCTGTAAGTTGCTGTAGGACGGCGCCGATGGCGGTGTCCCGTGCGTCAACAGCAACATTGAGCGGAGCATTCGGATCGAAATAGTGAAGCATAACGGCTTTGGCTAAAGACTCTTTACGGCCTCAAATGCTTCGGTGGCAGCAGTGGTCAGTCCCACGTTGCGGCTTTTACGTCCAGGAAGCAGATCAGTAAGGGAACTTAACAGCTCGGCGCCGTGTGGAGAAAAACGTTGGTAATAGTTGATCATGCCGTTGTAACGGCGAATAGCAACTAACGTACTCGGGACCAGAAAGTCTGATGGCGCGAACTCTACCGTCAATAGGCCGTATGCCATACTTATCGATATGGTGGCCAAGAAATTCGACGGAAGGCTGTTGAAATACTCATTTGTCAGCGTTGACAGCCATGCTATTAGCGGCCAGCCTATCGAAAGGAATGTTGAGATGTTCTGCGTGTTGTTCTTCAGAAGCGCTTGCCATTAGGATATCGTCGATGTAGCAATAGACGAAATCCAGACCTTTAGTGACTGCATCTATGAATCATTGGACGGTCTGGGCTGCGCTGCTAAGACCAAAGGACATGTGTAAAATCCCGAAGAGCCCAAACGGTGTGATAACGGCGGTTTTCGGAGTGTCTCCCTTTGCCGCTGGTATCTGGTGATAAGCGCGGACAAGATCAATTTTCGAGAACACACGGGTGCCACCTAGGCTTTCCGCGATGTTCTGAATGTTAGCAAAAGGTAGTGGTCGGGGACAGTAACGTTACTAAGCACGCGGTAATTGCCACATGCACGCCAGTCCTGACTTTTTGGAACCATGTGGGGCGACGACGTCCCCGGGCTTTTGGGCGGACGACCGATGCCTAGCTCAAGCATATGCTCGAATTCTGAGCCGGCGATCTTCAGCTTGTCGGGGGTCATTCGCCTGGCTTTAGGGAAAACAGGCGGTCCTTTGGTAACAGTGTGATGCTTTGCGGTATCAGTGGCGGGTGGCAACAGTGGTGTTGCACGGAAGACTCGCGGGTATTTGCTCAGAAGCAGCTGACCGATAGCTGAGCTCGGTTAGTTGGCGTTTACAAAACTGATTGACTAAATGTCGGCCAAAGTACCTATAACTGCTAGATTTGTTCGACGATCGGTCCGACGGCGTTGCTTCGCGTCAACTAGCAAGTCGAAGGGTTACAAGAAATCCAATCCAAGAATTGGTGTCTGAACGTCTGTGACGAAGATCCTTTTAAAAGAACCTCGTAGGCTTAAAGTAAGCGTGCGCGAGCGTCGACCGCACACGGTAATGGCCGTTTTGTTGGCTACGCTCAGTGAACTAATCGCCTTTTTATCGCGAGGAAGAACGTCAATGCTGGCTAAGCAGCGGACTCCTCTCAATCAGTGACAAAGAAAAATTGACTGTAGCAGCCAGCAAAGTCCATCGCCCCTACGTGCTGGATGGCCCGTTTCCCTACGTGTTGTGTCTGAAGGACAAGGTCGGGCGACGCGATCTGGCCTAAGGACCAGATCGCTCGTGGTACCAGCAATAGATTGACTTAGGCGGAGATTTCGAACTTGATCTGAAACCATTGTGACTGCTGAAACGATTTGGGTGGCTGGATCCGGATGGCGTTAGGTCCTCTAGTCGATTGGTAAGTGCTCCTACTTGCGCTCTTAGTTCTGCTACCTCCGTACTGGAAGTAGACTATACCTGCGAAATTTGGGCATTTGATTCCCATATATGGTCGGCAATGTCGGCGAGCTGGGAAAGGGACGCATCATTTGCATACTGGGGGTTACGTATCTCACGTGGCAGGCGACGAAGCTCTCTCTCTGTACGAAGCGTCGCCAACAGAGAGGGGCTTAGCTAGAGTCTGCATCTTGTGCAGGAGCTAGGACGGTTTTCGAACACCTAGCTCAGTTTCGTTAAGGAGCTGCGTAGCACGAGCGTGGTCGAGTATGCGGAATCGCTTTAAGACGACGGTCTTAAGCTCTTGGTATGTTTTCTGATATTCAGGAAGCTCTAAAACGTCGTCAAGCGCATCGATGACTTGCGGAGAAAACGCTGCAACAACGCAGTGAAATTCGACGCTATCAGACCTAATGCCACGCACCGAGAAAACGGATTCTAGCTGAGTAAACCAGGACTTAGTCTCTCGGAAAGTCGGGATAGGGAGGCTGAATCCACTAACGGGGTTGTCCGAATCTGGTTGGAGAACTTTCATAGCGAAAGTTTTTCGAACCAGCAAAGTTAACGCCGTCAGGTGAGCAAAATAAAACGGTCGGAAAAAAGAAATATGAGGCGGATCTGAAAGAAACTTCATTAACAAACTCACCAAAAGATTTTTCGGGGTCACCAGTTGTAGGGCGTCGATCGTGTGCTATATATCTGGTTCGATACTAGACGGCCAACCAAGGACATCCGGTAGAACACACCAGAATTAAGTTGGGAATAGGCTTATTGAACGGGAGAAAAGCTAGCTAATGCTAAAAATAAGGCACCAGCGAAAAGCTAACTAGGGAAAATATAGCTGTGCGTCGAGTGCGTGAACGAGCGTTGCTCGCAGTCCGAGTCGCGCGCTTCGGAGGCGGGTGTCGTATTTGTGTTTCAGGCAAATGGGAACAACATTCCGACAGGCAAACCGTTTAATTTCTTAATACATAAGAAATCTGTAATTCGAGGATAGTTTAGAATAATTTATACAGTCATACGTGGGAATCTCCAGTTCAGTACACAGGACTCTGGTTTGCTTACCGATACAAGAAGCTGCACGCTCTTTAGTCGGAAGCCAGTGTCCTCCTTGGATCTTGACCTGACATGTGTCCTACGTGCAGGCAACACAGCCGCAACCTATTTGCTATTTATTTATAAAGTTACAAACTTCGCAAGTTACAACATACATCTTAGATATGTAACATTTCCGTTTATGCAGATCATAACCGTCAATACGCACGATGTTCGACAGGCAGTCTAGACCAAAGCATTGGTATCCCGTTCCCTATCTGCCCCTTGAGAAAGCACTGTATTCCATCACGCTAACCAAAAAGCCAATATACTTGCCTCGAAGTACTCACCAGTCTACTAGGTAGAGCCAGCGCTGCTCAACAACGATGTGTACACGTGTTCTCCAACTCTGGACCTAGTTGAAATTAGTGTCGAGATGGTCATCCGACTAATCCATGAACTGTACCCTTACTCCGCACCAGGCCCTGACGAACTACACCCACTATTCATCAAGATGTTGGCCGAGTACATCGCCGATCCAATGGCTAAAGTATTCCGGCTCTCAATTGCCGATGGCCGCTTACCTAGCGCTTGGAAACTAAGAATAGTAATGCCTAAATACAAAGGTGATCGACAGAACCTGCGAACTACCGGCCAATATATCTGACGTCTGTTGTCTGCGAAATCATGGAGAGAATAGTCAAGCGCGCTCTCAACGCTCGCTGGGAAGGCTTATGCGCACTTTCCCTCACCCAGCACGGATTCCGCATTGCACAATCCTGCATCACTAATCTGCTTGCTACCAGAGAAGCATGGGTTAAAGCAACGGACGAGAGGAAACACCTTGATGTCGTCTTCATTGACTTTAGCAAGGCATAAGACAAACTGCCACATAAACGGCTTCTGCTCAAACTTCAGGGAGTTGGTGTCACCGGAAACCACTTGTCCTGGATTTCAAGCTGCTAGAAGCACGAACCATTTAAATGAAGGTGAACCAAACACTCTGTCCCTATGCTTATTTCCAGTTGGGTTCCCCAACGATCCTTCCTTGGACTAGAGCTCTTGCAATTGTACATCAGCGATTTTCCATCGACACTTCAAACCGACTGTCTAGTCTACGCTAATGACCTCAAACTGTTTTCTGAAATATCTTGCCCCGAGGATGCCGACAGACTCCAAGCTTCGCTTGACCAGCTGCATAACTGGTCCGTTGAGTGGCGACTCCCGGTAAACCGTGACAAATGTGCCGTTCTCCCGATTGGTGGCCCGGATCCTTTCGGTGCGTATCATATCGGAGGATATCTCCTCGAGTCTGTCACACATGAGAAGCACCTGGGAGTCCTCGTCTGGCACGATTTCCAAACATCGAGCGACACGCAGACGGTCGCGGCAGCCAACTGATTGCTTTGGACTTTTCGTAGGTCGTTCTGCAGAAGTACGCCGGAGGTTTTTAAAACCTTACTCGCTTCGCATTTTCGTCCGATTCTAGACTATGGTCTCCCAGCCGCCTACCACCTAACGAACTCTGCACATGATCTGATAGAGAAGATGCAGCAGCGCGGTTCAAAATCTATATCGGAGCTTCGGGACCTCCCCTACACTCTCCGACTTAAGACTAAACATGTTCTCCGTTTAATATCACCGCCGTCGCAGAGATTTCCTTTACACCATACACATCCTAGGGGGAGAACTTGGAAGTGAGTTGCAGCAGTTCTTCCATCAATGTGGGCAGCTCGGCACGTGGCCTCTAGTGAGAACCATTTTAGCGGAGGACGCTTCGCGCCCGTCCGCAAGCTGCTCTATCTTTTTGAGTGATAAATGACTGGAAAAGTCTGCCGAAACACATTATTGCTTCGCTGACAGAGGAATGTTTCAGGCAATTACTTTACTCTCACCTAACGCACATGGTAGGGTCCTGCTGCTCTTACTTTAAAGGTGACCATCTCCGAACGAATAACGTCCTTCGATAGCACGCACCCACCTTGTAATGATTCGGAACCGATGCAGCTGACAAGGGCTCTCCCTCCTGTTCTCAATATCCCAATGAATACAACACAGCCATCAAACTATTTGTTAGTCGTTCGCGAATGCAGCGGTCCGATAATTCCTTCGATCGCATATCGTTAGACAAGCGGTCCGAAAAATTACTTTGTAGATAAAGTTCTTTTAGATATACATACTTAAGTCCTTTTAGTTCGATTTTTCCACTGCACTTGCACTGAATCAGGATCACCGGAGCTAACACCGGTCTCCCATCCTGCTGACACGAGTGACCGAAATGTGTGCGAAGTTCGTCTGATGGTTGATCGAAAGGCGTCCGAAAATGCTCCCGATGAAACAAATTTCAGTCCCTTTTCGCTTACTCAGAAGTTTTGGCAGCATAACCCCTCTCATCCTTTAGCATTTTCCAAAATTCCCCAGCTGCGCCTTGTGATCCGTCAAGAGTTTGAAGCGGCGACCATACAGCATCTTTTTCCAAGATATTGAGCATCTTGTGAAATTTCTTCACAGCAAACACTATGGCCAATGCCTCCTCGATCTGACTGTAGTTTCTTTCGTCAGCGTCCTGGCGGCATGTGCGATCGCCTTCTGAGATCCATCTGGGAACGTATGGGAAACTACGGCACCTATCCCTAGACTTGATGCGTCTGTGGCAAGAACGATTTCACGGGACGGTTCAAATTGAGTCAGCAGTAGGTCTGAAGCTAGCAATGACTTGACCCGCTCGAACGCAGTCTGACATTCTGACGTCTAATTCCAGGTTTGGCCCTTGCTCAGCAACTTGCTCAGGGGGCACGCAGTCGGTGCAGTTCGGGCAGAAAAGCGTTGTGATGACTGATTAGGCCACAGAATGGACGCAGCGATTGCAAGTCGGCAGGCATCTTTTGAATAGCTCGGATATTTTTTGGATCAGGTCGACGACCGTCTTTTAAGATGATTGGTGTAAAAAATGTACACTTGTCTTCATGGATACGGAAACCATATGACTGGATGCGTACAAGCACTTCAGCGAGCCTTCTTCTGCCGTCTGACCCATTAAAATGATATCATCCAGGTACGCTGCGGCTGCAGAAACTCTCGCGAGCCTGGTGTCCATCGGCTGCTGAAAGATGGCTGGTGCTGTTTTCACACCAAAAGGGAGGCGGTTGTACTGGTACAGGCCACGATGAGTGTTGATGGTCAGCAATTCTCTCGAGCCTTCATCAATCTCAACCTGAAGGTAGGCGTCGGTCAAGTCGAGTTTGGCGAAACACGTCCCACCATTTAATTTTGCAAAGATATCCTCTGGTATCGGAAGGGGATATTGATGGTCGTCCAGTGCGGTATTCAGGCCAGTCGAAAAATCGGCGCAGACTCGCACTTTACCGTTCGGCTTCCTCACAGCAACAATCGGCGCAGTCCATGGAGAGTAGTTCACTGGTGTGATGACACCGGCTCGTTCCAGTCGGTCGAGCTCCTGATCAACTGCTGTCATGGCTGCATACGGTGCTGGTCTTTTTTCTCTGAAGACTGTCTTGGTTCCTTCGCGATGGCACAAATTTGCTTTGAACTTAGTACAGTGACCGAGACCATCTTCAAACAAGGCGGCAAACTTCTGCTTTGGCTTTCTCGTCATGTCTTCTATCGACAATGCTGCATGGACTGGGTCAGCTTGGACTCTATTGCAAATCTGACTCATTGGAACATCAAACAGTTGTAACTTTTCCATCCAGTCAAGCCCAAGGAGGTTCAAGTTTGGTCTGTTAGACAAGTAGCATGTTCCGGCCTGTTCCACTCCGTTGGATGCAATTTTGCAAGTTATTCCTCCTACCAGCTTCAGCACTCCACCGGATGCGTTGTGGGCGACTTTGTTGGAATCAACCATCTTCGGCCTCTTTATATGCTTCCAAGTGTTCTTGGAAGTGATCGTTATATCTGATGCCGTAGTGAACTGCAGCCGGGTTGGGATTCCGTTGATACGCACAGTGATAAATCAGCGGCGTGTTCTAGAATCCCTGTGAAACGTGGCAATCACCGATAGTGATTCTACGTCAGGCTTCCTGAAATTCTTCCTTCGGTAGGACTGCTTCACGTTCCATGGCCGGGACTGATGACAAACGTCTTCCTTGTGGCCGCGTTTATGGCACTTATCACAAATGTGACGCTTGAATGGACAGTATCGTGCGAAATGCCATTCACCACATGACCAACAAGGTGCAGGCGGTTTGTTCAGCGTCCTGTTGAACGGCTTGTTCGAGCCAGCCTTTCTTGATCTTTGCACAGCATGAACAATATTGACAATCATGGGGCGACTGCTCAATCATAGCGGTGTCGTGTTTCAAGGTAATCAACCGTTTGCATTCGCCTACAAGAGACTTCAATGTCAAATCTGGATCTTGATCCAACTTAGCAAGGAGCCGAGTGTGGATTTCCGCGTCGCGTGGAGACTGTAAAGCACTGCCAAATATGAGACACTTAAACTGGTCATCCGTCAAACAGCGTAACTTGAAACGTTCACATTCACGGTTAACCATGTCTGGCAGTGCCCCGTAATCGTCTGTATCACACCTAACAATTTTTAGACATTGGTAGCGAATGCTAAACAACGACGTCGACTCACCAAAATTTTCTTTGGGTGCTGCCACTGCTTCCTTAAAAGTGATCTTCTTCGGTTCTTTGGGCAGAATGTGGGCAACGAATCTTGTATGTTCATTAGTACCGAGCTTGCGGAGCGAAAGACGCACTTTCCATGAATCATCTTGACGGCTGAAGTCCGTCCGGAACATGTCCTTCCAGCGTTTAAACCACGCCTCGAAAGTGCATTCGGAATCAGCATCATAATGTGATTCATTGATTGCATTCGTAAGAAGATCAAGTGAAACAGCCTGCGTGTCCCGTGTAGCTGCTCCGTTTGACTGTGCGTTCAAGCACAGCATCAAACTTTCAATCAGTTTTATTTGTGCTTCCATCTGTGATTGTTGCTGAAGAAGCAGCTTTTGAAAATGTTCAGCGGAAAAGTTTGTAACATTTTCGTGCTTGTCCGTCGCTATTGTTAGATCTTCACGTTTTCTCGCTATTCGTTATCAAACACCTTAAAATTTCTCCGTAAAAATTCTAGCCCAACAGAAGCAAAATCAAAGTCCAACTACCTTGACTACGAAAGCACTGCCAACGTAGCCGAAACGCTGTACCACTACGCCTGATCTACGCCAACTATGTAGGGGCTTCCTAAAGGGGAGAGAACAGTGTGTACGCGTGGGGCGTAGCCTTTCGTTTAGACAATCTGATCTTTGTGGCGTTCCGCATTACTCGGTTCTATGGCCGTTGCTGTTCGCAATTTATGTCAATGACCTACCTCAGGAGCTTGAAGTACCGTCGCTATTGTTTGCAGATGACCTCAAGCTCCGAAATATTGTGAATATTTCTGGTGGCTCTGAGGCACTTCAGAGTGCTTTGGATAGGCTCTGGGATTGGTCAACCTTATGGTTGATACCTATAAATAAGGCGAAATGTCCGCTCCGCATTGGAGGTGTTAGCCCCCCCCTACGCGCTATGTAGTTGGTGTAAGTGGAATCCCTGTTGTCACTCAGCAGATTGATCTAGGTATCACCCACACCTCATTGCTTCACTTTGGGGATAATTGGAGGAAGGCTGCTGGCAGAGGGTTTCGTATGATGTGGTTTATTCGCCGCTCCTTCGGTGTCCTAACGGCCAATATCTTTGTGAAGCTGTTCTCAGCTTTTGTGCGACCCCACTTAGAATACTGTATCCAGGCTTGTCCACCTTGTCTTGTAATGGACAAAATGGAACTGGAGATGGTTTTGCGGGTGGGTGCAAGGTTAGTACAAGGATTACGGGAGCAAACATATTTCGAACGTTTGCTTAGCTTGGGTATGTACTCAATACACTACCGCAGGATTAGAGGAGACTTGATCCTCATTTACCGTATCCTAACGGGTAAGATCGGTCCAGACTTGTCCTGGCTATTTAGTCCCGCCAAGCTGCCTAGTCTCCGAGGTCACCCGTTGAAGCTGCACAGACTGCGTTCTGACCGGGTAAGGACGGAAACTCGCTTGTCGCGCCGAGGTATTGAACGTTGGAACTCGCTTCCTGAGCACATCGTTAGGGAGTCTACGGTTGAGGGTCACGAGCGTCAGTTGCATGCTGTTGGATGGCAGTATCATACCTTCCCCTTCTCCTAACCGATTTGTATCTTCAACTTTCCTTTCGTTTTTTAATTTCTTCTCATACCTTGGTATTATCATTATTTAGCTGACATTCCTCCTCTTGTTTTCTTAGTTTACCCTTCACTCTTTTACTTCACATAAACTGGCCTGGCAGGGACTGCTGGGCAGGTAAATGTGGGCAGTAATTGGTTGGACAGGGTGTGACGCGGTCTCTGTTTTAGGCTCTTCAACATCTCAAGCAGGCCTATCAATTCCCGATCCGACGATAAGCAAAACAAGAAACATTCACGGGATTATCCTATCGTTCCGGTCCCAACCGAACTTGAACTTGAAAAGAAGGTCAACTTGTAAAATTAGTAGCCTCCATGCCAAAACTCCCTAAATTGGCGATCATGTGAAGGAATGGAAGGTTCCGGAATCTTCGAAATCAATGCATGACCGAAGATAATCGTCTGATTGCTAAAATAATGGCTTTTACCTTTTCCGAATATGTTCAGCCATTGGCACTCCTCATTTTTGGGTCTCCATCCTGGAAGACGTACGGATCCCACAGCAGCTAGACACGACGTCAGCGATTTTATGTGCTGTCGCCAAGTGGAAGGCTGACCACCACGCTGTCGCCTCCAGCCAGGTCCTTGAGGAGCGAATAGGGCGCGGCGCAGTAGACGCTTAGGTGCCATGTGTAGGACGTGACCGAACCATCTCTTCCATACAACAGTACTGAGCGAACAGATGCGCTGTAAACGTGGCCCTTTAGCGAGAATCAGACGTCGCGACGACGCCATAAGGGCCTCAGATTGGCAAATGCTGATCGGGCTTTAGCGATGCGAAGAGAAACTCCTTTGCTGATAGTGCCGTCAGCAGAAACACAGCTCCCAAAGTAGACGAAACTATCTACCTGTTCAAGTTGTGCACCTTCAAGTGTGAGCATGGGAGCAAGTGAAATCAATCCTTGAGCAGTACTTTACACTTCGATAGGGTGAAGCTCATGCCATACTTAGATGCTTCAACCGCCAAACGATCCAGAATGAGTTACATACCCTGAAGATCGTCACCAAGTGAGATTATATCATCAGCGTAATCTAAGTTGGTCGCGCGCTCACCCGGTAGAAGCTTTAGGCCAAAATATTGGAAACCTTCTAGAGCACTCGACAGAACATCTTCGATTGCGAAGTTGTAGAGGAATGGGCACATAGGGCAGCCCTGTCGCACACCGCTATTGGCAGCGAATTTCGAGGAAAGCTTGCCATAGACCCTCACTGTGGCGGATGTATGAAGGTAAAGTACTCTTAAGATGGCGGTATATTTCTCTAGCACCTCTATTCTTTAGCAAGCAACGCCATAAAGCAGGTCGAGCAACGGAATCAAAAGCGGCACGTATGTCTAGGAATGCAACGATAGTGGGCCTGTGACAAATGTGGCGATTTTCGAAAAGCTGGCGGAGCTTGAAGATTTGATCCACGCATCCGCGGCCAGGACGCAAACCAGCTTGTTCTTCGCGGTAGGATGATTCACGTATTGGGGATAGTCTATGGCGCAGAATGGATGTCAGTAGCTTGTAGGCCACTGAAATAAGACTAATCGTGCGATGATTTACACATGAAGTGCGAGCGCCTTACTTGAAAGTCAGGACAATACTTGATTCGCCCCAAGAGGAAGGCACTTTCTCTTCATGTCAGATTTTTGCGAACAGTGAGGTCAACCGTACTTGAACTGCTCCGGCGGAAGTCCGTCTAAGCCGGTAGTTTTGAACCGCTTCAAGCGTCGAATCTCGAGGCAGACTTCCGCTTCGCTGGGTGGATCCAGTGAAACGAGCCACGATGGACAACAAGGTGTACTGCATGTACTGATGGACGGTGGACGCCAGTTGAACTGATAGTGAAAATGCTCCGCCCAGCGGTCCATACGTCTCTGTTGGTTGGTGATCGGAGACTCATCCACCTCTCAAATGATCTCACTGACACCAGGTTTCCTGAGGCCAGTGGACCGAATGAGTTGGAAAAGCTTTCGAATGTTGCCAGAGAGGGCAGCGCTCTCCATCACTAAAGCACGCTCAGACCACCATGTCTCGCGATCCTTGCGTAGGCTTTGATTGAGCAGCCGGTTGGCAGAACGGCGCCGCTCGTTGCAATCTGATTCCGCCGGGATATCTTTGCGGCGTTCGAACAGCTCCAGAGAACGAGCAGAGATCCAAGCCTTTAAATGGGCGTCGAGCTAGGCAGCAGCCTGACTGTCCGGAAATGGTCATCGCTTTCTGTATATAGGTCAGTGTTGTTCCACGTCTTGCGGTGGATTGCAACTGCGTGCGTATACCAGTGACGACTGATAGCTTACCTGGACAGAGGAATCAGGTAATCTTTTTACAACAATCTGGCGGTGCTTCGTGTTTCGGGACCCTCCAAAACACATACAGATTTTCGCGCAGACTAGTGCATGATCTGAGTCAACGAAGGTGGACCAAAAAAACCTGCAGTCCAGTACGCTGCCACGTCTTCTGAAGCTAATTACAGTGTGATCAATTTGAGACCACGGTTGTGTTGGCGAATGGGTGACGCCGCGTTGCAGAACGCTTCTTCGTGCACCTGAAGTTAGTGCTCGAGAGAAACAAATGGTTGTCTTCACACAATGTGAGAAGCCTCTCTCCGTTATCAGAGCGGTTCTCATCGAGCGCTTGATGACCTACAAGGTGTCGTTCGTATGGTAACAGGCGGCCAACCCGTGCATTAAAATCCCCAGCAAGGATAACGACACCCGACTTTTTACCATTAGTCAAGAGCTGATGTAGATCCCGATAGAATTCGTCCTTGACTGAGTCTCCACTGCAGTCAGTTGGAGCGTACAGGGAGATCACAAACAAGTTGCATATCTCTTCGCGGTGCTTGTTGATTCTACATGAGCCCCGAAGCCGAACTGCATATAGTCGGCAGTTAATCGGGAACCGGTCCAGTAGTGCCGCCTCGGCCTTGCCACTACACCTACCTACACCAGCCAAACCCGCTGAGGCTGCTTCTGGATCTCCACAGAGACGCAGGTGTTATCCGGCTTTATGGTCACTAGGAGATGTCAATGTAAGCACAGTGCTGGGTTCTTGCAATCGGGTTTCTGAAAGGCAGCGGACATCAATATCGAAGGACTCTAGGGTGCGCGCTAGACCGACTTGTTGTCCAATCTGCACGAGTGTCCGAACGTTGAAGCACGTCTGACGGAACGAGGATCGGGGACGAAGATGAGCCATAGGTTGAACCCCGTGGTTCGCGGCGCAACCGGAATCGCAGCCATGAATCGGGTACCGGAAAGTAAGTATTGTTAGCAAACAAACAATTGGCGTGTGATGAAGTCGCGTGAATGTGCGGAGCAAAAACAGTAGCTGATGAGCACGTTGGAGTACAGTCCATGTTTTGTGAGGGCGTGATACTACCCGGTTGCCCAAGCCGAAGTAGGGAGTCGACTTAGAGGACTCCACCCCGAGCCTTTGGCTAAATAACCTGCCCGTAAGGCAGTGAGGCGAATTTAGGGAATCGCGCCCATTGGGAGACGCTGACTGAATGTTCAGTTCATGCGTCTTTGTTTGGTAGATCACCAAGCAGGGGCCCAATACTCCTCGTGAAATCAGCACAATTGCTGGACTACAATGCCCCACCGAGGTGGAACATTGTCGCCGATTACTTCGCTGGAACGAGGTACACCCGAACCACCCAACTGGCACCACGAGGAGGTAGTTCGGCAAGCCATCCGCCAACGGAGTAGAACCATCTGCAGCCACCACGCAACACTCACCGGACGTCTATCGGCAACAGTCCTTTATAAGGCCACGCTGTCCCATTTCCATGGCGACGTTCAACGTTCGCACTCTATGACAAATAGGTCAACAGGCTGCACTCGCACACACTTGGGACACACTGGGTATTGATGTGTGTTGTGTGTCCGAAGTTAGGATCAATGACCCTAATGGGGTTATTGAATTAACTGCATCCGGTTTATCACTCGTTATTGGTTGCACGCTTTCGGAGACGCCGATGCAGCACTCATGAGTCAAGCTGGTGTAGGTATCATTCTAAACTCCAAGGCTGAGCCACCGTTGGTTGATTGGATTTCGGTAAGCAGCCGTTTATGTGCAGCCCGTTTGACGACATTAGCTAAGGTTGATTCACGAACTAGTAGAAAACGCTGTTTGTTTGTGATTTCCGCTTATGCTCCTACCGACTGCAGTTCTAATGCTATCAATGCACATTATATCACGAAGTGAACGCGCTGCTACGCAGTGCTACTAGTTCAGATATTATAGTACTTGCAGGGGATATGAATGCACAAGTAGGGTGTCTGAGCTCTTCAGAAGCTCAGCTGGGTGGTAATTATGGGCTTAATTCCGCACGAACTGACAGCGGCGAGCGTCTGCTGCAACTGTGTGCGGAGCACCAGTTGTTTGTTAGAAGCACTGCTTTTAGACACAGTGGGTTCTGAAGTGCCACTTGGCGTCCTCCTGTAGCTGGCCAGCGGTGGACCCAAATTTACCACACAGCCATAAATTACAGGTGGCGTGGTTTCATCCTGGACTGCCGCTCATACTGGAATACCTGCGTCGACTCTGATCACACCTTGGTACGCTGTCGTATCTCCATGAACTTTACCGGGAGGCGCACCAAACGTCTCCTACGATTGTCAACTGATAAATTGTCTCAGCCCTCCGTCAGATAAGCCTATCAAGAAGCACTGCGTACCGAACTTTCCCTGTTTTATTCTAATGACACTGAGCTTTAGTGGAATAGGATATCGGCCGCCATGCACGACGCAGATACATCTGCTTGTGGCACTGTCAATTGTCCCCGCACCAATCATTGGATATCCGAGAGGTCAATAAACCTGTTGGAATCCAGAAGAAACCTCCTGGCTGGCTCTGAGCACAATGTGACCAGACGGGCTATTAGGCGGGAACTAAAGCAGAGCCTACGTGCTGACAAGGAAGCCTGGTGGACCAGTAGGGCTCTAGGAATGGAGGAGGCAGGAGCATTAGGCAATTACCGCAAGCTCTTCCAGCTGATCTTCACCACTGGTCCCAGGAAACCAGACGTCAGTGGACACTCAGAGACAGCGCAGATGCACTGGTACACAATAAGGAGCGCCGTATGGCTCGTTGGGCGGAGCATTTTCATGATCAGTTCAGCTAGGCCCCTGTTCCCAGACCACTTACTACTCAGGTGATGCAGAACGAGTCATGGACGGTTAGTTCAGAGAATCCATCGGAGGCCGAGGTCCGAAACGCAATCGCAGCCCTCAATCGTTTTCTTGCCGCTGGCCCGGATTCCCTCCCACGTGCACTATTTAAGGATGGTGGTGAGGTCCTCTGCAATACACTGACCTCCCTATTCGAACGTATTGGGAAGGAAGAGCGTGTCCCGGCTAATTGGAATAAATCGATTATAGTGGCAATATACAAGAAGGGCAGTCGCACAGACTGTTCTAACCACAGGGGTATTAGCCTAAAGTCAATTGTGACAAAATTAATAGTTTCGATTCTCGTTCATCGCCTCACTGTGGAACGGGAATCTCGGATTAGGGCAGAGCAGGCCGGTTTCCGCCTAGGACGTGGCTGTATAAATCATATATTCACTTTGAGGCATGTGCTAGATCAGCGCCACGCATACCGCAGACCGACCATAGCTGTGTTCCTCGATTTCAAGAGTGCATTCGATTCAGTCGATTGATCGATTCTGTTCGAAATACTTACGCGGAAAGGTGTTCCAACGAAATATGGGAACATGCTACGGGATCTATACTCGAACACTACTGGGGGCGTCAAGGTCTGCGGTGTCCTATCGGATTGCTTTCCATTGACAAGTGGCCTTCGTCAGGGTTGTTCGACTTCCTCGTTTTTGTTCAAGTTCGTCGTGGATTCGATCATGGAGTGTTCCCGTTGCGGAATCTCGCGATGTAGGCGCTGAGGTCCTGCATGGTGTAAGGTTAGTTGATCTAAATTATGCGGACGATATCGTCTTGCTTTTCGACGATGTTGCGGCAGCACAATTAACCCTGAATAGCTTGTCTAGGGTGGTCCCATTATTTGGTGTGTACTTCACTCTTTCAAAGTGCAAAGTGTTGCTGCAGGACCACCAGCCACTTGATGACCACTTGACCCTTGATAACGAGGAACTCGTTCATGTCTCTTGGCAGCTGCATCAGCAACGATGGGTGCATGAAAACTGACGTCAGCTCACGCATTGCAAAGGTCAAAGCTGCCTTCTTGAACCTGCGTCATCTTTGGCGACAGAAGAGAGTTTCGCTCCCTCTGAAAAGCCACAGAGAAGGCCGTCTTGCTCTATGGTAGTGAGACTTGGCCCCTTCGGTCTGAAGATTTAAGGCGCTTTCGAGTCTTTGATCATCGTTGTCTGCGAAGCATTGCTGGTGTCGGATGGCGCCAGTGTGTCCGCAACGATGATGTGCGTAGTCGAATACTAGGTCGTGCTAATCATGCTAGCTCCCTGGAACAACAGATAGCACTGAATAAGTTGCGTTGGCTCGAACACGTGCTACGCATGCCTGGTCACCGCTTACCTAGGAGGGCCTAGTTTAATCTTCAAGGTGTAGGTTGGCGCAAGGATCCAGATGGGCAGAAGTTGACTTGGCAGCGTGAAATGAAGTCACTGACAACCACACTGTGCCGTTTGTCCGTCTCGCCTTCCGGGCTGAAGTCCACGTGACCCGCCTTGTGCTTGGCTCCAGACCCGTTCAGTCACAGCCGCAAGGAAGCTGTCTCGCCGATGCCGCCTTATCTTAGCATGATAGCCAGCTGTTTGTGATGGTATCTTGTTGACAAGGTGTAGGCGTCTTGACCCATAATGTTTGCTTAAGGCATTAAGGTTTTCAGGTAAGTATCCCTTCTCTCCCTCTTATTATTCTTTATTTTATAGGTCATCAAGAGTGCATGGCTGCGAAGCATTAGTTCAAATGACCGATATACTGCTGATATTGATTGATTGATTGACAGGATAATAAACGGCGCTCCATCTGCTGCGTCGAGCGAGGTTGATAGGGTTCTTGATGCTACTGCTTAGGCCTTCCCATCTTCTTATTCTCCCTCTTGCGCTTTTTCATCCTTATCGTCCCATTCTAACTCCATTTTTATCCATCCGTTTTCAATCCTTCAACTCTTTGCCCTGCCCATTCTCGCTTTATTAGTTGCATGTCTTTTAGTTTCTACTCAGAATCGCTTGGCGTCGCTCCCGTCCGGTCGACAAGTCCATGTTCAACCAACCGGCTATTCCTACTTGATGCCTTCAACGCGCGTGTTGGGCGCGAACCGGTCCGTAGCCTTTAGGATCCCAGACTTGTCTTGTAATCCGAGAGCGCGGGTTCGAACTCGTGAATTGACCGGGTGGGCCTCACAGTATCCTTAGCCCATCTGTGACTGGTGGTGGTGTCGCGACAGCGAAGCATCGGTGCTGCGTACCGTCGTACTGTTGATGCCTTTTTGCCTGCTGTATTGATGTTGGGTTAATGAACATCTTTCGCTTCGGGGCAAGTACCCTGGCGTGTGATCCAACCACCATTATGTTGCTGTTTGTCGACGACTGTGCGTTGTCTGCACACTGCGCGGATGATTTGCAGCACATAACTCCGGGTCCCGCTTCGACAATGGCCAATTTCTGGACCACCATCAACACAAGCAAGACTGTTTGTGTTTTCCAACCTTCGCCAGGAGTGGAGCCTATGCGCCTGCCCCAAATCCAGGTTGCTGATGACGTATTGGAGACAGAATCGAAATTTTGATTTCTTGGGAGCGTAATAACAACCGACTTGTAGATGACGAGCGAGCTGCATGCCCGCGTATTGAAAGCGGCTGCCGCGTTTGGAAAGCTGCTAAACTTGTGTGGAACAATCACCGGCTTACTGTTGGGAAGAAGGTGATGGTGTACAACTCTATGATGCTGTCCGTTCTCTATACGGCAGCAAGACTTGGACGATGTACCGGAAGGATGTCCGGTATTTGGAGCGATTTCAACAATAATACCTGCGTCGTATTCTGCGCATCGGCCGGGGTGACCTTGTTGCTGACACGCAGTTGCTCCGCAGCAATGACATGTTTGCAGTGGACTGTATACTTCTGCTGCGGTACATATGGTGGTTCTGGTATTTTTGCCGCATGAATTCGACGCGGATTCCTGAGCAGCTATTATATGAATAACTTAAGGAAGGGGAGCGATACGTAGGGAACACCGAATTTGCATTACCAGGACATGATCAAGATGAGTTTATCACGTACTAATGTTTATTTCAGATGTTGGGAAAGGCAGTTAATCAGCACCAACAACGTGAACTTTTCAGAGGGCGGTTGCCCAGGTGCATCAGAAATTACTGTTGGCTCTCCTTCTCCGAATCGGTCTGGTCCGCCACATGTGCAGCGAATACCGCATTCTTCCCCACGTATGCGCTAGTGCTCGCACCGTTGTCATCAAACCAATGTAGCAGCTTGCAGTTTTCGCGCCCAGTGGTTTCCACAGACGAGGATGTCATCTATTTACGGAGTATGCACCACAAAGCCTCGATTAATGCGATACAGTCGTCATCGTCAAGACACGTGGCCATCGCCATCTCCAGTTCCGTCTTCTTGTAAAAATTAAAGGCCAGCAACATAGTGCTTACATTGTTACAGATTGACGGTAATGCTTCCCACTCTTGGGAGACCCTTTCTGTAACCATGTGCATTGAATATGGTTGTGCCCCGTTGCGCTGCCGGTGTTTTTGGACCTTTGCCGAGAGACACAGGGGGTGATTCCTCTTCTTCTTGACTGAGAAACCGTCTCAGCTCGCAGTTGGACATGCGTAACAGTATACCTTGCGTATTTAGCTTTCACTGATTTGTTTTTCAGGACAGTTTCAGTGATGTAGTATCTTCGCTGCCGTTGACAACGTGGGCATTTTGACCGGCGGCATTATCAGTCATGGACGCATCAGACGTAGTATATCCGAAAGGTTGCTGAGCCTCATGGTGGACCTCAACATTAATAATAATAATAATGAATAATGTGTCAGCTGTACGCCGTAACGGCGCTTCGCTGCCGCGCGACTACCACCAGTCGCGCGCGGGCTGAGTATACGGCGAGGGTGCCCACCCCTACGCGGATTCGAACCGGTGACCTCATGGTTGCAAAGCAAACGTGCAGACTACTCGGCCACCGGCCGACATTGGTCAAATGCCTTTTACATACGGCGCCTCCGTATGTATCCCGTTGTTTCCGACCATTGGATCTCCCAGTCTTCGATGCTATTATGGTCGGAAGTAATGTTGCAAGAGTAGCAAGTAATTTGACAGATATGACATCCATAGTTTAATTCAGGGGCATCTGAGTTGACCGTCAAGAATGACAGTTTTGTGGCGGTTCAGCCATTCCGGAGGTATATGCACTCACCGTGCGGCAAACTTAAATTTTTTCTTTGGAACGAGCATGATGCATTTAATTACATTTTTCTTATTCCTTTACTAGTTGGAGTATTCGGTTCCTTCTTCCTCTCGGACACTAGCTCCCTTTGACTTGCTTCTTTGTTGTTCATTACTATTGCATTAACGTTGTCTGTTTTTTATATGCTTTTTGCTATATTAGCCAAGATGACTCCATTCCCCCACTACCTCAGCTTAGCTGTGAAGTGCATTTTAATCTTCATATAGCAGCCAAGGTTGCCATCCTCTCACAAACTTGCTTTTTCTTTCAGTGACTTACTTTTCCACAATTGCTCCTGCTTATTTCTTTATTTTTCTCTTTATAGATTGTTATAAATGTCGTCCGGGTATCTGACTATAGACGAACTGGATAGGCTTTATGAAAACCGTTATTCTTCTGCAGATCCCGACTACATGACTTATTGTAAGATACCGGCCCCTCCTCCTCCTGTGATCCCTAATTGGAACCCTCGCAGAACCGACGACCAACGCAACCGGCGTAATCATAGAATCGGTTATCGTCCCGGTCCGGTACGAATGTCATGTTATTTATTGCTTATTTTTCAGAACCGTAGCTCTGGTCCTAAAAGTTCTCCTTGATCAATTCACTATATGGGACATGTGCATTGTCCTACTTAGTAGTCTTTTTCTGTCAAATGAATCCGTTTAACGCAGTGCCGTGTCATCATTGTGGACAGCAGCTTCGTACTGGTACTTTGTTGCGAACACTCAGGGTTAATATCACTGAGCGTTGTAAATGATGTCGTCTAATTTCATGCAAACGCGAAATAGGAAAACGGTCTCCCTGTCCGTAGATGAGCATGATTCCGTCGAACCTGTAGGCAACGGGAATCTAATATGATAGCAAACTGAACTTGAGCACCAAAAAGGGGTGGTGGTTCGGGGTAAAAGGTTGTGCGGCACAAATTCAAAACCCTAGATATCAATTAAAGCGAAGAATAGATTGTAAAACTGATGTGAATGACAAGGCAAAGTGTTGAGATTAGTGGGGGCTTTACAGCAACCAACCTTGTGAAGAAAACGGTATTAAGACAGTCCACATGAAATAATGGAACCCATCTGTCGAAGAAGTAGGTGGCTACTGCTAAAAGTCACAGGAATAGACCGTAAGTTAATGGGTGTGAGAGTAATTCGGAATATCGCGAACGAAAATAATCTGAGCATAGTTTATGTGGACGGTGAGTGGAACATGTAAGAAGAAACTTTACGAGGACATTTGGTATAGGGTTCATCCCGCTTGCATTTTTTGGACTACTGCGACCGATACGCAGTGCGGCTTCTTGCATAAGTCGAAGAGCATAGGGCATCTCCTCAGTGGGCACCGGTCGCACGAAATTTGGATTTGGATCCCATAAGGAACGAGGACCATGTGTGTCTGATACAAGGGGTTAAGACAAAACATTCGGCCAGAACTCAATAGAACCCCAAATCTGGTCGTACTTGGACACCTAAGCAGTTTATCATCCTCAATCCAGGGCAGTTGCTGAACATGATGATAACTCAATCTACGACTTTGGCAGTTATTCAGTGCGGCTTTAGAACCAGAACGACGTTTTGGAGGGCTTCTTGTATACGGAAAATGGTGGTACAACTCGGGCGTAGTATGTTGCATAATATAGCTATCGACTCCATCTTCAGATGCGCGTACGTTTAATGGACTGGCGGATGGGACCGTTTATGCACATCCGTAGGTAAACTTCCAAAAATTATGGAATCGTCCATTGCATCTGTAACAGTGGCATCATCATGGTTCTGAATTTTAGACTGAGTACAGAGCTGCGAAGCATACGCTGCGTCCGGATTTCCTTCTACGCTTTTGGAAGAGCGACCTGCCGAGTAGAGTCAGTGCTCTCACAGCTCAGTCATATTTCGGTGATCAACATGAAACCACGCGGATCGGAAGCATGACGATGTCTATGTTGGACCAGCTTACTTGCAAGGCATTGTGCGTTTGCGTATAGGCAAAGCAATTCATCGCTTACCGAGAGTGGATGTTGAATAAAGATTGGAAGCTGCGCCGGAGCAACGCTGAGCTCTGTTTGTTTGTAACTACCGCTTGTGTTTTTGGCGCCGTCAGAGACCTCTCACCACGGACACGTAGAGCTAATACGCAATGCTACGGGTTGGCTGTATTTATGGTTGCAAGGGGATTTGAGTGTACAAGTAGATCATCAAAGCTCAGCTAGGTACCATGTTTGTGTTCATTTCCTGCCACATAGACTATGGGGACTGTTCGAAGTTTCCATGTAGGTACGATGGATACCGATGTAACGATTGACATTCTGCGCTGCTGGTCAGCGATTACATCGTTACAGATTGCGAGTAATACTGTTTCCCTTTGAGTGTCACGCCATTCTAACCATGTGCATTGAATATGGTGGTGCCCCGTTGCACTGCCGGTGTTCTTGGACCTTTGCCGAGAGACACAGCGGGTGATTCCTCTTCTTCTTGACTGAGAAATCGTCTCAGCCCGCAGTTGAACATGCGTACCAATCCACATTGTGCATTTGGCTTTCACTGAATTGTTCGCAGAGTAGTTTCAGTAGAATAGTATCTCCGCTGCCGTTGACAACGTATTTATTTCGACCGGTGGCATTATCAGTCGTGGACGCATCGGGCGTAGTATGTACGAAAGGTTGATGAGCCTCGTGGTCGACTTCAGCATTGGTCACATGCCTTTTACATCCGTCGCCCCCGTATTTATCCCGTAGTTTCTAATTACTGGTTCCCCGTTCTCTGGTGCAATAATGGTCGGGAGTGATGTTGAAGGCGTAGCAAGTAGTCTGAAAAATGTGACATCCATATTTCGATCCGAATGCGTTCGTTCTCTTAGAGCCTTTCCTCACCCATATTTTAACTGCGAACGTGTTCTTTGGCTTCCATTCACTATTTTTTCCCGGTGGATTGTCTGGCCTCCACGGTCATCTCACGAGGTTGCACGTGCCGTGATCTGACCGGGTAAGATGGAAAATTCCGTCAGCGCTGTGTCATTGGGCCATGATATGTGCTCCCCAAGAAGCTGGTCAGGGAATCTACGTTTGGGTATTTGTGATAATAGTTGGAAGCTGCTTGGTGACGACACGTATCAACTCTTGCTGCCGACTTTGCTTTATTATCTTCCATTTCCTGTCTTTCTTGTTTTCTTCACATGCTCTGTGTGATACTGATTTCGAGTGCAGGAAATGCTGCGTAACTGTATCCAATTGAAGGTCCCTTTATATCAGAAATATCCGAAGATGTAAATCGCGAATTGACTCTGTCATTTCGCACCAGCTCCTCTATCACTATCAAGCAAAAATTATAGATTTACCGAACGCGGTCATATGAGCTCAATAGCTAACTAATCGTCGCACCTCGCTCTATCACACAAAGTTCAGTTTCACAGTCACCTGCTTCTACACACAGAGCAGTGGTCGTTCTTGATCGATCACAATAGCCTGAGAATGTTGTTCCTCTGATTGTGCATCAGGATGGCAAATGACTCACCGGGATTGGCTGTTGGTCAGTGCACGACAAATGCTTTATAATTGTCGAGGTAGCTCGATTTCTCAGTTCGCCCGATTCCGCCGTCACCGTTTGCAAAACCAATTCTTAATGTTTTCACTGATCCTTGCACCTAAGCTACGGTCAGTGTGCCCGACATAGTTGTTTCCACAGCTACAGGTGAATCTGTGTAAGTAATTGAATATGCACTGCCTCATTATTGTTGTCATGCTGGAGCACGTATGCGTAGGTCTTATTGGCTTGGGCAACTGTTTTTTAGCTGCATTTTCTGCCCTTCTCACTGAAACACTAATGTCTTTCGCGATAGTTTCATAATATGATCATCTCTAAATAGCTGTTCGGTATAGATGGGCTTCTTTTGGACTTGCTTTACGATGTTGCTGAGGCGCTTTATAAACAGCAACGGATAACCGTTCGATTGTGGTATATCGAGACGCCGAACACATTCATTGCTCACACGGTGCTCCCACCAGACATGAGCTAAGCTGCTAAGACAGCGATGATCAAAAATGACTATCCACTTTATGTCTCTCGACCTGATGGGCCAGGTTTCACAACCGTGTGAGAGGGTTGAACGGACGGCTGCATTATAAACTATGCATTTCGCCGCTGGAGTGATGTCGCGGCGACGCCATAGGTGGCGGATATTGGCAAAAGCATCTCGAGCTTTTGCTATACACGCTTGCGTCTCTAGCAGCTCTGGCCGTCGCAGAGGATAATAAACGGCGCTCTATCTGCTGTATTGAGCAAGGTGATTAGGGTTCTGCATGCTACTGCTCAGGCCTTCCCGTCTTCTTATTCGCCCTCACGCTTTTTCATCCTTGTTCTCTCGCGTCAATTGACTCCGTCCAGCTACTCCGTGCGATTAGTAAATTCGTTATGCACAATCGCTGTCGACGGAAGCCTTGCTGGTCGGGAATAATAATGGTACAGTTTTCCAGACAGCACACCGGCGTATCGACATCGATGGATCCCATGATTCTGGGCAATATAGGGTGAAGAGATACTGGGCGATAGTTTGAAGGCCCCGTTCTGCTTCCGCCTATTTGAATCGAAGTACTTATTCCAAGCTTCCACATAACGGGAACCTGGTTCTGATTTAAGCGGCGCTGAAAAAGCTGATCCAAAGGTTCTGTCAGATGTTTTGCTGCTGCTCCCAATGCCTCTGAACAAATAGTATCGGCGCCCGGGAGTATGTGGTTTCGCATTAACGTAGCTTTTGCAAATTATTCTCAACAGCAAAAGAGATGTTAATGAGTCCTGGCTGCGGGGTGACAAGATCTGGAACCTTACTTGTTGGACACCCTCTGAAACGTGTTGGGGCATATTGCGTCCGCAGCGTATTTGTTGAGCCATCAGCCGTTAGGATTGGTGAAATTCCCTGCTTCACCTTACGACGACCATTGACATACCCATACAGCAGTTTATGGTTATCGCTGAAAGTTTTCACCATGTTCTGCTGATATGCAGTTTTATCCTCTCTGAGCAGTTGAGTGCAGTTAGTACGTCGTACTACGTAGTTGACCCAAGCATCTGGCGTTGGAGCTAATCTATACATTTGCCATGCTGCGTTGCGTACTAATATCCATTTCACGTTCTACTCCTTACGAAAGCAATTGATTTAGACACGTTGTAAACTCTTGTCTCTGAAGCATCTGTTATCAGCCGACTGAATTTGTTGATGAACTCCTGCCAGGTGACTTCCTGGGGTTTTTCCAACAACGAACAACCAGGTTTTGCCGCTGACGAGCTGGGCTAATCGATCGTAGCGTGTGACAGTTTGCACCGTCCCCTAGTTCTCATTCCGATATTCAACATAGCAGACGAAGTTGTAATTACTGACTGCATGATCGCTGCGACCCAACGCGCAGTCTACACCCAACCCATCAATCATATGCTCCTCGGTGATGGGCACAAGATCTAGCACAGATGGTTTGTTACCTGTTCCAAATCCAGTGGGCAATGTGACATGGTTGTAAAGCAGAACAGTGGTATCGAGCTGCTGCAGACCAGCTTTGCGTGATTCTCTGATTGTTGCAGAGTTTTCTAAACAATGTGTGTTGAAAGCACCCATGGTAAGGATGTGGATGTATCTTCCCTTTAGGGTGCGTCTTAGAGCAGTCTCAAGGTGGCAGCCCGTTTCTGGTGTGGAATTAGGAGGGCGTTACACCTAGACTATAAGGCAAGTGTCTCAGACTTACAACTGCAGATGGCACGAAAGAGTCAGGGAACTACGAGTTTGAATCCGTCTCTGCCTTGCATTGTAGGTCGCTTCCTTTCTAAAGAATTACCCCTCCTCCCTTTGTAAGTTTATCTGCGGAAAAGTGACATGCCGGGCAGCGATGCTTCAACGTCCGTCATTACAGTATGCAACCACGTCTCTGTGACACCGATGACTTCGGAACTTGGCGATCTTTCAGTTTCGTCAGCTTACTGAAAAGCCCTTAGGCATTAGTATCAAGGCAGGATATTTCTTCGGTCTCGAGTAGCTCACAGGTGATTAAAGAAGTCTTGTGTGGGGGAATGCTGACCGCTTTGAGGTCGGCCGTTGTTTGTTTCTTTTTGATGGACTAATGCTACATTGTCCGTAGTTTATTTGGCCAAAATACTTTCTATTCCTCGTGCGAAACTACTGCAGAGTCGATGAAACGGGCGGTAGAGTGAAGCTCCTGTGTCATTGCCCGTAGGCTTTTCAGATAACCTCATGTCTGTTTTTCGGAAGGCTTCAGCAGCTTTTAACCGAAGTTCAGATTGAAGTCATTTCCGATTTCTTCGCCAACTTTCCAACACTTCCGTTGCTGTTTGACCCGATTGAACCCCTGGTTTCGGATTTTTGGGCCGCATTCTTTATACTTTGAGGAGACGTAGACTTTTGGGTGAACGTGCCACAACGTTGTCTACGGAAAGTGTTTCTCGAAGGAATCGCCACTGTTCCAAATCGAGATTTCTGTTATCTTAACGGTCTTAAGAAGTATGCCGTGGCACGCCATAAATGAAATTTGTGCGTAGACAATCTGCTGGCTGTGTCCTTCTGAGATGTTTATTTTCAAAAGTTGCGTGCTTCAAGGGACACCAGAATAGATGCGCATCCCCCAGGATGCGTGTTGTAGCCCATTTGCAGAGAGTCAAACGTTATCCACATTAGTGGCAGATTCCATAGCGTAAAGAATTCGGTGACGAGTAACTCCTACTAAGTTTGTGGGTTTCGCTTTTATATTCATTATAATGCACAATGAGTTCAACTGATCCTGGTCGTCAGATAACTTACCCCGCAATGTAATGGCGATAGATTCGGGGACATTAGTGCACACAACAGTCAGGGTGTTATTGTTTGATCCCTTTTTTGTCGAGCTGCAAGCTCTGGTGATCCTTGGTCCTGGCCTTATGCCAAGTGGTGATAGTCTATTTTTTGTCTCCCTGCTTGCGTAAACGGTGCTTGCAACAAAGGAGACTGTAGAGCCGAACTCAGTTACTTGTAGCGACAATTACCAGGAAAACCAACCACAGATATCGAGTATACAGAAGTGAAACGTTACCGAACCCAACGTATAATGTACGAGCTACGAGGAACTGAAAGTCGATTAGCGAAGCACGAAGCGATGAAACACACAACTCACTGGAAAATCGAAGGAGAACCGGACATGTCGTCAGGAAAACAGATGGACGATCGGAAGAAACAAACATAAAATCCAATGTCACCAAATACTGAAAGCATAAATGTTTCAGGTTCACTACAAGGGTGTCCCCCTAGAAGGCTGATTAAGGGAAACGTTCGGTAAATGTCAAGTGGGGGACGCTTTGAAGAATGGGGTGTTGAGTACAGATAGAAACCGCATGTATGTAGAAAGGGAGCCCGTGGAGTTCGCTGGATCTGGTATTCTTTGTTATTATTTGGGTGTGGACCTGAGTGCATCATCGGTGGGCCGTCGGGGCGGGCTGATCAGACTGCAAAAACCTGGCTATTCCGCAAAAATGGCTGACAGGACATTCCCACCGCTTCAGACCCGACGGTGTGCTTGCGTGATGTTACTCCTCCCATCGCACCGCAGTCCACGGCCAAGATGGTCCACGACCCACGAAGAAACCCGAATGTCGCTTTTGGAGAACCGCACTTCATCGATCGCGGACCAGACTAGCCTGCCACTACAGGTAGGATGGGGAAGCGCCGTTGCTTGGAGTCAAGTTGGTGAGGCCTGAGGCTTCGGATAGATGGGCCAGGTGTCTTGAGTTCTGTAATGTAAAACTCGGGGAGGGTGAGACTTGGTCGGGATAGGCGGCGTGATGCCGTATTGTAAATGGGGCAACTATATGGAGCAAAATGGTTTTTCAAAAGTTTTGGGTATTTTTTACACAACGTTTGGGACTAAAAGTCACGGTTACCACCAAAAGTGAAAATGTGCATGTTATGGAAAATAAACGTTAACAAATCTGAAAACAAGCTGGCCGTTTGACATGTCTACCTCGTCGGTCAGTTGCCTGAGCGTGGGGCTTGGTTGGCAGAGGATCAGGGGTAACGGAAGGGTCTGGAGTAATCGGTGTGGAAGACACAGTTGCCGGTACGTGAACCTGTACGGTTGCACCCGGTGAGGCTGGGAGCGGGTCTTCCTAGAGGGCCACCTTGAGATGATTGATGGACACCGTTGTTCGGTGACCATTCTGGTCTTAGGTAACGTGCTTCGGAGTTCGTTGAAGCACTCTAAAGTGGCCGATGTAAGGAGTCTAAAGAGGACGACGCACTGCATCCGTGCGAAAAAAACGTGAATGCAGGTAGAGAGTTCACTGTACATTTGCACTTCTCAGTTCTGCTCACGAGAAGGGGTCGGGCTCAGATGCGCATGCGTTGGGAAAGAGAAGATGCGAAGTTTGACGGGGGAATACATGATGGCAAAGTAGGTGAAATGAGCTCTCCTGGAAGCGTAAATGAAGTGCCATAGACCAGTAATGCTGGTGCGCATTGCACATCAGCTTTGATATTACTGCGAAGACCTAAAAGCACAGGCGAAATGTTTTCGCTTCAGTCAAAGTCAAATGTGGCATAGAGAGATGCCCTAAGCTGTCGGTGAAGGCATTCTACTAAGCCATTGGCTGCCGGGTGGTATGCCGTCTTGTGAATGCGGCGGCCCCCCAGAAATTTATAGAACGCATGGAATTATGAGGATTCGGAAGGCGTTCCACGGTCCGTTGTGATAGTGGATGGGCATCCGTAATGGAATACCCACCGGTCCAAGAAGGCACGCGCTACAGTTTCGGCCGTGCAGTCTGGGACAGGGATGGCTTCTGGCCATCTGATGAAGCAGTCGATATAAGTCATTGTGTATCCGAATCCGCGAGAAGGAGCTCAGAGTCCTACCAAGTCTAAATGTACGTGGTAGAACCGCGAACCCGGAACAGGGAATCAGCCTAAAGGACTTCGCGTGTGTCGGTGTACCTTGGAGCGCTGGCAGTGGACGCAAGCTCGAGCCCAGTTACGAACATCTTTGTTCGCGTTTGGCCAAACAAAACACTCGGTTCCCAATTTTAAAGACGCGCGGATACCAAGGTTATATAGTGAGTGAAGGGCGTCGAAGACTGTGCGTCTGAAAAAGACGGGCACACTGGGTCTTAATCAACCAGTGGAAAGGTCGCAAAAGATAGTTCCGTCCGTAATTTGGAGAGGAACAGGTTGCACATACAGTGAAGGGGACTGCAGGGTGCGTTGTAGGTCTTCTTCTTGGGCCGATACCATGGCGGCATGATCGACAGTAGGCAGAGTGAAGAGAGGTTGACGCGAAAGAGACAGTATCAGCGACGTTATTAGCGACACTTGAGACATAACGTGTCAGCAGTGAATTGCGCAACAAAGTCTAGGTGTCTGGTTTCCCGTGATGAATATTTGTCAGGTGATGAGTTAAGGGCAAAAATGAGAGACTTGTGATCAGTGTAGACCGTGAAAACCCGGCCTTCTAATGTGTGTCGAAAGTGACGAATAACTAAGTAGATAACAATCAGTTCTCTACCAAACGTGCTGTGGCGGGATTCCGCTGGTTGCAGTCGTTTAGAGAAGGGACCGAGTGGTTGCTACTGCTCACCAACGTGTTGTTGGAGAACAGCTCCTACCACAATGTCTGAAGCGCCAGTAGTCAGAAAAAGAATAGTAGACAGTTCGGAGTGAGCGACAATAGCTATGTTGGAGATAGCATCCTTAGGCTCGCTGAAAGCCGTGTGGGCCGTGCCGGAGAAAGCCAAATTACATTCGTTTCTTCTGAGGAGGTCAGTCATAGGCTGCATGAGCTGAGCGCAGCGCGGAATGAAGCGTCGATAGTAGTTGACCAAACCACAAAATCGACGGAGGTGCTTGAACGAAGTCGGAGTTGGAAAATCCTTAATTTCATGGATCTTATCAGGAACAACTTGGATACCAGACGATAAAACGAGGTGGCCTAGGAATTCTACCTTTGACTTGCGGAGTTCGCACTTAGTCGGGTTGACTGTACCACTGGGTTAGGTCAAGCGCTGAAACAGAGCTCGAAGGTGGTCGCGATGCTCTTCTTCTGATGAACGGGCTGCTGCTCTTAGGCTTGTCAACAAAGAAGCGATAGGCTCACCTGGCATAGGAGGAATGACGCTGACTTCCGCCCTGGTATCACCTAAGAACTGGGTCTCGGAATCATACTCTGCAGTGTAGACGAGATGGCTTTCAGTGTTGCCGATGCCGTTCGTGGCCATTACAGGCCGGCGTGGCGGATCATGTATAGCGGAGTGGCTACATGGCTGTATGAACTTACGGGTTTTGTGACCGAAACGCGAGTGGTAAAAGCAGTAAACTGTGGCATCAGTTTTTGTGCGAAGGGGCAATGATCCAGAGCGCGTGCGGTGCTTACGGTTTAATGTGAGCTCGAGCTGACGCTGAAGCGACGCTATCTGCGATGATAATGCGTCTATTGCCGACGGCTGGCTAGTCATAGGTGTCACTGGGGGTGCGCCAGCACGAAGCTGCTTAGGTGCTTTGGTTTCAGTCTCTGGCTGGTGCCGTTCGATGACGCGGTCTGCTGGATCTGGGATTGGCAAGTCATTTGCTACTGCAATGATAGGCTGAGTGATTTCAGGAAGGCGTTGCATCCACAGCTCGCGGAGAATCCCTATGTCCATGTTGGACGTGCCGATGAGCTGTTCCATTTCGCGCAACAAGGCCGAGGATATCGTATCACCTAGTTGCAGATCACTAAATAGTTGCTGCAGACTAACCTTGTCAGAAGGCGTGATTCGCTGCATAACGACCTGTTTAAGAGTCTCCTACTTCATTGCAACAGGAGGGCAAAATATGATGTCTCTCACCTACGAGGACATACTCTGAGAAAGGCGAGATACTAGCTAATTATACACGGCGAAATCATCAGAAATCCTGCGAATGTAAAAAAATGCATTCCAGATGAAAAAACCATAACGAAGGATCATTCTTCCAAAAAGGTGGAGGGGCTAACGCAATGGCGCTAACCGCGTCTGGAGAGGCTTATCCTCTAGATAATCCATTGCAAAAAGCGAATAAAAATGTGATAGGTGAGAAGACAAAATGAATCACAAAGTCACTAGAACGAGCTCACCAGAATGATAATTCAAAATAGCCGGCGGTGTGTACTGGACCGGGGTCACGAATTGTTGGGTGACGCCTGGGATACTAGTCGGTAATCACGGACACGTAAGAGACGTGTGAACTACGGGACAATATAGGAGTTGTAGGCGATTGAACACAACGTGTATTGTGCGAGCTACAAAAATAGGAAGCGAATCAACAGAAGCGAGAAAGGATGCAGCAAGGTACTCACTAAAACAATTTGTGTCAACGGAGGTACCGCCAGTAAAACAAGTGGACGTTTTGATGGTTAAAACAACCGTAAAATCCAAGGTTGCAAAATACTGAAAGAGCGTGTTTTCCGCACACTACAAGTATCCGGAATATAAGTATAAACATTGTAGAGATGACAAATCCGAGTGGAATGAATGTAAGCGCAGTGGTTCGCAGCAAATGGTTAAACATAATCCTCAGAAAGGCAGTTGCATCGACCGCCTGTCGGCAGTGCGTGCTGTTGCTCCAGGCTATTCTCCCATTTTTTTCAGATGCTTCATGACTGCATCTTCGACGATTGATTCCATAACCTTGGAAAACATAGGACGATGTCATTGTGGGACTTCATCTTATACCGATTATCATCCACGTAACGCTTATGTATAGTCGGCGGTTTTATGGTATCATCTACCTTCAATAATATGTAATGGATAAAATGCTATAGTTTTACAAGGCCCACATGATTGCAAATGTAACTGAAATCGTAATCATCATGTTCCTGCATGGAACATGAAAAATCATTAATCTAGACATTGCAGTATGTCACACTGTTGTGTTGCGTTTACCACTCAGTTGAATGTTATGGTAGAGTCATAACGGAACATATAGTGGCGAAATGTCCAGGAAGTGTAACCTGACTGGTGCCAGCAGAGTGGTTTGGTTTCTTTGTAACTGTGTACAAAAACGGAACATAGAGTTGTTCAAAAGACAATTGTGCTGTTTTACGACAACAACCTATTTTGGGTCGGAACAATTCGTGCTTACTACCCGAACACTTTTTTGTGCTGTGATGCATTCGTTCACGTCGCTTGTTTCACACAAACGCACACTACTCTTGCCTCCGGTGTCCTATCTAACCAAATGTTTATTCAACTGTGAGATAACTGCTTCTGGTGTGTTTTCCTCCCCATTTCGCCCGCTCTTCTGTTTGTTGTATCAATACACCTTATCCTGTGTTCTCAAGGCAGTATCAAACAGACGTAGAGTCTTAATCTGATAGTCATAACAGATTCTGGCCACGGAGGTACCCTTAATCAACATAGAACTATCGTCAGAGTGCCTACAAAGCATTTTGTCCCAACAATAACAACAACAGTAATTTGCGGCCTGTCAGTTGCACCTTATCGAGGCGCTCACTCGCAACTTATCCCTCGAATCGACAGCTTCTCAAAATGAGGCACTAAGCAACTGCATCATTGAGTTCACTTTTGACCCTGCTTCCTAGTTGACATTTTACACTTAGATCCGACGCTATGGAAACGTCCTCAAAATTGAGCTCTCAGAGCTAGATGATGCGTCCAAGGTCCGTATACTCCTAAGGAAACTTGGAGCTTTGAACACGATAGGTACACAAATTTATCTTATCCAAGAATGCAAACGACTTTAAATTTGTTGACCAAATTACGCACCTTACCGAAATGTTCAGAAGTCATCACTTTTTAAATACCGGTATGATTCAGAGGTAACTATTCACAGTCCATTCTCGGCCAGGAGGCTTTGACACGGCTGGGAAAGCACCAGACAGCGCTGTTTCTATCTGTTTCTGGTTAGTAGTGCACCTTCCTCGGACCCCATGACTTTCGGGTGCCAGCAGCCTGTACCACTAAGCCATTTGTGACGGCCCCGGACATGCATGCTTGACAGTTGACTAGGATATAACCGGTCTCATTTTCCACTGCCATGCTGGTTACGAACTCTGCAGTGAACAGCAGTTAACCCAAGATCCGTTCGTATAACTTCTAAGTGCTGTGTCGTACACAGTCGTCATGCGGAGAGTCCTAACTCGGGGAGCTGTGGTGGACTAAAGACAGACACTACTGCGCCAGTTATCAGTAGTGTAGTGCAAGGATGCGCAACCTCAACTAGCCGACGGCAGGCTGTAATGATTTCCCCAAAGAAAAGGAACACTTTTGAACCGCATGTGTATGTGCGCGATGGATGGACGCATAAGCAGTGCACAACACAACTACTGGACACAGAAAAAAACCCCGCGTTGTGCAATCACTAACCGGGATGATGAAGATGGGTAGGTGTCTCGTTTGTCGAAACGGATGCACTTAGTATTAGCTATGTCTACACCCTAGACAAGTCCGCTTGCACCTCGGAGTTCTTACAGCTCTGACTTTGCGTACCTCGTAACCGGCATCGTAGTGAACTATGAGCCGTACTATATCATAGTCAACTAGCAATCGTGCATCCGCATCCGGCGCCTAGTGGCACAAGCTGCTGGCACCCGCAAGTCATTGGGTTCGGAACCCAGCAGTGGTACGGGAAAGGTGCACCACTATCGGTACCTATAATGTCAATAGCGCTGTTTGGTGCTTTTCCAGGCGTGCCAACACCTCCTGACTGAGAGTGAACCGTGATTAATTACCTGAATTATATCAAAATCCCCACTAATGAGTAACCGGTATACTTGCCTGCATGTTTACCGGAGATGCTGACAGTCTCTGACCACGCGGCCACCGTGAAACGATAATGCCAAAACTTTAAACTGGAACTGCTTACAGAAAATCAGTTTGTGTTTGGTACTGGCTTGCAGCCGTCAATCTCCGAATGATGCTGAAATCCGAGCCAAAATATCTGGAATGATTGAGCGAGCACCGCAAATAACACTTCAAGCCTTTATCACTGAAGCCCAAAGGCTTATCAATTTGAAACATAGCCATGTTTGAGAATTCGGAAACCTCTCTCGTTACGGCGGTACAAATAATTTGGAAAAGACCGCAACAACCGACCAACGCATACACGCTTCCGCTTGTTGGCCGTGCGGTGGATGACTTTCTGTGAACTTATGCCCATACATTAAGCACATATTGTAGAAGTGCCACGTGTAGACACAAGGAACCACAGTGCAGCTACAAGCGCCTGCCCAGACCAGATCATGATGCATGAAGAAGACTTGCGGTCGTTTCACAAAAAGGACGAATAGGTTTTTTAAAGAATATCAAGGACAGAAGTGAATACATCACCGTCGATATCAGCGGGCATTTACAGATCGATATCACTGTCATTTCGGAAACTATAGAGAAGTGTTGGATCGTCCGACACAAAACCGACCAGTTCAGTTGATCAACTATGATTCGAACACTAAAGTGCGGTGGATCTAGTTGGCATGTCTCACACCGTAAGATTACCAATAGATAACATGTGTATGATAGCGGGGTTGGGTGCAAATAGAATGTAGAGAAAATGAAAGCGTAGGAAATGCTTAGACTAATCGAAAGTTAACAACCAGTTAAAGGAAGTCGAATGCAGGAACGCCTCCGAATTTGGCCGTGCTTTACGTTCCTCTTTCAATGAATTATCCACATGCGCCTTCAGCGGTACCATTTATAAACCTGTTATCTTACATATTGCTATATCTATGATTAGTGTCAGGATTATTTACACTCATGAAATTTTGAAATTGTTATACCTTACAGCGCAGATGATAGACTGTGGCCGGTCCGCGGTCGTCACGTTAACAGGTAAGAGCTCGATGAGTTTTGCTTTCTGTTATCTTTACCCTCATATTCCTCTCCGCCACTCTTCCGTGCTTCCTTACATCGGCCTCTTACTAAGCGGTTGAGCATACAGTCATCTACTCGGTATTTTATTTTGTGTTGCAGCTGTAAGGGTCTATTACGGCCGGTCATCCTATTTGGACACGGAAGAGCTTGGAACGCCGGGCCGTAGGTATATTACAAACACATTTAGATTTATCTGGAGCAGTGCGAAAGATATACATAAATATAATAAATCTGCAAAGAAGCATCGTGCTGGATGGTGGGTTGTTCTGCAGAAGAGAAATATGTCGAGCAAGAGCATACCCTTTTTTACACATTAACGTTCACTCACTTCTTGGAAAAATGGTAGACCTTAAAAGCAACATCTGTCGCGAATACGCACAGCTAGGAGTATTTATGCTACAGGAAACCTGCCTTCACGAAGATGTTGAAGATGCTATTGTACCCATCGATGGTTTTATTTTCCACTGTGCTAATCGCCAATGCACATTCCGCAACCGGGGTGGTGGTGTTATCACCTTTCTTAACGCTTCATGGTGCTCTTCAGTGAAGCAGATATCTGCTATTCGTCGCAACGTATCGACTGCCTAGTTCTACATTGCACACCAAAATATCTGAGTGGATACGGCTCAATCTTGCTAACCAACATATATATATCCCCCAATGTTCCAAGCCCAAAAGCAGACAAATTTTATGGTGACTTCACGGCTGCTGTCATTGTATACATCGACCATTCCTTATGCATGTTTGCTAGTGATTTCAATAGGTTTGACGCCACATTTCTTACGACACTTGGGCTACAGAACATCATGAAATGCCTCACCAGGTTAGAAGCAACCCTGGACTTAGTGTTTGTTAACAACCTGATATTTTCAGTCAGTACTCGGACGCCACTTGGAAGCTTTGATCATTCGATAGTCAAGCTATCTCCTGTCGTCGACAGTAAGACGAACCACAAAAAAGTCACTCGCTGCAGGGAACGTGCATTTCACCGGAGACAAACTAATCCTCCAAACATAGCACAACTGAAAGCAATGGTTTTCTTTACAGATTTTATTTTTTGTTTTTCACTGCAGATGTCTCAATATATTGTGACCGGATGAGAAGTTATCTAAACTTCCGTTTTTGGTCTCTGCTGTCCTATGGAAACCATTCTCATTCGTACCAACCGGTTCTCCTCACCATTCCTCAAGCAGCTGCGTCGATTTAAGGACAGAGCCTTCAAAACTTAAGATCGTGCTTCAGTAAGCTTTCTCTACGCATCAGGGAAGAAATTCATCACGTCAATCATGCCTACGTCCAGACGATTCTGGGGAACAATACTTGCCGTGAGAATGGGCAGATGATGCAACAATTTAGTGGAGTCGCTCGTCACAGTATGAACTTTGACATCCACGTTGAAGCATAAAATCGCAACTTCTGCTGCTCCAGCAGTGACTCACTCCCCAACTCATTATCTGCACAGATTCAGTGGTGTACAGACTCATCGCCAGTTGTTGATGTTGCAGCACTTCACAGAAAGTTTACCCAGCTAAACTCAAGCAAATCAAGCGGACCTGACCGGTTGTCTCCCTTCGTCCTTAAGGAGTATGCAGATTCACTAGCCCAACCGCTAGCTCAGTTGTTCACCATGTGCCTAAACTATGACAACATCGCAGGCTGCTGGAGATCTGCTAGCATAACACCAATACCGAAGGAAGCGACAGGTAAATATCGACCTACTGCGCGCACTTCGGTGGCTCTAAAGCCCTTCGAGAAATACATTCTTGAAGAATTGCTAACCCCATCCTGTCTGAGTGACGCGCATCAATTTGCATTCCGAAGTACGAGATCGACACAAGACGCAGTGCCTTGTCTAGTGCACTCAGTGCTATCGTCGCTAGACAGCAAGAACAAGCCCACACGTGTATGCTTCCTTAACTGCACCAGTGCTTTCGGTTGTGTGAACCGTGAAATCTTGTTGCAAGATTTCCTGACTTCTGGTATCAAACCATCCATAGCCTTCTTGCTACAGGATTATTTTGCCAAACGTACTTAGATAACCAGATTCAACAGCAGGAGCTCCTTGCCTCTTAGCATTACTCCCGATGTCCTTCAAGGTGCCACTTTGTCGCCATTCTTATCCTCTACCTACGTTGGCTCCATCCCTGCCCTTGAAGAAGCCATAATGCTGATATGCCGATGAGGTACTAATCAGCTCGTATCTTTTGACTTCAGCCTCTTCGACCATGCTACAATGTTGTTTGGACAAATCGTACCTTGGTCAAACTCCCGCGGCTTTACGCTGAATGCTGTCAAGTGCAGTGATGTACTGTTTTCGCTGCATAAGGCAGGTCGTTACCAGAAACTCGTGGCTGACCGTCCACGACTTCACATCAGTGGTGACGTCAGTAAACTATCTGGTGTTACGGAGTCAGCGTTCAGGCCGTGAGCAGTGGCGCAACAATGGATGGCTCTGCAATCGGAGATCGAACTCGAGTAAAGATCAAAATGCGAATCTATGTGGAATCAACGGCGAGTCGGACCATGAACTTCAACCGCTTGATTTATGTTAACTTTATTATGTAGCATCTCCAGTTTTGTTAAGTTAGTGGTTTTCTACAACCTATTTATTGCGCCATGCTCTCATACAATAGACCCCGAATCCGTCAATCTGGCTGGTCTTGGCGTTCTCATTTCGTGGCGAGTTGAACTGGTTGGGGACGGCACAGCAGATTCATGCAGATTATCCATAAAGTCGGTGAAAACCACTACACATTTCTGGCAACGGTCAGCTGCACGGTAGCAGCAGGTTGGCCGTACACTTAGTGGCACCACAACATCTGGGAATCACACTGAGCCATGATTTATCGTGGTCAATTTACGTGATTGAAGTATTCACCAAAGTCAAGCGGCTGTGGTCTTCGTTCGTCCTCAGTCTCCCACCAGTTGGTCATACGATTCGTCATTGCATGTGTTCTGCCGCACTTGACCTACTGTTCTCCTTGATCTTTCCGGGCCTGTTGGGTAAGCATTTCAAACTACTCCATAGGTCGCTGAAACACATATCTTAATGCAGTGACATTTCTAAACCAACCTTATTTCGACACATCGTATCTGTTCAGGTTAATTCATGTACAAAACGCTTCGAAAATACTCACTGATACCAACCATCCCTTACATAGCGTTTTATCTCACGGCAAATGTAGTTCCTCAACGCAACGAAACTACAGAGCCATATATATGTGCAAGCGAGTCTACGGCTCATCTTTCATGTATTATCTAGCTCGATTTCTGCTTGATCCGAATATTATCCTTCAAGAACTAAATAGCAAATTATGTTAGTTATCCTGTACCACACATGAAAGATTGTTTTAGCCGCCGTATTTTTTACTGCTTTTGCATGTATTATATAGTTTTTCTTTACCGTTGCGATCGCGCGTGTTACAGCTGAAAATTCACTCTTCATGGGTGTATAAAAACGAATTCGTGACTTGACTTGTGACTGCGCCATGTATTGCAGCGTCTCCAACCATTGGTGTGGACCGCTCCGACGCCCCCATCCAGGAGGACTCCATGTCATGGGTTTGCCACCTCGAGTTTTAGCCCAACTTGGTGCAGCCATCCATATAATGCACGCCTAGAAAGCCGATCAACGGGCATACGAAGGGCATGGCCCAGCCAACGCAAGCGACTAAGATTTATCAAACGCTCCATAATGCTTTTGCAAAAAACCACCTGGCGGACCTCAGCATTGCTGTCCCAGTGTTCTCACTATACGTGAGCAATACTTTGCAATCATCAGTTTTTAAACCCGGTCAAGTGTTTAATGTCTTCATTGGGGACTCGCCATGTCTTCGGTCTATATGTAGCAAGAACGACGGGGGCAATAAAGCACGATCTGTATTGCACGTCACGCTCTGTGTCACACGCGCCCACGCCCACACACATATACTCACATTTCTACACCACAACGCACCAGAAATGCGATGCGGTCGACGGGCACCTTCGCCCGCCAATTGGCGACAATTCGGCAACTCAGCTTCGCCTGTTTTGCTTCCTATCTCCGCTCCTTTACGTCGCTTTCCGACCAGCATGAATTTGTTCGAAGGCTCTCGACTTGCTTGATCTCCCAGGCGTCACTCGGCTTGGAGTCATTCCTTGGGGCATAAAAATCGGTGTCTTTGTCTGAATTCTTGGCCTCTCCTCCAATATCGTTTGAGGTCTTCCGGGAGCAGCCTTTCTTCCCGTCGTCGCCCGCGGTCTTTTTTCCACTCGTCCGGTAGGGCCTGCGTTATGCTGACTGATTCCTGTGCCTCTGTCGGATACTCTTTCTTGCTCTTGTCGTTTTCTGCTGTTCCGTGTTGTCGAGGTCCTCCGCGCCTCTACACATACAGTAACACTGACCTTATCGCAACGTTATACACCCTGCCTTTCACTGACAAGCTGATATCACGCCGTCTCCATAGATGGTTGGTCCTCTGGAAAACCACACGCGAAGTAACCTCTTCAGTGATGTGACCACTAGAGTTGACTCAGCTACCAAGGTATGTGAACTGATCCACCACTTCCAGTGACTGTTCGGAAATAGCTAACACCGGAGGTGTGTCGGCCCAGTCCTGCAACAGCACTGAAGGTGTAAAGTACATGCTGAACTGTGTAGTGCTACGCACAAGTCTGTACAGTAGTGTTTGTATAGCCAACGCATCGGACGCAAGAAGAGCTATGTTGTCCGCATGCTCCAGGTCGCCTGGCATAGCTTCCACTGCAGAAGAGTTTGACAAAACCATGTCATTCATAATCATTTCGATCAAGGGTTGAAGAGGAAAAGAGATATATGACAATCTTGGCGAACCCCACTTGTCCTGGGGAACTCAGGAGATAGTTTCCCGTAGACCCTTTCATTGCTTCAGGAATCACGGTAGAGGGACTTCAGAATCATCTTTTCTTGAGCACAGGTGTTATTCTGTCCTTTTTCCAGATGTCGGCGATAGTGCCAGCCGTTGAAAATTCTGCCAGCGCTGACTAATGAATCAGCACACATTTTCAAGGCGATTAAGAACATGGAATCAGGGCCACTAGCCTTGTTTGGATTCAGTCTTGTGGGTTTCTTGTAAACACTGATGCGGTCAACTAAAGTGGGAGGGTCATAGATGATGAAAGAAGGCAGGGGGATGTGTTTACAGTTGAGCTAAATTCTGCTTTGAGGTTGCCCACATCCACAGTACCGAGGGGGCAACTGGAAGTTCTGTCGGTGAGTTGCTTCATGAGCCTCCACAGGTCATGGCAACTGCCGGTTCCTAAAGCAGCTTCAATGTATAAACTATTTAATCTTATCTCGACTTTTATATCCACCTATAGACATTTGACACGGGTTGTTAGCTGGTATTAGTAAGCTTGTTCTTTTTTCCATGCAGTTGCTTGAGTAGTGGAGATGAAAATCTATCAATCCGAAGTTAGATGGTCTCAATGAGGCAGTGAAGATTGTAACAGTAATTGATGTAGTCTGTGAGATTTTCGCATTGAGCTGATAGATCCTCATTAGCGAAGATTAAGAAGTTCGTCGAATTGAGTGCTGATTTGAGCTTTGCTGTGTTTTCCACTGTGCAGTTTTGCCGCCTAACAGTTCTGAATGGCGCTGTCATCGCAACGTGCTTGGTCTGAGCATATCTTCACGATGCAATGGTCAAAACTGTCAAACAGGGTGTGGAAAACAGGTTATTTATTAGTAAAAGCTAAATCCAAATGTGCCTCAAGTCTGGTGTGGAATTCTACCAATTTGTTTAGACCCAGCACTTTAATCAAGTTTGTGTCGCTTCTATTGAAGTCACCAGTGATGATGCAGAACGGAACCTTCTAACTTCAAATGCAATTCCGACGCAAAATGATATGCAAACATCTTTATGTCTGACAATGTTGTGTTAGGCGTTTATATACACGTTCCCAACAACAACAGATTGAAAACCACTAAGGAACTTTAGTTTACATTCCAACTTGTGGTAACTTATTATAGCCGTTCAGTAAGCGGACAGCTGTAAAACCGATATACACCAATCTTTGCTAATATACGTGACCACACGTTTCGTAGTGTTGGGGGTTACTTGGGCGGTCGGATTTGATGTGTCGATAGCCATTGAGATTCATGACACCATGTTCAATGTCGAGATGTAACGATCTTACTTGTAACGTCACCATATTTGCGTTCGGGAATTCTGTCCATTGTAAAAGGCCGCCAAGGTCATCAGCTTCCTCGAGAAGCGATCGCACATTACTGGATAGGATTGTAGTAGCTCGTTACCTAAAAACATTCGAGTCTTGAGGCAAAAGGCATTCTTAGGCAAAAACCCACAATAGAGGAACGATCACGCACACTTGCGTTATAATCCTTTCTGCAATTACCGTCTGTTAAATGCCGACTAGTGATTCGAAGTTAATAATCCAACTACTGAAAAGATGTAGCGGCACCACAAACACAAGCAGCAGCAAACGAAACCAGCACGACACGTGCGCGTTGAAGATTTTGTATCCAAAATTCGTGAATTTAAACAGATGGCACAAAATAGTAAAAGAAATGATAAAAGCAAAGATAAAATATAGTGTAATTACATCCGCTACATAACTTCTCCCCCCTAAGGGGGTGCACGGGTAAGTAACGTACGATATACGTTCATGGAACATATTGTGCTAGTTTGGAGGGGAATGAAACAGCGCGACCTGAACGTGTGTAGGTAGGATCGTTTGAGGGGGGAGAGGAATTCCGAGGTTTGGAAATCGGCCAGACGTTTATCAGTGGAACACAGCCCAGAAACTGGAGGGCTGCGTCTGCTTGCGATTGATTCTGAACTAGCCAAAGTTGACTCGACGCACGCGGGTTGAAGACAATCAATGCTCACGGACTCTTTGGATCCATTCTTATTCTGAACGATGTATTTCGGTTTCCGCTTTAAGACCTTAAATGGGTCTTCATAAGGCAGCGTCAATGATCTTCGGAAAGCATCGATGCGGATAAAGTCGAATGAACAACTGTGTAAATCCGGATGTATGCGCTGCTCGCGACGTGTCGGTCTATTGGATCGAAAGTAGTGCTTCAGACGCTCAGCATATGACGTAGGACTCAATTCACCGGTGACTCGTGAGTCAAGTATCAACTCGCCTGGTAGTCTGAGAGTTGTGCCAAAAACAAGTTCAGCTGGACAGCTTCCGATATATCCTTTGACGGTATTGCGGATACCAAGAGAAATAGCTGGAAGGCGTTCCAACCAACGGGCATCAGACGAACTAGTTGTAATGGCGGCTTTCAGTTGTCGAGGAAATCGCTCGACATGGCCATTGGCAGCAGGATAATAAGCAGTCATTTGCATGTGCTTACAACCCAGTAATCGACTCAAGTCACGAAATATGGTAGAACTGAAGAGAGCTCCTCTGTCAGTAGTGGTAGTGGCTGGCACACCGAAGAATGAAATCCACGCTTCAACGAAAGCGCGTGCAACAGTTTCAGCGGAAGTGTCACGTAAGGGAACCGTGTGGGGAAGACGAATAAAACGGTCAACACAAGTCAACAGACCAGTGAAACCGTTTGAAACAGATAACGGTCTCACAACAGCATGATGAATGTGTTTGTATGATGCTTCAGGGAGTGAAAAAGTCCAGGAGTTGTGATATTGTGTCTGTGAACCTTGCTAGTTTGACGACTAAGTTTCTGGCCCCTTGTCAGATGTCTGTGCGCATATTGGGCCAGATGTATCGCTCAGTAATTAGTTCCACAGTGAATCGTAGACTGCGGAGCGATAATCCATGAAGATCTTCAAAAACTACTTGCCGATCGAACTGTAGAACAAAATGTCTAGGTTCACTGGTGGAAATATCGCAGTAGATTCTTGCGTCGGAATTGAGCGCGGGCCTTTGTAATTATTTTAACGAAGCGGTAGAGAAACGATCACGCACACTTGCGTTATAATTCTTTCTTCAATTACCGTCTGTTAAATGCCCACTAGCGATTCGGCGATATACATCCGAGTACTTGGAAGACGGCTTACCGAACAACCTCGTGGTGCCAGCCTGGTGGTTCAGGATTTTCCCCTTCCAGCGGATAGTTCGGCGGCAGTGTTCCAGGACGTAATGGGTTTCCGCCTGGCAAACGCTCTCTTTATAAAAAGCCCCATATGTCCGTTTGACAACACTGCGACGTGGCGCATGTGACTCGCCACTAAATACAGTCGCTGTCCCTCGCTTCGCTCCGGTGGAGCATTGTGTTCTAGCTGCCAGATGCTGTCATCGTGGGGAGAATTGATCCCCAGTTTGGTACTTGATGAAACGAAAGGCGTATGGACCGTGTAATCGGTCACCGGCTCCCAATGGACGCGATACCCGCTGCCTTGCGGGTAGGCTTTTGAGCCAAAGGCTCTGGGTGGCGGACCCTAAGACAACCCCCTACTTCGGCCTAGGCAACCGCGTAGTATCTCGCCTACTGATGAACCATGGAACTGAAGTGCACTCTTCGCTCTACTGATGTCCTGCTCTTATGCGACTACTGCAAACACTCTTCCATCACACGCCACTTGCTTATCTACTGTTTCCCTGTACCATTCTTCCTTGTGTTTGTCTGATCAATCAGTGATGAACAGCAATACTTCCTCCGACATCACTGTTGCCGCTCCATCCTCTGACATAATCACACAGCGCCAAACGGGGATTAAGCAGTCCCGGATTTTCCGCTCTCCGCTTCTGCGACCGAAGACACAGTTCCATTTGGCAGCGTTCAATGTGCGCACCTTAAAACAGATTGGGTAGCAAGCCGGTCTCGCGCACACTCTAGAAACTCTTACAGTTGGTGTCGGTTGTTTGTCCGAGACAAGACTTCAGAATGACAGCACAGTCTACCAATTGTCATCATCAATTCACCCTTATACTCGTTTCCACCTTCAACTTTCTGGCGACGCCGAGGCTACCGCTTCTAGGCAAGCTGGTGTTGGGATCGCCCTTAGTGCCAGACCCGAAGCTGCCCTTCTCGTATGGATTCCGATCAACAGTCGCCTTTGTATTGTCAGCCTCCATGGATCGTGCAACGTTAACAGATGTTGAGGAGATAAACGTGCTCCTTTTGTAATCTCCGCCTATGCTCCCACTGACTGTAGCCCAGATACCGTCAAGGACCAATTCTATCAGAGTTTTCATGATTTGAACAATGAATTTATCCGGGTTAAGAAGCGTTGATTTGCAAGTCCTGTTGGATCGTTGCAGGGGATAGCAACAACAATAATGATGATAAGGATAGTAAAGTAGTTAATACTTCAAATATGAAAATAAGGACTTATCGTTTGCTTCGCTGCAGTCCTGCGATCCTCTTAGATACAGCACCCACAGTTAACAACAAATAATTCCATTGTAAACTCCAGGTGTAGGATAGGGACGTAGTGTTAGGTAACAAAATCCCCCCCCCCCCCCCCCCCCCCCCCCCCCCCCCCCCCCCCCCCCCCCCCCCCCCCCCCCCCCCCCCCCCCCCCCCCCCCCCCCCCCCCCCCCCCCCCCCCCCCCCCCCCCCCCCCCCCCCCCCCCCCCCCCCCCCCCCCCCCCCCCCCCCCCCCCCCCCCCCCCCCCCCCCCCCCCCCCCCCCCCCCCCCCCCCCCCCCCCCCCCCCCCCCCCCCCCCCCCCCCCCCCCCCCCCCCCCCCCCCCCCCCCCCCCCCCCCCCCCCCCCCCCCCCCCCCCCCCCCCCCCCCCCCCCCCCCCCCCCCCCCCCCCCCCCCCCCCCCCCCCCCCCCCCCCCCCCCCCCCCCCCCCCCCCCCCCCCCCCCCCCCCCCCCCCCCCCCCCCCCCCCCCCCCCCCCCCCCCCCCCCCCCCCCCCCCCCCCCCCCCCCCCCCCCCCCCCCCCCCCCCCCCCCCCCCCCCCCCCCCCCCCCCCCCCCCCCCCCCCCCCCCCCCCCCCCCCCCCCCCCCCCCCCCCCCCCCCCCCCCCCCCCCCCCCCCCCCCCCCCCCCCCCCCCCCCCCCCCCCCCCCCCCCCCCCCCCCCCCCCCCCCCCCCCCCCCCCCCCCCCCCCCCCCCCCCCCCCCCCCCCCCCCCCCCCCCCCCCCCCCCCCCCCCCCCCCCCCCCCCCCCCCCCCCCCCCCCCCCCCCCCCCCCCCCCCCCCCCCCCCCCCCCCCCCCCCCCCCCCCCCCCCCCCCCCCCCCCCCCCCCCCCCCCCCCCCCCCCCCCCCCCCCCCCCCCCCCCCCCCCCCCCCCCCCCCCCCCCCCCCCCCCCCCCCCCCCCCCCCCCCCCCCCCCCCCCCCCCCCCCCCCCCCCCCCCCCCCCCCCCCCCCCCCCCCCCCCCCCCCCCCCCCCCCCCCCCCCCCCCCCCCCCCCCCCCCCCCCCCCCCCCCCCCCCCCCCCCCCCCCCCCCCCCCCCCCCCCCCCCCCCCCCCCCCCCCCCCCCCCCCCCCCCCCCCCCCCCCCCCCCCCCCCCCCCCCCCCCCCCCCCCCCCCCCCCCCCCCCCCCCCCCCCCCCCCCCCCCCCCCCCCCCCCCCCCCCCCCCCCCCCCCCCCCCCCCCCCCCCCCCCCCCCCCCCCCCCCCCCCCCCCCCCCCCCCCCCCCCCCCCCCCCCCCCCCCCCCCCCCCCCCCCCCCCCCCCCCCCCCCCCCCCCCCCCCCCCCCCCCCCCCCCCCCCCCCCCCCCCCCCCCCCCCCCCCCCCCCCCCCCCCCCCCCCCCCCCCCCCCCCCCCCCCCCCCCCCCCCCCCCCCCCCCCCCCCCCCCCCCCCCCCCCCCCCCCCCCCCCCCCCCCCCCCCCCCCCCCCCCCCCCCCCCCCCCCCCCCCCCCCCCCCCCCCCCCCCCCCCCCCCCCCCCCCCCCCCCCCCCCCCCCCCCCCCCCCCCCCCCCCCCCCCCCCCCCCCCCCCCCCCCCCCCCCCCCCCCCCCCCCCCCCCCCCCCCCCCCCCCCCCCCCCCCCCCCCCCCCCCCCCCCCCCCCCCCCCCCCCCCCCCCCCCCCCCCCCCCCCCCCCCCCCCCCCCCCCCCCCCCCCCCCCCCCCCCCCCCCCCCCCCCCCCCCCCCCCCCCCCCCCCCCCCCCCCCCCCCCCCCCCCCCCCCCCCCCCCCCCCCCCCCCCCCCCCCCCCCCCCCCCCCCCCCCCCCCCCCCCCCCCCCCCCCCCCCCCCCCCCCCCCCCCCCCCCCCCCCCCCCCCCCCCCCCCCCCCCCCCCCCCCCCCCCCCCCCCCCCCCCCCCCCCCCCCCCCCCCCCCCCCCCCCCCCCCCCCCCCCCCCCCCCCCCCCCCCCCCCCCCCCCCCCCCCCCCCCCCCCCCCCCCCCCCCCCCCCCCCCCCCCCCCCCCCCCCCCCCCCCCCCCCCCCCCCCCCCCCCCCCCCCCCCCCCCCCCCCCCCCCCCCCCCCCCCCCCCCCCCCCCCCCCCCCCCCCCCCCCCCCCCCCCCCCCCCCCCCCCCCCCCCCCCCCCCCCCCCCCCCCCCCCCCCCCCCCCCCCCCCCCCCCCCCCCCCCCCCCCCCCCCCCCCCCCCCCCCCCCCCCCCCCCCCCCCCCCCCCCCCCCCCCCCCCCCCCCCCCCCCCCCCCCCCCCCCCCCCCCCCCCCCCCCCCCCCCCCCCCCCCCCCCCCCCCCCCCCCCCCCCCCCCCCCCCCCCCCCCCCCCCCCCCCCCCCCCCCCCCCCCCCCCCCCCCCCCCCCCCCCCCCCCCCCCCCCCCCCCCCCCCCCCCCCCCCCCCCCCCCCCCCCCCCCCCCCCCCCCCCCCCCCCCCCCCCCCCCCCCCCCCCCCCCCCCCCCCCCCCCCCCCCCCCCCCCCCCCCCCCCCCCCCCCCCCCCCCCCCCCCCCCCCCCCCCCCCCCCCCCCCCCCCCCCCCCCCCCCCCCCCCCCCCCCCCCCCCCCCCCCCCCCCCCCCCCCCCCCCCCCCCCCCCCCCCCCCCCCCCCCCCCCCCCCCCCCCCCCCCCCCCCCCCCCCCCCCCCCCCCCCCCCCCCCCCCCCCCCCCCCCCCCCCCCCCCCCCCCCCCCCCCCCCCCCCCCCCCCCCCCCCCCCCCCCCCCCCCCCCCCCCCCCCCCCCCCCCCCCCCCCCCCCCCCCCCCCCCCCCCCCCCCCCCCCCCCCCCCCCCCCCCCCCCCCCCCCCCCCCCCCCCCCCCCCCCCCCCCCCCCCCCCCCCCCCCCCCCCCCCCCCCCCCCCCCCCCCCCCCCCCCCCCCCCCCCCCCCCCCCCCCCCCCCCCCCCCCCCCCCCCCCCCCCCCCCCCCCCCCCCCCCCCCCCCCCCCCCCCCCCCCCCCCCCCCCCCCCCCCCCCCCCCCCCCCCCCCCCCCCCCCCCCCCCCCCCCCCCCCCCCCCCCCCCCCCCCCCCCCCCCCCCCCCCCCCCCCCCCCCCCCCCCCCCCCCCCCCCCCCCCCCCCCCCCCCCCCCCCCCCCCCCCCCCCCCCCCCCCCCCCCCCCCCCCCCCCCCCCCCCCCCCCCCCCCCCCCCCCCCCCCCCCCCCCCCCCCCCCCCCCCCCCCCCCCCCCCCCCCCCCCCCCCCCCCCCCCCCCCCCCCCCCCCCCCCCCCCCCCCCCCCCCCCCCCCCCCCCCCCCCCCCCCCCCCCCCCCCCCCCCCCCCCCCCCCCCCCCCCCCCCCCCCCCCCCCCCCCCCCCCCCCCCCCCCCCCCCCCCCCCCCCCCCCCCCCCCCCCCCCCCCCCCCCCCCCCCCCCCCCCCCCCCCCCCCCCCCCCCCCCCCCCCCCCCCCCCCCCCCCCCCCCCCCCCCCCCCCCCCCCCCCCCCCCCCCCCCCCCCCCCCCCCCCCCCCCCCCCCCCCCCCCCCCCCCCCCCCCCCCCCCCCCCCCCCCCCCCCCCCCCCCCCCCCCCCCCCCCCCCCCCCCCCCCCCCCCCCCCCCCCCCCCCCCCCCCCCCCCCCCCCCCCCCCCCCCCCCCCCCCCCCCCCCCCCCCCCCCCCCCCCCCCCCCCCCCCCCCCCCCCCCCCCCCCCCCCCCCCCCCCCCCCCCCCCCCCCCCCCCCCCCCCCCCCCCCCCCCCCCCCCCCCCCCCCCCCCCCCCCCCCCCCCCCCCCCCCCCCCCCCCCCCCCCCCCCCCCCCCCCCCCCCCCCCCCCCCCCCCCCCCCCCCCCCCCCCCCCCCCCCCCCCCCCCCCCCCCCCCCCCCCCCCCCCCCCCCCCCCCCCCCCCCCCCCCCCCCCCCCCCCCCCCCCCCCCCCCCCCCCCCCCCCCCCCCCCCCCCCCCCCCCCCCCCCCCCCCCCCCCCCCCCCCCCCCCCCCCCCCCCCCCCCCCCCCCCCCCCCCCCCCCCCCCCCCCCCCCCCCCCCCCCCCCCCCCCCCCCCCCCCCCCCCCCCCCCCCCCCCCCCCCCCCCCCCCCCCCCCCCCCCCCCCCCCCCCCCCCCCCCCCCCCCCCCCCCCCCCCCCCCCCCCCCCCCCCCCCCCCCCCCCCCCCCCCCCCCCCCCCCCCCCCCCCCCCCCCC